>OX467718.1:27919734-28554275 GCA_950111635.1 Agelastica alni | reverse complement strand
AACGTGTATGTATGATTTCCACTATAATTTTATGCTCCCCACCCTAGGGGTGAACAATTGTATCATAAACTACACGGACACCGATAGTTTCTTCTACAAAATAATGAATATCAACGTTTACAAAGACATAATCGGTAGGTATATCGAAAAATTTGATACCTCCGATTATAGTGGAAATAATATATACAATATCCCGTTACTTAACAAAAAAATACCGGGTCTTATGAAAGATGAAGCCAACGGCAAAATCATTACGCATTTTGTTGGGTTACGATCAAAAATGTACGCGTTTAAAATTCAGGGAGATAAAAACGTCACTAAAAAGTCTAAGGGGGTAAAATATAATGTTGTCAAAAATAAATTGACGTTTGAAGATTACGTAGATTGTCTTAAAACATTTAAACATAAAAATATTACACAGTGCACAATTCGATCCTATAAACATGACGTATTTAGCATAGAACAATCGAAAATTGCTTTAAGCCCTGAGGATGATAAAAGATATTTAATTTCGGGATCATTTAACACACTACCATGGGGTCATTACAGTATAGAATAATTAGATTTAGAACCGTTTGCGTAGAGATATAAAAAATAATAACTTTACATATTCCTCATTCCTGATATCATTATTTTTATAATTTCATTCTGTTCCACTTTTATAATTAAAAAAAAAAAATTATATGTAACCTATTTTTATGTAATCTACTGTGTAAACTAAAATTATGTAATTATATGTGTAAGTTAATAAAAAAAATTGTTTTATTTTTGAGTTTTATTTGAGTGTAAAGAGAGATCGATATTAAAAAAACACATGCATAAATCAACAATTTTATTAAAAAAAAAAAATACAAATTATTCGTAAAATGAAATTAGCTTTGATAGTAGAGATTTTAATTGTTCCTTCAAACTTTGACTTGTGTCAATGTCACTTGATATTCCATATCAGCAATGACATCAGTTATTGAAAGACCAATTGTAATTTTTGCTCAAACATTTCCAACAGCTCGTCTCCATCAGATGCTGAATGATGCTGGTGGTGATGGTGTTAACTCGACGTCACTTACATCTAGCATACTAGCACTATCTTGACTCGACATAGCTAGATACAAACTTGAATGAGACTGAAATTAACTTCATGCATATATTTATATCCCTCTCCTTCTTTCCCAGACTTATCCGAACTGTGATTTTTGATGATGGAGATGAAAAGGCCCCCCTGACTGCAGAACTTTGTTCGTGTTTTCCATTCTATACTAAATCGACGTCTTCTATCCAACTGTTATGTTTTTTGTCGAGTCCTAACCACTTGACGTACATTTTCTTTCCCTTTCTCCTCAATACTTTTTCTATTAGGTAAATGTCGGGATTCTTGGTTTTCTGCAATTCCTCCTCATAGAAAGCACCGCTGATTGGCTGACCATGCATGTCTTCGAGTAAGTATGTTACAGGATTGGTTATTTTAACTTTAATGATTTTAAATAACTCTGTCGTCCAATTTGGCGTGTACCCTTTTTCGAAAATATGTTTGGACTTGGATATCCGCACGATATCATCAACTTTGAGCTTACGTGGACCAGCAATTTTTAAATGACTATATCTCTGACGTAAAATCTCTTTCTCGTTAGACTTGTTCACTTCAGTAGGTTTCAATCTAGTCCTACTGTGCTTGGTGTCATTATATTGTTTGGTAATTTTTGACAATACATCAATCCATCTGTATTTTCCATTCAGACTAAAATACTTGTAGAGTTTATTTTTGAGTGTTCTTATCACCCGTTCAGCAATGGCAGCCTTTTTCACAGTGAATGTATTATAGTGGTTTATATTATATTTTTTCATCAAGTTCTGAAATTTAATATTGAAAAATTCTGTTCCTTGATCTGATTGCAGATTTTTTGGTATACGATTAGCTTGGTGCAGTATATCCGCAAAAGATTTAGTGATCTCTTCACCCGTCTTAGTTTTGAGTGGGCGTGTCCATAGGTATTTAGAAAAACAGTCGATAACTACCAAAATCATTTTGAAACCTTTATTTTGATGTGCATAAGGTCTCATTTCGGCCAAGTCAATTTGCCATAAATCATCTAAGCCCTTGATGATAGTTCGTCGTCTAGGGTAAGTCTTGCGGGCTGATGCATGAAGCTCATCAACGAGTTGAATCTTGTCTGTTGAAGCCATACTATCAAAGGGTATTTTTACTATTAAGTCTATTTATTGATCCTTCGATATTTTTCAAGGCATTGATCATTTGATTTTGTAGTGCATCAATGCGGTTTGTAGAACTGTTTGCGTGACTACTGATTTTTTCATTAAGTTTCGTATTAAGCTTATCAATTTCAACTTTACTCACTTTTTCATCGAGTACCCCTCGCACTTTTTTAGTATATTTATCAATGGCCAACTTGAAATCAAATTTAATTTGTGAAATCACATCATCTACATACTTTTTCGTTGACATATGTTCACTGGCCGTTGGAGGGTTCCTCGAAATGAATTCTTCAAATTTATTTATTTTGTTGTCAATCAAATTCAATGCATCAGTTAAATTCTTTATCAAAATATCATGTGATACAAATTGTTTTCTCAAATGAGTCAATTCAATACTGTTATTGCTAGCTTCATGTGGAGCATATCTGTGTCCGAACTTGTTCAGACTCATTGTTCAAATGACTCATCATTGTCAGTGTTATTAGTATATATAGCCAGCTTCCCGAAGTTCATTGATTATGGCAACTATTTCATTATCGAGTGAGGTGTTTCCAGCTGCTTTGGAAGCTATCAACAGCTTCAAACGATCAACGAGTTCATTTGGATCATCCCAATAAATATACTCCACCGGTTTTTCATTGTACGTTAATGTCAAACCATTACCAGTCGTTGAACGTCTTCTACCTTTTCGCAACTCCATTATGAGCGGTTTTATGATTTCTGTGTATTTCCATCTCGTAGAACCTTTGAGTCTTCCATCTTTATTAATATAGCGATCACTCAATTTCAATAGCGTCCTGTAAGCTTGCACATCTTCTTCGTTAAAATCCGTAGGATCATCATAGAAGATAAGCTTATACAGTCCTGGGGTTCCTCGTATCTGTTTACCTTCAATCTTGATAAAGCCAGTCCTTTTATCAAAGTCAATTAATTGTGTTCCTAGATACCATTTTGATGTTTGGGGATCATAAGTTGGTCCATACATTGTATCTATTTTTTCACTATATGACCAATGATCTTTGATATATGGATGTGACATGACAGGATATTGATCTAGATATTCATCCATAACATTATCTGAAATATTTTGTTCAGGTATATTTTCGTGAAAAACTTCATCATCATTATCTTGTCCACTTGTGCTCGCACTTATTCTGCCTACTTCTTCCATTGGGAGAAATTGTGTTTGTTCTTGTCCTACTCTTTCCTTTTCTTCTACCTCTTCTTTCTTTAGTTCAGGTGATTCTTCTTTTTTTATACTTCTCAATGCATTATTGATCTTTGAGGATTTAACAATCTCATGTAGTGGCTCCGAAATGGGTTTGAACATTCTGATGAGCGATTCATCTTTTTCCGATCTACCTAGTTTCAATGCCAAGTACTTTTTCCTAATGGAACGGGTGAGCTCTGCAATTTTGCGTTTGCGTGCAGCTATTTGATCGTCTTTGTTTAAATCAGGATCAGAGGGGGAGGCAGCACGTTTAATCAGTTTGCTGCACTTTTTGTATTTGTGTGTGCCAACACGACTTAACGACATCATGATGGGGAATGATCTGATGGTATATGGTACTTATATTTTTATATATTTATCAAACCCTTGACGATATCTACCATCATTTATATCGAAATCTTTGACAATCACAAAAGTACCATATGCAACATTCCAACATTTCGAACACAAGCGTTTAAAGTCTTCGAAACTCATGTCTGGTGATACGTGTTCATCAAATACGTGCTTCAAATTGATTTCATCTTGTTTGAATAGTACAATCAGGTTACAGTTGTCTCGTATGAGCTGTTTAGGTATTTTCGAGTAGGTCTGACAAAGGTAGGCAGCATCAATATCCTTGTGTCTACACATTGAAAAATATTCCCGGATTTTCTGTTGGGAATCACACGCTACATCATCGAATAGGAATATAGAGTTGGGTTTTGCATCTGATGGACTTATAATATCATCATTATCCTTGAATGGGAAGTAGCCAACCTCTTTAACTCCATTCAATACCTCTTGGAGTAGTTGATATTTCGGTTGATACAATGACTTGGAGTACACGTAAACATTTTCAAATTTTGCACCATTTGGATTGAAAATTACTGACAACATGACGTTCGTCTTACCACAACCACTTGGTCCACATACTATTGCTCGAAATGAATTGGGCAATAATTTACCATGTTTACCAAGGGTCGTTGATGATGTATGAAAATCTAAATTTTCAATAGGTAACGACTGTTCTTGTTGAATAACCTTCATCTTGTGACATGATTGACGTTTATGTTATTCTATAAATATAGGTGTTACAGTTCCACTTTTATCATTTTCGATGTCTTCGTACGAGGGAGAAGGTGTTTTGAATTCCCTGATAAACAAGTTACCTTTTGAGCTCCATCTACCCGGAGGCTATCAGTATTGTGGACGTAAGTCGTATTACTGGACGATGCAAACGATTACTAATATTTCATTTATTTTGCAGCTGGAACTAAACTACAAAAACGATTGGCTCGTGGAGATACTGGCATTAATCCTCTAGACGCTGCTTGCAAACAACACGACATTGCATACTCGCAGCACAAGTCTCTGGAAGATCGTCACAGAGCCGATTCAGTATTGGAAAACGCTGCTTGGCAACGAGTGAAATCAACAGACGCCAAGTTTGGTGAGAGAGCTGCAGCCTTATTAGTTACTTCCGGAATGAAAGCGAAACGTAAGCTTGGTATGGGATGCTCATTCCAAAGACATATCGTGGGTAAAATTGGAAAATCTCTGAAGAAGAATCCCCCGACCAATCTAAAGAAGACTGCTTCGATTGCTCTGAAAGCTGCTAGACTCGCCATCAAGCAAGCTGGTGGAAAAAATAAAATCAGAATACCACGCATCATACCTTTCAATGCAAAATCTGGAGGTATTCTACCACTGTTGCCAATTTTTGCAGCCCTTGGTGCTCTCGGTAGCATTGCTGGGGGAAGTGGTGCGATAGCGAAGACAATTATCGATGCGAGGAATGCGAAAAAGAAATTGGAAGAAGATCATCGACACAATAAAGCCATGGAAGCTATTGGTAAAGGACTGTACTTGCGTAAAAACGCCAAAGGAGGTTTTGGTTTATATTTAAAAAAACAAAAAAACTCCCAATGAAGCTACCCAATAGACCGCTGTATGATACCGAGTTGTTAGAGTATGTAAAGTTCTTGAAGATACCACATTTTCGAGGCGTTTTCATGCGAGACAATTTGCCAAGCAGTGGTCCTCGTAAACGTGAAACTGCAATTCTAAATTTAGATGTGTCGAAGAATCAAGGCACTCATTGGGTAGCTTATAGAAAGATAAATGATGTCGTTGAGTATTTTGATTCATTTGGATGTCTGAAGCCACCGAAAGAACTTGTCCGATATCTGGGTAAAATCAAACTATACTACAACAACGATCAGTTTCAAAACTATAATCAGATCAACTGTGGACATCTCTGCTTGAAGTTTTTGTATAATAATGGAAGCCGTTTTAGCATTCCTACATGGTGAGAAGAGGTTGCAAGACTTTTCCGAAGATGAATTGAAGGAATTTCCAATCAAATATTTAATACAACATGCTAGACCATGGGAATTGTTGAATGTTTGGCATAAATTACCAAACGATTATCAGTGTTATTTCGATTTGAGAATTCGTTTACCATGTTTCATTCATTATAATAGGCCAGATGCCCAAACACATGTGGATGGACCTGTCAGTTCACAGTACGATTGTCACGGTTGTAATTATTTTTTGAAATGTAGAGGGGCCGTAATCTATTAATAAATAATATGATGTCGTTGATGGTTTTATTATAAATATTTCTGTACCACTCGTAATGTCATCAGTCATGTCTCAGCTGCTCACGCTGACTAGTACTACCAACGAGTTCTCTTTCACCCCTTCCACACCGATCATACTACATCCCAGGAAGAGTTATTACATAGCTGTACTAGGATTTCACACTTACCATTCCATACCAAACATTGACGGTGAAAAATTTTACTACTACGAAAATAATAATCGTTCAGTATTGAAGGAAATCAAGCTGCCAACAGGTTGTTATGAGATTGAAAACATTGAGAGTCATATTCAGATGCATTTGAATAATACAGATTTCTCATTGAAACCAAACAACAACACCTTAGAGTGTGAAATCTATAGTCGATTGCACGCCATCAGTTTCGAAAACGATAATAGTTTTGGAGAATTATTAGGGTTTTCTAAAAGGATCTTGGAGCCTGGTATAGTGCACTCTTCAGATCGACCAGTAAATATTCTTAAAGTATCTAGCTTACATTTCGATTGCAACATTACCGAAGGAGCCTTCTACGGGGACAGACCGGCCCATACTATATTGAGCTTTCCCATTACAGTCGATCCTGGATTCGCAATCAACGAACGTCCCAATACCCCCATCTATTTGCCTGTGAGAAGTAACTTAGCAGAGATCACCAACATCAGTGTTAGAGTGTTGGATCAAGATCTCAGACCTGTGAATTTCCGAGGAGAGAAAAGTACTTTGCATTTGGACTTGAAAGAACGTTAAATGGGTTTGGTAATTCAGCATAAAAGGGGACCACCCACTTCAAACCTATCAGTATCATCGAGGTCTTCCAAGGGACGTGACCAGCTCTCTCCAGAAAATATTATTTTTCTCCAATCTGTTGGATTGAAAGTAAGAGATGTTAAAACGCAAGTACGTTCATTCTGAGCAATCACCGACAACATCTGCAGCATCGTTCAATCAAATGAGGATGAACCCAATTTTCGATATTTACCGTCGACCTCAATATGATGAAACTATCCGGAAGGAAGAGTATCGATCCTACATCCCATACGTGAAATCATTCGATAATAATGATATGGTGGAGATTAATGTGAATCAAGCAGATGCATTTTTCGCGATGCATGAATCTTTGTTGGAAATTAAAGGAAAATTAGATATTGAAGGAGATGGTAACGTGTCATTGGCTCCCAATTGTGGAGCGTTTCTTTTCGATTCGTGCACTTATGTGCAAAGTGCCAGAGAGATAGAAGTGATCAGAGATCCTGGAATTGTTAGTACTGTACGAGGATTCCTTTGCTGTAAACCTGAGGACTCCAAACATTTGGCGATGGCTGGATGGACGTACCCCGAAAAACCGTTCCTGAATGCTGTGGATAAGTCGTTCAGTTTGTTGATACCCCTCAAGCACATTTTCAACGTATTCAATGACTACAGTTCGATTGTCTACGGAAGACAAACAATTCGTCTAGTTCGAGCACGTGACGATAAAGATAGCGTAATTGTCAAGGAACTTAACAATACTGGTGTAACGACTACTACTAAAGTCAAAGTTTTGATAGATAGTATGGTACTGAAGGTCAAGCATATATTTCCCAACGATGAAATCAAACTACAATTGATGCAACCCATCAAGAATGATACACCAATAATGATTCCATTCAGAAAATGGAGTCTCAGCGAATTACCTGCGCTCACAAAAAGTGCAAAGAATGAAATTTGGGCAGTTAAAACCAGCGCCGCCGTGGAACGTCCACGTTACGTTATCGTTTGTTTCCAGAAGAATATACGCAATAAACTTGACAGTGATGTCACTACCTTTGATAACATCAACATATCTAGCATCAGACTATCATTGAATGGAGAATATTGGCCAAACGAAAGAATGCAGTTGGATTTCGATAGAAACGATTATGTCACTGCCTACTACAACTATACCAGTTTCTACTCGAGCTATACACATTCCACACAAGTTCATCCAATTTTGGACTACTCAGCATTCAAAGATCATGCATTATTCGTGATAGATTGCTCGAAGCAGGAAGATAGCATGAAATCATCGACAGTGGATATAAAGCTGGAGATTGAGTCTGCTAAAGGATTTCCTGCTGATACTAAGGCCTATTGCATCATCGTGCATGATTGTCTGCTAGAGTACTTCCCTCTGACGGAGGTTGTGAAAAGCATAATATAAGTGGTCGACTACCGTTCGTGCTCGCCATTTCAACGCTGGTCATCATGAGAATCGCATTCGTTGACATTCAAGGTTTCACGCTCGATGGCGTCTTCCATCCAAAAGAATTGACAATTCAGATTGGTCGTCAAAGATCCAACTTTTTGTTCAAGCCTCCAACACCTTATGCTGATGTGAGCGGAAAAGATAAAAAAACTACACAATACTTGGAAAAATTTGTTCATGGAATATCATATCAGTCTGGAGATATTGACTATAGTGAAATGAATGCCATTTTGGAGAAATATCTACTACATTCAGTTGAGTGCATTTATGTAAGAGGAAATCAGAAAGCTGACTTTTTAAAAACAAAGTGTGCTGAGCTTGCAGTGTATCCAACCATTTACGATGTGACGCTATATGATGACTCATCATTGAATACGGAAAACTTCCAGCCCACCATTACGTATTGTCCTAACCACGCCAATGGAAAATTCATGTGCACCCAACGAAATGTTGATCAATTACATCAATGGTTTACATATGTTGTATTACCCAAGTAGAAAAATATTGTAAATTTTTGTTTCTTCAATAAATATATTATTATTCTTATTATTTAGTTTTATTAAAACACCTCGTATATCTGTTGAATTGTTTATTTTCTCATGTACTACAAGATGATCTATACTTTTTCATAGTTTTTATGAAAAAATTAATTATTGAAATGATTAAAGTTGCTAATATCAAATATAGTATTGAAAACATTTTATCATTTTTTATGTTGACATCTGTTGTCTCCTTAAAAGGTGTAGCTTGCCAATCTCTTTCCTCTTGAGTTCCATCATTGAATAGGAATTTCATTTTGTAGAATGAGTTATTTTCTTCTGGTATCTCCTTGTAAAACACCGGTAGTCGTCCATCATTTACTACTTCATGTTTCATTATTGCCCATGACGATTGACTGCAGTTTTTTCTTGCATCATCGAAGCATATCTTTAGAATTTTGATATCAGTGGGTACGTTTGTATAGAATACATCATTCAAAACGGCTGTCAGAATGATTAATGATAGTCGTGACATTTTTAGAGTTGTTATCTATTTTTGACACAGGTACTTCTGGTGAAGGTCTTCTACTCTGGCAACTGAAAACTTTATCCCACAAACTCAGATTCTCCAAATGCTTCAATACTCTAGTTTTTTCTTTGTAGAAAGTTATATCTCTGCTCAACTGACGGACATGCTCACCGAATTCTTCTAGTTTCCTTCTGTACTCGTCTGAAGTCATTGTGATACTGATGATTAAATCACCAAAGTTCACGTTCTTATAGCTTTGTTAATACGTCATTTGTCATTATCATTCTTCATACTTCATAATATGACATAAAATAAAAAATTTTACAGCGTTGAAAATGTTCATGCGCCCCCGTATGTATACCTATCTATATTATATCGCAGCGGCCAGCAAGCGCGACCTGAACTAATAACGCATGTCACGTTAAATCAACATATTTTCATTCATTTTTATTATCTGGTAGTTCAAGGTTATTTTTAACATAATGATGTCACAAATATATATTTTTATATCCAATCTTGCACGGTAAAATTAATATGCGAGTTATCTGAATGGTATAGCTAACTGTTTAGTAAGTCAAAGGGTTCGGGTTCAAACCCCCGAGAAACCAAGTTTTTTTCAACGCTTACGTCACACCACTTTTCAACGTGCTTACGTAACCCTCTTAATCGAGTCGATGGGGACAATACCGTATGTAAACAATGATTTTATATGTCAACAATGGCAACATGCCGTATGTAAACAATGTCGTATGTAAACAATGGCAACAATGTCATATGTCAACAATGTCATATGTCAACAATGTCATATGTCAACAATGTCATATGTCAACAATGTCATCTCCCCACTCCTTCTCCCGCCACTTCCCCCACTCCTCCCCCCACTCCTCCCCCCACTCCTTTGCGCTTGAACCGGTGTTGTTTAACTACTTTCATATTACTTAAATTAGTCTTGAAACTGACTCCCAAAAATCGACAGACGGTTTTTAACCAAAAATAATTACCACTACTCAAATGTATATGGAAAGGCGACCAGTGCCAGCGTTGAAAATTAAAAGATGGCAAAGTTGACGTTACATGTCCTCTTTGCGGCCGCTGTCCTTTTTATACCTCTAAATCATAATTCGACCCTTTTCGCGAAATCGACAGATCAATCCTTCTACCATTTTGAAGTCTCTAGACGCAGCGAGAATTTACTAGACGGAGGTGGAGGCCGACAAAGCCCTCATTAATATGCACCATAGTTGTGGTCGACTCTCGGACGCCGACAAATAACAGGGCCGGAATGTAACATTATCCCCCTCTCAAATTTGTTCATTCCGATTGGATACTAGCGAAACTTCACCATTGTAAGGCTTTAACCTTTCTAAGTGAACGAGTTACATCTTGGCTCTGGGACTGCGTTGGGTTCTATAAACCACATCATTTATTCTTTTTATCACCTTATATGGTCCTTCCTAAAACGGTGTCAACTTGGGAGACACACCTTTCTTTTGTTGTGGATTATACAGCCATACTCGATCTTGTTCCTTGAATCCCTTTAAATTAGCTCTAAGGTCATGGCGAGCCTTTATTTTATTACTTGCCGACCTTAATCTCTTCCTAGCCGTTTTATGGATTTTGAATAAGCTTCCTGTAAATCGTCTGCATAATCTTGAGCTTCTTTCTTTTCGGCACTTGGTGACCCGAACACCAAATCACAGGGCAAATGAAGTTCCCTTACAAAAAATATGCTGGCTGGGGTAAGCTTTGTAGAATCATAAACAGCTGCTCTGTAGGCCATCAGGAATAATGGAAGACGTTAATCCCAGTCTTTCTGATGTTCTTCTACTACTTTGGATAGAGGTTCTTCCATAGTCCGATTAAACCTTTCAACCATGCCGTCTGACTGTGGATGTAGTGGGGTAGTCCTGGTTTTGTTGATTCCCACCAATTCGCAAACCTTCTTAAATAAGTTCGATTCGAAATTCCTTCCTTGTTCGAAATGTAGCTCCATAGGTAGGAATCGTGAGAACATGTTGTCTACCAGGACTCTTGCAACTGTAGATGTTTCCTGGTTTGAAAGAGTATAAGCTTTGACCCACTTACTAAAGTAGTCCATAGCAACCAGTATATATTTGTTACCGTCAGTCGTCATTGGAAATGGCCCAGCTACGTCGATGGCAATTCGTTTAAAAGGAGCTCCTACATTGTTCCATTTTACCTCTAGATTTGCATCTTCTACACCAATTTTTTACGTCGTCACAACATTAGATCCAATAGAACCTTTGTCTAAATTTTATCCAAAGTTTAACTTCCAGATGACCCTGATTTTCCTCCATGGATCTCCTCCAAGACTTCATTAATCCTTGTTTTGGGCACGACCAGTTGGAAAGTTGTTTTCTTGCCATCGGCAAGGGAATCAGTAAGGGAATCCCATTGTTCCCACATGGATTTAAATGTGGTGCCTGGTCGGAGATGTCCTTCTAAGTAAGTCTCTCGGATCCACTTTTCTTTCAACGTAGAAAGTCCAAAATGTTAGGATCACTCTCTTGGTTATGTCTTAGATGGACTGCTGTCCATTCATCTTCAGTTGTCAGTTTTATTTGTCTTATATCGGCAATTCCTTCGTGACGTTCGACCCGCACATAGTGCAAATTTATAAGTCGAGTGTGAATGGACAAGTCGGTAGAGGTCGACGTCGGCGAACATATCTCGATCAGATCAACATTGTTTTAAAAAAAGGCCAGGTCAAGAGTACCAAGAACCGACGAGCATGTATGAGAGCATTAATGAAAGTAGAGGAAGCAAAAGATGTGTGTAAGAACCGTAGCAAGTGGATGGAAGTGGTCTCTGCCTACTCTGTAAATCTATTATGTAGCATATATAATTATCTTTTAAACTTTATTAGTTTAGTTAATAATAATAAAACATTCTGTCACCTTCCCCGTCGTCGGCGGTGGCGGGCAAACTGGTCACACGGCGCCAACTGTACCGGTGTCTCGTGATAAATTTTAATTTTTTTGTTGATTAATTTTGTATTAAATTGGGTGGTGAACATATTTGTTGTGTGGACGGTTCCGAAAATCGGTTACTAGACAGACTGTCATTTTTTAGATGCCCCAAAAAGCAAAGAATTTGTTTATGTTGTTTATGATCACTTTACCACTTATAAGTAAAGATTAGTGAAATAAGAGAACGCTGTGGTGTAAAAGAAGATGTGGTTACAAAGATAGATAAAGAAATGCTTAGATGGTTTGGACACGTAGAAAGGATGGATGAAGGAAGATTGACAAAACAAATTTATAAGGCGAGTGTGAATGGACAAGTCGGTAGAGGTCGACCTCGGAGAACATATCTCGATCAGATCAACATTGTTTTAAAGAAAGGTCAGGTCAAGAGTACCAACAACCGACGAGCATGTATGAGAGCACTGATGAAAGTAGAGGAAGCAAAAGATGTGTGTAAGAACCGTAGCAAGTGGAAGGAAGTGGTCTCTGCCTACCCCTATGGGGAAAAAGGTGTGACTTTATGTATGTATGTATGTACCGCTTATTTAGTTAAAAAATATTTTGTTATTTAAAAAAACTAAAAAAAACATTTACAATTTTATATGGATAAAAAGTGACTATCAAGTCAGTTTTATTGTTATGGAAGACACTAAATGCCAATGGATGCACATATTTATTTACCTGAAACCTTAATCAAGACTGCATTTAAAATCTTTTTCGATCAATTTGAAAATTGTTGTGGTATTGCCCGGATTCCTACCCCTGTACTATTTAGCAAATCATTTAAAAAATTATTTCCACTAAGGTATTTTGAAACTGCCAATGGTGCAAATTGTATAAATGACATCAATGAAGTCTTACTAAATTTGACTCTTAAATTCACTAAGTGTTGCAGTGATAATATTTCTCTGCCCACATCTACATATTATACTCCGTTAAAATTTTTACCAACGATTATGCGAACATTAAAAGTTCGGAAGGAAGTATGTGTTAAATATTTAAACACTACCGACCTTACTAATTAAAAAATTGTATTTTGTGAACTAATAGCGTATGAGAATATGAAACGTCTATTTAGTGGTTTGGAAGTGCTATTCAAAGATATTGTTGATTTCCCTTTAGAATTAACAAAACAAAAAAATTAAACAATGATCAAAATAAGGGTATTACTAAATTACCAATTTTAAAAAACGTAAATATTGAATGAGATTTTTTAAAATTAAGCAGTATTTACCGTTTATAATTAACGGAAAAAATATTTTACAGATGACTTCCTTAAAATCACCAACCCTTTTCGATACGTGATTCTTAATTGGTCGAATTTCTATTTTTATGTTCATTTACAATGTACATATATATTATTTTTATTTGCTAAAACTACAGATTAAATATTTTTTAGTAATACAACGACTCTCTTTATATTTTACTTACGCGAAACCCCTCGTACACTAGTATTTGCCGGGTGAAATAAAAAATCAAGCGCCCGACGAAGAGTGCGTCAATATTACATTATTTTAACTAACCTGTGAACATATTAACCGTTAAAGAGATTATTTGTTTATGAAAATTGTCAACGCCGCAGGGCTAACCAAAATCTGATCGACATATTTTTTATACTATTGGGCTGACCTTAACTGCATTCTCGTATATGGGACGACTTTGGTTCGATTCACATATAAAAAAAAATAATTGTAGGATTTTCTTACCCCTCTACTTTCCCCTCTTGGGTAAAGTACATATTCAAATATAAATAATGAAATATATACCGCTCCAGATACACTGGAAATGCCGGGTGGACCAGTGGCCTGTCCATATAGCGGGCTAACCATTGTATCGTTTATAAATATATATATAAATGTGACGCTCATTTCCGGCACTTTGAAGAGCTGTAACTCCAAAACAGTTACTACATTCGAAAAAAGTCAATTAATGAAAGTTGTAGAGCATGAAATTCTGCGTTCAGGAAGCACCAGGATATTAAAATAGACCCAATATTTAGGTACATACCGAAAAAAATTCCATTTTGCCTCAAAAAAGTAAATAGGCTAATATCAAGTATTTTAACAATGATTCTACGTTCTTTCTTAACCGTTTAAAACCCTTTCTAGGTTTATTTTATTCCTCTGGAGCATCTGCCATGGAAATATCTGTAGAGCAATGACTGGTCTGCAACTCTTCTTCTACGTTCTAGAGGGTGAAGGGTATCTGTAAGAGTTGAGCTGTTTATCAAGCGAATGGCTCTTTTCTGAATGGAATCTAGAAGACGAAGAGAATGACTTGGTGCTGAACCCCAAATATGCGAGCAATACTCTAGTAGAGGTCGGATTTGAGCCTTGTTCGTCGTCAACAGTTGATCAGGAGTATAAAACTTTCTGGCTTTCCACAGAAAACCTAGCCTCTGGCTTGCCGACTTTGCGATGTTAGCAACATGGTCATGCCAAGACATATTATTGGACACCGTGACTCCCAAAATCGAGATGGAGGGACTTGGTTCAAGGGTATTTCCGGACATTGTGATGGGATGATTTGAGGAATTCACTTTCTTGAAAAACGTGGCACTTTGTGTTTTTTGGGCGTTGAACTGAACAAGATTGTTGGTTCCCCACTCGACGATTGCTTCAAGATCTCTATTGAAGGAATTAACCTGTTCCTGCCTAAGTCTATTTGTTTCATTTACCGAAAGTGATCGCTAGGATGTGAAAGTTTAGACAAGTGTGCTGTCGTCTGCGAAACTGTTAATGGGGTTCGTGGTGGTTTTTAAGAGGTCGTTGACGTGTACAAGAAATATAATGAGGAACAGGATGAAACCCTGGGGGACCCCGGCATTGGTTTTAACGTATCAGAAAAAATACCGTCAACTACCACATGTAAGAAGCGATCTTGCATGAAGCTCAAGAGCCATTGGCGCAGTTTGGTTGGTAGGCCGTAGGCAGATAATTTGCTTAACAATGCCTGGTGCCAAACGCGGTCAATTTACTTCTCTCAGACCTTGCCTTAGACTCATCCGACATTTTTCATAAAGAAATAGTTTTCAACCTCTTACAAATTTCGTAAACGAATTTTAAAACAATAATTATTCAAATATACCGATGACTAAAAGTGATATAGAGTCTTTGTGTCAATTTACCCGAGTTTTCGGAATAAAATAACCTTTAATAGATCAGTGGGTAACCTAATTTAATTTATAGCTAATTATTATAGTCTCACTGCGTCACAAGAATTTATTTTAAATGCAAATATTCTTTCTCTTATTAAAGGTGAGGCCAAAGATTTTTTAAATTACTCTTATAAAACTATTTGGACGGATATTTGTTAAATACGGTGACATATGTTCTGAAGACATTTTAGTAACGCAATTATCTACAATAGCACAAAAAGACTACAAAACTTACGATAAGTACTTTTATCGAGTTTCGACCAATCTTAACAACTTACTTCATTAAATAACTTAAATCAAAAACCTCTACTTCAAAAATATTGCCTCTTAAACATTTTGCACCGGTATAAACGATCCTTACTGTGAATATTTATTACACCTCAAAATTTAATCTCTCGATGGCGCTCTTTAAAAGTGCATTTCTTACGATAACCATGAGTCAACAACAGTACATAAACTTTTTGAAAGGCCAAAAAAACAAAAACTATTATAAAACAAAAAACTAACCTATTATTTAAACCCAATTAAATTCTACCTACAGTAAACAAAACACAAATTATAACCCTCAACGAAATAATTCACAAATACCAATATTTTCTCGAAATAATTTACAAACTAACGCACCAATATTCTCTCGAAGTGATTCGCTTTATAATATTTTCACCAAATAATCTGCCTTAAAACATAAATCCTACACAAAATAATATTCAACCCAATACTTGAAATATTAGAAACAACCGAGAACTATATAGATCTCTCCTACATAGGAACTCTCAAATTTAACAAACAACTTTTACTAGAAATTAACCTATAAACAAAATCCTCAATATTCTTTAGACATTTTCATGTAAGCGGTATAGTCTATGATTCGAAGTAAAGTTATCCTACACCCATTTGTTTAATGGATAAAAATTATTTTATAAGTAATTTAGTAAGTTAAAAATTATAAAAAAATGGGTTGCCTGAAAAAATCCTGGCCAGGCTGTAATTAATAAAAAATTTAAACGAAAAATGTTTACAACAACCGTAAGTACAAAGCCTATAGTATATGTACGTAGGGTTGCCTATATTTTTCCCAGCCTAACGGGTTGCCAGGTATAACCAGGTATTTGGGTCCTAGTTATTTTCACCTACTTGTTTAATCTATAAAATAAACATAAAAATAAGGGCTGTTTTATTGCGAACACAATGATATAGGGATGCCCGCAAAAAGTCTGTCCTGATTGATGGTTGTCGAATTTTAAAAAATAAAATTTTAATGTGACTGTGAACGTGCGACAAAGCGGTCCGAGACAAATATCTCGTGGGATAGACGAAGACACAGAGTTGTATTTTGGAGCAACTGGTAGTATACGTACGAAAGTAATATGAAATATATATTAATTTGAAAGTTAATATATGTTAGATTAATATAATAATTTGAAAATATTATAAATATATACTTAATTATAAATGCTGCATTAGAGTGTACAAATTTTGTCATAAATAAAAAACAGAAAGCGATGTATACTTGCTTGGAATTTTTATCTTTTTTCAAAAAAGTTAATAAAAATGAACAAAATGAACCGTCGGAAATGTCAAATTAAAAAATAAAAAAACCAACACTAAGGATATTTTGTTCAGTAAAAATTTTTTATTATACTACACCATAAATATAAACATTACATTAATAAAAAAGAACTTTTGATTCATAATTATTATTCTATTTCTGATTCATCTGAAGTACAATTTTGATTATTGATTTTGATAGATTGTATATTATCTTCCATCATTTCGATAATATCTTGTACTGTCAAAGGCGTTTGATACCCAATAAATCCTGTTGGTTTTAAATAATCATCTAAATGTCAACCGCAGTTTTCAGGATGAAGTTTGATTTATGTAGACTTAGTTGCATTAAGCCACATAGAATTAACAAAAATTGTTTTCAACATTTTTTGTTGTAGGGATATCCAGCATGACGGTATAGTGTTAGAGTCAAAACTTTTTTTTTTTTAAAAACTGTTCGTGGTCTTCTTTCGCAGCATAAATTTTAAAAAAATTCTATTTCTTGCGTCATTAATTCTGTTGCAGTTATTCACGCCATAAATTTTCGCTGTAAGCTCATTAAAATCAATTAAAAGATTATCTTAGTCACATAAGAAACTTTTTAACCATTTTTTATTACAAAAATAAGTATGATCACGTGTTGTAATTATCAATACAATATTTATGGTAAAGGATCCGAAGTAAAATCGACCTTTACCGATTTGTTTAATGGATAAAATAATTTTATTAGTAATTTAGTATGTCGCATTAAAATTTTATTTTTAAAAATTGGACAACGATCATTCAGGACAGCCTTTTTGCGGGCATCCCTATATCATTGTGTTCGCAATAAAACAGCCCCTTATTTTTATGTTTATTTTATAGATTAAAAAAGTAGGTGAAAATAACTAGGAACAAAATACCTGTTTATACCTGGCAACCCAATGGTTAGGCCAGAAAAATAAAGGCAACACTACGTTTGCATATTCTATAGGATTTGTACTTACGGTTGGTATAAAATTTTTTCGTTAAACTCATCGCTAGAAATTAAATTTAGATTTTTGAATTTTTAATTAATTTTAGCCCAGCCAGGATTTTTTCAGGCAACCCATTTTTTAATAATTTTTAACAAACTAAATTACTTATAACATAATTTTTATACATTAAACAGATGGGTGAAGATCGACTTTACTTCGGATCCTCTACCAGTACTAATTTACAATTAAACCATTTACATAAATGACTTCCCTTTTTTAAAATTGATTGTATTGTAAACTGTGTGAAAAGGAAATTCAGCCGTACATTTAAAGAGATTAATCTCTTAGGGTTTAATGTAATTAAAAGTGGTGAAGTGCAATAAAAAAGCTTTGTGACAAGATATAGTAAGTGTGTATACAGCAAAAAAATTACTGAAATTTTTTGTAAGTAAATTTAATACATTTCTTTATAAGTACTGCCGCGTAAATTCAAAAAAAAATATTTTTAAAATTTTATATTTTCTGTCAATTTAATCGGGATATGTTCGCCGAGGTCGACCTCTACCGACTTGCCCATTTAAACTTACCTTATAAGTCTGTTTTGTTTTTTTTTCATCCATTATCTCTTCGTGTCCAAACCATTTAACCATTTTTAGTTACTACATCTTCATTCACACCACAACGTTGCCATATCACATAATTTCTCACTTTATCCAAAATTTACAAAATCTCAAAAGCTGACACTATTTACAATAAATTAATTTACCACAATTAAACACAAAACAATGTTTAACAACTGAGCAGCTAATAACTAACAACCAAAATTGTAAGGTGTTTTGAATTCTTCATAATTGTTCCTACCATAATTGGATCAATGCTCTGAGATTTACTTTAAACTCTTTGTCTTTGATCCTCACAGTTTATAACCCTGCTCACTGGTTTACAAAATCCTAATGACTTTTAGGAGGATTGAGATTGTCCACAATCGCAAGTGATCGGGCAATCTGTATTCGTTGGTCTCAATTATTTCTGTGCTCGAAAAGGTTTTTACTCTAGTCTTCCCATTAATAAGTTCTCAGATTTATTTGTGATATGGATATCTTTACCGAAAATTCTCATTGTCGGAATATCGTTAAATTACCATATCTATTTAAAAAAATTTCTTATTTCCGAACTACAAAATTTTCTTTCTGATATTGAAAAGAAAATCATTTTCTTTCATAATGTTTAACCTCAATACATACTTATCTAGTATGTCTGCAACAAACATGGGATGTTTCATCAGTGTTTAACCGAATTTCTCGCTGTTAATCTTAATGGTTTTTGTACCATCTCTCTCCGGTATTTATAGTGAACGTGCATTCCCGGTCGTCCAGATGGTCTAGGACTATTGGACTATTGGACCTTACTACCCGTTTCTTTTTAACATTGAGATGAAAATCTTTGGCTGTGAGCACTGCTAGCTGGCGCCCGCCCCGTATGGCCGACCAATTGGCGTTTCTCTACCTGGAAGCTAATAAGGAGCTCTGCATTTTTTCCGGTATTGGTGATCTATCTAAGCTTATTTTTGAAGAACGGGACTTTTCTTTGGCTTGACTTAGGGACCTTAGCCTGTATCTCTCATGGTATCTTTTTTTTATTAGTTGATTCTCTTCCTAGTGCTTCTGGATCTGGATCTAGCTATCAACCAATATTTCCCTTATATACGTCCTGCCTTTTCACAATTATGACAGGTTTTTATTTTAGTCCCATATGTGTGCTGATGTTTAGTGACTTATGAAACAGTCTCACTCAGTTCTGCCACCGTTTGATTTATCTCTTTTCTTTATCCTATGAGAACTCTGTGAATGTCACTTTTCTCAATTTTGTTTTCGTAATTCTGGAGTCATTTTTGGCCGATCTGATTACCAAGGAAACTATTAGCACTGCATTCATTGACAAGTGTCGACACAGTCTTAATAATTGCTTCATTTCCGCATCTCATAACCCATCTATAAATGTTTGTACCCCGAATTGATTAATAAAAACTTTGCGGGTTTTCGTATACGCTTTATAAGTCGCTCCACATATGCACCATACTCCTGGAGAGTCTTCTTGTCTCCTTTTACTTGACTCTGGTAGACCTGCTGTAGATATTGTTGGCCGTATCTCATTTAAAATGCCTCTACAATTCGGTTAAAATTATTTTATCTACGTTGTGGAATGTTCTGTTAAACTTTCAATGCTTGGCATCTAAATGACAGGACTTCTTGTGTCCAACCGTTGGCATTTGTAGTCATTTCAAATTATTTATGGTACATGGCTCATGGTATTTGCCCATTAAACGGTGGTGGTTTCAATCGTTTAACTTGGGGTGGTCTTATTTTTAAAGTCTGGTCATTCCTGGGTGTACTCGTGTTCAAATTTATTTCTTTTAAGTTCGTGTGATATTTTGTTCACCTCTTTATTTAATTTTCTAATAACCACCTCTTCTACACGTTTACCCAATCCATTTTCTATATCTTGAATCCTTCCGTTTTACCTTCAAGAACTTAAATTTTTAAAATCTCTTCGCTTTTTACCTGAACTATACCCGTAACTTCTTGTACTTTACCCATAACTTTTTGGACTATTACGATTAATTGATTTGGGAGTTCTTTTTGCTCTGGTTTACGTTCCTTTTTATATCGTTCTATCAGTCTTTCTTCTCTAATTTTTAGATCTTCTTGTTCTTGCTTACGTTTAATTTCGTTTTTAGCAAACTGCGGCTTGTTTATTTCGATCGCGCCTTCATGTCGTCGTAATTGTTTGTTCTGATAATAACCATAAATCACTTCTTATTTTTGTCCAAACAATTTTCTCCAGTACCAGTTTTCCCACCGCTGTAACCACTAATTTTTATTAATTAATTAACTGTCATCAACTGTTATCATCCGCATCCGAAACGCGTTTTTATATATCGTCATGGAACATTCCCCAAATTTCCAGAACATACAAATCTAGAATGATCTATTTCGGCAAATGCGTCCGAACCTTCTCGAACATTGAACTGGACAGGTTCGGCCTTTAAAATGTTGGTTGCAAATCGTAACAGTATAATAAAGATGGCTGTATATTGCTTCGATATAATAAATAAAAACCAATACTTATCATTAAAAATGGTTTGACTGTATTTCAAAATATCAATACACTTTTCCGTGCGGTTAAACATACAAAGATTCGCCATTTAAAAATTTTAATACCGTTTAATGGTCCAGGATCACCATGTGATAGCACCTGGCTTTCTGTTGTCAGATGCCAAGTGATAATGTTTAAAAAGTTAAGCCTTTTTTTGCTGCAGATGTGGAGAAAATAAATCCTTTACAGAAAGGTTCTGAGCCTTAAAGCTCAAGGTTTACTGAGAAACTCCATTGACTGTGTCAGGTCTCCTCACTAAAAACTCCACCCCTATTTAGGTCCGTCTGGCTATTGCCTTCGGTAACACTTAGGCCTGTTGGCCCATTGTATCTTGACTAGGGTTTTTGTATCATTGTACAATGGGTACTCGACCTGCAGACCGCCCGGCAAGTACCCGGAAACAGAAAAACACACACTGCGCCGCCGCGAGGCATCGGACCAAAAAAGACAGGCAATCCCCGGGATCTAGAACCGAGCTGCACCCAATCCAGTACCTTCGTACCTTGTACAAGTTTTGTGCTAGGTGAGAACAATGTAGCTGCCCAAGAACCGCCAATCCTTCACAACAGCGCAAAAGCACGCGTTCTACCACCCCCGGATCCCCGCCGCACAACCCACAGGCCAGGGCTCCATTATACAGTCCCTTAGTGATTCTAAGCTAATTCCTGTTCATCGGTAACCGTTCTGCCGTCCTTTTATGGCATGTTTGTTTGTTTTCTGGTATGCTTTTCCAGTGGATTTTGTGTTTTTCCGAACCTTTTCTTGCAAGTTCGTCTACCATTACTTGTAACTTTCTGGCGTCCTGAAAACCGTATCAGTTTGACGTGATTACGGTCTACCAGCGTTCTTAGTTCTTCTTTGCAGTCAACGAGTATGGGAGAAGGGGTGGCCCGGCCCTCAGGTACCCCCTGCACAGGACTTATGCTGTCTACTACAGGATTTCGCCCGGTTTCCTGCAGGCGCCGTTAGCTACGGTACTCCCCCATCGCCATGCATCCATCAGCACGGGTCGCATAACACTTTGGATTTGGAGTCTTTTAGTCGCCTTTTAATAAATAAATTTGTTTAAATATTCTTGTAAAGTATAATTTAGATTTTTTAATATTACAAGTATTGTTTTGGCGACATCATAATTTGATTTGTTATCCAATTTAATGAACCTATTGTTAAATAAATAAAGGTAACTGGACAATAATGCAAAACATAAGCAAATATAAAATCTAGGGTGAAGTATACAGAACGTTTTTTCTGATATAACAAATCAATTTGAAAATCAATTTTGCCACATTTAAGATGTTATTAACAAAATATTAATTAAACCGTATTAATCACTTTTGTGTCAGAAATCGTTAATCACAAAGTTTCTTTTCCACGTGTTGAAAAAAAAAAAAATCGTTACGAAATTAGGCCCGTATGGCAGATTACCGATCAGTCACTATTACATTTACCGAATCTGTTATACAGGGTGATTCATAACTATTGGGACGTAGGCTTAGGGCGAGTGATTTAGACCAAAATATGGCTAAAGCACCAAATATACCTTAATAACATATTGCTGTGGAAAAAGTAACAGGGCGTTAAAATAAAAATTATGTTTTCATTTTTTGCTAATAATTTTACTGTTTATTTATCAATTGTTATTAAACAGCAAAGAGGCATAACTTAAGACAAGGAATTTTATTTTATGTATTATATATATATATATATATATATATATATATATATATATATATATATATATATGTAAAAGTAAGTAACTGATTGTTTAAAAACCAGCTTACTTTTGATGTATGATACCTATTTTAATACAGGTATATATATATATATATATATATATATATATATATATATATATATATATATATATATATATGTGTGGGTCGATTATACATCAGATAACAACTACTCCCCTGACTATATGTCGCGACAGGCATAAAATTACATCCGATCTATACTACCCCATCACAGAAAGCAAGATATACAGATGCTTGTTAAGTAAGAGGAAGGGCTATTAAATTCATTTAATCGCAGCTACCACCTATGAACCGGTTTTAGGATGTTTGTCCCTCGTCAGCATAGGGCAGGTATGATCCGCAATTAAATAAATTCACGGCTCCCGTTCCTACCAAGTACACATGAAAAACCTCGCAAAAAGCGCCAGTCGCGACATCTGTACTTTTTAACAAGCACCACCCGGTAAGTAACTTCCAAGAATCGGAGAATAGTAATGTAAAAATTATAGAAAACTGTAGTGTTCTTACAGTAAACTATAAAAGATTTTTTAGTTTCGACATCATGAATAGGTGTAAGAATATGTAACTGATTGTTTAAATACCAGCTTACTTTCGCTGTATGATACCTATTTTATTATAGGTATATATATGTGGGTCGAGAATCATGCCGAAACGTATATATATATATATATATATATATATATATATATATATATATATATATATATATATATATATATATATATACATACACATATATATCTTTTTTTGTTAGTGCCTATTCTCTGAGGATGTAGGTATTTCTCATTACGCATCACTTGCCCTAATTATGATAACTCTCTGGTTGTCACAGTACGCATAATTTCCAAGACTTTTTTCATACGTTGTATCATGGTGTTGTTTGTGACATGATGAATGTGTGAAATTCTGAGCATGTGGATTGTGCTTTGGAATGTCAGATAATTGTTACAGGTAAATGTTATTTTCCGCAAATCGCTAGAAAATTTTGACATTCCAGACAAAATTTCTTAAAGAAAAAAATCAATATTTCCTAACTGTTAGGAAATATTCATTTTCTTACTGTAAGGATATTTCCTTACAGTAAAATTAAAAAATAAAAATAAAATTTACAATTCAACGCTTTTTTTTCCATAGCAATATTTTATTGGGGCATATATGGTCCTATCGTCATATTTTCGTCCAAATAACCCCTTTAGCCTATGTCCCAATAGTTATAAATCACCCTGCATAAATGAAATGTAAATTTTGACCCATAAGGATTTACCCATCTTTAAACGTATGGCAAGCAGCCAAGTAAAATATAAAGATTCTGTCCCCCAAAAGGGTACCATTGTTAGGGACTACAGAAATATGATTATTGTTGATGTCAAATGCCTTCTATATGCCGATGATCACGTCATATTATCATCATCTGCGAAGAAATAACAGGCGATGTTAAAAATAAGTATAAAGTCCTTAAATTTAAAGAAATAAAAGTAAATGCATACAAGACGAAATTAATGGTTTTTGAAAGAGAAGAAGGCATGACAAACTGCAAGATGCTGGCAGAAAAAAAAAGAGTGAGAGAGTGACTTTGTATTCTTGGGTTGAAAGTTTAAGAGAGATATAAAGTATGACTGTGATATTAAGCGAAGGGTGTTGGCAGTGAAAAAAATGAATGGAGCGCTGCATAACTTTATAAGCAGCCAGTGCGTGTTAAAAATGCACAACTGGCAGTGAATAGGGGGGTACTGGTCCCTACACCTATGTGTGGTAGTGAATATTGGGTTTGTCAGAAGAAGCATGCAAGTAAGATTAATGCTGCGAAAATTAGTAGTCTGAAATGTATATCCACAGTGACTTGTTAATTTTTTTCTAAAAAAACATTTATTTTTTGGTATTTTGTTTAATTTTTTTTTGGTCATCTAACCTAAAATTTAGAAGTTCAAAAAAGTATGTTCTAATTCCATCAGATACCTTAACTAACCTGAGATAATTAAGAACTCTTTAACAACATACATACATAGAGTCACGTCTTTTTACTGGGGTAGGCAGAGACCACTTCTTTTTTCTTCTACGGTTCTTGCATACGTCTTTTGATTCTTTAACTATTATCAGCGCTTTCATACATACTCGTTGGTTGCTGGTAATTTTTTTACATGGTGTTTCTTGAAAAAAATTTGGATCTGATCAAGATATGTTTGCCTATGTCGACCTTTACCGACTTGCCCATTCACTCTTGCCTCATAAAACTGTTTCGCCAATCTTCTTTTATCCATCATCTCTACGTGTTTACACACACCCACGCACACACACACGGGCTGGTACCACCACCATACATCCATCACGGATTCTCTCCTATTTTGATAGTTTTCGGCTAAAATTTGACTATTTTTGGCCTTTATATTCTATTCTAAAATCGGCCAAAATGTAATGGTTTTATGGGATATTTGTTATTTTTAAACCTAATACTGATATAAACTAGCATTATTTACAATTTGAAACTCTTTCGAGCGACCAGAACAAATTTTTAGTTTTTACTTAAATACATAAAATTAAGTAAATCTTTTACAGGGTACTACAAAATTGCCAATGCGGAGATTTTTGGGTAATTTGGATAGGTTGTTATAGAAGGTCTAATGAGTCGAAAACCGTTAAAAAAATGTAAGAGTTTTTTTTTCCTCTCCAAACCGTAACTTTCTTGGAATAATATTAGATTTTACCTGGCTAAAATGTACAACATAAAATAGGTACACAAAAAATAATTCTACAGTGTAAAACTAAAAATGTATTTACTTTATTTTGTTCTTGTAGTGAAAGCTCCAATTGCTTCATACTAGCTTTTAATTTTATAACTATTTCTTCTTGGTCAAGTAGTTTTCTTTTGGCATCACAAAACTTCGACTTGGCTTCTTTTTCTGAAGACTCTAAATCTTTTATTTCGTTTTCGTATTTTTCTCTTAACCTCCTGAAATACATAATTTTTGCGTGTTTTGTTTAGGATTTGTAACAAAGTTAATAAAAAAAGGATAAAAACTATTTAAATTTTTGGTGCAGTTTGGTTGACTGTACAGAAATACAAGAAAGCAATAATGCAAGTTTGCATTCTCACGGCTGGGGACAGCTCACATTAGTTTTTTAGTTTTAATTCAACTCTTATGCTTTTAAGTCTCCCTTATAATTTGTTATAATAAATAATTTCGAAATTTGTTTTTTAAAACTTGTTTTCAACTTTCACAACTTTAATTTGTACCTACTTCTATAGAAATAATTCAAAGCGTACAAAAATTAAACAACCTTACTAGGCTTGATTTTATTGCAAAATTCTAATTATAATCCAATCTTGTATGTTTATGGACAAATTATACAAAAAGTTTTTATATATTTTATTATTAAGAACCCATTTTTAAATGAAACAGGTTACAACGACAAACTAGTCATATCCATTGATTATAATAAAGAATTCTCTAAATGTTTTTGTAATTCTTAAATATCCAATAGGTTAGGTTAGAATAGTTATCATGTGAGTGGGGCGTAGGTCGCCCCTACACTACGACCTTTAGTAGGTCTATTGTGGCTCACCCCTAAAGGTTACAGTTCACCGCACAATCCAGCCCTTCTCACGAAGTTCATGGATGTATGGGGTGAGATTTGCTTAAAATCGGTAGGTTCTAGGTTGGCATGACTAAATATGTTGAACCTTATTCTTCCCAGGCCGGGGCATAAACATACTATATGTTCAGCAGCTTCGTCTTCCACGTAGCAAAACCGACAGTCCGTTTGTTGATTTTGACCTATACTTCCGAAGTGGTATCTTAGACGACAGTGACCTGTAAGCAGTCCCGTTAAAATTTGCAGGTCATTCCTGCTCAATTCTAGGATCTGCTTAGTTATGTTTCTCGAGGGTTTAGGTAAGAACGCCTTGCAGTGAGTCAACCCTGGTATATTCGACCAGTACATGAGTATTTTCCTCTTCACCAAAATAATTGTTTTGATGGCACTTGTAGTAACTCCAAAAACCGGTTCTGGTCCAGTGAACGCAAAGTTGATTCCCTTTGTTGCAAGGGTGTTGGCTTTTTTTGTTTCCTTCACCCTCTTCTCTGCCATTGCCCTGCACTAGGCAGAAAACGGCTTTCTATACTAGGGCAACCGAACTTTGATGACTTATCTAATCTCAAATCAGTTAGCATCAAAGACTTTACACTTTTTATTAAAAGTTTCAACTAATTTTTACGGTAGAGGGGGAAGGCACCACCGTCCATCGCGGTATCACAACGGGCCAAAAGGCCTAAGTGGATTTCCTTCGAACAACCGAATTAACCTAATCTTCCCTTTGCACCCTGGTGCCCAGGTACTCATAGCAGGGTTACTCTGTTGTTCGCACAAAGATACTCTAGGGATTCAATGCAATTCCATACAAGTTTAGAATTTATCTTGTTGGAGCTCAGTGCTTTTAAAGCAGCCTAGCTGTCTGATATTAAACTTATGTTTTTTTGCTAGAGGTCTGTTAGTCAGCTCTCTTGCACACAATTCGATAGCGAAGACTTCAGCCTGAAATATTGTAGCATACCTGCCAAGACTGGTAGATATTTCAATCTTTGGTTTTTTACTGAAAACACCGACCCCAACTCCAACTGGGGTGTACATTACGTATTCAGTCTCTGGGAAGAGAATTTTTTCCGTCACTCATTCATTTCTCTTCGAAAAGATGACTTTGAACGAATTTTCTACGTGTATTTTTGTGGCTAGCATGTCAGGAACCATCCCGAGAATTTGGTGGTTTTTTGTTTTACTCAGTATACAGAAGTGGTCCCGGAGTTTCTCTCCATTAATTTGCCTTTTCGGAGAAATGAGACTATCCTGGCCACCCTCTCTAAGAGAATATTTAGGGGAGGAAGATTTAGGAAGTGTTCCATCGCTGCCGTTGGTTTGCTGGACATAGCTCCAGTTATAACCAGGCATGCCAGCCGCTGAAGGCCAGCAAGCTTTGCTCCAGACTACTGAACCATACGTGACCATAGATTTTATCATTGTTTGATAAATCCAGTAAATATGTTTGGGGTTCATTCCCCAAGATTTGCCGCATACTCTTTTGAGATCCCAGAGAGAAAACCTGGCTTTGTTTACTGTTTTTTGCAGGTGGGCATTCCAGGTGAACTTTATCCAGAACTATACCCAGGTATTTTACTTCCACCGCATATGGAATGCTATCTCCGTATAGGACAGGCTGCCGAAGCTTAAAAATCCAAAAATAAAAGTACCTAATTAAAATTTGGTGAAACGTGACAGTATGACATAAAATGTCCATTACATGTTTACAGTTCTATAATATATAAAATATTAATTTAGTAAATTTTTCACCACATTACATTACATTTTCAGTGACTTGTAATCATTTTTATCTTATGAATTACCCAGTTACATTATCATTTTATTTTATTTTTCTACAACGGTGAATGTTTTTTAGATTTTTTGTCGTACATTTGAACTGCCCGAATATTTGATTTTATTAGAGAGGTAATTATTAATCAAGTCTATGTACGTACTGTCATTAAAAAACAGGTAAATGTAACAGGTGAACTTGGTGCTGTTCTTAATTATAAGTTTTAGTTAAAAAAATAACTAATAAGTCTCCTCCAAGTTGGGTAGTGTTGAAACACTA
This sequence comes from Agelastica alni, assembly GCA_950111635.1. Lineage (NCBI taxonomy): Eukaryota > Metazoa > Arthropoda > Insecta > Coleoptera > Chrysomelidae > Agelastica > Agelastica alni. The sequence goes on along the minus strand of OX467718.1, from coordinate 28,525,821 downwards.
CCTACTTAATATGTAAATGATTTAAAAATCCTAGAAAGGCTAAATGGTTAGGGAAATTTAACTTGGGTTTCAGTAAGTAAGTAATAGACTAAGAGGCACGTTATATTAAAAGTAATGGTGATCTTTACGTTAGTTTTAAGTTTACGTATGTAGATGAACACAAGGTTGATAATATTTTAAATATTTTTACTGACCTTATTCTGTTTTCTGTAGATTTTTCCAACTGTATTTTATTTTCGTTAGCCTCGTTTTCCAATCTTTCTATAACAGTTTCGATTTCTGCATCTCGTTCTTTTCTAAACATTTGACGAATTTCTGATTCTTTTTCGGCTAACAACGCCATTTGTTGTTTTTTAAAACTATTTTGCCAATCTTCGTATTCCATCCTAATTGTTTGTTTTAATAGTTTTATTTCGTTAGTATGCCTCCGAATTACAACCTTTAATGATAAAGTGCGTTAATATTTCTGAAATTCCATATTTGTAGTGATTTATGTACCTTTTTGTTCTTGTTTTGTAATATTTAATTAAAATTTAATTTGTAAGCCTAAATAGAAAACTCTTTTATACCATGGATATGTGTAACACACCTATGTACTTTTGGCCTTATGTAGCCAAGACATTAAGCTATCAGTAAAATACCAATATTACCATTACTACGTACAATATTATATTCTTTTAATTAAATTTGACTTACATACGGAGTGGCTTTTAAAAATGTTAGAATGTTTGTTCTATTTAAGTTGGCAAACCTACAAATAGCATAAGACTGTAGGTGTTGTATGCTTTATTTTATGTAATATGTTCTATGTTTGTCAAGTGACAGTAGACATAAGTTTTCGGTATAAAAAACATTAGTACAAGCCAAGCCTTCAAAAACAAAACTAGATATGTACGCAGACGACACAGCGGCCTTTAGCACACATAAAAACCCAAGATTTTCACATATAAATATGCAAAGGCAAATAAATGTAATGGAAAAATGAACAAAAACTTGGAAAATCAAGTTAAATGCCGAAAAAACACAAGCTATTCTCTTTTCTCGAAAAAAAACCGTATAAGCCTTAATTAAAGGTTCAAAATAGAGAAATTATTTATACAAATAAAGTCAAATACTTGGGCATAGGTTTAGACAAAAAGCTCTCAGGGCACTCCTACATAAACACAAAAATAACCACGTCCACAACTTCTTTATGGCTGCATTTCCTTTTGCCAAGCATCAAAAACTACAAGCTCCAAAAATTTCAAAATAAAATTCTAAGACGTATAGCAAATGCCCCCTGGTACATTCGAAATTTGGATTTACACAAAGACCTAAAAATCGAAACGATCACCGTATAATACCCAAAAAGTACACAAACCAAGCAGAATTGTTAATAGGGTCAGCTTGTATACCCAACGATTGCGCGGAAACACCTTCAGAATCAGTCAAAAGACTGACTGAATATGCCAAAGCTCAGGGGCCAATGCTCACAACATAGCGTAGGGAAGCACTAATTCTGATCCAAAGAGGGAAACTTTGTGCTTGGAGCACAACTCATTATCCTAAATAAAGAAAAAAAAACCACCTTCTTGTACTGTAGAAGACAAAAAGTAATTGACATCACGGTTTGTACGAAGGGTGTGGCAGGGCAGGTTGCAGACTGGAGGGTTTCTAGTGAACCCACGGGATCGGACCACAGGTAAATCCGCCTATTCATAAACTATACACCAGAAATAAACTGGGGAAAAAACCCACGTAATATTTACTGGAAAGAATATGTGGGAGAGCTTCACATGAGGCTTCAACACATACCCAAAAGAATACACACAAAAGACCAACTTAAATTTGCGGCCCAATTAGTGACCGAGACTATTAAGGAGTCCTTCGAACAAAACTGCATGCTGATGGATAAAAACCAGTCCTCCAAGGTCCAATGGTGAAATAACATCTTGGCGGAACTCAGGAGGGAGGTCAGGAAAGCCTTCCACAAATCAAAATGGAGACACGGAAAAAGCTTCCTCGTAGAATGCACTATTAGTTCATTCGGGCGTTCCCTGGGCAACGATACGAAAGTATCGGCTAATCTTTCCACAAACTGAGCTACACTGATTAGAGATCGTATCGAAAACATAGAAAAAGGGCCCTTTTTAGAGCCAAGCTTGACAATCATATCACTCAATGTTGAATGCATTTCAAATACTAAGCAAGACTTAATCTCCAACCTATGCAAAGAGAATTCATGTGACGTCCTATGCCTCCAGGAAACACACAGGGGGCCATCACAACGACGTCCAAACATACCAGGAATGGTACTAGTGAAGGAATGCCCCCATGACCAATATGGAAGCGCAATATTTGTAAAACCAGGAATCAAAGTAAATAATTTACAAGTCACCACACTTAATAACATAGAGCTGATCACGATTAACCTTGGAAACATAAGGATATCCTCAATATACAAACCACCGAACGAGAGATTCTTATTCCCCCAACATCTTAACCAACCACATGTGGTAATAGGAGACTTCAATCGCACATCAGCTACTTCTAAATGGTAAGCCTGATCAAAAAGTGAAAGTGACCCGCACTTTCAGGATGGCACAACAGCCTAGACAAGCTAATAAGGATTACTTTACCATTACAAAACTGGAAACTGCAATCGAGTCTCTGAAGGCCAGGAAGGCCCCAGGCCCTGATGACATCCTGAATGAGTTCCTGATAAACCTAGGCCCATCAGCCCTGAACTGGCTTCTTCAAATGTATAACTCATGCTGCAACAACAATATAATCCCAAAATTGTGGCTAAAAGCTAAGGTCGTAGCCATCCACAAACCAGGGAAACCACGGGAAGATGCCAAAAGCTACCGCCCGGTGTCACTGTTATGCTCTCCGTTCAAACTCTACGAACGCCTCATTCTGAACAAGTATGGGCCCCAAATAGAAAACCACCTAATCTCCCAGCAAGCAGGGTTTAGACCTGGGAAATCCTGTACTGGTCAAATTTTAAGCCTCACAAAACACATTGAGGATGGCTTTGAAAGAAAGACAAAAACGGGGGCTGTCTTTATAGATTTAACGGCGGCATATGACACTATAAACCATAAAATATTACTGGGAAAAATCTTCGAAATGACAGGTGATTTACAGTTGACGAAAGTGCTAAACACAATGCTATCTAATAGAAGGTTTTATGTAGAGTTCCAAGGATCAAGAAGCCGCTGGAGGAACCATAAGAATGGCCTTCCCCAAGGTAGCGTGCTCGCACCCATGCTCTTCAATGTGTATAACAACGACCAACCAACCGGCCCAACAACAAGAAGCTTTATCTACGCCGATGACGTAGCTATCACCTGCCAGTCAAAAAACATCGCAGAGATAGAGGAGCACTTAACAGAATCTTTATCAAGGCTGAGCGGCTATTATAGATCTAACCAACTCCGCCCGAATCCAGCAAAGACGCAGACATGCCTATTCCATCTTAATAACCGACAGGCGAGAAGGGAACTGCAAATAGAGTGGAACTCAGTTAGACTGCAACACTGCCCAAACCCAGTCTATCTAGGGGTTACATTGGACCGCTCCCTCACCTACAAGAAGCATATCTATAAAACCAAGGCCAAAGTCAACACCAGAAACGGCATTCTCCGTAAACTGACTAACGATCGTTGGGGGGCGAACCCTAACGTCCTGCGCTCCTCGGCCCTTGCACTGTGCTACTCCGCGGCCGAATATGCATCTCCCGTATGGCAGAGATCAGCACACGCCCATAGGCTGGACCCTGTCCTGAATGAAACGTGTAGATTAATAACGGGATGCCTAAAACCCACCAACCTTGACCAACTCTACATGCTAGCCGGAATCGCACCCCCACAAATACGGAGGGAACGAACGAAACAGACAATGCGACGACACCAGACATCCTCTGTATCAACATATACCGGTAGCGGCCAGACTAAAATCTAGGCGAAACTTTATACAATCTACACAGCCCCTCACAGCCTCTAAAACTGCCACCAAGGAGGCAAGATGGGAACAGTGCCTAATAGACCACGACACTCCAACCTGGAATCCAAAAGAAAAACTTCCTGCAGGTTCGGACCTAGACTGGGGTACCTGAAAGACCCTCAACCGACTCCGGTGCCAAATGGGGAGATGCAAGACCAACCTCGTGAAGTGGGGATACGTGGAAGAGACAGCATGTGAATGCGGAGAAGCCCAGTCAATGGAACACCTCCTGTCGTGCCAATCCCTACAAGCCCTACGTACCCTCCGGGACCTATGGACGTGCAATGAAAATGCTGTGATATGCGCCAGACACTGGAGTGATAAATGAACATTTATAGCTATATATATTTGTAGTTCAGACACGATTAAATAAATAAATTAAAATGCTCAGGGCAAGATGAAAACTGGAGCCGCTTTAGACAGATCCAGAGGCAATAAAGCATAGCTGTTGTCGCCGCTAAGAATAAAAGCTGGAAGGACTTTTGCAGCGAAATTGAATTGGTTTCTGATGCCTCAAGAGTAGCCAAAATCTTCTTCAAGGGAAACACTGCAGTCCTTGGCTGTTTAAAAAAGCCAGACGGCAGATACACGAAAACAAAAAACGAATCGCTGAAACTACTGATGGAAACCCATTTTCCGAGTTTCAGCGAAAAGAATACAGCCAAGAGACCACAAAAGTCACAAGCGGCCAAAATAATCAAACACATTTGGGTAGAATGGGCACTAAAACATTCGACCTATACAAAGCACCAGGACCAGATGAATTATATCCGGTACTGTTACGAAAAGGTATGCGGGACCTAATTGGTCCACTTCACCAATCTTCTAAAGGCTAGTATCACCCCACATCCCAGATGCCTGGTCCGAAAGCACAGTAGTGTTCCTGCCCAAGCCGGGAAAAAACGGCCACGTGCTTGCCAAAGACTTTCGACCAATAAGCCTCTTCTTCTTCATATTGAAGACACTGAAGAGACTGGTTGACAAACATATAAAAGACACGATTCTAACTATGCACCCCCTGGCCGACCCGCAGTACGCGTATCGGGAGGGCAGGTCCACGGAGCTAGCCATCCACCATCTGGTGGGGAGAGTTGAGGTGAAAATGGAGCATAAGGGCTACGCCCTGGAAGTCTTTATGGACATTGCTGTAGCGTAAATAGATATAACACCAGGTACCAAATATTCCAAAAAAATATATGCAACGACCAGAAGCAATGCAAAATTTTTAAGAAAGGTAACAAACTTCGACTCCAAACTAATTCCACCATGCTTGAAATCGTGAAACAAGAAAATTTTGCGGACCATTTTCGTAAACTCAACGTGGTTCTTTGGTGACGCGACGCCAATGAGAGTTAAAGATATTTGAAATGTATCAAAGTAAGAAACTTCCGACGATACGGAATACCCGGATAAAAGTTCCGATATAGATAGAGGCCTTGATGATTCTGATGAATTTTATACAAGTTTAGAAGAAAACGACGAATGATTAGTAATTCAAGCGCACATCCAATATTATTAATTTTGTTTAAGTCGAATGTAATCATTGTATAATACAATATAAATGTTATTTTTTAATAAAATTAATTTGAGTACTTAATTGTAAAACATTTGATCTACTAAAATTGTTTCAACTCCTTATTAAATGCGATTCCTTCTTTAATTGCTTGTTTTTCTTCGTATTCTCTGATGTTTAATTATTAAAAAAGTTTTTGTTTTATCTCTTGCGGGGTCTTCCAACGCTTCGACGCCTTAAGGGTGACATGTCTCTGGTTATATTGACCATTTTGTCGTCATTCATCCGATCTATGTGTTCGTTTGACTCTTTTTTTGTGTTCGATGTATCTGATCTAGTTTCCGCTGTGTATGTTAATATAGGTCGGATGACCGCCTTGTAGATTCGGTATTTGGTCTCGATTCCGATATATTTGATTCGGAGGATTGTATCGTTCAGGTAAGCTGAAGTTCGCGCTGCTTTTGCCGCTTGGTTTCTTACCTACGCCTCGATGTCACCGTATCCTGGATATTTCTATGCCTAGGTATTTAAATTTCATCTCCTGTTGTATAATTTTATCATCCACAACCAGTTTGCATCTGATAGGTGTTTTTGAGTTGGTCATGCATTTCGTTATTGCTGCAGATATCTTCATTTTAAGACTTTTTGTCGTTGTGCTGGATTTGACTAGTAATCTCTCATCTTGGTTTTCTGCAATCAGAAAAGCATCATCGGCATAGCATAGGATTTTGACTTATATGTTCCCCATTTTATACCCTTTCAGGTTACGAGTGCTTTTTATTATTTCATCCATAACGATGTTAACAATTAGTGGGGCTAAGTGAATCTCCTTGTCGAATACCATTATTTACAGGAATTTTTTAGGTAGTTATGCCATTAATTTTGGCTTGTATTTTGTTTCTCTGGTAAACATTTTTGATGGTTTTTATGATGTTGTATGAGATTTGCCTGTTGTATAGAAGGTGTACCACGTCCTCCAGTTGTATTCGGTCCTACGCCTTTGCAGGTCTATAAAACACATGAAAGCTGGTTTGTTATACTCGACGGATTTTTCAGTTATTTGTCGCTGGATAAATATCGCAACTGTTCAAGATCTTCCTGATCTGAACCCTTGTTGTTTATCGCGCAATGTGGCGAGTTTATTTTATTTGTTACTAGCTTTAAGGTTGTATTTAGAAGGGTTATGCCTCGGTAGTTTGCGGGTATCTTTATGTCTCCTTTCTTAAACAGTAAAAGTGTGGGGTGTCCGGTATGCTTTCCGTATCTTCTTTTTGTATAGTTCTTTAAGATACTAGACTTCCTTCGTTATGTGGTTTGTGCTAATAAATTCACTTGCTTCTTTCCTCTGGCGTCTGATAAATCTCCACATCTGAAGGCCTCCAAAAACAGAAGTGTAGATGTGGATGTGGAGGCTATTCCTAAATTTATCAATTAACAGGTATTTTTAGTTTACTTATTATTAAATTTATTTATTAATATATCAATGAATTTAATAAATATTTATTGATTCATTTATTAATTAATAGAAGAATTTATTTATCAATTTATAGGTCTTTAAACAAGTTGAACATTAAAAAATAATATTAATTTAGCTGTACTACCTTGCGTCCTTGTTTATCGCACGAAGCTGCGCGCTTGCATTAATTAATTCAAATACTAATAACCACTATTTGCGGCAGTAAGTTTTTGACAGGAAACCATGTATTATTGTTTATAGAGATAATTAAACTTTATTTAACTATAATTGTAAATAGTAATTAATTTACAATCACATACCTGTTTACACCTGGTAACTTATAGAGGCTTGCAACCATTTTTTTAACGCCTGTACATTTTTTTTTTACAATTCACTAAAAAATCATTTACCTACAATTATCAATTACCAAAAATTTAATTAAAAATAACCTACAAAAAACAGTCTTGGATCTTTTAAAATATTATTAATAACTTTTTTTTTTTATGTTCTGGTTCCCACGAAAAGGGATATCCTGTAATGTTCAGAGAACATCGTGTGAACCAAGGGAAAGAAGGAAGGAGTTGGTGTTTTTCTTAAATTTCTGGAGGTTGTATGCCTCGGGGAACACCTCCCTAGGCAATGAGTTCCAAAGCCTCGCAATTCGTTGGATGAATGAGTCTTTGGAAAGTGATGTTCTGCAGGTCTCCAAAGTGACCACGAAGGGGTGTGAAGACTGAACTTGACGGGTTAATCTCGAAGAGACTGCCAAAGGAGGAACGATTGTTGATATTTCAGAAGAGCATCGCCCATGAAAATATCTATAAAATAGAGACAAATCGCCAACTTTTCTACGCTGTTCCAGACAAGTGAGCGAGTTTGTAAGCGAGGCATCACCGACGAGACGAATTGCCCTTTTTTGGACAGAATCCAGTAGCTTCAGGATATGTTTAGGTGCTGCACTCCAAATATGGGAACAGTACTCCAGTACAGGTCGGATCTGTGCCTTATAGATCATAAGCAGCTGACTGGAGGTGAAATAGCTCTTGGCACGAAACAAAAAAACAAATTTTTGGGATGCACTTTTGGCAATGGACCTCACGTGATTTTCTCAGAAAAGGTTATTGCTGATAGTAATACCAAGCATCGATATGGATGACTTCAGTGGTATGGTTACTCCTGACAAAGTTATGTTAGGCACAGTAAGATCGGCTTTTCTAGAGAAAAGACATGCTTGTGTTTTGTTTGCATTGAATTCTACCAAGTTATTGGTTCCCCATTCGAGAATTGTTGCTAAGTCCATATTTATATTGTTAACATTTCTTCCTCGTTCATTTCTGGTTTCACGGGCTGATATAGGGGCCCTGGAAGAGAAAGCGGTATGGAGGGTACTATCATAGGCAAAGCTGTGTACGGGACATGAAGTTGCTTTTACTAGCTTTTATCCGTGACATCGTTCGCGTAGAGAAGATAATGTGGACGTAGGTATTGGAAAAACAATGTTATTTAGCTACAACTAATAAATCATGACCTTTCTATAAGTCCTGTAGAAAATAACATGTAGATAACGTTTCCCGTATTCCCGTATTCCTTTTCAACTATAAAATTATCAATGTTTTTTAAACGATATTTAATAGCTGTAGCTATTGATGTCTTCGTTAAATTAAAAAATGCGTTCTCAAAGACTGCAAGTCTAAAATCCGACCTAAATTGCTCTCGAACGACAATATTATGCAAAACAATTCGTTAAAAAGACCTTAAACAAAACAATGTTATGCGCCAATATATTTTATAATGTTTCTTTCAGTGGCCAACCGAAACCGAAGCAAAACAATTTGCAGAAATCTTGTCAACATTTTAGAAAAACGCTTAGACCCTTTGATTTTTTATTAAAGCGGGACACTCTTTTCCGGTATTTTTGATTCCACTACGTTCAACCCCAAGCGAGGGTAAGAATTACCCAAATTTTAAATGGCATTGGAGTCGAATAAGATGTCTTTTGAAAGCTCTGAAAATTCTCTTTTAAATACTTTTTAAATTTTACATTTCTTCCCAAAATGTATGTTAAAATTCCAATTATTTTAGTTGCTTACTTACTATTTAATTGATTAAATGTTTAAACTGATGACCGCCCGCTGGGATCTGATGGAGTGAAGCCATTGTTGAGTACCAGGTGCAGTCCTATAATTCAAACCGGGCCAGGAGTAGGCCACAGGATTCGTGAATTCGTGTATCCACAGGTTATAAGTGATTTATTTTAGTATATTCAAACGACGTGAGTTATTTTTGACACCACAATTAGGTTTTGTTTTAATTTATTAATATGGTACACTGTTGAAAACTATTTATTGCATTGGATAATATACCGAGTCTGAACTTTGATTAAAGTAATATTCTCAAGAGTTCTTTGTGTCCAAGTAAAAACATTTATTCATACTTATTTGTAAATATCCTACAATATTGCTATTCTGAAGGACAGCCATCGTAAAAAGAATTATTTTTGAAATAAGCTCGAGTGTTTTTAAAGTGTAAATCTTTAAAAATACTACTTGGTGTTTCTGTTCTTGGATCATCGATGTAACAGTGGCGTCTTAATGAAGTTTTCAATTGGTTACATAGTATTGAGTTTAATTTTATCAACTTATCAGTTATTATGTGCTTGATCTAAGTATGTGCTCCAAGTTGAATCTGAATTTATACATTACTGAATATAATTTATGTGGTTATTGTGAGGGTTTCAACTTATTATTTTTTGTTGCAAGTCCATTTATTTTGTATTTTTTTTTTGTGTTAATCTTTTGCTATCAGGAATTCTATATAAAACCAATTATTTTTGAAATTTTAAATATTGTGAACATTTTTCTTTTTTTTGTTGTTTTTAATTCTCTTTTTTACCTCATTAGGTTTTTTTTTATTATTGTCTGAAAGATTGTGATAATTAATTTAAATATTATTTTAAGAAAAGTGTATTAAATTCGTTTAATCCACTTTACGAAAATACAGAATTTATTGTAAAAAATCGGAACATCATTTTTAATTGATTAATATATTGCAGTAATTGTAAATATAGTTTTATTTATCTAGTTCACCATAATTGTTTGTTGTTTTTCGTGTGGCTCTGCTGGTGCCTACAAGACCTAGGGGTTTCCGACTTGTACCGTCTAAGTCGGTGGCGCGGCTCACTTTTATATTTTTTTCTTCTACCCTCTACGGCTGAGCTCGGGCATAATTTGCCAGTAGAGAGACCACTAGCAGAGTACTCTTTAGAGAAATAAAAAAGACGTGGCACGTTGTGGACAAGGTTTTCCTAAATTTAACCAGCAACTACAAAAATTCAGATTGACTGTGCTAACGTGCAATATTAGCACCCAAGAATGATGATGTCAATAGATTGAACGAACAAATTCAGTTTAAACTGCCCAGAGAACCAGTCAAATACAAATCAATTGACACAGTAATGAATAAAGAACAAGCAGTTAACTATCCAACCGAAATTTTAAATTCGATGGAGCCACCAGAATTGCCACCACACATATTAACATTGAAAGTTGGATTACCGGTGATGCTCATTCGATACTTGAACGCGCCAAAACTGTGCAACGGAACCAGACTAACAGTAAAAAAACTGACACCAAATTTGATCGAGGCAACAACCATCATTGGCAAATTCAAAGGGGAAGACGTACTAATTTCACGCATACCGATGATTACCAACGATTCTCCAATTGACTTCAAACGGCTTTAGTTTCTTTTACGTCTTGCCTTCGCGATTACCGTCAACAAAGCACCAGTGCAATCGTTAGCTATTGCTGATTTACATTTGGAAAATTCATATTTTTTGCATGACCAATTGTTTGTTGCTTGCTCTCGAGTTGGCAATCCAAATAAACTTGTACATTTATATGCCAACCAAAACGACCAAAAATATTTTTATCTGCTAGCATTAAGATAAAATTAAGATATTTAATTTCACATTTAACATTGAATACATGTTTTCTTGGGCGTAGAAACGCGCGTAGGGTATAGCTAGTGGATTATGAAAAACTACAAATACATACAGGGTGCACTTTTTAAAAAATTATGTTAATAAGTTATTTTGTAGGAACGGTGCTTGTATATTTCTGATCGACTTACGCAGATGGCCTGAATTATTTGAAAAAACTTTTATTCAACATTTTTTATTGTAAACCCAACAGAAATCGAATTATTAGTGAGTTACGTTACTTTATGTACACACTATAAATAATCCTTACCATAAAAATGATTAACACTTATTATTGAGCAACTGATTATCTTTAAATTTTTTTAAATATTTTGCCTTAATGGACTGCCTTATAAGAATTGCCAATAGGAACTACAGAGGCTCTTAGCATTGAAAAACTAACCCAACCTAACCTAACCCAACCTAACCTTAGTAAATAATATTTTTCTCCACTCATTGTTTAGACAACGGCAATATTACCTGAAAAAAAAAACTGGCTTGAAGATCCATTTATGTTTATACGTCGGAAATAATACTTAGAAGATAATTCGTCTCGAGAGACCACTAATATTTAGACAACGACAATCTTACCTAAAGCTGATAGAAGACCAAATTTAAACCATGGTAGATCTATTCAATACTATCTACAAAACAGGAAATATACCAGAAGAGTGGTTGATATCGACTTATAAAACTTTACCGAAAAATGCGGCTTAAAATTTTTTACCGTACAATAGGCCTGATAAACCATACTCTCAAAGCATTCCTAAAAGTGATTTACGACAAAATATATCGCAAACTTGAACAAGATATCAGCGAGAATCAGTTTGGATTTATAAATGGTATCGGAACAAGTGAGGCACTATTTGCATTAAATGTGATGCCTCAAAGATGTCTGAATATGAATCAATATATTTATGTATGTTTCATTGATTATAATAAAGAATTTGACCGAATACGTCACAAACAACTCATAGAAATACTAAAACAAAAGAACATGAAGGAGAAAGGATCGATGAAATCGAAATAGAGGAGTAAGACAGGGATGTGTGCTCTTGCCGATGCTTTTCAATCAATATTCAGAGGAGATTATGAACAAAGCTCTCGCAAATCTCTCATATAGTATTAAAATAAATGGCACTCCAATCAATAATCTACGTTACGCCGACGATACAATCCTTATAGCCGAAACCTTACAAGAGTTACAGAGACTTGTCAATACATACATACATAAAGGTAACAGATGTCAGCGAAGAATACGGTTTATCGCTAATTATTAATAAAACAAAATTTATGTTCATTACAAAAACGCAACAGAACATAGATAACCTGTACCTATATACGAAATCAAAAAACTGAAAGAGTGAAAAAATACAATTATTTGGGTACCGTTATTAATGAAGATAATGATAGTTCTGAAGAAATAAAAATGAGGATTGGAAAAGCCAGGAGTGGATCCATGAAAATGAAAAGAGTACTCGACACCAAGGATTTAAGCCTAGAACTCAAAGTTAGACTCAGTTAGACTAAGATATGGAGACGTGGACAATGAAAAAGAGCGACATTAAGAAAGTAGAGGTCTTTGAAATGTGGCTATACCTCAGAATATTGAGAATCTCTTGGATGGAAAGGGTGACGAGCTTCGAAGTGTTGAGACGAATGAAAAAAGAAAGAAATGATTCTTAACATTAAAAAGCGGAAATTATTATATTTGGGCCATATAATGAGAGGGGAGAAATACCAGCTATTCCAAAACATAATGCAAGGAAGAATAGCCGGAAAGTGTGTAACGTGCCTATTTTCTCCCTTCTACAGTTCCATTATAATTGTGTGTCTGATAGTTTTGTATTTCTCAGGTACTCGTAAATAGTGTTGCGTACCGTATTTTGTTGTAACTTAAATATATCATTCGTTGTAAATAGTGTTGCATACCTTGTTGTGATAGGATTCGATTGTTAATGGCGGTGGCATTTTTCGTTAATCGATGGAGATTGAGTGGGGGTTTTTGTTATTAGATTTTGCTTTGATTTTTGGCCTCGATTGTTGTGTGTTGTCGGTTATATTATTGTTTGGTTTGCATTTCTGTGTGGATGGGGCTGGCTATCAACACGGACGAGCGCGATTCAGAGTGTGGAACATAGATTTGCGAATATTGTTGGTTGACGTGGGTTCCGTGTCATTTTTCTTGATATCCGGCCTGGGAAGTGGTCAGTCGTTTGGTGGCAGTCTTGGGAGTGGTGTGGTGAGAGTTTTTGTGACGTTGTGATATTGGCAAGTGTGCAGAACCTCTACGGTTTTACTTTCATATCTGGCTGTATTTGGGCCATTTTAATTGGATTTTGAAGTAAAACCACTTAATTTTTAACTTGACCATTCTATCTTACCTTCGTTGTTGATATTTTGGATTTTGGTGTCGAGTTAAAATAACCGCATGCGGGATTTATTTGAGGGAAGCCATTGTTAATTAGCAGGTACCGTTCCATAATCAAACCGGCCAGGAGTAGTGAATTCGTATACCCAAAGGTTATAAGTGATTTATTTTTAAATATATAACGCCGTGACTTATTTTGACACCACGATTAAGTTTTGTTTTAGTTTATTAATATAGTGCATTGTGAATTCGTATACCCAAAGGTTACAAGTGATTTATTTTCGAATATTTAACGACGTGACTTATTTTGACACCACGATTAAGTTTTGTTTTAGTTTATTAATATAGTACATTGTTGGAAACTATTTATTGCATTAGATATATGCCAAAACTGAGTACTCTGATTTATTGTTAGCTGTTGATTTTGATTATATTTGTTATAAGTTTATTATTGAACTGAGTACTTCGATTTATTGTTAGCTGTTGATTTTGACTATATTTGTTATAATGTTATTATTGAACTGAGTACCTTGATTTATTGTTAGCTGTTGATTTTGACTATATTTGTTATAATGTTGCTATTGAGCTGTGTACTTTGATTTATTATGTGAGTAAAGTATCCAATATATTTTTGCTATAATTTTATTTATTTGGTTTACCATAATCTTAGTTGTTTATCGTGTGGCTCTGCTGGTGCCTACAAGACCTAGGGGTTTCCGGCTTGAACCGTCTAAGTCGGTGGCGTGGCTCACTTTTATTTTCTTTGTTTTTCTTTTACCCTCTACGGCTGAGCTCGGGCATAATTTGCCAGTAGAGAGACCACTGACAGAGTACTCTATAGAGAACGAAAAAGACGTGGCAAGTGTTCAGTAGAAAGAAGAAGACATTCATTCAATTTGACTCGAAAAGGCCAGTTTTCTAATCGTTTTTTGTCGAAAAAATAATCTCTTACATTTTTTTTTAAATTTAGGATTCTTACCTGTACAGGTAAGGTGCGCACTAATGAACGCAACCGCTACCGTCAGCCAGGTGGCTCAGATTCTAACCGAAAGAGCTAAAAGGATGACATAACAAAAAATCAGCTGACCTGAAATTCTTGTTTTCCAAACGCTGCTAGCTCCTATACTATAAAATAGAGTGAAATTAATTTTATTGTTTTACAAATTTTTACCTGTAATTTCTCTTGGAATTCTTCTTGTGCCTGTTTAATTGCGTTTTCTTTTTCGGTAACAATGGTTTTTTCTCGTTCTTCACATTCTTTTAATTTATTTGCATGATCGGAAAATAAGCGTCTTCTTTGTTCTTGGTAAGCTTTTTCTTCAGATTCAACCATTTTTTCGTATCTGAAATAGTTTATTAAAAGTAATATAATATAAATTTCTTTTTAACCATCTTTAAAAAAGGAGGAGGTTCTCAATTCGACTGTATTTTTTTATGTTTGTTACCTCAGAACTTTCGACTGGGTGAACCGATGTTGATGATTCTTTTATATTTGAAAACGGGTGCTTCCTGTGTGGTCCCATTTCAATTTGGTCCAGTTCTGACAATGGCATCCATGAGAAAACCATCTTTGACCGTCTTTGAAGTCGGTTTTTTTTACGTTTTTGCGTACGAATCATTTATAATGAAAAAAAATTATTATTGTTACGAAGAAAAAATATCTCAATTATGGATAATTACGAGTAGAAAACAATTTGTGGCATAGTTAACTATTAAGGGTATTTTAAATTAAGTATACTTTTAATACACACAATAATTAGTCGGGTTTAACTAACCACGCATCCATGTTAAAGAGAAGTAGGATTATTTTGAAAGGATGCTTCTATAAATAGGACATGATAGTTATGTCTTAAGGTAACTACGCGGTATTAACTCGTGTCGTGTTAACACGTGTTGTATTAGTATCTATATTAAGCCACGAGGGTGGTAACTAGCTGATTGCCCACGATGGCAGGTGGTTAACTAACTGCCATCACTGGCAATTAGCTAGGTACCACCCGAGTTGCGTATGCTATTTTTCATTACAAGTGCGACGGCGGTTTTGTCGATGGGGTGGAAATGGGGAGCCGCCCGCGAATAATTTTTTTTCATATAATTTTTTTTCTTTTGTTTCAATATAAATATTAAAATTAGAACATTTTGAGAAATGCAAATAAATTATTCCTCAATTTTTGACTTTTATTTTTTAACATTTTCTTTTTCTTCTTCTTTTTTTATCAGTCGGTCTTGTTAAAATGTTAATTGATTGTTCTTCAGAAAATTTTTGAAATCACAATATTGATATCGGAAACGCACGGAAATTCTATTGTACTGAACTAGTCAAGATTCTCAAGAAGAGTGTCCTCTTTGCACAAATAATATTCAAAAAGTTAAAGGATTTTTCCAAAAAGTAGTGGAAGAACATTTTAATGCTCGCTCAAAACAGACGTAAACAAAATAGAACTATTAAAACTACCTTCCTTAGTTGTCCCTTTTTTAGTTGTTGTGCTATTTTCTTGTCAGGTCTCCTCAAGAAGCTGTGGGCCCAACGTGCTTTGGGGTATGCTGATGATTTGGCTATCCTGATACGAGGTCCCTTTCTGGGGCCACTTCTAGAGCTCATTCAAACAGCGCTAGAAGTGGTGAAAGCATGGTGTAAAGAGACCGGCCTCTTGATAAATCTGCTTAAGACTATGCTCGTCATTTTCACCCTCAAGTACAATGTAGGTCCCGTGAAGGTCCCCATACTTGGAGAAATAAGGTTAACTCCGACTGACTCATTGAAATTTCTGTGCTTTACACTGGACAGGAAGCGAAGCTGGAAGGAGCACCTAAAAGAACGCTGTAGAAGCGTAAGCGTATATTTCTGGATATGCAGGAGAACATTTGCCAGACCTGAGGCTTAAGACCCATAATGGTTTTATGGACATACACAGCGATACTTCAATCAAGGCTATTATACGCTTCGGTTGTCTGGTGGTCCAGGGTACAGAAGTCATCAGCCAAGACAATGTTAAAACACATCAGAGCTCTGATACTAAGAGGCGCACTTGGTGCCATGCGCACTACTCCAGTAGTGGCGATGAGAGCGCTGCTCGGTACTGGCCTGCTTTACCTTGAGGTAATTGCTGCGGCTGCGACGATAGAGCACTGTCTTAAATGTAAACAAAAATGGGGAATAGTTATTGTGATCACGCAAAATTCACACAAGGTGCCCTGTCCGATCCCGTTGTAATGGGTAGTTAATTATTTAGGTTAGAATTTATGCTTATTGGTAAATTATAGGTTACTTATTTTAGTATGTAGGTGTTTGGTAATAATTATAAAATATATTGACCAAGCAGTTTGGTTACCAATTGTTTATCGAAAGAAGTAACAATTGCTTAATAAGCAGAGACATGCTAAATAAAAAGAATGTGTAGGCTGGCAATTGGAGCTTTTGGGTTTTATGAAGAGTTCAAATTAAACATTGGTCAAAGACATGTGTTTCATTTTAAGAACGTAGATCTTAACAAATCGGAACCTGAACCAGATAAGTGTAACATAATTACATCGTGCTTAATATGAAACAGGACAAGATACCGGCTATCCGTGTCTGGGAGAGACCATTTAAGGTATATTTCCCGAGATAAGAAGAATGGACCAAAATCCAAAGATTGGTGCTACTTAATGGGGACATCTGATTCAGAGATGGCTCTAAGACGAGCGCCGGAACAGGGACTGAAATATATAGTCATCAAAATGGGATCGAGAAGTCGTTCTCTCTGGTCGAATACGCTACAGCTTTTCAAGCGGAAACGATAGCAATCATGCAATGTGCACAGATGGCGCTGTCCATAGGAGGGACCGGCAGGTGCATTAAAGTTTGCTCGAACAGCCAAGCGGCAATTAAAGCGCTAGCGACTTCGACTATTAATTCACGATTGACTCTGGGTTGTAGACAAACCCTGGAGATATTGTCGAAAAGCAACAAGGTCACTCTTGTCTGGGTTTCTGGTCACTCGTGAATTAAAGACAATAAAAGGGCTGATAAATTAGCAAAAGCGGGATCAAAGACTAAGTTCGTGGACCCAGAGCCAGCACTAGGGATTCAATTCTGTCTTGGCAGAGGGGCAATTCGGGGCTGGCTCAGGGACCAGAACTTAATGTACTGGAAGACAGAAACCAGTGACAAGTACAGATAGGTAAGGGCACTCATAGGGTAATCTCCCCGAGAAGGTTTAGCCGGAAGCATTACGTCGCTGAGTAGGAAGGATGCCAGACTAGCAGTACACATACTGACCGGTCATGATACCCTTACATATCACATGCACAGCCTGGGGCTTACCGATAGCCCTAATTGTGGATTGTGTCTTCTTCTAGCAGTTCCTATCCATTCCGGATGTTTGCAACCATATTAGCTATCAACACTTTATTAACTGCGGCTCTGAATAACTGTGTGGTGGTCACTGCAAACCAGGTTCTGAGATTCTTTAACCAAGAGATTCTTTTTCTTCCTACACTTTTTTTTCCATCCACTTTGCCCTGTAAAATATTTTAAAGTAATCTATAACTCTCTGTGTTACTCATCACATGACCGAGGTAGTGGAGTTTTCGAAATTTTGAGGGTGTTTAAATTTTTTTTCTATTTATTCATTCTCTGTGAAACCGTCTCATTGTTAACATGGTATGTCCACAACACCCTCAGTATCCGACGATAGGGCCACATCTCAAACGCTTCCAATCTTTTGCTTGTTGCCTTAGTAAGTGTCCACGACTCCAAAAGGACTAAAAACACAAAATTTCACCTTTGTTGCTAACGTCAAGTCGTGGTTCTTAAATATTTTGCTCATATTTCCAAACACTGCTCTGGCTTTCTCAATACGGATCTTTATCTCTTGCGCGTGGTCCCATTGGTTATTGATATTGATGCCAAGAAACGTGTATCTGCTCACTCGTTCAATAGGCTTGCCGTTACTCTCGATGTTACAATTGGCCTTACTTATAACCATAATTTTTGTTTTGTTTGTATTAATGTCAAGTCCGTACTTGTTGCTACTCATTGTGGATTGTGTGGAGAGGAGAAAACCAGCCTTCATATCATTAGCCAGAGCCCGGCGTATGCTGGATCAAAGCTGACTGTGCTGTGCTCACCTTCACGTGGGTCCGAGCATTTAACCCGAGCGATTAACGACCTGCTTTTTTGGAGGAAGGCGGTTGAAGCGGATTGCTAATGGCTGTCACGGGGAGACACAATGTTGGCTGGTTTCGGAGAAACCGCACCCCAGCTTATTATTACTATAAAGTGCGTAAAATATTAAAAATCTGTTACACTATTTAAGTCTAAGCTGACTTGGGACTGTAAACAGTCCCTGAGACAACTGGCAGCAAACAATCAGGTTACTCTGATGTGGGTTCCAGGTCACAAGGGAGTTAAAGGCAACGAAGAAGCAGATTGCCTTACCAAAGAAGGGGCAAATACAAAATTTTACGGCCCAGAACCTTTCTGTGGACTTTCCGAAACCCACTTAAAAGAAGAGGTTCGACGCTGGGGAACAGATGAAATGAAATCTCACTGGCATAAAGTACCAGGACAAAGGCAAGCGAAAAGGCTAGTAACTCTTTCGCCAAGGAAAGCTAAACAGCTTCTCGAGTTGGACAAGAAAGGCTTGAAACTGGTGACGGGACTCCTCACTGGACACTGCCCTCTAAGGTACCACCTGAAAAAGATGGGCAAAACAGAGAGTGATAATTGCCGCTACCGCGAGAACTTCGCTGAAACTGCAGAAAATTTGCTCTGCGAATGCCTAGCGCTTTTCTGCAAGAGGCTCAAGTTTCTGTAGGGGTCCTTCCAAAGGCCCTTCGATATCAGAAACTTAGCCACCAGGAAACTGATAAACTTTACTCGAAGTCTCGGAATCCCGGGCCTTGAATAGATTAAGGGTTATGCACAAAAGATCTGATAGGTCGAAGTGCTTGAGAGGCAGCATGGCCTTTATCACCCACCCTACAATCTACAATCTGCAATCTACACTCTTTGCAGATTCACGATTCATCACCGCCGAGTTCGCTGCCGCCGGCTACGGTCGGCACTAACAAAGAGATTAGCGACGCTACTTAGAATAGATACATGATATTAAAACCGAGAGAAGATATAGTCACTCAGACAAAATTGTTCGGCGGCATTCAGGAATACATAGCTTTTTACATCTTTTCTCAGGTTGATCATTGAGTACTTAATAAAATTAAAATGTTTAAATTTAACTGTTTTAAATATCAGAAATTCTTGAGTAAAAAATAAGAATTTTTTGGAACCTCTTAAATTAAAAAAAATTAAAAAAACTTATAAAAACGTTTTATTGAATATATCGTCATAATATTTTGTGTCACTACTTGTGAATACTTTCAAATATTTTTCGATGAAGTAATATCATTAAGGTGTAATTATATTTATCATGATATTGAATATCTGATGGGGTATCTAATAAAAAACAATTAGTACTAATTTTCATTGGGTTGTAGTTTCATGTAAACATTTTTATACAAACAGTAAAAAACTCTCGGTGTCAAGGCATCATCAGTACAATTTTCCAAGAAATAGATTAATTAAACATAAAGGTAGATACCTACACACAGTGGTTAAAACAGATATTGCATTTATTAATAAGCAAGCAAATACATATTCTTGCTGTTTTGACATTAAACTTATTTTTATGGAAGTACTTATTCACCGACAAATTGTAACTTTTTTTTAATTAAGAAAAACTAAAATAGCGTTAACTTGAGGAGAATGAATTCTTATTTTTTTAAATTTTTGCTGGAACAACCCACTACAGCACAATTAAGCATAGTTTATAATCAAGAAAATCAATATATCTTGATAAAATGTCAATAAAATATCATCCAACACTTAAAAAACACAGATAATTCCACTAACCTCAGAAGTTTTAGCCGAAATTTGTCGGATGACGTATGCGGTGTGAGAGAGACAGAAGACAAATATGCGTGTGAGCTTATCTTCTCGATTTTGCTTTGCTATTTTTTGCAAAATGATTATCTATAATTTTATATCATTCGATTTTATTATTGGAAATTTAAGAAAAAATGTTTTGTTTTCACTTTTATCGGTAGTAACTACAACTGCAATTTTTTTTAACGAAACATGCTTTTAAGGTGAGTGTTAATGGCAAGTCGTTAGATGTCGACCTAGGCGAACATATATCGATTAGAACAAAATTAAAGAAAGGCTAGATCGAAAGAACCAGCAACCGACGAGTATGTATGAAAACGCTAATGAAAGTAGAAGAAGCAGAAGACGTGTGTAAAAACCGTAGCAATAATTACCTTTGTCTCATTAGGTCCCTTTCTTGTGTAAGAGCCTTTTCTCTTTCTTCCATCATTTGTTGTCTTATAACCTCGCATTGTTGCTGCATTTTTCTTGCTGATTTTAACTCCAAATCTTCTATTTCTCTTTTATGCAGAGCCCTTAAGTCGGTTAGTTCTTGTTGCTGTCTTCTTTCCATGTTCGTTAACTCAGGTTCGATGCTTTTTACTGTCATTTCCTAAAACAATTCAATGTGTTTATAGTATACTATACAACGTGAATTTACTTATGACTATTAATACACTATCAAGAGTAGTTTGACATGAGCAGTACATGAAGTAAGAGTGTCCTAATAGCATTATTGAAGATGAGTTGAATTTACCATTTAAAATAAAATAAAAAGATATAATTAATTTTTTAAATTTATTAATAATTATACATTACAATTAAGAAAATAATATGCAAAGCATTTATCATAAAGAAAACAAAGAAATGTTGAAAAATCAAATTCCAATTTTGGATTTACCTACAATATAAAAAAAATGGCCTAATGCATATTCTCCAGTTAGTGTCGTCAAACGTCGACACTTTAGAAAAAGTGTTGATAAATGTTAAACTATAAAATTAAGGTTTAAAAGGATTTTTGTATTAGAAAATCTGTCGATTTGGAAGTATCAAAAGTAAATTGCAGTCAATTTAGAAATCCAAGGCGATTAAAAAATAGAAATATCAGTGCTCTCCGGTGGTCTGGGTGCGACCCGAGAGGTCCACACGACTAACTTCCCAGTGGAAAGAATGAAAAAATACCGTATGTTTTGTTGTTATAATTATTATTAATAAAATTGTTATTAAAAACAATTTCAAATTGTTTATAACAAATTATAATTGTCATTAACATACATACATACATATAGTCACCCCTTTTTCCCGTAGGGGTAGGCAGAGACCACTTTCTTTCACTTGCTACGATTCTTAAACACATCTTATGCATCCTCTACTTTCATCAGGGCTCTCATGCATGCTCGTCGGTTGTTGGTACTCTTGACCTGGCCTTTCTTCAAAACAATGTTGATCTGATCGAGATATGTTCGCCGAGGTCGACCTCTACCGACTTGTCCATTCACACTCGCCTTATAAATTTATTTCGTCAATCTTCCTTTATCCATCCTTTCTACGTGTCCAAACCATCTAAGCATTCCTTTTTCTATCTTTGTCACCACATCCTCTTTTACACCTCAGCGTTCTCTTATCTTACTATTTTTTACTTTATTCAACCGAGTCACTCCGGCTATAGTTTTTAAACTACTCATCTCCGTAGCATTATTCCTATTTTCATGCTTCTTCTGCCAAACCCAACATTCACATAAGTATAGGAACAAGCACACCCCTATGCACAGCCAGACATGTCTTTTTTGACACTTTCTGGCTGTTCATAAAGCTATGCAGTGCCCCATTTATCTGTAATCCTGCCAACACCCTTCGCTCAATGTCACTGTCATACTTTCTATCTCTCGTAAACTTTGAACCCAAGTACACAAATTCATTTACCTGTTCCACTCTTTCTCCCTTAATCGAAACTTTACAGTTTGTCATGCTTTCTTCTCGTTTAAAAACCATTCTTTTCGTTTTGCTTACATTTATTTTCATCCCTTTGATTTTCAGTCATTATGTCATTAACAATATTCCGTTTATGTTAACCGTATTCTTTTAAACTTTTTCTTATTATTTGTTTATAACAATTGAAATTTTTTTTATTATTATGATTAATAATTATTTGTAAGTAGGTAACAATATTTAATTGTTAAAAACAATGGTTAATTATTATTACTAACAATAATTTTTCACTATTATAGCATCTTCAGTGCTATTCTCTTAATACTGACACAAGTTTAAAATTCTCCAATTCCTATTTTTGTTTATTAAATCTATTTCTTTTTATGAAATATTGTCATTATATTTTTCATACAAATATTCCTTAAATGCAATAATTATATTATTCAAAAGATCTTAAAATTCTGTATTAAAAATAGTATAATTTATGAATTACAAAATTCAGGTAGTTTACCTTTTTTCAGTTTTTTTATTCTTCATAAAAAACAGCTTGACCGACATTAATGCATGCTTTTAATTTTCAAAATGCAATATTGACAAATTGTACATGTAATGTTTCTTTATAAAATAAAAATGACGTTTAAAATTATATTCTTTTTTTCAGTTGTATTATAATTATATCATAATTTTTCTAAAGTATTTTACACAAAACAATTATAAAGCAGCTGCCATGTTTTTGATATTCAGCTAGTCCTGATTAATAATTGAGTAGTTACGGTTTTTAACCAAAAATGGTAAACTAAGATACGAAAGTTTCAATTTTTCTTGAATTTCTTAAAAGTTGATGGTTGATGGCCTTTGACTCCGATCATAATTATGTTATTTCTTTTTAAAAAACCCTTTGATTTTATTTTGTCGATAAGGATAAAATAAAAGCAATATTTATGCTTGCCCCAAATATTCTTTAAAAATAGAATACTTATGGTTGATATTGTAAAATATTATATCCCATTATCATTCTTTGTCATTTTTTGAATTATAATTAAAATAATTTGCATCTGCCGACCGTTTATTCACCCGTTCTAAAATTTTTCGATCAGCTTTTGTGTTATTCTTCATAATCATGAATGGAACTACGACTTATTTAATAATTTATAGTCTCTATTAAAATAGAAACGAGGAAGAAAGAGTGGAACAAGTAAATGAGTTTGTATACTTGTATACTGGGTTCAAAGATGAAAAGTCTGACAGTGACATTGAGCGAAGGGTGTTGACCCTTGAATGGTGCACTGCAGAGCTTTACAAACAGCCAGAAAGTGCCAAAAAGGCACGTCTAGCAGTGCATACAGGAGGGTTGGTTCATACACTTATGTATAGTAGTGAATGTTGGGTTTAACAGAAGCATCATGAACATAGGATTAATGCTGCAGAGATAAGTAGTTCAAGAAGTACCTATAGCCGGAGTGACTCGGTTGGATAAAGTGAAGAATAGTAAGATAAGGGAACGCAATGGTCTAAAAGAAGATGTAGTTAGGTTATATTTATTTTAAAAACATACCTTAATTTTCTGAGTTTTGTTATCAATCCATTTGTCTCTGCGTAATTTTTCACCAGCTATTTGCATCTCCTTTAGTTTTTTAATTTCAACCTGGTGTTTATGCTCTAAAGCTTTTGTGTTGGTACTATATCGATCTTCCACTACCTTTAGTTCCTGTATCAAGCCCTCGCATTGCTGATTTAAAGCTCTCTTATCAGCTATTAATTGGTCAATAAACTTTTGATGACGTTTGATTGTTTCTTCATACTCCTCTTTTTTTTCTTTAAGTACTTGCTTTACTGTTTGTTCCTTCGACTTGTTTTGACTAACGATTTTTTCACGAAGAATTTTCATCTCTTGCTGTAGAAGAGAAATGGAGGAAGACTTTTCCTTGATTCTAATAGAAAGGTCTATAATTTGCTGAATTAGTTCTTCTGATGAAAGAACTCTTAATTCATCCGTTCTGTTACAACAAAGTTATCATCATGTTTTTAAATGTATGTTACAACTATTAATTAATTAAATAATATTTGTTTATTTTTAATACAAACTTACTTGGGTATGGTATCGAGTTTTATCGAAGATTTTACAACATCTTTAACAAGCTGTGCGTTTTCTTTTGCATTATAAAGTGATTTGATGCAACCCCGATCAACTTCATCCAAGAACGAAAGTAGCTGACTAAAGTTAAAATCAAATTTAGAAATAATAAAATAAATACACTCATGCAAATAATCTAAAAATATTAATTTATATTGTATTTTTTTAACTTACATTGTATATCACTGGAATTTCTAATGTTACTCATTCATTAAACAAAAAAATCTTAACAAAAACATGTGTATGTTATTGTTCAATAATTTATCGATTTTAATTACCAAAAAAATGTTAGTATTAAGTAATATTAAGTAACTAGAGATGTATCAGAAAGATACACAGGAAGCACGAGAATTGTAATCCATAATTTAAGGATTGTTTTATTGCAATGGGTAACGTGCAAGTGACGTATCAGCTTAAAAATGGACTAAAAAGTGATGTCATAGTTTGAGATACCATCTTTTAAAAAGTGGTCCCGGCTACAGTTAACATAAACCCTTTATTTTAACACTTAAATATTAATGTTTAATCTTAAAAATCATTAATAACACCACAATATTTTCTCCCCAATGAGTTTGTTGTCTCATATTTGGATTTTGAAGAGTAGACGCCTGAGTCAGTTAAATAACTTACTCTTAACTCAAAAAAGCTCAGAAAACCAAAATCGTTGACCAAACACACATAACATTATGATAGATATGTCATTTGTTGTACAACGTGAATGTTACCAATCCCAAACAGTGACGTACTGTGACTGCACTGTTTAGTTCAAATTTAAGAAATTTCCACGCGGTGCACTTCAACTATTAGCTGTAGGAACGAACCCAGCGGTAATGGCATAAGTTAGAGAAGCAACAGCTGCAGAACACAAGTTTTTTCCAGGATCATTAAAAATCGTTTGCCCGTTCACTTAAGATCACTGAGATGTCAGTCTTAACGAGTCACTTGCGTACTTATTAGCTTGGGCTAAGGAACAAGTGTTACGGTAAAATATCCAATGAAGACCTTTTAATTCAGATGAGTCAATATTTAAAATACATTATGACTTAAGACGTTTTAGAGTGTGGAGAGTATAATACCACGCAATAAAGCACGATTGCAGAATGTACAGAATGTTCATTTTGATAAAGAAGGTACATTTATGATTTGGTGTAGAATCATAATTGAAAGTGGGGCCGATCTCAGTTTTCTGCAAAAACCTTTAATGTCAATAGGTACTGCGATGATATACTTTGAACAATTGTGCTTCCGTATGCAGCAGTCATTAAAAAAAAATTTGTACTGATATATGATAACGCATAACCACACACTAAAGTGACTAGCTTTCGTAATGATTGTAGATTGTAAATTTCGGGGGGTGGGGGGGTCGTGAAGGTTATGCAGCCTCTTAGGCACCTCGACCTATCAGATATTTTGTGCCTAACCCTTAATTTATTTGAGGCCCAGAAAGCAAATGTTCTGCAGTTTCAGCGAAGTTCTCGCAGTAGCGGCAACTATCACTCTCTGTTTTGCTCATATTTTTTAGGTGATAACTCAGAAGGCAACTCCTGGCAAGGCAGTCTGCTTCCTCGTTACCTCTAACTCACTTGTGACCTGGAACCCAAATCAGAGTAAACTGGTTGTTTCCTACCAGTTGTCTCAGGAATTGTTTACAGTCCCAAGTCAGCTTAGACTCAGTGTATGTTTCTTAATAATAATAGTATCTTTTATTGCCGGATTTAATAAATATAACATGTATGGGATGTTCTTTAACAAAGAGTTTTAAAAGGTAGCAGAAATTGTAAGAACCGCCAACAATTATATAAGGCTTTGCAGGAAGCATGAATACGGCACGACAGCCGTATCTTTTAAAGAAAAAGCGGATCTGCTGGCCGAAATGTTCAGCTCTAACTCAACCCTCGATACCAATGGAAAACAACCCCCAACGATACATAGAATAAACACATCAATGCCTGAGGTCACTATCCGCCATCGCACTATCAGGAAAATCCTACGAAATCTTGACTCTAATTAGGCAGTAGGACCAGATGGAATTCCGACAATTGTCCTGAGGACCTGTGCTTAAGAGCTCACCCCAGTTCTCTGTAGACTCTTCAAGTTATCATACAGCAAAGGAGTATTTCTGTCCATGTGGAAAAACGCTAAAGTCCAACCGATTCCAAAAAAAGAAAAGAAGACTATTTCTGCAAATTATCGCCCTATTGCATTGCTTTCAGTCATATCCAAAGTTATGGAAAAAGCGATTAACACAGAACTTATCAAATATCTAAAGAAATTTTTAGATAATCCATGACAGACAATATGGATTTCGACAACTTCGGTCTACTGGAGATTTGCTGGCTTATGTCACTCAGCTCTGG
Organism: Agelastica alni; assembly: GCA_950111635.1. Classification (NCBI taxonomy): domain Eukaryota; kingdom Metazoa; phylum Arthropoda; class Insecta; order Coleoptera; family Chrysomelidae; genus Agelastica; species Agelastica alni. The sequence goes on along the minus strand of OX467718.1, from coordinate 28,499,188 downwards.
ACAAACACTATTGAAAAGTTTGGTGAATCCCGTGCAATAGCCTTGGATATATCTAAAGCCTTTGACCGCGTTTGGCACCAGGCATTGTTAAGTAAATTATCTGCCTACGGTCTCCCAACCAAACTGCGCCTATGGCTCTTGAGCTTCATGCAAGATCGCTCCTTACATGTGGCAGTTGACGGTATTTCTTCTGATGCGTTTAAAGCTAATGCCGGGGTCCCCCAGGATTCCATCCTGTCTCCCACCTTATTTCTTTTACACATCAACGACCTCTTAAAAACCACCACGAACCCCATTAACAGTTTCGCAGACGACAGCACACTTGTCTCAACTTTCACATCCTAGCGAACACTTTCGGAAAATGATACAAATAGACTTAGGCAGGAACAGGTTAATTCCTTCAATAGAGATCTTGAAGCAATCGTCGAGTGGGGAACCAACAATCTTGTTCAGTTCAACGCCCAAAAAACACAAAGTGCCACGTTTTTCAAGAAAGTGAATTCCTCAAATCATCCCATCATAATGTCCGGAAATACCCTTGAACCAAGTCCCTCCATCTCGATTTTGGGAGTCACGGTGTCCAATAATATGTCTTGGCATGACCATGTTGCTAACATCGCAAAGTCGGCAAGCCAGAGGCTAGGTTTTCTGTGGAAAGCCAGAAAGTTTTTTACTCCTGATCAACTGTTGACGACGTACAAGGCTCAAATCCGACCTCTACTAGAGTATTGCTCGCATATTTGGGGTTCAGCACCAAGGCATTCTCTTCGTCTTCTAGATTCCATTCAGAAAAGAGCCATTCGCTTGATAAACAGCTCAACTCTCACAGATACCCTTCACCCTCTAGAACATAGAAGAAGAGTTGCAGACCAGTCATTGCTCTACAGGTATTTCCATGGCAGATGCTCCAGAGAAATAAAAACTCTTGTACCACCATTGGCCACATTCGGCCGAAGAACACGGCACGCTGATCAGTCTCACCCATTTACTCTCAAGATTGACACTACAAGGACCAATCTTCATCAAGAATCCTTCTTTTACAGGGCTGTTACGGAATGGAATAAGCTTCCAAAATCAGTTTTTCCAGAGAACTATGACCTGCAACTTTTTAAAAAGCGTGTCCACAATCATTTCCTTTCTATAATCCCTTCCCTTTCTAATAGTCGCAGTGCGGGCCGTCCGCGGCCCACACGATAGGTCTACCCTTTTTGCGACTATTTTCATAAAAAAAAAAGTCTCAAAAATACAATACATTGATAACGTGATTATATCCATGCAAAGACAATGTATAGCTGCTAAAAATAAACAAGAAAAAATAAACACATAAAAACATTTATAAATCTTATTTTATTATAAAATAAAATAAATTAATAAGTTTTATGTTTGGCTATTAGGTTGGTCTCTATATTTCTCTGTATTTTTGTTAAAAATATAAAAAAAAAAATTGTTTGTGGTTTGTTTTAATTTGTTTTAAGTTATCATTTGCAAAACCTTAATTTAGTTGAAAATGTCTAGCTTAGAATAACATATCCTTAAATTATTTTTCTGTTTAATTAAATATAAAACGTTTTTTGTGTTAACAAATTATCAAGTTAATTTTTTCTGTAAACAATTATTTTTCTCTTTCTATTATAAAGGACTTTTTAATGTATATGTAAGTGTAGGTACCTATAGTTGGAAGACGAATCTTCTTTAGTTCTTTCTGAATTTAGATTTGCTAATTCTGTTTTATTCTCAGAAAAAGTAACATTTTCTTTTATCGGTTTAATGAATTCCAAATGGCAATATTGATCATCGCAGTTTGGGTTATTTTGAAGGATTGTTCTTTCGACGTTTTTTTCGTGATTATCATAAATCTTTTTTAAAAAAATTTCATTTTCTGTTTCTGTCGAATCGGTAAATGATTTTTTCTCCAAGCTTATATCAACCATTTTTTGAACATCCGCAATTTTTTGTACTGAAATATCAAATTGTTTTTATAAAAAAACACTAGAGAAAGTCAAAAAGTATTATTATAGAACAAAAAATGATTATAAGAGTATTAATTTTTTAATATGAATTTGTTTGTATTTAGAGAGCCGGTGACATTGAAAGCCCCCTAATCGCGAAATGGAAAATTGTTTATGGATATCAAAAGGAAAAAACTAGATAAGCTTCGGTAGCCTGTCCTATATGAAGAGAGCATTTCATTTGCCCAGACAGATTTACTGGATTTATCAAACAATATAAAAATTATAGAATACTATAATACTATTACAGAAAACTAAATATTCTTGACAGCAAAAATAAATATAAAAATGTATAAAACTGATTTTTAATTACCAGTTAATTTCGCTGCATGTTAACCTATACTATAGGTATATGTGGGTAGATTATGTATCAGAAAACAAAATACTCCTCTGGCTATATGCCGCGACAGGCATTGAATTACATCTGGTACATAATCGTGTATAATACCCAGTACGGGTCTTTTATGCAAATGTTTGTTAAGTAAAAGAAAGAAATATTAAATTTATCTCCTCATAGCGACCACCTATGTACCGGTTTCAGGGTGTTGCCTTACATCAGCATAGGGTAGGTCTTGACAAACTCATGTTTGCCTTTCCTTCGACGAGACAAATTCAACACTTTCAACTCTCACCAAGTATACATAAAAGACTGCACGAAAAGCGCTACACCCTGAAACCGGTACATAGGTGGTCACTTCGAGGAGATAAATTTGATATTTCTTTTTTTTACTTAACAAGCATCTGCATAAAAGACCCGTACTGGGTTTTATACACGACGATGTACCAGATATAATTCAATGCCTGTCGCGGCATATAGCCAGAGGAGTATTTTGTTTTCTGATATATAATCGACCCACATATACCTATAGTATAGGTTAACATGCAGCGAAATTAACTGGTTATTTAAAAATCAGTTTTATACATTTTTATATTTTTAGCAAACAATAATATCTTTGGTCACTTATGGTTTAGTAGTCTAATGGACCAAAGGGTTGCAACAGACAGCTAGATCAAAACTTGCTGTTCTTCAGCGGCTGGCATGTTTTACCATATGTATCGGGAATTTTTCTCGACGACTATGATATTGTAGCATTAAAACCGGTCCTGGTATGTTAACAAATTATTTTGATTTTCAAAGCCGTATCTGGTTGTTTCTTTATAAGTGATAGGCGATAATGGCTGATACGACTGATAATTTGTTGATTAAAAGATACCGATTTGTAAGCTAAATGTTAAGTTCAACAAGAAAAATCGGTAATTATTATAGTGTGAATTTAATGTGTTAAATTTGGGGTATAATAGGTGAGCTTATTTTATTTAAATTGTTATCTTACTCTACCAGATCTAAAAAATCAGCCATAATATCAGAATGTCTAAGGGAAACTGTATGGGCTAATCCTTACATGCGAAAAGAGTAAAATCAAAATATATAAGACATGCGTCAGGCCAATAATGACATATGATATAGAAGCGAGAGAGGATACCAACAAGACCAAAAGAATACTACGAGTCGCCGAAATGTCAGTACTGAGAACAATAGCCGGGAAAACAAGAAGAGATCACTTAAGAAACACTGACATTAGAGCACAATGTGTACAGTACAGGATGTGGTGAGATGGCGAAGGCAGAGTAGAAGAGAAAGGTATAGAGGAAGAACGACGATAGACTACCACGCATTGTACTAGAGGGAAAACCATCAGTGTTTCGTCCACCCGAAAGACCACCAAAGAGATGGAGAGACAGCTGGCAGTCCACATCTCAGGAAATATTATAAAGGCAAGTCCGGAATCAACAGATCATCTAGATCTCTAACAAGTAGAAGAAAAAGAAGATTAAAGGATGTTTATAAATTACCTGAGTAGTATTTTAAACTAAACTGTGTGGAACAAAATAAAAGATTTATTTGTAAAATTTTATTTTGTAACGAAAACTAAATCGTTTTTTGGTACAAAAACAATTCATCTAACCATATTTGAAAATTTTGAGAATATACGTTACTTTAATTAATGCAAAATCTTAAATTCTCTTTACTTACTTGATTTTTTATCTTCTTCTTCTAGTGCTTCAAGAATTGAAACTATATCCTCGAAACCTTCGCTGCTGTTTGATTTTTTGTCTACATCATTTAAAATTAAATTTTCATCCAAATTCCTTGCCATCGTCTTTTCAATATCTTCAATTTTAGGTAGCATATCCAAATAGCTCGCTTTTTTAAATTTCTGTTCACTTGTTATGGAATCGGATTTAGTCATCCATGTTTCTACATTCATTTCTTTAATTTCATCACCTTCCTCTATTGTAACAAAAATAATTTATATTTGTTTAGTTATCTATAGTTAAAGAGCAGGAAATGCAAATAAATTTACATTATACCTTTAGTAAATAAAATATTTTTATGGGTTTTTGATATTTAAAGTAAACGTAAATTCCAAAATAATATATTACTAGTTAAACAGAGTAAAAAAATTTATTGTTTTTAAAATTAATAATATATATATTAATTAACCTTTTCCTGGACATTAAATGTTTTAACTATAGCCAAAACGACGGCAATGAGGCCCGCCACCCATCACACCTTGGTTCTCATGACGGCGAAACGTGGACTGAGAATAGTCACTTTGCTACTTTTAATGAAAGGGCAGGATTGAATGGTAAAATTATTAAAATTTACACGATGATAAAATAAAGACGGATTGATGTTCTTTATGTGAATGAGACTAAAAGGAAAGGATGTGAAACCAATACCTTATACAGCCTACTGGTCAGAAATTCCGGAAACCAGCAGGGGTTGTCAGGGCGATGGTGTGATTTTTTCTGCCAGAATTAATAAACGTGTTACTCACTTCAAATATGTAAGCACAAAGCGCTTATGGGTGAGGCTTAAGGTTGGTCTTACTCGCATATTTTTGCCCCAAAAGATGCGCACTTAAACCAGTCTTTGAAAGCCCAAAAAGAGAGGCAGAAGTTTTGGGATAGTGTGAGAGATATTCTAAATACGTGTAAACAGAATGAAAAAATAGTAATGTAAGGTGATTTTAATAGTTGGGTAGGAGTAGGAATGTACGGTGATGGCAGAGTGAATGAAAAAGGAGAAAGTCTACTTAAAGTATGTTTGAAGTGGGACCTTGTGGTAATAAACACAATGTATAACTAAAAAAAGATCCACTTGTACAAACGACAAAAAGGATACCAGGGAAGTATAACATACAAGCTATCATACAGCAAAGGAGTATTTCTGTCCATGTGGAAAAACCCTAAAGTCCTACCCATTCCGAAAAAAGGAAAGATGACTATAACTGCGAATTATCGCCCTATTGCATAGCTCTTAATCATATCCAAAGTTATGAAAAAAGCAATTAACATAGAACTCATCAAATATCTGGAGAAATTTGGGATAATTATTGGCAGACAACTTTGGTCTACTGGGAATTTGCTGGCTTATGTCACTCAGCTCTGGGCAAACTTTATTGAAAAGTTTGGTGAATCCCATGCAATAGCCTTGGATATATTTAAAGCCTTTGACCGCGTTTGGCACCAGGCATTGGTAGGTAAATTATCTGCCTATGGTCTTCCAACCAAACTACACCAATGGCTCAAAATCTTCATACAAGATCGCTCCTTACATGTGGCAGTTGATGGTATTTCTTCTGATGCGTTAAAAATCAATGCCGGGGTCCCCCAGGGTTCCATCCTGTCCTCAACGCTATTTCTTTTACACATCAACAACCTCTTAAAAACCACCACAAACCCCATTTAAAGTTTTGCAGACGACAGCACACTTGTCTCAACTTTTACATCCTATCGATCACTTTCGGTGAATGATACAAATAGACTCAGGCAGGAACAGGTTAATTCCTTCAATAGAGATCTTGAAGCAATCGTCGAGTGGAAAACCAACAATCTTGTTTAGTTCAACGCCCAGAAAACACAAAGCGCCACGTTTTCCAAAAAAGTGAATTCTTCAAATCATTTCATTACAATGTCGTGAAATACCCTTGAATCAAGTTCCTCCATCTTGATTTTGGGAGTCACGGTGTCTAATGAAATGTCTTGGCATTACCATGTTGCTAACATCGCAAAGTCAGCAAGCCAGAGTCTAGGTTTTCTGTGGAAAGCTAGAAAGTTTTTTACTCCTGATCAACTGTTGACGACGTACAAGGCTCAAATTCGACCTCTACTGGAGTATTGTTTGCACATTTGGGGTTCAGTACCAAGGCATTCTCTTCGTCTTCTAGATTCCATTCAGAAAAGGGCCATTCGGTTGATAAACAGCTCAAGTCTCACAGATACCCTTTACCCACTAGAACATAGAAGAAGAGTTGCAGACCAAAGATTACTCTACAAATATTTCTATGGCAGATGCTCCATAAAAGTAAAAAATCTTATACCACCACTGGTCACATTTGGCCAAAGAACTCGGCATGCTGATCAGTCTTACCCATTTACTCTAAAGATTTACACTACAAGGACCAATCTCCATCAAGAATCCTTTTTTTACAGAGCCGCTACAGAATGGAACAAGCTTCCAAAATTAGTTTTTTTAGAGAACTATGACCTGCAACTTTTTAAAAAGCGGGTCCACAATAATTTCTTTTCTATAATCCCTCCTCATTCTAATAGTCGCAGTGCGGGCCGTCCGCGGATCACACGATAGGTCTACCCTTTTTGCGACTATTTTCAGTAGAAAAAAAAATTTATTTTGTGATTGTGGATGAAAGATTAAACAAGAGAGTGATGGATACTCGGTGCAGGAATTGACACATACCACTTTTTAGTAATGAGCCCAATAAGAGGTATTTTTAAGCGGTGGCAGCATCGTGTACAGGAATCAAGTAGTGTACTAGAGCGTATAAAAGTTAAAAATTTGCAAGAGGAAGATGTAAAAGAAAAGTTTGTATTAAATTAATCAAAAATTTGACAGTTTGGATGAAGCATGTGAGGTTAAAGAATTGTGGAGGCCATTCAAGGAAGGCATCGTGGATGTTGCTATTAAAGTTTATGGTGTAAGTAAAAAAAGGAAAGGATACAAGTTACGGAAATGTACGTTAAGGGTTCAAAAAACAGTGCAAGAAAAGAAAAAAGCCTGGCTGGATTGGCTGGCTACAAAAACCAATCAAAGAACGCAAAAGGCAACGATAATGAGTATAAAAGGTTAAAAAGTGTGGCAAACGAGGTTGTGGCAAGAAAGAAGAAAAGTGATAAAGATGAATTTGATAGGTTATCTAACGATTTTCAGAACAACATTAAACTATGGAAATCCATAAGGACAGCCAAAGGTAAAAATACTACCTTGCAACTGAAAAAAATGGGAAACCAAGATGGTAGTATGGTAAAAGAAGAGGAATGCGTTTTAAAGAGATGGAAAAATACTTTAAAAGTTTATTTGAGAAAACACAGGCACTCGAAGACATGACTAAAAGTTTTAAAGAGATGAAAGGAATACTTTGAAAGTTAATTTGAAAAAGAGGATACACAAGTACAGGCCCCATTTGGAAACGTGAGTGAAAATCGCAATAAAAGTGAAATTAGTACGACAGAGATTGTAAAAAAATTGAACAGTATGAAATTGGTTTAGGCTGCAGGGTGTGACAGGATAACGATTAAAATGCTGAAGGCTGAAGTGCGTAGTACCTAATCTGCTGTACCGCCTTTTTAATAGATAGAGAAACTTACCGGACAACTGGTGCAATGCCATTACCGTGCGGCTTTGTAAGGGAAAAGGTTTGCAGCAGGACTGTAAGAATTACCAAGGCATTAATTTATTTAGCCTCGTCGACAAACGGTATGCAAAGATATGAATTAAAACAGTGACGAATGAAACTAAGGAAATGATATGGAATGTGCAAGCAGAAATTAGAAGAGGAAAGATATTTATGGATCGGGTCTTTTTATTACGAGGTATGGTTGACAAGTTCTTAGCTAAAAGCCAAAAGATCTACTGCGCTTTTGTAGATTTAAAAAAGGTCTATAACAGAGTGGTAAGGAGTGAATTGTGGTCGACATTGTCTATGTATGGGGTGAGCGGTAGTTTAATACGAGCACTGAAACCACTTTACGAGGATTCCACTGCTTGTGTCAGGATTAACGAAGCTTAAACTGACTGGTTTGACATCGAAAAATGTGTTGGACAGAGATTAACTTAAACATAGAAAAATTTTTAAAAGATTTAAAAGAGAGTGCGCATGAATTAAGAATGAATGATTTGATCGTCAGATGCCTTCTTCACGCCGATGATCAGGTCATATTAGCGTCATCTGAAAAAAAATTTCAGACAATGGTTAATGTTATGCATGATGCCCTAAAAAATCAAAGAGATAAAAATAAATGTAAGCAAAACGAAAGTAATGGTTTTTGAAAGAGAAGAAATTATAACTGCGAGGTGCTGATTGAAGAAAAACAAGTGAATAAGTTGTTATACTTGGGTTTAAAGATTACGATACGGAAAGTATGACTGTGACATTAAACGAAGGGTGTTGGCAGGGAGACAAATAAATGGGGCCCTGTATAACTTTTTGAGCAGGCAAAACGTGTCAAAAAGGCACGTTTGGCTGTGCATAAAGGAGTGCTGGCCTCTAAACTTATGTATGGTAGTGAATGTTAGGTTTGGCAAAAAAAGCATGAAAATAACGTTGTGGTGTAAAAGAAGATGTGGATACAAAGATAAATAAAGAAAAGCTTAGATGGTTTGAACACGTAGAGAAGAGAATACAGGAAGATTGACAAAAAAGATTTATAAGGCAAGTCGATGGAGGTCGACCTCGACGAACATATCTCGATCAGATCGTCATTGTTTTAAAAAAAGGCCAGATTAAGAATACCAACAACCGACGAGCATGTATGAGAGCACTGATAAAAGTAGAAGCAAAAGATTTGTGTTAGTTTCATAGAAAGTGGTCTCTGCCTGTGTATGTTTTTGAGCCTAACCCAAAAACTATCTGTGATGGAACCTCCAAAATATGTATTTTGAACGCATCAACCGCCTTTTCTCGTATCCCAAATATTTTTGAAGACAAAAAATAATTATAAGGTTTAAAATATAAACTGTAAGGTGGTTGATTTTTTAAATTTAATGTTGTGAATGCTTAAATAGTTGATTGTTTGAGCTAATGTAAGCATTAAAAAATGATCTGTCGTCGCCATTTTGTTTTCCTCATTTCTCACTCTTTGTAGACACATGGTATACAAATAGTAGTATATATATGATCAATTTAAATTGATCGTTCTAAGGACACGGTGCCATACGCCTAGTTTTTCAATAAAAATGGAAGACCATTTGTTTCGAAAATCTTTATGCGTGAGTAACTTTTTTTTGCCTCATTTTAGAAGACTTGTACGGTCAACTGCTGTTTATTTACATACATCGGAATAAATCCAGCCACAACAGTGTTGCCGGATCCGAAAATGTAAATAGCAATTATTTATATCAATATTTATTATAAATTTAAATATTGAATAACTCATAAGTAAATATTTTTGCACTCATTTTCTAGCAATTTGTTAAACGTTATTAAAAACCAGGAGCGCAATAACTGACAATCTTTAGTTGGTCCAAAAAATTAAATTTTTTTTTTTGAAAACATAATTATTTAAACCTTAAAATAAGTACTCAATAATATTAACTTGTTAATCACGTAGCTTAAAATTCAGATTTAGCCAATAACATACGATGTAAATCTTATACTTGGAGAGACTAATTGTTAACACTATTTTAATCTAACAAAATAAGTTCAATTTTGTGTATAATGAATATCAATAGATTATTAAAACGTTTACATTTTAATATTAATAAAATAAATTCGAATTTAAGAGAGATCCATTATTTATGATAGGTCTAAAAGCCTCTCAACTCATGTTCATTATTTGGCCCCCATTAAAAATTATTAAAATAAACCAATATGTATCTATACTTTAATTTTACCTTCTTTTTTTTTGTTAAATAATTTAGTTATCGCTTTGGTTACAAGTTTCTTATTTTTTTCTTTGGAACTTTTTTTACGCTTAACACTTTCTTGTAACTCCTTAGTCTTCATGGCATTTTTTTTTAAATAATCATTATTACTAGATCCAGAATAGTATTCATCATCTAGCATTCTTTCCAGATCCACATCAGAAATATCAGAAAGGTTCTCATGGGCACTCCAAGGCGATTTACATTTTTCCACAATTTTCGAATTGTCAGTCAAGTTTCTTTCAAGAATGCTGTGTTCTTCTTTTAATTCTTGCAGATATTTATCCGTCTCGTATTCTTTTTGCATTACGTCTACCTGAAATACATTTCAATATAACTTTAACTTAATGTAGGTACTAATTAAAATATTTTTTAATTCTATATACTTTATGGATACATGTGCCCTTTAGGTTTGCATATAGCTGTAAAATCAAAAAACTAAAGTATTATCTCGTATTTAACAAAAAATTGTTGATGAATATTTTAATTTCCAAAAAAATTAATCAACTCTAAAAAATACAAGGTGGGTTAGAAGTCAGTAGTCACTAGAAATAATTAGACTTTGTTTTTTTTTCGTAGTGGTAGTCAGTTGTTAACGTTACTAGTGTGTGGTACCCACAAGTCTGCTGACACTAGCAGTCTAAGGTTATGTTATTTGTAGTTATCTGACTTTGAATGTGTGAGCCCAAGACTCCTCTGGGTAAGGCTAAAAGTTGGTCTTACTCGTATCTTTTTGCTAGTGGTTTATGCCCCACAAGATGCGCAGTTGAACCAATATCTAAAAGCCCAAAAAGAAAAGCGAAAGTTTTGGGATAGTGTGACAAATATTCTGAATAAGTGTAACCAGAATAAAAGAATTGTAATGTTGGGTGATTTTAATAGTTGGGTAGGAATAAAGCGTGATGGATATGAAAGTGTTCTGGGAATGTACGGTGACGGCAAAGTAAATGAAAACGGGGAAAGTCTGCTTATAGTATGTTTTGAATGGAATCTTGTGTTAACTAACACAATGTTAAACCATGAAAGGATCCACTTGTACACAGGACAAGAAGGATACCAGAGAAATATAATTGATTCGGTAATTGTAAATGAAAGATTGAAAAAGAAAGTAATGACACTCGGGCATACTGCGATGCAGGTATTGAAACAGACCACTTCTTAGTAACGAGCCGAATAAGAGGTCTCTTTAAGCGGTGGCGGCATCGTGTGCAGGAATCAAGTAGTGTACTAAAGCGTACAAAAGTTGGGAATTTGCAAGAAGAAGGTATAAAAAAGAAGTTCGTTAGTAAATTGATCGAGAAATTTGACAGTTTAGATAAAGCATATGAGGTTGAAGAATTGCGGAAGCCATTCAAGAAATTAATCTTGGATATTGCTACTGAAGTGTGTGGTGTAAGTAAAAGAAAAAAGGATAAAAGTTACAAAAAATGTACGTAGAGGTTCAAAAAGAAGTGTCAGAGAAAAAGAAAGCATTGCTGGATTGGCTAGCTACAAAAACCAATCAAAGAACGCAACGATTAAGGATTTAAACAAGGCAAAGAATAAGTATAAAAGGTTAAAAGGTGTGGCAAAAGAGGTAGTGGCAAAAAAAAGAAGAGTGATAAAGATGAATATAATAGAAGGTTATCTGACGATTTCTAAAAGAATATTAAACTCTTCTGGAAGTCCATAAGAACAGTCAGAAGTAAAAATACTACGTCGCAACTGAAAAGGAGAGGAATGCGTATTAAAGAGAGAGTTTATTTGAAAAAGAAGATACACAAGTACAGGCCCCATTCGGAGACATGAGTAAAAGTTGCAATAAAAGTAAAATTAGTACGACAGAAATTGTGGAAGCGTAGGATAGTATGAAATTGGGTAAAGCTGCTGGGTACGACAGGATAACAGTTGAAATGCTGAAGACTGGACAAAGCGTGGTAACTAGTCTGCTGTACCGCCTTTTTAACCTTTGTTGAAGGAGTGTTAGCGTACTAGACGTCTGGTGCAAGGCCGTTATCGTGCCGCTTTACAAGGGAAAAGGTTCGTAGCAGGACTGTAAGAACTACCGAGGTATAAGTTTATACAGCATAGCCGGCAAACTGTATGCAAAGATATTGATTAAAATTGTGCAAACAGGATTTAGAAGAGGAAGGATATGTATGGATCAGGTCTTTTCATTACGAGGTATAGTCAAAAAAATTTTAACTAGAAGTCAGGTCTATTGCGCTTTTAAAGACTTTGAAAAGGCCTATGACAAAGCGGTAAGGAAAGAATTGTGGTCGACATTGTCTATGTAGTAGTAGTTTAATACGAGCACTGAAATTACTTTACGAGGATTCCACTGCTTGTGTCAGGATAAACGGAGCTTACACGGACTGGTTTAACATCGAAAAAGGTGTGAGACAAGGATGTGTGGCTTCGTCATGGCTGTTTAACTTATACATAGACGACTGTCTAACAGAATTGAAAGAGAGTGCGTATGGATTAAAAATAAATGATTTGATCGTCAAATGCTTTCTTTACGCCGATGATCAAGTCATATTAGCGTTATCTGAAGAGGAGTTGCAGGTGAAGGATAATCTTATGCATGATGCCCTGAAAATCAAAGGGATGAAAATAAATGTAAGCAAAACGAAAGTAATGGTTTTTGAAAGAGAAGAAAACATGACAAACTATAAAGTTCTGATTAAGTTTCGATTGAGGAAGAAAGAGTGAAACAAGTAAATGAATTTGTGTACTTGGGTTCAAGGTTTACGAGAGATGGAAATTTTGACAGTGACATTGAGCGAAGCGTGTTGGCAGGAAAACAAATAAATGAAGCACTGCATAGCTTTATCAGCAGCCAGAAAGTGTTAAAAAAGGTACGTCTGGCTGTGCATAGAGGTATGTTGGTTATTACACTTATGTATGGTAGTGAATGTTGGGTTTGGCAGAAGAAGCATAAAAATAGGATTAATGCTGCGGAGATGAGTAGTCTGAGAAGTATAACCGGAGTGACTCAGTTGTATCAAGTAATGAATATTAATATAAGAGAACGATGTGGTGTAAAAGAAAATGTGGTTACAAAGATAGATAAAGGAATACTTAGACGATTTGGACACGTAGAAAGGATGGATAAAGGAAAATTGACGAAACAAACTTATTAGGCAAGTGTAAATGGACAAGTCGGTAGAGGTTAACCTCGGCGAACATATCTCGATCAGATCAATATTGTTTTGAAGAAAGGCCAGGTCAAGAGTACCAACAACCGACGAGCATGTATGAGAGCACTGATGAAAGTAGAGGAAGCAAAAGATGTGTGTAAGAACCGTAGCAAGTAGAAGGAAGTGGTCTTTGCCTACCCCTACGGGAAAAGGCGTGACTATATGTATGTAGTGATCTGAGAAGAATGAATAAAAACTGAACTTGATGGGAATTTATATTATCACTTTTAAATGAAACACTGTTTCATAGAAACATAGAAAATTTTAATATACCTAATAGCGGCCAATTTGTCTTATTTGATGTGAAAAATTTATTTCCAAGCATTTTCCATCAGAAGTTTTAGTCGAAAAATTACTTAATGCTAACAAGGTTAATTGTATTGTGAAACAAGATATTTTGGATTTATTGACTATTTGTTTGGACCAAAATTATTTTGAATTTAATAAAGATTTATAGGAGGGTTTAATAATGGGAAATCCACTTAGTCCAATTTCAGCAGAAATATTTATGGATAACATCGAAGAAATAATTATTAAGCAGTCCTATGTCCTATGTTTTTTATATTGACACCGTTATGTGGATAATATTTTAGTTTGTTATACCAGTACAGAGAGACAATTAAAAAATAATAATCTTAGACTACATCAATAATGTACACAAAAATATTAAATTCACATTAAAAATTGAACAAAATAAATCGATATGTTTTTTAGATCTCAAAATAAATAATATTTCAAATAAACATGATTTTGAATAACTCTTATACAGATATTACCATTTATGCAAATTGTACTAACCCATTACAACATTTGCTCGAAGCGAACAATAGTTTTGTCCATAGACTAATAAATACGCAAATGTTAGAACAAAATTTTAATAAATAATTAAATAAAAACCCCATTAATATGTTTATTGCACTCTTTATGATTTAAATCCCTATTTTGTAAAAACATGACTATATAACAGTGATATTTGTGACTTGTTTACGAAACGTCTGCCATACATCCAATTTGTTTCTCTATAAGGTATTTACAAATTAAATTTAGGATTTAAAAAGACTAGATTAATAACGATGCTTCCTTGTTCAAGTAGACCAAAATCTCTTATTACAAAAGATAATTTTAATGCTGTTAATGTTTTGTGCAATCACCAAAAAACTCTTAAAGAAAAACGTCCAATAAGCATGAAATAGCGAAAGATTAAAAAAACTCAACGATTAAGACTCTTCGCTGCGACAATAAATAGTTTTATAAAAATTGGATCGGATTATGTACATACGCTTACATACATACTTATAGTCAAGAGTTTTTCCCGTAGGGGTAGGCAGAGACCACTTCCTTCCACTTGCTACGGTTGTTACACACATCTTTTGCTTCCTCTACTTTCATCAGTGCTTTCATACATGCTTATCGGTTTTTGGTACTCTTGACCTGACCTTTTTTAAAATAATGTCGATCTGAGCGAGATATGTTCGCCGAGATCGACCTCTACCGACTTGTCCATTCACACTCGCCTTATAAATTTGTTTCGTCAATCTTCCTTTATCCATCCTTTCTACAAGCCCAAACCACCTTAGCATTTTTTATCTATCTTTGTAACGACATCTTCTTTTACACCATAGCGTTCTCTTATCTCACTATTCTTCACTTTACTTTTATACGCCTGTTCGTGTTATTTTCTTTAAAGTAAAGTAGGCCTATATGGTCTTAATTGCAGACTTTTCCAAATCTTTCGTAGACTTGTTTTTGCTGTTTTATGCTTATTGGACGTTTTTCTTTTAGATTTTGTTGGTGATTGCACAAAACATTAACAACATGTCTACAATTAAGACCATATAGGCCTACTTTACTTTAAAGAAGATAATACGGACAGGCGTATGAAATTCTGCCAAGTTGTACACGATCCGATCCAATTTATACAAATCAATTCTTTGGTGCAACGAAGAGTCTTAATGGCATAGTAAACAGACACAACTACATCTAATGGGATTCTATGAATCCTCATTTGTGACGATGGAGACAAAATTAAACTTTCTTAGCGTGAGTGTATGGGCAGGGATTGTAAGAGGTTGGCTAGCCGGCCATTAGGTAAGAAAAAATAATAGCAACAAGATGGTGCACCCTCTTGCTTTATGAAGTTATTGTAGATTTGTAGATTGTAGGAGGGGTCGTGAAGGCTATGCAACCTCTCAAGCACCTCGACCTATCAGATCTTTTGTGCATAACCCTTAATCTATTCGTGGCCCGACAATTCCGAGACTTCGAGCAAAGTTTATCAGTTTCCTGGAGGCTGACATCGAAGTGCCTAGGAAGGCCCCTTTCAGAAACTTAAGCCTCTTGCAGAAAATCACGCTGGGCATTCGCAAAGCAAATGTTTTGCAGTTTCAGCAAAGTTCTTGCAGTAGCGGCAACTGTCACTCTCTGTTTTGCTCATCTTTTTAAGGTGACACCTCAGAGGACAGTGTCCAGTGAGGAGCCCCGTAACCAGTTTTAAGTCTTTCTTGTTCAACTCAAGAAGCTGTTTAGTTTTCGTTGGCGAAAGACTTACTAGCCTTTTCGCTTGTCTTTGTCCTGGCACTTTATGCCAGTGAGATTTTATTTCATCTGTATCCCAGCGTCGAACCTCTTCTTTCAAGTGTGCTTTGGAAAGTCCACAGAAGGGTTTTGGGCCGGAAATTGTGTATTTGCCCCTTCTTTGGCAAAACAAACTGCTTATTTGTTGCCTTTAACTTCCTTGTGACCTTGAACCCACATCAAAATAACCTGATTGTTTGCTGCCATTTGTCTCAGGCACTGTTTACAGTCCCAAATCAGCTTAGACTAACAAGTGTATGACTTCAGAGCCTTTAGTGCTGCTTGGCTATCTGATAAAATATATAAATATATCTGATAAAATATAGATTTCTGTCCTTCGGGTGTTTCTTTCGATTCACTCCTGGGCACATATCTCTATGGCATGTAATTCTGCTTGAAAGATGGTTGGGATGTTTTAACAGCCTAAAATTCGGCCCTATAACGCCCACTCCAACCCTTTCATCCATCTTGGATCCATCAGTGTACCACACTACAGCATCTCTTCCTAGTTAAGGTCCGTTCTCTGTGCAAACTTGCTGTTTGTTTATAACCACTTCAAACTACATTTTGAAGTCTTATCTAACTGGCAAAATATCTGTCGGCTTAGACATGGACTCTAGGAAAATCATTTCCAAAATCTTTAAATGTCCATTCCGATTTCTTGCTCTAAGATTATTATTGTCTGTCTCAGTCTGAAGGCACTGATTGCTGCTTTTTGAAGTTATTTTAAGTTGTTTTCTAAATCAAAACTTTAATAAATGGATTGAAAGAAGGGATGCCACTGAATGACACCAATTATCTTCAACCCAGTTATAATCATGAGTTTTTTAGTCTGGGGTTTACCAAAATATGAGATATATTTCGTCAAAATTTGCGGCGTTGAGCATTTGAAGACACGAATCCGATCAGAATTTGAAAATCTACAGTTCCAAAAGATTTTTTTTGGATCTGTCTCTGTCGACCTTGCCATGAGGCGACAGCGCATCGACCACAATTAGGGTAAATACATAATGATTACAATAGAAGGCAATGGATTATTCTCGAAAAGTCCAAAATCGTCCAGAGAAGCATCGAGTTGTAGAAAACTCGCGTTTCTTCTAGAAACAATTTGGATAAATATAAAAAAGGGCAACGGTCGCGAAAAAGTCAGTTAGTTTGAAGTCAATCAAGTATTTAAAGTAATTATACAGTGTTATACAGTTGTGAAAATCTAAGTGATTTGTAAAAAAATTTTATTGTGTAAAAAATATTGGAATAAAAATTGTTTGGTTATTGTACTTAGATTTTAAAATTACCGAACCCAAGTAGTAAATTTCGTAACAGTATTTAAAAGATGCAATGTTTATTAAGAACACAATGGAAAACACTTTAAGCATACTTTATAGATGTATTAAACTAGACTGGTACAATATTTGTGTGTTGATAGTAAATTTGTAATTTTGACAACTGACGGCCCACCCTGTATCTACAAAAATGATCTCACGACTTTATTTGAGTTTTCTACTGCCTCCTCAGTAAATAAATAAGTAAATAAATAATAATAAATAAGTAAATAAATAAGTATACTTACAGTATTGTAACGTTTTACTTAAAAACACTCAGGGTTCGAATTTATATTCAACACATTTATTTATAAACTTTACTTTACTGTAAACTAGTAAATAAACACACTCATCCAGACGGCCAAAGTTTTGCGAAAGGTCGATGCAATTCCTCTTGAGCTACGCAGTGTGCAATAGAGACGTCTTCAGGAACTGTAAAATGAGCTTTAATTCGGTATATAACGTCATCGCCAACCGTAAATCACCGTCTTTAAAAAAAAGGGATTACTCAGCGTTGACCTGATAACTGAATATTATTTTCATGGTCCAGTGGAAACATAGTCGGGTAGAATTAGCACATGAGTTACACATGTCCTCATTAAGTTAGCGACTGCGAACAAGGTCACTCTTACATGGGTTTCTGGGCACACAGGGATAAATGGCAATAAGGTAGCCGATGGACTGGCAAAAAATGGGACCCTAGTGGAACTAAGAAGCCAGCTGGTCGGATTGCCAATTGCTGAAGTGAAACATGAATTGAAACTAATCCTTGAGCAAGAACATATCGCTCAGTGGAATGCAAATACTGGCTGGAGAACATCAAGACAGCTAATGAAAAAACCTCCCCAGAAGAGGGCAGACGCACTCTGGACGATGAACCAGAGTAGGCTAAGCAGCACGCGTGACCTGCTCACTGGCCACGTCGCACTAAGGGGGCACCTTTTCAAACTTAAGTTGGCGGCTGAGAAAAACTGCCAACTATGCGGCGAAGTGAAAGAGAGCAGCATACATATTTTGTGTTGCTGCCCGATGCTAGCGGTGTACAGGTATCAAACCTGGAGCCGCATGATAATGCATCCAAGTGATCTAAATGAGACAGGGCCAAGAGAAACCCTGCGGTTTGCCAAAACCAGCAAAACCAGACTGGAATTTTTCATAGCCCAATAGGCTATGTAAAGTAAACTGTCTTCTCCTGATCAGCAGGCTCCATTCCTACTTGCCAGTAGCCACTTTTCGAGTCGGTGGTAGAGAACTAACGAGATCTGGAGAGAGTAGTCAATGTTACATTCATTCTGGGCAAGAGATAACTGTCTTTCTTAGTTAGTTAGTTTCTTAGTTACCACATTGAGCACCTTTTTTATTCACCAATAGGACTGGCCTTCCTTTTAAAGACTTCTTTGAATTTCTCGTCATTTCTTCCAGAAACTTCTTCCAGTTTCTCGTCGTTTTTTTTTGAACTTTCATTGATCATTTTTGAAACTTCTTAAAATTTTCTCATTATTAACTATTATCAACATCACGTTACTCTAATTGTTCACGCAATTGTTTAAATGAGAATTCTTTTAATTTCAGTTTAGTTTATTTACGACAACACGAACGCTTACGGATTTTTTAGATTGTTATTAAAAAGTCTTTAAACAAAAAACTACCGTACCGAACAAACGTTTAAAAATATTCTAGAGGCTTTTACTGTGATAGCAAAATGCCTATAACTTTTAAAAATTCTGTACTTTTTTTATTTGTCCACACTGTATTTATTGTATTTTTTTAATCCTTTTTCTGACACCAATGTAAAGTTTTACTTAAAAACACTCAGGGTTTCGAATTTATATGTAACACAATTATTTATAAACAAAACTGTAAAACCGTGAACACAATATTAAAACTTATATAAATTATTTAAATACATCTAACTTCCGCGAATACACGCTCAATTTATACAGTGCATTTATAAAGTGTGGAAACGGTCCATTTTCTCACGATTTGACTATTTTTAGAGGTAAAGCTCGGACGGGTCGATTTTTGTTTTTGTTTCTAAATTTTTTTTTAAAAAAAATAATTTTTACCATTACTACCCTATCAGATGTAACGTCATCGAAAAATTTTTTAATGAAAACGGTATTTGTCAAATAAAACACTACAAGCTACAGTATACTGAGTATAATCCAAATCAGCGCTTGTATTTTTTAATATTTAATTTACTATTTATTTTAAAATAAAAATTAGTAAACCAGTCATTCCTTTTCATAGAAATCATATTATATATAGACTCTAGAATGTCAATCCAATAAAGCAAAAGTGTTGTAAAAAGTTGTAGACAATTCCCAGTGCGCATGATCGGTACTAGCTGCATTTGCAACAGTGTTGGTTTCAGTGATATTTAGAAATTGTTACACATACCTATAAATAGTCTAAGTTACGATTACATCTGTATTTTTTGAGCAAAGCTCATTGGTAGTTATTCCTGATTGATATCATTCGCTAATATTTTATTATAACCTTACAATATGAATTTTATAGTTGGTGGTTTATACCTCCAAGTAGTAAAATGTAACATATATTTAATGTATTGATGAGAAGGAAAAGTTTGTGGAGTTGAGAATGAAAAGTATACATTGTTCAATGACAATAACAGAAAATTTTTTGTGAAAATTTCAAATAAGAAAATGGCAATAAAACATTTCTACATATTAATTACTACAAAAGTAGGTAACCATAGTTGATTTTGATTTGATGTGGTTATTTCATGGAGCCAAATAATACTGAAATACAGGCGGGTATAGATCTTTACGAGGCCCTTGTCTTTGTGGAGTAATAGTTTTAATAATGATAATGCTTGACGAGAAATGCGAAGTAATAAATAAGTAAATTTAGAGTCTCAGAAAAGTTTTATTGGAAATTAACAAAAATTTATAAACACAAGATAACAAATTACCTATTAATCAGTATAAACGAAGGTGCATTAATGTATTAAAAGAATCAGGGATACAAAAATAATGTTTGTGGCTTTTTCTAAGACTAAAATTTTTAATTAAATTAAAATAATCTAACGAATGAGCTACGACA
The DNA here is from genome assembly GCA_950111635.1 of Agelastica alni. Lineage (NCBI taxonomy): Eukaryota > Metazoa > Arthropoda > Insecta > Coleoptera > Chrysomelidae > Agelastica > Agelastica alni. The sequence continues at coordinate 28,479,087 of OX467718.1, read as the reverse complement.
TTTTCAATTGAAATAATAGCAAGAGCTGAAAGCCGATCTTGTGTTATAGTATTGGCAGATGTTTTAATTATTTTTAAACCACAAAAAGCTAGTAAAATAATGTTGTTAAACAAAGATGGGAAATTCTATCATTTAATTTACTACCTACCTTCCTTTTTTGAGTACCCTAACAAAAAATGTGGTTACACATGTTCAGGATTTGTAATTGTTAAATCCCTTCAATAAATTAATTTACTGTAGATGCATAACATTTTAAATTATTAAATAGAAATAAAGGGGTGGTCTGATGAGGCCATCACAAACTATTATAGATTGTATTTTCTGTGAGAAAAAAATCCGTCAGATTCTTGAAATTACTTTTAATTGAATGACCATTGAAACAAATTTTTTGGAGACATTTATTCAACAAATATAAATTGACAAAATCACAATCAAGCAAAACTACAAAACAGTCAAAACAAATCGAACATTAAATTTCTTAAAACAAAACGAATAATCCAAAACAGATAAGCAAGAATAGATATGTATTATATAAAATAATAAGAAAGAAACTTTTAAAGATCATACAAAGCAATAAACCAAACAAAACCTCAAACAAAGGAATATTGTCCAAAACCGTCTCTGGTATTTTTAAATCTGTCAATACAGATTTAAAGCAATGTTGCACAGTTAACGAAGTATAATACGATTTCAAATGCATTCCAGAATAATGTTAGCCCTAATCTTTTGCATAACCTCAACCGCATCGATGAAAAGTTTTGATATTATTTGTCAACGTATGACAAGAGCATGCGCATTTCGAAAATAAATTGCAATTGTACAACAGTTCCTCGTCGAGAATATAGAGGGGATTGGCAATCTAGTGTAAGTATATATATATATATATATATATATATATATATATATATATATATATATATATATATATATATATATACATATCTATGGTCCTTTCTTAATAAAGATATTGATCAAAAAAGCAGGTTAGCTTTTTTCCGATCATGTACAATTAACCAAAGCGACAGTAAGCAAATTATTGCATTATTAGGGATAAACCCAAGAGAGGCAGACCTACCGTTTCTAAAGATAATCAATTAAATGAAGAAGTTGAAGAAAATCCTTATTGTTTAATTACAAATTTATCTACTAACAATAACATTTATCGTGGTGCTGTTTATAAAATTTTAAAAAAGGCCAATTACATCCTTACAAAATTAAACTTATACAAGTACATGAAATTAATGAAGATGATTTCGATAAACGTATAGAGTTTTGCGAAAATATGCAAGAATTATGTATCGAAATAATAGATTTGAATGTAATATTTTGTTTTCCGACAAAGCCACTTTTTGATTAAACAATTGGGCAAAAGAAAATTTACATTGGGTAATGGAAGCTTATATCCAATATCCCCAAAAATTAACTGTGTGAGCTGGGATTTTTAGTAATACTAAGCAGTGTAATAAATTCGGGAATGTATGAGATATTTGAAATATGATTCATTTTATCACTAAAAGTAATTTCTTATAATGTGGGGTGCTGTAAGAATTTCGTACCTCCTTTAAAACTCGGAAAGTGCAAGTTTTTACCAAAAAATTATGACTTTGAGCTGTATTGAGCAGTGTAATAAATTCGGAAGTGAATGAAATATCTGAAATATGATTCATTTTATCACTAGAAGTAATTTCTTATAGTGTGGGGAGGTGTAAGAAATTGATAATCGAAATAAAACACATAAATCGCGTGATTTAAACAAATAAAATAATTTTCAACCGAATCAGGCAGTGTAATAAATTCGGGAGTGATATAGATATCTAAAATGCAATATAAACTATCACTGGAAGTAATTTCTCATAGTGTGGGGTGGTGTAAGAAATTGATAATCGAATTGAAACACATAAATCGCATGTTTTGACCAATTAAAATAATTTTCAACCGTGTTAAGCAGTGTAATAAATTCGGGAGTGGATGAGATATTTGAAATATGATCCATTTTATCACTAGAAGTAATGTTTTATAGTGTGGGCTGGTGTAAAAATTTCGTACTTCCTTTTAAATTTAAAAAGTGCGAGTTTTGTCTAAAAAATTATGATTATGAGCTGTTTTGAGCAGTGTAATAAATTCGGAAGTGGATAAGATATCTAAAATATGATTTATTTTATTACTAGAAGTAATTTTTTATAGTGTGGGGTGGTGTAAGAATTTCGTACTTTAAAACTCAGAAAGTGCTAATTTTGACCAACAAATTATGATCTTAAGCTGTAATAAGTAGTGTAATAAATTCTGGAATGGATAAAATATCTGAAGATTCAATTTATTACTAAAAGTATTTTTATATAGTGTGGGGTGGTGTAAGAAATTGATAATCGAATTGAAACACATATATCGCATGGTTTGACTAAATAAAATAATTTTCAACCGTATTAAAGCAGTGTGATAAATTTGGCAGTGGATATGTAAACTGTATGTAAACTTTAGGTTTTTTAACTGTTTCTGAGAGATAAGAACGAAGTTTGTACAGCCTTGAAGCTGAAATACGTCGATTAATTAGCTCATTTTGTGGTAATAAATTAAAATATTACGATTGGATTTGTTTGGGGTGAACTCATTTTTAGTGATTTTTTTTATAAAATCCCTTGGCGCCCTAACGTGGTTAGCCATTTTATTTTTTTAGTTAGTTTGATATATTCAGAAAAAATACGGTTGTATAGATCCGCAAATTTTTTTGAGAAATCAAGGAGTCACGTAACCCCAAGTATAGTATATTGACATTTTTTTAAGTTACTTGGTTAATAAATAATTTAAATTTTTAAATCAAATTTTTAAAATAAAATAAATTTTATTTGTTTTATTGATTTTAATTATCCGTAATTGAGTCTTATTTACGTCATAGAATTAGTTAAAATTATTTTTAAAAATTCTTTTTCACTTAAATTTAGTTATTTCACGTTACTCATTTGATGCCCAACTTTTAGCGCTTAAAAAGAGTAACATTCATTCACAACAACTCAAGAAAAGAATTTTTTTTAAATTTCTCTATTAACCTATGCCCACTATATTAAATTTTTTGACCCATTTAAACAGTTTAAATGTAAATTAAAAGTTAGGATTTATGTTTATTTATGGTATTTATCGCACCCTTTATGCGGCTATATGCAAAACTTATTGGACAGTCCCCACTAAATAACTTAACTTACCTCTGTAATTTTTATGACTGGATTATCACTACCCAAATTGAACGTTTTATCCGATTTGCAATCAGTCATATGACTATTTTGACTTTCATTTCCACTTTTTACTGTGAGTTCAGCTTTTTTTGGTTTTTCCAACTTTTTGTTTAAATTTAACCTTTCAAAATAATCATTGTCCACTATTACATCTTTATCGGGAGAAGACTGAAGGTTAGTTTTTAAGGATTTTTTTACGTCTGATTCGTATTTTATAGTTAAATAGGCACTGATGGCATCCATGCTTCTTTCGGTACACAAACCAGAATCTGTAGAACTCTTGTGTGAGCTATCGGGTCTTTTTGGAAGAGGTGGCTTCGTAGTAATACCAGGAAGCATGCACGAATTGTCATTAAAATATAAGGAAGTTTTCTCTACAAAAAATAAAATATTTATTTTCAAATTTTTCATATGTTTTAAAGAAAACTTTTCATTTTGGTATACATATCACGAATTTCACAAGCTATATAAAACTTATCTGCTACGATTTAAGCACCAATCAGAATGGTGTGCGTCGATAGTATGCAGTTCCTTGCTTTTGAGACCTCATCGTCATGACAATCATAAATCTGAATATAACAACAAATTGTTACCCAGTATGATATAAACGTTAGTAAAATAGGTACTACAAGTCATTAGTCATAAGATATTCGAATTCACAAAAATGAGCAAAATAAGACAACTTTGCTTTGGCAATATTTAGAAAATAAAAAAAAATTGTGCAGTCGGGGGACCCCCGTAAGGAACGCAGTTCCTAACGTTTTTTCTTCAACTACGAATGTAATTCGAAATGAAATCTGTAAATTTTTATTTTTATTTTATATTATTTTTTCAAGGCAAATAATCTAAAGGAACGAATAACATCAGAAAGTTACATTTAACCCTTTGCACTCGTATGTCGCCGTAGAAGTGGCAAGATGCGTTTTACCGTTGCGCTTGTATGCCGCCGTATAGTCGCCACAAAACGTATACCCTTTGCACTACTATGTCGCCGTAGAGGCGGCACACTATGTCTTATAATTTGACACTTACATCGTCGTTTTTAAAAGATTTTATAATTCATACCCTTTTCATCCCTTTCGTAGGAGTGCTTACAACATTGGAGATATCACAGTCAAACTCAGCGACCTTGAAAACTACGACTCGACACTAATATCGGCGTTTTAAATATTTTTCATATTTCATCCCCTACCCACCCCTTTCGTAGGGGTGTTAACAAAATTAGGAAAGTTACTATCAAATTCAGTGACTTTAAAAACTATGAATTCGACACTTATATCTGCCGTATTTAATAGTGTTTAAATTCCATCCCCTTCTCACCCCTATCGTAGGGGTGCTAACAAAATGGGGAATATTATGAGTCAATTTTTTTAAATCGTTTTTACTTTGATATGTATCTATACTTTTTCTTTTTTATTTTGTAAATAATTTGGTTATCGATTTGGTTACAAATACAAAACAACTTAAATTAAAAATTGATAAATTATTACGCTTTAAACATCGTAAAGGAAAACTAATCCAAACATAAAATTAACTGATTTTAGCTTATTTCAAAGCCTTTTTCGTTTAAACTGTCAATATTATTTTATCCGTATTACTTTTAAACTGTTTGATTAATCTTTATCTTTATTATATTTGGCAGGAAGTGCGGACTCTGCAAACCTTACTAAATTATGGTAAATAAATGTTTGTAGCTACTACCAGAGGCGTTCGACAGAGGCAAGTCAGAGCTTGACCCTTCCTAAATTCATTTTAGCACAATTTTTGTATTTTCCCATACTTTCTGTGTTAATAACATACTTTACCTTCGTAACGATACAGTCATTATTTTTCGAGATATTTAAAGTAAAACATAACGTTGTACAATTTTAATGTGTATTTATCATGGCGGTATTTTTAGGTCATAAGTTTGTATTTATTATGCAAATGAAACTTTAAAGTTGATTTTTTAGGTTTAATAAGAACAAACAATTTTACTAATACGTAAGTCTTTTCACATTTTTGCTACAATAAATAATATAATACCAACCTTCCATTGTTACTTAAAGAGGTTCGGGGGTCAAAGCAAAAATGCAGCCGTTTTTAAAAAACATATATGGTTTTAAACTTGGTTATTATAGTTCTTTATAATTAATTATAATTTTTTACTGATAAAAGTTATTAGAAAAATTAAAAAGAAATTTCTCCCCTTTAACATGAATTTTTATAAGATATCGTGATTTCTTGATATTAAAATAAACAAAAACATTGTAAAAAATGCAAAATTTGATAAAAAAAAACCATGTTTGTAGGAAACTTAATAACGAAGAGTTTGGGTGCTTAAAAAGTATTATCAACAATTTAGTTTTTGAAATATTTTATTTTTAACGATAAAAAAAATTTGATTTGCGGCGTCAAAACGTGAGCTTTAAAAAAACGACGGCAACGGTGCATTCGTGCATTCATGTAAATACTCATAGCCTATGTGTTGTGCACTAACCAAGAAATAATGGTTAGTGAAAGTGAAAATCTGATAAATAAAGTGTATTATAAGTAATAATAATATGTTATAAACAGAGTGGACCAAAAGTCTGGAAACAGACAATTATCTCGTAAATTGCTAGTCCGAATGGTAAATTTTTTTGAATAAGCCTACTTTGAGATACGAGGATTACGGACTTGACATTTGCAATGTTGTCAAATTTGCCGTTTCTCTAATATTATTAGTCACTTTGGTTTTTCAAATATATCACCCTGTATATTCAGTCATTATTGGAATCTCCTCTTCAATACGAATTTAGCCACATATGTAACTCATGATTTTATGTAGTCTAAAACGTCTTAAATATAACAAAAGTGTGGCAATGCCTAAATGTATTAATAATTTTTTAACACAAACAATTTTTAACTACATTAAAACATAACAATTAAAAGAATACAACATTTTTAACATAATGTAAGTTGACAGTACCCTAATCGATGGTAGAATGCGTCTACCACATTTCTCCATGATTGTTTAGACTTAACTAGACCTTTTAGAGTATATAAAATCATAAGTGTTACATATGGCCAAACTCGTTTTGAGGAGGAGATTCTAATAATGACAGAATATACAGGGTGATTTATTTAAAAAACCAAAGTAAATAATAATATCATAGAAAGGCAAATCTGACAACATAGCAAATGTCAAATCTGGAATCTTCGTATCTTAAAATAGGCTTATCTTAAATTTTGTACAATTTGGACGGGCAATTTACGAGATAATTGTCCATTTTCAGACTATTGGTCCACTCTGTATAAGGTTAATATTAGTGTAAAGTTTTCTCTACTTTAAATAAATATGACATACATAATCTTTTTTGCATACCTAAGCTTAAAACATTTTTTATCGGTGAATAAGAACTTGGTAGGTATTTTACATTCTTAATACTTTTTATTAAAAAAAAAACATCCTGAATAGTTTTTTTTGTGGTTAATAATATCTTTTACTTCAAGATAAGTTAATGACAAATTTTGTAGCATTTCTACATCGTAACAGGCATCATATGAACCATTATCTATCATTGATAATAAATCACTGGCTAAACTTGTTAATTTAAAACTTTCTTTCCGATTTGGATATTTCAATTTGACGTAGTTGTTTATTCATTTTAAACGTTTGAGGTTATGTTATCAGCTGTCAGCTGTTGCTAATAAAAGTAAACACACGCTAATTTCATTGCCAATCTCATGACTATTTGCACTGTTGCACGTTTTTTTACAACTACACACATAAATTAGGACTAATTTTCATCATATTATTTGAATAAAAACCATATATTTTATTAAATCATGATTAAATAATATTTTGTCTGGAAAATCTCTATTCAATTATATGTTTTAGCCTTTGATACCAGCCATCCATTGTTATTTTATCGTTGTTTAAAATTGGCTTCGTTTAAACTTTTCATTTATTGTAGCAAAAATGTGAAAAAGACTTTTTCATAATTACGTTTTAGTAAGATTGTTAATCTTTTCGTTTAACCTAAAAAATCAACTTTAAAGTTTTATTTGCGTAATAATTGCAAACCTATGACCTAAATACACATTAGAATTGTGCATTTAACATTAAATATCTCGAAAAATAATGACTTTGTCGTTACAAAGGTAAAGTATGTTATTTACACAGAAAGTATTGGAAAATAAAAAAATTGTGCCTAAATGACAATGCCGTCAGTGGCGTAGAATTTGGGAAGGATCAGCTCTGACTTGCCCCTGTCGAACGCCTCTGGTAGAAGCAAGAAACGATTATTTACCATAATTTGCAAAGTTAACACTTCTTGCCAAATATGATAAAGATTAGTTAAACAGTTTAAAAGTGATGGAGAAAATTATTTTTAAAATATTTAAAAAAACACCCTGTTGCTCAGACAGGAGACACATTTTACGTCAATTGGGTTAAATCTTATTATTTTGAACTTAAGATTCTCCAGTTTAATTATTTTTCATTATTAATGATATATATTCACCTAAAATTGCAATAAAATAGTTTTGAACTTATTGATTAGGTGAAAAGCTTGCTATTTTTTGTATTTAAGTCCATGTATTTACGATCATTCTACAAAGTTACTTCAACTGGGATTAATTGTTTGCAATTTCCACAAAACGATTTTCCTATAGTGTTAAATCTGCCACTAAGTATGCGTGCTTACATGTACTTTCATAATACAATTCTACATTTTAACAAAATATTTTCCAACAGGTGAATGAGCACCTTAGGACCAGTAAGATCTCCCGATCTAACACCTGTTAATTATTTTTTATGGGGTTTATTTGAAGGAAAGAGTGTACAAAACGGCTCTTGAAGCATTTAATATGGCTGCTGAGATAATAAGAATTTTTGCGTCATGTCAAATGTTGCCTGGCACAACGGGAACTATATATTATAAGTAATTTTTTTAAAATTTAGGGTTTTAGTGTTTCGTTGCATAATAATAACATTATAAAGTACTTTAATATATTATTAAATTAAATATTTATTGTTATCCAACAATACAAATTGTAATACATCACTAAAAAGAATACTGCCTATAGAATGTAAATTTCAAATTAAATTTGTTATTTGTTGTTTAAATTTCAAAAGTTAGGTTCGTTTTTTTTTAAACCGGAAGTAACAGAATATTGTTGCTATACATTTGTAGATGAAATTAGGTTTGTACAAAACGTTAAAAATTTTGTTTATTAAAATAACTGATTTATGGGTAAGACACACAGTATACATACGAGTATATCGATTAAACCTTGGATAAAACAATAAAGTAGATAATTAATCTTAGCAAATACGAAAAACATTATTACAAAATAATAGGAAAACTAATTTAGTTAATATTCACTATATTTATCATACCATGGTAGATTAATAACCAAAGTATCGTTAGGAAGAAAAGTGCTTTTGAAAGCCATTGTAATGTATTAAACATTATTGAGATAGTAGTGTGGCAAATACAGCTTAAAATAATACTCATACTTCTATTTTTTAATTGGTGTAGCTGTGTCATTTTACTTTAATAAAATTGGTACATTAAATTTGCACAATATATTTCACGAATATACGGTGGTTTCGGATTATCGTTAGAAACTCTATAACTCAACTGTACATTTAAGAAGTACGAAAGTAAATTCCCCTAATATTTTTGAACAAATTTCGTAGGTAACGAATTTTATTTTAATAAGGGAAATAAAGGGTCAATATTTTTATTTGTTAGCATGGTGAATTTTGCAACAAAATCTGTTTTTAATGACTTTATTGTACATAATAAGCGGGTAGGTAAGTAATCCAAACAAATTTCACTAATTAACCAAGCTATTTAGCTTTAATTTGGCTTGTTGATTCATTTTTGTTAAAATTTTAGAAAAGTAATTAGTAATCCTGGGTTATCATTGTAGTGGGTACCGACATTAAAATCGTATAGTATCGATTTTTAAGAAGTTATACTCACTGTAAACAAGAATGCTCTTTATTTGTTGGTAAAATTTTTGCTAATGGTGAAACAAAAAGAGTTTGGCAGAACAATAACATAAAGTCTATAAAACACACCGACGGTGAACAAAAGAGATACATTATTGTGCATGCAGGTGGAAAGCATGCTTTTGTTGATGGGGCGGACCTTTTATTTTCGTCAAAATCAAAATCGGCCGATACAGAGATGTTTGTACATACATACATACATATAGTCACGCCTTTTTTCCGTAGGGGTAGGCAGAGACCACTTCCTTTCACTTGCTACGGTTCTAACACACATCTTTTGCTTCCTCTACTTTCATTAGTGCTCTTATACATGCTCGTCGATTGTTGGTACTCTTGACCTGGTCTTTTTTTAAAATAATGTTGATCTGATCGAGATATTATGTTCGCCGAGGTCACCTCTACCGACTTGTCCATTTACACTTGCTTGCGCCTCGACTTGGCATTCTTCACAGTCGTCCAGAAATGTTAGGTTTTTTCTACCCAGTAAACAATGTACTCTTTTTCTACTCACATAACTAATGTGGCATTTAGCGTACGGATATGTATCACGCTAAATGATCGATTAGTCACAAGTTCTCACAATTAGGGCTTACAATACTGGGATTCCGGGATCCCGGACGATTTTTGTCCGTTATTAAAAACCGGTATTTATGTAAAAATACCGGTATTTTGGTATTACATTAGTTGATAAAAATTGAATTTATGCACAATATAAATCTAATGTAAAATAATATTAATTAATTACAAGAAATTTTTTTTGAAGATAAACAAACAATTTTATTGTATTAAAATCTATATCAGGCACATTTATTATAACCGAGCCGAGCCGAGTATGGCACCATCGAGAAGCGGCGGTGTCGGCAATATAAAGCGATTGTTTATGTTTTACGTCTACTACCCAATAAATAGGTTTCGTTTATAAAAATACATAAAGTGCGTAACACAAAAATTATTAAATAGTTTAGATTAGATCAGAGGCGTCCAAACTTTTTGCTGCGAGGGTCAGTTTGGTATTTAAATTCATTAGCGGGGGCCAAGCATTGTAAATATGTGAATTAAAAAACCTTATTACAAGTAAAGCAGCATTAAATTTTATTTTTTATAGTAAATTACAGATATAACAGTACTAAACAAACATGTCTAAATTATATTATTATAAAATTATTTCATGCAATTTTTAATGGGAATGGTGGAACTGGGTTTTTTCCTGGAGAGTTTCTTCAAAGTTGGGATTCAAATCGGAAACACCAATTATTAGCAATGATTGCAAATGATCATTCGATAAATTTGCCCTATATTCAGATTTCAGATACTTCATCCTGGAAAAAGTTTGTTCGCACATATAGGTAGTGCCATACATAGAAATAAATTTAGCAGCCAATTGCTTTAAATTTGGAAACTCGTTTGCGTCCAAAAATTTGTAAAAATCGATCAAGTTTCCTTCCTTGTATTTGTTCTTGATTTGATCGCTAGCTTGAAGATCAATTATTTCCATTTGAAACTGACTTGAAACGTCGCCAACGTTGCAGCCGCATGGATTTTGAAACAGCCGAATTTCCCTTGAATTTATGTCAAGATCAGAAAAACGCTTTTGAAATTCTAGTTTTAAATCCGCGATTACTTTTACTGCAAATATGGTGGGAAATCTTTCGTCAGTTTCTGTACTCAATTTTACATTCATTCATATGACTTTCGAGCAATATCAGCTTGGATCTGAATGCTTTGATTTGCTCGAATAAATCACAAATTAAGTTGTTTTTACCTTGGAGCTTTAAATTCAAGTTATTTACGTATGTCACGACATCTGCAAAAATTGCCAACTTCCAGAGCCACTCTGCATCCGATAAAAGCGGTTCAGGGTGATTCTTTTCCGCAAGAAAAATTTTAATTTCCTTTCTGAGCTTGAAGAACTGCAATAACACTTTTCCACAGCTAAGCCATCGAACTGCTGTATAATACGACAAGTCAACAGACTCAGCGTCAATTTCTTCGAGGAAAGATCGAAATTGGCGATGATTGAGTGCACGTGATCGAATAAAGTTTACGACAGAAACAACTGGTTTCAAAACGCAGCTCATGTCGACATGTTTTACACATAGGGCTTGTTGGTGTATGATACAGTGCAGAAAAATTGGTACTGTTGCTCCTGCGCTTTCACAAGCTTTTCTTATTAGCCCAACCACCCCAATATTTGCACCAGACATGTTTCTTCCTCTTTTAATTGTCACACCTTGGAGTCGATTCCAGTTCAAGTTATATTTGGTCAACGTCTGTTGTAGTTCCTTAAAAATATCTGCTCCAGTTGTAGTGCCATGCATGCTGTTAACCGATGATAATTCTTGGATAACATGTAATAGCTAATGATAAACTGAAACTCCTCATTGCACACGTAAGCCATTCTACATATGAATATATTAATCATTGCGATACATACGAAAATGCAGTACAGACTTTAAAATCAGTATTTGTTAAACAGAAGAATGAAATCTTTACTAGGCATTGTTTGTCTGTCCGTAAACAACAAAATACAGAATCTGTAAATTAATATATACAAGTCTTAAAACTACTAAGTAAAACTTGTAATTTTAAAGCAACTACAGCAGTCCATGAAAGAGACGAATTTATACGTGATGCATTTATAAATGGTTCACAATCACAACAAATCCGTCAGCGGCTTTTAGAGAATAACACTCTTTCGCTTGAAGAAGCTGAAACACAAGCCCAATCTTTAGAATCAGCACAAAAACACTCTGAAGCATATACTACGTCATCAAACTTTGTTTGTGGAATACAGGATGAAAAACGATCAAGCGGAACCGCGGATGACCAACATATTACCTCATCAGCTGGAACTAAATGCTATTTTTGTGGTAATAAGCGACATTCTAGAAAAATATCAATATGAAGTAACCTGTCACAATTGTAATAAAAAAGGTTTACTTTTTGAAAGTCTGTCTAAGTAAGAATAATTCTGATAATAGTTCTGCTTCTCTCACTTAACATACCAACCTCTTATCAGCTACACCACAATGTCTAACCAAGTCTTCCACAAAGATTAAGATCAATAATCGTCTTGCTGATGCCCTTATTGACACCGGAAGTTCCGAAACGTACATAAATAAAAATTTTGTTCAGGATCAAAATATCTATGTACATCCAAGCAAAGGTCTGATCTCGATGGCCTCAACTAATCTCTATTCGAATATTAAAGGACGCTGCTTTGTAAATATCGAGCTATTGGGTCACAAGTATGATAATTTCAAGATCTCCATTTTGTCAGAACTGTGCGCTGATGTTATTATTGGACACTATATACTATCACAGCACTCAAATATTGAACTCAATTTTGGTGATTCAAGAACCCCTTTAGCAATATGTAGCTTAGCAATAGCAAGAATAGAACCAGTATCTATTTTCAATAATTTATCACCAGACTGTAAACCCATAACAACTAAATCAAGAAAACACACAGAAGAAGACGCTAAGTTTATATCTACCGAAGTAGGAAAGCTTTTAGAAGAAGGAATTATGGAAAAAAGTTGTTTACCCTAGAGGGCACAAGCTCTTGTTTCTAAATCTGAAAATAAAACAGAATGGTAATAGATTATTCACAAACAATAAATCAATTCACTTATCTAGATGCATACCCTTTACCGAATATTGAAGACGTAGTACCCGCTGTCTCTAAATTCCGAATATTTAGCACTATCGATCTTCGTAGTGCGTATCATCAACTACCTATCAAAAGGGATGGCAAAAAATATACTGCCTTTGAAGCTGATGGTCGTTTATTTCAATTTACAAGAGTTCCATTTGGTGTTACTAATGGAGTTGCGTGTTTCCAAAGAGTTGTTGATGAAATAATCAAAAATGAAAATCTGAAAGGAGTATTTGCCTACTTAGATGAAATAAGAGTATGTGGAAAAACTAAAAACGAACACGATGAGAAATTGAATTAATTTTTGGCTGCAACACAAAAGTATAGTTTAAAAATTAATTAAACAAAAAGCATTTTTTTCTCAACTTAAATCAAATTACTTGGATACTTAATTAAAGATGGTTCTATTATACCTGACCCCTCAAGATTAGAACCATTGACAAATTTACCTATTCCAGAAAATGTTAAAGCCCTTTATAGAGTCTTAGAAATATTATCACATTATTTTTGATAAATTCCCCGATTCTCTCAAAAAATTCACAATCTGGTTTACTCAAGAACATTTCCTTTATCATCGTCGGCGGTTTCTGATTTTGAAAACATAAAGAAAGACATTATTAACTCTGTTGTTATGTCTATTGATCCTAGTATACCTTTTGTTGTGGAAACTGATGCTATAGCTGCCTGTTTTAGTCAATTGGAAAGACCAGTTGCTTTCTTTTCAAGAACGTTATTAACCAGTGAACAGCGACATTCAGCAGTTGAGAAAGAAGCATACACAATTGTAGAATCTCTTAAGAAATGGTGACACTACCTAATTGGAAAAAAATTTACGTTAATAACTGACCAGAAATCTGTTTCCTTCATGTTTGACATGCAACATACAAGTAAAATCAAAAATGAAAAAATCTTGAGATGGCGCCTGAAACTTTCTTGCCATAACTTCGATATCATTTATAGACCAGGAGCTAATAATACAGTTGCCGATACATTTTCAAGAATATGTTTAATTGATGATGTTCGTAAAATGATAAGTTCGTGTCCAAGCTGTGCTGAAATAAAACCGAGATTTGTGAACAGGCAAGGTAAACTTATTAAGGCTACTCAACCATTCGAGAGATTGAACATGGATTTTAAAGGCACTTTACCATCCGGGACACAAAACATTTATCTTCTGACGGTTATCGATGAATTTTCGAGATTTTCATTCGCATTTCCTTGCACCAATACCTCATCCAGTACTGTTATAGGTTGCTTGAGACAGTTATTTTCAATCTTCGGAGTGCCGTCATATATACATACTTTGTTTTATGTCCAAGGAACTCAAATCATTTTTATATAACAGAGGAGTAGCAACAAATCGTAGTTCTCCATATAACCCAGAAGGTAATGGTCAAATAGAACGCTACAATGGTATAATTTGGAAGACTATATCTTTGGCTCTGAAAACAAATTGTCTTGAAATTGATCAATGGGAGAAAGTACTACCTGAAGCTCTGCATTCAATACGGTCATTGCTTTGTACTACAATTAATTGTACTCCACACGAAAGAATGTTTCTCCATACTAGAAAATCATCATTTGGAACTGCACTACCTAGTTGGCTTGCAAATTCTGGACCGGTCTTAATAAAAAACATGTAAGGAAAAACAAATATGAACCTCTAGTAGAAGAAGCAAAACTAATCGATGCAAACCCTGAATATGCATTAGTACGATTAGCAAACGGACGAGAAATCAACGTGTCGATAAAACATTTGGCTCTTTGGGAAAATCAACAAATTTGTGATGAAACTCTTTATCCACAGTCAGCAGAAGAACAGCTTAATGCTCTGACTAAAAGTAGCAGTCTAGAAATGCAATGTAATAATGAATTTCAAACAATTGTTCCAGAAGAACATTTTTCAATGAAACCAACTATCACAACTCAAACGGCAGAAATTCAAAATTCTATGAATAATCAAGTAACTGGGAATCAAACAGAAAACAAAAATATAGCTGAAGACAAAACCTATAGATATTGTCGTAGACCTAAATACTTAGAAGACTATGTTTTAAAATAACACAGGGGGAAAATGTAGTGATATATTCTGTATTACATTTATATTTATTCTAATGTTATTGTTTGAAGTTGTCAAACACTATTGTCATGTATATGTCAAGTTCTTGTGCCTAATAAACCTTGATTTGGAAGGAATTCATTACATTGGGTTAAGCTATTTTTTTTGTCTTTTACTGCTTAAATAAATACCGATTATTATTAGCCTAACCTAACCTAACACCAACAGTGAAGAACTTTGAAAATGCGGAGACGTATTAGAAAAGTCCCGTTGTATGTTTTACAATTTTGCGTAACATCCTTGCGCAGGGGCCTTGCAAATAAATTTCTGAAATTTTATACTTATATTACATTTTATTTATATTTCATATAAAAACACTTCATAAAAGAGCACAATATATTTTAATATTTACATGTGTTATTCTTGCACAGGGGCCATGTTAATCTTTTCTGCATCGTTCCAATTTTAGTATAAAAAAACCATAAAACATACTAATAATAATCAATTAAATAAGTTAAATTCACGTTTAGTTTGAAAATGCGGGGTTGCTATTAAACTTCACACAATCATTCGCCGAGCTAATCTAAAGATTGGCAGAAAATTTCATCAACATCGGTCCAGCCGTTAGCTATGGAAAAAAAAAATAAAAAAGTTCACGTTTCGGGGTTAAAAATGCGGGGTTGCTACCAAACTTTACACAATCATTTGCTGGGCTAATCTTATGATTGACTGAAAATTTCATTAAAATCGGTCTAGCCGTTGGCTATAAAAAAAATTGAAAAAGCGGGTGCGTATTAGAAAAGACCCTATGACAGCATAAACTACAGCCGAGTTAATTGTTAAAATGTTTTATTTTTCCAATAATTTTTGTTTCTCATATGCAAATGAGTATTAAAATTTTATGACGACATCCTAGTGAAAACCTGCTTTTTTTTAGTTTTATGTCATACTAGTTCATTATTGTGTTTTTATTAGTTACCAACTATCTAATGTCGTACTTTATGCCTGTGCGGGCATAAAGATCACTTTATGGCCCGCGCGGGCATAAAGAGAAATACTTTTTTGTTTAACTTATTTAATAACCTTTATTAATGAAATTACAAACGGAATGTAGTAATATATGTAAATATTTAATGAAAAAGCCTTTTTTTCGAGCAACCACGTGGCCGTAGTGACATATAATCTCTTATTAGCTTTAAACTGTTCATTTCACCCTCATCTATAATGGTAAAAATGCGTTTTTTATCGGTTTTTGTCTCTGGTACATTTACCACAAAAACCGATTTTATATCTTCTACATGAGTAACTAATATGTTCACAAGTTCTTGCCGTGGACATCCACCAAATATTCTAAATATTAATGCAATTTTGTTCATTAAAAACGTCTCGTTCGGTGCCTTATGAATAAATTTTAAAACATCTTCTCTAGACAGAATTTTAGACTTCTTTAGTTTGTAGCCTTTCGAAGTTTGCTTCAAATATTCCATTAACTTATAGTAATTAGCAATGTTAATATTTTTATTTACTATTAAAGTCTTCTTTACCATGGAATATTTGGATCACAAGGAACTCGGAGAAAATGTTTTAGCGAGATCGCCGAAGTATCCAAGCAACACAGTTTCATTAACATCTTTTACGTAGTTTTCTTGCATCCAATTTAATAATTTTTCGTATTCCATGTTGTAAGCTTCTTTAGACTTTTTTGGCAACAGTTTTTTAGTTGCTTTCTTTGCTTTTTTAATAATTTCGTCAGGAATTCCAAAATCTTCGTACATGTTGACTTCTAAATTTGACACATATAAAAATTATTGTGATTTTATGACATTTACGTTTGTCAACATTCACCTAGCAACGATGGTGTCTACTATAATAAAATGGCAATGTTATTAATTCAAACCGGATTTTTTAAAATACTGATTTGTATTGAGATTGGATTGCAATAACGAACTAGTATGACATAAAGTTATGTATGTACCGCGGGCATAAACAGATGTGTATACCCTCGGGCGACTTACAAACCCTCAGGCCAGAGGCCCTCGGGTTTGTAAAACGTCGCCCTCAGTGCATAAACATCTATTTATACCCTTGGTACATAAATAACTATTTAGGCCCGTCAAAAGCTCATCATTGTATTTGGTGCTTTTTATTTCCATTAGTGCTTTCCTTATTCCCCAATTTTATTTTTATTACTTTGACGGTTTGGTAAAATAAATACATTTGCTGCACAAATTCCTACTCAAGCATCACTGGACATTAAAATCACATGTGAAACACCGACTTAAGTCTGAACGTGAAACAATGGATAGACGTTGTTCATTATTAAAAATAATATAGATATAATAATACAAAAATAAAATACCATCTTAACAAAGATTATATAGGTTCAAAATGTAACACTGACCTTCGTTATTTAAAATGGACTTCTTTGCATCGTTTTCTTCCGAAGATATTGAAGTAAGCTCTTCGCAAGTACTATCTTTATTTCTTGGGGAGTATTTTGTAAAATCCGTGTAAATGGAACCATGATTTTGAATATGTAATTCTTTTTTCCAAGAGTCTAACGGTTCTTGTAGCATGTTTTTTAAAATAAATGAAGATGGTAAAATTTCAGCTGAAAAAGTTTTTTAAATCATGAAAGATAAACTATTATACTTTATCCATTATTAATTGCAGAACACAGTTATGTTAGGAGTAATCAATATTTAATAAATACTTACGGCACACATGCCAAATTAAGAAACAAAAAATAATGTTAACTCTCCTTATAAAATGCGGTAAATATCAAACGAACCGTCAGTCTACGTATAGTAGGATACCACAAATGTATAGAGTGACTCATATTTTCAACGTATATCTTTGCGGGTCCATTTGGAAAGGAAATCGACGAGTGTGGTTATTATTATATTATTAAAAATAATCCTCAGCATTTTAGAACGAATTAGATGTTACAAAAATTCTTTTCTTATTTTAAAGATGCCCAAGATGACGACAACTGGTAATATTAATTATAGAATAAGTTTAATACGAAAAAAATGTTACATATTATGTCTTCCTATTATTAATGTTAGTTTTAAGTTAGATATATTCAAATGTATAATATATATTTTGTAGGTATATCCCTGTTATAAACTGTAATAGTCTTTTGAGATGTAGTAATAGTAATAAATAGTAAAACATAATTAAATACTTCTTTCTATTAAATATTAAAAATATGAGCAGATAAAAGTTAACTTAATTCAAGTCTAAGTCGTCTATGTCATCTTCAGATTCATTAGTAGTATCTTTGCCTAGATCCACAACTACGGGTGCGATGGTAATTTCGATGCAATTATCAAGATTTCACTATTTTGCTCTTCTTTTACTACATGTTCGATACATTTTATCCACGACTGTGAGGTAACTTTGTTAACAGAACTACTAAGCAGATTTTTTATGTCATTTAATTTGAAAGTAACATTGTTCCTTGCTACTTCATGTTTTATTTGAGCCCATACAAAGTCTATTGGATTTAATTTACAATGGTAGTGTAACAATCAAAGTACAATAACGCCTCACGCCATTTCATCCACTACATATTTGATATATTTATCTTTATGACATCGTGCTAAGTTTAGTAACTCGATTTTCAAAATTGGTTTATTGAAATTACTGCAATTCACACTTCTAATTATATATATATATATATATATATATATATATATATATATATATATATATATATATATATATATATATTGAATCATACACGCTGATAACGTTTCATTTTGCATCGAACCCTTAATTGCTTGAGATAAGTTTAAAAATTTAAAAATAAACCAGTCAAATTAACGAAAATATTTCAACAAAAGAGACCTGTTTGGAAAGTAAATAATAAACAAATAAATTAGTTATTCAAAAAACATATTAAGATTTTCTCAATTTTTATAAAACTAACTGAACGTATAGTCTTTGCAGAGTAAGTAAAAGAAGGTTTTTGTAAATTTGTAAAAAGTTAAACAATTTTTGCCAGAACCCTCTTACTTTTATATTAACTAATACTGAATCTTTCTCTTTTTATCGGTATTCAAAAACTGACCATTAACAACACTTTTTGGTACATTTGGCCTATAAAATCGCTCTACAACTTAATCACACGCTCTACGACTTAATTAATGTGTGTCAATGTTTTTACCAATAAAAACATCGAATCGTAAACTTAAATGCACTGTATTGGCCGAAGGGTTACAAAGTCTGTAAATATGTCTTTGAAAACCTATCAGTGGCGTAGTGTGTGGTGTGTTGGTGTGTTTAATTTAGAAATGTCATTAAATAAATAGAAATATGGCGTTCTGGACACCATGAGCGAATAAAGATAATGAAATTGCACAGTGTAGTGGGATTAAAGACAGGTTTGAATTTAACAATATAGGTTTATTTTAAGCATATTCAAATGTTTAAAAAAGGAAAATATTTAGCAATCTGATAATGCAATCATAATTAGAATTGCTAAATTAACTAAAGTAAATAAATTTTCCATCTATCGAGTAGTCGCGATTTCCATTAATCATTCACAGAAGCGAAAAACATGTAAAGAAAAATCAGTTGACAAAGGTTCTCAAGATTTTATACGTAAAACAATTTATAGTTTATATAAGGAGAACAGGGTTGCGACATTGAAAGTTATAAAGGAAAAGCTAGCAGATTATCCAGAATACTAAATAAATGGATAGCTATCACCGAATCGTCAAGTATAGTTCAATGACGACAAGATTATTTGCATCAGAAGTTATAATAGACACATAATTTATCTTTCCAGAAGAAACCTGGCTCGACAGTCACGATGTAGTACATTTTGGTTGGGTTGACAATAGTAAAAATTGTTTTTTGGTTGGGCCATGTTTTAAAGGAAAACGCTGAAAGCAAAAACGGATTCGTGCTTTATTTTTATGCATACATACATATAGTCACGCCTTTTTCCCGTAGGGATAGGCAGAGACCAATTCCTTCCACTTAGTACAGTTCTTACACACATCTTTTGCTTCCTCTACTTTCATCAGTGGTCTCATACATGCTCGTCGGTTGTTAGTGCTCTTGACCTGGCTTCAAAACAATGTTGATCTGATCAAGATATGTTCGCCGAGGACGACCTCTACCGACTTGTCCATTCACACTCGCCTTATAAATTTGTTTCATCAATCTTCCTTTATTTCTTTGTATTTTTTTATCTTTAGCAGGTTATTGCACTTCCACGCCCTAATGGGTCACCCTGTATGTTTTAGGTGTCACAACTAATTTATTATCAACTGGCCAGATTAAAAAAAATGGTAACAAGTTTAATTTTGATGGGAAAAGTTGCATACATATACATATAGTTACGCCTTTTTCCCGTAGTGGTAGGCAAAGACAACTTTCCTTCACTTGCTACGGTTCTTACACACAACTTTCGATTTTTATAATTTCATTATAAAAGTTGCAAGATTATCAATACTGCTGCTAATGTTCATTTTACCCAAAATATTTACAAATTAGATTCGTGTTTATCCGAAAACAGATTGTGAAAAATCAACTGATGCAGTTTTGAACAACTATAAATTGGGACAAAATGAAATACATTTATAATTTAGGTATTTGACAAATAATTTTATTTCTTCTTTTATATATTAATAATATTGGATTATAAGTAATGGTGTAAATGAACAATAGTCACAAAACATAAATATGTACTGCCAGTTCGTGACTGGAGGAGATCCGAGCTCGTGTATTCGGGGAGCATTGCCGAGGCCACAGTCCATCGAGGTCAACTGACCGTCCTGGATGCAGAAATTTCTGTAGAAGATAGTTCACATATCTGCTCCCCTTTTTATTTATTTATTTTATTTTTATATTTTTTTTTTCTTCCTCTTACTTGTGCCCTTTTTTTTTTTTTCTTTCTTCATATTTTTCTTTTAAATAAAACCATTAAACCAAATCATGAAAAGTCCAACAAAAATACATGTTCCAACTGCGGTTGCTGATAATTCCCCAAAAAGCAACTTTAGAATTGATTTCTGCAACATTCGAGGCCTGAACTCTAACATTAATTCAGTACACCACCACCTGCAAACTAACAGGCCTCATTTACTGGCTCTGACAGACACAAATTAAACCCTCCTCCAACAATACGCATCTTTTGTGTCCCGGGTTCGAACTCGAAACAAGATTCAAATTTAAGACCGGCCTTTGTGTTTACACTCGCAGTGATATTTTCTGTTGTAGACAGGAGAACTTAGAACCAAAGGACGGCCTAGAGGTCATGTGGTTCAAGTTAACCTTACAAAAATCAACAAAATTTCTCTGCTGCCTGTATCTTTCTCCCACGAACCCTCCTTAGGTCAACCTCTTTCAACATCTTTCCGACACGCTGGAGCTGTTGCAAACCAACGACACCAACACAGAGGTTATACTTTTGGGTGATTTCAATGTTCACAACGCGAACTGGCTGAGATCCAACCGCACCGCCAACGCCGGTCTAGAAGCTGAGAACTTTGCGATAAGCCACAACGTGGCCCAGCTGGTTGAAGAATCTACCCGCATACCCGATAACCCAAATCACCAAACCAACATTCTCGATCTCTTCTTCACGACACATCCCGACCAGTACCGAGTCTCTATAACCGCTCCGCTCGGTAAATCTGATCATAAACTCATCTCAGCCACGTCCAAACAAACAACCCCGCCCAAAATCATGCCTGGTACCTCTATTGTCTGGCATTATAGATCAGCCAAATGGAATGAACTGAGGGACTTTTACCTATCATTTCCATGGAAAGATGTCTGCTTTCGCTCACAAGACCCATCAACATGTGCAGAATCTGTAACCGAAATCATAATGCTAGGTATGGACTCATACATTCCTTATGGTACAAGACGGATCTTTAACCCCAAACCCTGGTTCAACCAAGAATGCAACTGTGCGGTGCGTGATAAAAATCAAGCACATCGACTCTGGTGCGAAGTCCCGACAATTGCCAACCGAAAAGCCTTTGTCCACGCGAGGAACGCCTGCAAAAGAACGATCGATCTTGCCAAAGAATCCTACGACACGAGAATATGCAACAAGCTTGTCAATGCCCCCCTGGATCAAAGACCTTCTGGTCTTTGACTAAAGCCATAAATAAGAATTTCACAACTTCTTCTTTACCACCACTCGAGAGGTCCGACGGCACGACAACCGTATCTTCCAAAGAAAAAGCGGATCTGCTGTCCGAAATGTTCAGCTCTAACTCAACCCTAGATACCAATGGAAAACAACCCCCAACGATACCTAGAATAAACGCATCAATGTCTGAGGTCACCATCTGCCATCGCACTATCAGAAAAATCCTACGAAATCTTGACTCTAATAAGGCAGTAGGACCAGATGGAATTCCGACAATTGTCCTGAAGACCTGTGCTCAAGAGCTCACCCCAGTTCTCTGTAGACTCTTCAAGTTATCATACAGCAAAGGAGTATTTCCGTCCATGTGGAAAAACGCTAAAGTCCAACCGATTCCGAAAAAAGGAAAGAAGACTATTCCTGCAAATTATCGCCCTATTGCATTGCTCTCAGTCATATCCAAAGTTATGGAAAAAGCGATTAACACAGAACTTATCAAATATCTGGAGAAATTTGAGATAATCCATGACAGACAATATGGATTTCGACAACTTTGGTCTACTGGAGATTTGCTGGCTTATGTCACTCAGCTCTGGACAAACACTATTGAAAAGTTTGGTGAATCCTGTGCAATAGCCTTGGATATATCTAAAGCCTTTGACCGCGTTTGGAACCAGGCATTGTTAAGTAAATTATATGCCTACGGTCTCCCAACCAAACTGCGCCAATGGCTCTTGAGCTTCATGCAAGATCGCTCCTTACATGTGGCAGTTGACGGTATTTCTTCTGATGCGTTTAAAACTAATGCCGGGGTCCCCCAGGGTTCCATCCTGTCCCTCACCTTATTTCTTTTACACATCAACGACCTCTTGAAAACCACCACGAACCCCATTTACAGTTTCGCAGACGATAGCACACTTGTCTCAACTTTCACATCCTATCGATCACTTTCGGTGAATGATACAAATAGACTCAGGCAGGAACAGGTTGATTCCATCAATAGGGATCTTAAAGCAATCGTCGAGTGTGGAACCAACAATCTTGTTCAGTTCAACGCCCAAAAAACACAAAGTGCCACGTTTTCCAAGAAAGTGAATTCCTCAAATCATCTCATCACAATGTCCGGAAATACCCTTAAACCAAGTCCCTCCATCTCGATTTTGGGAGTCACGGTGTCCAATAATATGTCGTGGCATGACCATGTTGCTAACATCGCAAAGTCGGCAAGCCAGAGGCTAGGTTCTCTGTGGAAAGCCAGAAAGTTTTTTAGTCCTGATCAACTGTTGACGACGTACAAGGCTCAAATCCGACCTCTACTGGAGTATTGCTCGCACATTTGGGGTTTAGCACCGAGGCATTCTCTTCGTCTTCTAGATTCCATTCAGAAAAGAGCCATTCGCTTGATAAACAGCTCAACTCTCACAGATACTCTTCACCCTCTAGAACATAGAAGAAGAGTTGCAGACCAGTCATTGCTCTACAGATATTTCCATGGCAGATGCTCCAGAGAAATAAAAACTCTTGTACCACCATTGGCCACATTCGGCCGAAGAACTCGGCACTCTGATCAGTCTCACCCATTTACTCTCAAGATTGACAATACAAGGACCAATCTTCATCAAGAATCCTTCTTTTACAGGGCTGCTACGGAATGGAATAAGCTTCCAAAATCAGTTTTTTCAGAGAACTATGACCTGCAACTTTTTAAAAATCGTGTCCACAATCATTTCCTTTCTATAATCCCTTCCCCTTCTAATAGTCGCAGTTCGGGCCGTCCGCGGCCCACACGATAGGTCTACCCTTTTTGCCACTATTTTCATAAAAAAAAAATTATTTGTTAATAAAAACCTAATAGCTATCAAGAATGTTTAAAATGTGTGTCTACTCGTGAAAACTAAATATTGGGACATTTTATCCATTTTATTTCTAATATGGAGTAACATCGCATCGGTTAAGCATTGAGTCTACTAATGATCTGCACAGTTCAAGGGTAAATCCATTCCAAATTTGCTCTAGGTAAGTTCTAGCTCTGCTAAGTTTTAGTAATGTCCGCTTTGGATTGTTTCTTAACGTTTGTTTTATTTTATGCCATACTGTTTTGATGACATTAAGGTCAGGGCTATTGGAAGGCCAAGAAAAAATATTTACGTTGTGGTCTCCCAACCACTTTTTTGTGGCTTTTGCTGTATGACAGGCAGCCCTATTTAATCTCGCAATGCTTCCCAATCCTAAAGCTGTCATACACCCCCAAATTACCACTACTTTTTGAAATTTTACAGTGCGTTTTAAGCAGTCCTTATGAAAAGCCTCATGTGAAGTATGAATAACCCGTTTACGGTAATCACTAACACAAACATCAAACTTTGATTCATCGCTAAAAATTACTCTAGATCAATCTTCTACTGACCAAGACAATTTAGATTTTGCCTACGTGTAAGCCTAGCTTGCTTTTGTTTTGGCGTTAACAATGGCTTTTCTTTTGTTTATAAAAAAAAAAATATATTTTTATTACCCTTATAAACGTTTACCTGAAATTTAACCTTATAAAACTTAAGTCCAGATTTATGTATTCACTTGGACAAAGACAAGCGAAAAGGCTAGTAAGCCTTTCGCCAAAGAAAGCTCAACAGCTTCTCAAGTTGGACAAGAAAGACTTAAAACTGGTGACGGGACTCCTCACTGGACACTGCCCTCTGAGGTATCACCTGAAAAATATGGGCAAAACAGAGAGTGATAGTTGCCGCTACTGCGAGAACTTCGCTGAAACTGCAGAACATTTACTTTGCGAATGCCCAGCGCTTTTCTGCAAGAGGCTCAAGTTTCTGGAAGGGGCCTTCCGGAATCCCGGGCCTCAAATGGATTAAGAGTTATGCACAAAAGATCTGATAGGTCGAGGTGCTTGAAAGGATGCATAGCCTTCACGACCCTCCCTATAATCTACAATCTATGTATTCAATTGCGACAGCATTCTCCTGATAAATTTAATCTAGTTTCATGATTCCATTTAGCCGTAAGTTGTCTCACACTATTCCTTCGGCCTTTTTTGCAGAGTTTTACTAATATTAATTCTATCAGAAACTATTTTTAATCGACCTGGACTTTTACCTTTCTTGTCTACAATATTTCCGGTTTCTCCATATTGCTTAATTATATTCCATACTGTAGTTTCAGGAAGGTTAAGTTCATCCGCAAAGACATAGAAAAAAAAACTAAATAAATTAATACATATCTGCGGAACTATTAGCAGAACATTAAAGAATAAAACAAGAAAAGATACACAAATAAAATTTTACAAAACGATAGCTGTACGATCCCTTTTATACGGTAGTGAAACATGGACAACAACGACAAAAGAAGAAAGTAGAATACAAGCACAAGATATAAAATTTCTAAGAAAAGAGAAAGGTTGCACAAAAGTGTACATACTAAGTAACAGATATATAAGAACAGAATTAAACATCTTTATTATAAACGAGAAAATAAAGGAAAATAAAAGTAAGTGGAAAGAACACGTAGAACGGATGCACGAGAAGAGGATACCAGCTAAAGTCAGATTTTATTAATGCCTTGGAAGGCCGAGAAAAAGATGGTTATCGTAACAGGCAAAGTGCATAAAACCTGAAGTGAAGAAGAAGAAGTTCATCCGCCACGTCACGTATTGTTTAATTACGGCAATAATTTTAATCACTAACTCGTGAATTTTTGCACTTGTAGATATACTGCGCACCATTTTGTTCAATAAATCCTCGGATTTAGCCGTTTACGAGACGAAATGAACTGCAAACGTATTTGTCAGTCAATGCTATCGAATAAACTCTCGTTTGACGTTTCTTTCTATATAATTTTCACAGCCCACTTGTCTTGTCTTCCATTTTTTCCGGTAACTTGATATTGTCCCAATATTAAGTTGTCACCATTTGTCACACATTTTGTACATTATTAGGTTATTAGTTTTATTATTAACAAATAATATTTATCTTTTGTGATTATTGTTCATTTAAACCATTACTTATAAACCATTATTATAATTTTAATAAAAAAAATAAAATAATTTGTCACATACATGAGCTATGGATGTACCTATTTATTTGTTCCAATATACAGAGGGTGTTAGTAAATAAGTGCGAAAAACTTCAGAGGGTGTTTCTGCATGAAAAAATAATGACAGTTAGCTATGTAAACGTATGTCCGCAAATACTTCGTTTTCAGAAATACGGGGTGTTAAAGTTTTGGATAGATAGGGAAGGTACGGAACATTGGCCTGCTCGATCGCCAGATTTAAAGCCTCAAGATTTTTGCATTTGGACTTTTCTTAAGTCATTAGTTTATTCCACTCCCGTCGAAAATATTAAAGACCTGATAAATCAAATTATAGCCGGCTGTGAGACAATCAAAATACACCAGGAATATTTGCGCAAATACAACAATCAATGAGGCGAATAGTTGAATCTTGTGTCACGTCTGAGGCATGACCATGTTGCTAACATCGCAAAGTCGGCAAGCCAGTGGCTAGGTTTTCTGTGGAAAGCCAGAAAGTTTTTTACTCCTGATCAACTGTTGACGACGTACAAGGTTCAAATCCGACCTCTACTGGAGTATTGCTCGCACATTTGGGGTCCAGCACCAAGGCATTCTCTTCGTCTTCTAGATTCCATTCAGAAAAGAGCCATTCGCTTGATAAACAGCTCAACTCTCACAGATACCCTTCACCCTCTAGAACATAGAAGAAGAGTTGCAGACCAGTCATTGCTCTACAGATATTTCCATGGCAGATGCTCCAGAGAAATAAAAACTCTTGTACCACAATTGGCCACATTCGGCCGAAAAACTCGGCACGCTGATCAGTCTTACCCATTTACTCTCAAGATTGACACTACTAGGACCAAACTTCATCAAGAATCCTTCTTTTACAGGGCTGCTACGGAATGGAATAAGCTTCCAAAATCAGTTTTTCCAGAGAACTATGACCTACAACTTTTTAAAAAGCGTGTCCACAATCATTTCCTTTCTATAATCCCTTCCCCTTCTAATAGTCGCAGTGCGGGCCGTCCGCGGCCCACACGATAGGTCTACCCTTTTTGCGACTATTTTCATAAAAAAAAAAATTATTGTAGATTTGCGCCTATATAAAATTTTATTAGTGTTATTTTTTAATATTGTTCTGTATTAGATATTTCTTAATATTGTATTGAGGAAATGAAAAATACGCGTTAAGATGTTTTATATTTTGTGCATAAAAACCGCGCCCTATGCGAAAAAAAAGCAGCTGAGATTTTTTGCCACAAATTTACCGAGAAATTCAAACATAATTTTAAATTTAAAATATTTCAGTGGCGTACCATTTTTCTTTAAAAAAATTGGGATCATTACCCGTATGCGCGCCAATGTTGAACATAAAATTCTTAATTGCATGTCAAATTATGCGCAATAACTACTTCTTAAAACCGACCAAATTTCATTTGCATATCTTAAACGGTTTCAGAGCAATAAATAAATCGTCAGTTTTTAAGACAAACTTAAACAACCCGTATCTCTGGAACGAAGTATTTGCGGACATACTTTTATAAAGCAAACTGTCATTATTTTTTTATGAAGAATCACCCCCTAAAGTTAGTCGCACTTATTTACTAACTATTAACTAAGTAATTGTTAGGGCTCATATTTAAAGCAAATGAAATATGGTACCGTAGGTTGGCATATCTAAATTTTCAAGATATAACAGCAGTAAAAAATCACAATTTTGTGTAACTTATAAAGGAAAACAGTGAAGGTTGAATTTCAAGCATTAGGGTCACAGAGCTAGTTTACCTTGTAGGTACTTATTTATTTGTATATTTTTTAGGAATAAAATTGAATTTAAATTTAAGTTTATTTTTATTTATTAAGTTTTGAAAGTTTTAGTTTATTTTTTTTTATTTTGGTCATAAATATATTTTTTTAAAACTAATGGTTTAAATAGCCTTTGATAAAGTTAACTTATTTTAATTTACTGACTGCCAATCATTAAATTTTTTAAAAATTTCCATTTCCAATTTCTATTAATTCAACTTTATTTTTATACCTTCTAAAGCTTCAGTACTTTCCCCCAAATTTTCCAAGTCATTTTTATCAAAGTAAGTTGATTTCTTTGGAATATATCCAGCAGAAAATGGACGTGTAACAAATAAAGTTTCACTCTCATCAGTTTCCTACAACAAAATTTTTTTTTTAAAAAAATAATACTTGGTTTGGAGCAGTTTTTTGAATTTATGGTAAAAATTACTTGTTTTTTTTATTCTTAATTCCCAATATTTAAAACATATTTTTTAAAAATAAAATTTATAAATATTACATTGAATTAAGTTTTTTTTATACATTTAGCAATTATTTTTTAATATTACAAGTTAGAAAAAAAATACTTAAAATTAAAATGAACCAGTTGTCACAGTTGTATTATTCCACGCCATACCTCAGCTGTTTTAATTTAAAGTTAAACATTTTTAACGTTTTATAAAGATCTAAAATCCTTTAAAAAAAACATAACAACAATATTCAGTCACGATTTGACTGGAAATGAACCTAAGTGCCTTTTCACATGCATACGGTTGCCGTCTAAACGGCACGGCGCCGTGCCTTGCAAGCACTTTTACATGAACTCGATTTACTCATGTTCGCCTGGGCGCAAGGAGTTAAGTAACACGTGGCATCGCCATTCGGATGCCCGTTCGAATAACCAGATGTCTATTGTTATTTAGAACAAAATAATTTGTTAATAATTTATTATTACGTGAAATTAAATCTACTGTTGAAGTAATGTTTCAGCTGTTCAAAGACAAACCTCTTGAAAGAATTAAGGCATATAGTCTTACACAGCTGGCGGATTTTATAACGAGTAGCTTTAGTAATTATTATAAACAAAGGATATTAGATGCCATAAACTTGATCGAACAAAAATGTTAAAGTTATTGCCAGATTGCAAAGACGTGAATAAAAAAAACATTACTGAAGTACCTGGCGACTTTCAATATTCAGTTATAAGTACTTCTGATTCCTCTCTAAGTTATTTTGTGGATATGAGTATCGGTATATGTTCATGTCCTGTTTTCAACTCGGGAAATCTGTAAACATCAATCGGCAAAAATTGACGTATTTAAAATTGAATCCGCATATAATACACTAACCCTTCGAAGCAAAGAAAAATTATATTATATAGCTACGGAAAGTGACGCACCAACGATTTTTTTGTTCCTTTGTTAGAAGAAACATGTCTGGAAAAGCCTCAGGCCAAACATCTGCCATACGTATAGCCATTAGATACTTCTAAAACTAGACCAAGCAATGAACAAACGTTTCCAATAGAATCTACTGATAAAAGTGTTATGAATATTAAGGAGGGTTTTGATACAGGAGAAATAGGGGAGAAATTAAAAGAATTCATTGACCAGTTTCAAAACATACTATTAAAGAATTTGGAAGACGATCCAGAATACTTTAAACCGGCTATGGAAGCATTAATGAAAAATTATCACACAAACGCTAAAACACCACTTCAACTATTGTTTATTGCATACTTCTTTTAAAATCACGAAATATAAGCCAGGTCATGCAACAACAACTAGAAAGGGAAAGAAGATATCAGTGCAGCCTTCAGCGATAACAAGAAGACATTCGAAATATGAAGGTATGGCTAATAAAAATACGAAAAAGATGTTGAGGTAGACATAACTAATTTTTATTTTATCTAGGAAAAAGGAGATTCCAAGGAGGTAAAGCTAAATTCGGAAAGAAAAACCCAATTGCACCGTATTTTCTTTTGCAAATGTGTGGAAAACAATGTAGGATTGGGTGACAGAAAAATAGCGAAATAACTATTCGCTTTATTATGGTACTCACATTTTAATATTTTTTTTTTAATTAAACATTCTTTTCTAAATAGTTATCCTTTATTTTGCCCACAAGGAAACTAAATTGCATGTTGGTACATTTCATAATCATACACTATAGGATTAATTGCTAGAAATTCACTAGAGTATGGGGTTTTCCTAAACATTCCCTATTAATGTACTCTGTAAAATTGTCTAAAACGTTAATATTGTTCTTCCAGTAAGAGAATGAACTCATTAATACATGATTGTATAAAACACATCTCTTTGTCAAGCATCTTTTTTTATCAACTTTAAAGAATGAATATAATTAGTAAAAGCTTGTCTTTTAATCAAAGATGTATGTTGTTTCATAGTTGATTAGACCCGCAATATACTGAAAAGAGATGGCATACAAATGATACTACTTTTCCGATTCAGTTTGCTTGACAGTGCTACTTCATTGTTTTCAACCTAACCTATGGTCGCTATTGTGGTTTTGTGCTATTAAGTTGTATTTTTTGTGTTTTGCTGTCGTATTTATTCTTAAATTAGTTTTTTTGATAACTAGAAACTTGTTGGATTTTAAATTTTACAGTAAGTTCATATTTTAATATTAAAATAATCCTAACCTTACATTGACATTTCATCAAATAATCTACAAAAGCGTGTGTCTAAGAATCCGCATAACGGGATTGTTTGACTTGGCAAATTTTAGTAATTAAAACTGCTAGTTAAGATTTACAATTAAATACAATGCTGAAAAATAACTTCAAATACGTGTTACTTCTTTTTAGATTGTGTAAAATATGCCTGGAGAAACCTTAAAATCACAAAAACTATACTTTTTTTCAAGAATTGCGAAGCATTTATCTATGGATACAAGAATCACTGTGTACCGGTCAATTTTGCTACCTCATTTTGACTACTGTGCAATTTTACTATATCAATTCAATCTAAATAAAATGACACAGCTTTAACAACTACAGAATAGAAGCATGAGGATTATTTTGAGCTGCAATCGCTATACCCCCATTTTAATAATGTTGAATACATTACATTGGCTACCAGTCTCTAAACGTCTTTACTTCCTAACAATGATATTTATTTATAAAATAATACATAATGAAGCACCTTCTTACTTTCGTGATTATGTTAATTTCAAATACGAGATTCACAATCATTTCACCCGTAATTTGAACAACATTAATGTGACGAGAGTAAAATTATCAAATACGAGAAATTCATTGTTTTATAAAGGTATGGTAGAGTACAATAACTTACCACATAATGTTAAATCTAGTGGATCTTGTGAAAACTTCAGACACAAATTGTTGATACATATAAGGGAACTAAATTAGAACTATTTTTTATCTGCAATGTTACTCTTACTATCCAGTTTACTGTTAAATCTTAAAGGATTAATAATTAAATTGTTATATACTTTTCTTTTTTACACTGTATGAATTATAACTGTTTTTATATTTCATTGTAATAATTTTTTATATTTAATTGTATTAATGTTATTCTTATTACTACAGATTAATAACCTATTTAACAGATCATTCATATAGGATGATTATATTGTTATTTATGTATACATATATTAGTTTTTTTTTTTTGTATATTAGGGAAACCTACTTAATAAATATTTCTTCTTTCTTCTTCTATTATCATCTGTAAAAGAGGTAGGTTAATTTTAAGATAAAATTACATACTTAAGTAATATCATTATACTTCTTATATTTTAGAGAGTTTCCAGTGCACTTAAGATATTACGTACAACAGTGTATAATATTAGAAGAAGGAAAGAGAATAATGCCGTTTTATTATCTCCAGGCAAAAGTAGGCCTTGACTAAAAAGAAAAACTACAGATTTGCAAACTGCAAGTTAAGAAATATATGTCCTTTCAGTTTATTTTCAAACAATGTATTAAGCAATATTTTCATTTTAGATAAACATGTCACCCGTAAGTCATTAAACAATGAATTATCAAAAAAGTTGTATCAGTTGGAAAATCATCATTAAGTATTTTATTAAAAGACATTGGCTTTAAATTTATTAGATATTGAACCCATAATTATGAATATTGATGATAACTCGGACTCTGAAAGCGATTAAATATTAAATATAAATTTATTGTATTTATGTGAATTGTATTATTTATATATGTAAATTATATTCAAATAAACTGTTAAATAAACAAGTCGTTTGTGTTGTGATTATTAGTTTTTTCAAATGAAACAAGATAAAATACCAATATTTTAAGGTATTAAACTATTTGCATGGTGTTCCGATCACTAGCAACATCGTCTTTGTGGAACAGTGACGTCACCGCTTTCGACTTATTTCAGATGCTTTTATTTATGACACACGCTTATTCTTTTGCTGGACCAAGTGTAAGTTATGCGAATATAATTTTCGTAAGTAGCACTCAATAACGCCAGACGGACGCCCAGCCTGCGTGTTACATTCAAAAATTCGACCGGGCGTCGGCGAAGGGTGATCGCAGTATTATCGGGATACTAGACTAAAGACGTCGTCGTTTGTTATTAATGGAACGGAAAAAGCAAATAGCCTTTCTTATTGTATCGAGGTCATCTGCGTCGACACATACGTGAAAAAATATATTGGATCCATCCATACAATGCATTGAGGAAGGAAAAGGGAGATTTCTACACAACGTTTTTGGGTCTTCGAGAACACAAAGACAAATTTTTCACCTATTTGCGTGTATCAAAGAGCTCATTTGACGAGTTACATGGACGTTTAAAAGACGCTCTGCAGCATCAGAGGACTTTTTAAAAGTAATCAAAATTTTAGAGTTAGAAAAACATCCAGACCCCTGTGATGTTAGCGGTCGAATGGCATTCCCGGCGCTCGCCGTCAATACATAAAGCCCCGTCCACAAATGAGCATTTTGTGCCGCATAAGCATTCATTCGGGGGAATTGTTGTTTCCCCGCACAGAACCACATGAGCCTGCATTCGGATCCGCTCCAGTTGTACGCCGCATTTAATAATGCGATGAACGCAATGGAGAATCTAGGACGGGCTAGTACTGAATGTATTATTATCAATGAATTACTTAAAAATAAGAAAAAGAGACAGAGACAGTAAAGGGTGTTTCTAGTTATACCTTCGAAAAAGTCAGAATATATCAGTCATATATTTCGTCGGCGGCTATGACATATTAAACGTAATTAATAGCAAGTTTTATTATTGCTAAATTTATGTTCACCTTTTCCTGTTCCAACATTTTTCTTGATTTTTGCTTTTTCTCGCCAGTAAGATCCTTTTAGACTATTTATTTTTTTTATAACTTTACTCACATCCCGTATCCGTCATGTTTTTCCTAGCATCCTCTTTCTTAACTTTATTAAAATACATTTCGTGTCTCACATTCCAAAAAACATACATAAATATAGTCACGCCTTTCTCCCGTAGGGGTAGGCAGGTACCACTTCCTTCCACTTGCTACGGTTCTTAGACACATCTTTTGCTTCCTCTACTTTCATCAGTGCTCTCATACATGCTCGTCGGTTGTTGGTGCTCTTGACCTGGCCTCTCTTCAAAACGATGTTGATCTGATCGAGATATTATGTTCGCCGAAGTCGACCTCTACCGACTTGTCCATTCACACTCGCCTTATAAATTTGTTTCGTCAATCTTCCTTCATCCATCCTTTTTACGTGTCCAAACTATCTAAGCATTTCTGTATCTATCTTTGTAACCACATTTTCTTTTACACCACAGCGTTCTCTTATCTCACTATTCTTTACTTTATCGAACCGAGTTACTCCGGCTATACTTCCCGGACTACTCATCTCCGCAGCATTAATCCTTTTTTCATACTTTTTCTGCCAAACCCAACATTTAATACCATACATATGTGTAGGTACCAACACTTCTCTATGCACAGCCAGACGTGCCTCTTTTGACACCTTTTGGCTTTTCATAAAGCTATGCACACTTTCTCCCTTCATCAGAACTTGTCAAAACAGTTTGTCAGGCTTTCTTCTCTTTCAAAAAACCATTACTTTTGTTTTGCTTACATTTATTTTCATCCCTTTGATTTTCAGGGTATCATGCATAACATTACCCATCGCCTGCAACTCCTCTTCAGATGACGCTAATATGACTTGATCATCGGCGTAAAGAAAACATTTGACGATCAAATCATTCATTTTTAATCCATACGCACTCTCTTTCAAATCTTTTAAACAATCGTCCCTGTCCTGACATTACAACAACAAAAAATATCAGCTAAATTGGTTAAGCTGTTCTAAAGTGTTGATCTTTTATACATATGGCAAATACATTTTATTTAAACTTTTTTTTTAAACAGTAAAATTATTTTTTTGCCAAAAATTATTAATTTTGCAGTATAACTAATAATTTTTCACGTAAAAAACCTACAGTGAATGTATATTGAAAAAAATATCAATTTAAAAAAAAATAAATCTAATATTTAATAAATAAAAAAATCCATACCTCTGATTTTATTTTTTTAGTTCTTAGATACGATTTAAAAAAAAAAACAAAAAAAATGTTAATTTTTACATTGTTTTTTATTAATTTTATTAAAAATTTATTTTTGTTTGATTTTGTTTTCGCCAGTGTTATTAATTAAAATTTTATTAAAAAATATCCCAATTTCTATTAAAAATACGGAAAAAGTGTAAAAAACAAATTTATAGATATTTATTATATCTTTTTTAAACATTCCTTATACATTAAGGTGATATCCAATTTTTTTAAATTTGTAAAAGCAATATTATTTAATTTGGTATTTCCAATCCAGTATTATTGTGCGTAGAATTAAAGTATTGAAATATCAGTGGTCTGGGTGCGACCCGAGAGGTCCACACGACTAACTTCCCAGTGGAAAGAATGGAAAATAACATATGTTTTGTTGTTATAATTATTATTATTAAAATTTTTATAAAAAACGATTTTAAATTGTTTATAACAAATTATAATTGTCATTAACAATATTCTGTTTATGTCAACTGTATTCTTTCAAACTTTTTCTTATCATTTCATGCAGGAGCTTTTTTCAATTGTTATAATTATGTCAATTATTAAGATCAATAATCATTTGTTAGTAACAATATTGATTATATTATTACTAACAATAATTTTTTACTGTTATAGCGTCTTCAATGCTATTCTCTCAATACTGACACAAGATTAAAATTATCCAATTAATATTTTTTTTTCTAAAACTATTTTTTTTATAAAATATTGTCATCATATTTTTCATATAAGTATTCCTAACATACAATAGTCATATTATTTAAAAGATCTTAAAATTCTGTATTAAAAATAGTATAATTTATAAATCGAAAAATTCAGGTACCATTTTATTCAGCTTTTTTATTCTCCATAAAAAACAGTTTGACCGATTTTACTGAAAATCTTATCAGTTTTAAGTTGCGTAATTATGCGTCGAATGCAATTGGTACCACGTCGATATCATTTTTGTTCTCGAGATAATCGAGACGAAAAATAATTCCGAACACACATACGTACATACACACGATTGTATTCGACTCTGGGGACCTTGAAATGTGGAGATATGTCAAAATTTGGGATTCGCAAAATCTGACCCATTACTATAACTTCCCACTGGGAATTTAATTTAATAAACCGTATGTCCATATTTAAATTTCAAAAGTTAGGTTCGTTTCTGGTCAAACCGGAAGTAACTTGAATATTATTATTATGCTTTTTCCGGAAGTCTAAAGAAATTTTATTTTATTATAACAAATGAAATATGGCGTTGGAACAATGCTATTGAGACACCTGGCATAAAAAGCATAACATTATAATTTATTTGTATTTTCCTAAATATAAATAACTTACTTTTTAACTATCCTTTCTATATAACAATAATTATTGCTGTATATACATACCTTGTCTAAATTTAAGGAAGGAATTACTGATGCCGGTCTTAAGTATTTTTTAGTCAACAGCAAAGATTTTGAACTCGCCCTATTGTTGTAGATATTTATGTTTCTGGCTTCTAAATTAATCTTGAAAAAGAAACAAACATAAAAAGTAATAAGCGGCAAATTCTATAAATGCAAGTAAAATACCTTATCTCCATTTAACTTTAGCTCATTTTTCTCATCGGACGCTATATTCGACATTTTTTTTTTAGTTTGTAAAAGTCTATTAAATTTTTATAAAAGTTTAAAACACATGACTTTTATTTGTTGTGAATGTACGTCAATATAAATGAGTTGATGATATCCATGGTAACGAAACACATGTTCGTTGATAAAAGGGTGAACTTTACCTGAAAAAACTCGGGGTTGAAACTAATTGGGATTGCTTCATTATGCTATTACGAACAAAAAACCTTAGTAACACTTTTTGATCCCGATGGTCAGTAATTTGTTATTAACAAAAAACTTGCAAAATGACGACTAATAAAAAAATTATTACGCAAATCAATTTTTTGGTAAATTTGGTCAAAATAAACACTTTTTCACCTTTGTTATTTTTTCGAAAAATGCTTCGTTTTCAAGTTATAGGCGATTAAAGGTCCAAAAATTAACAAAAAGTACAATTTTCAAAAAAAAAAATCTCAGCTTCTATAAAAGATTTTTTTAATTTGAACAGTGCAAATTACTCGTAAAAGCACATAGTTTTAGCTTATATTTTTTATTTCAAAATGTCTTATGTTTTTTCTCCGATATTGCAAAATGAAAATTGTGAAATTTCACTATGACGCGGGCTCGATCTGCCGCTTCGCTGACGAACGTTGGGATATAACAACTCATTTTTTTCACGATATAAATTAAAAAACTGATTTCCTTTTTTTTCAAAAAAGCGTTGATTGTAATATGCATCCGACTTTAAAAAAATACATTGGTTTTCAATAAAAATAATTAAAAAGCTCAAAGGATACGATGACTATTATTGTTTTATTTACATTATGATACATAGTATATTTACATAAGATACATTTAAAATAATACATTCTAAGAGGCTCATTATTATAACAAACAACATAATCTATCGTTTTTTCTTCAGCATAAACTGAAGCATTTTCAAAAAGATCTCGAATACCATCCAATAAGCAATCAAAACTGTTTTCATCATTACACGAGGGTGTAGTCTGTTTTTGTACATTTTCATCTGTATTTTTAAGATCATTTTTTTGTTGTCTTGGCACGAAAATATTGTAACATGGATTTTTATGATAGCGAGCTCCAATCGATGCTAAATCAAACTCACCGAGAAGTGCCAAACGATTTTGTACAGCTAGGTCATTTTTCCTCTTTGCTGATTTTAAAATTGTACTTTTAAAATCTTCTCCGCATGAGACGTTGTGGAGAACTGAAGGCGAGTTTATACAGCAAATAAAATAAAATAAGAAATAACATAAAATAAAATAAGGAATGAGTGCAAAAAACATTGGTTTATACAAATGAATAAAATGAAATAAGAATGAACGGATGAATTCGCAGCTTTTTTGACAATGACTTTTGTGTTTTGTGCATAACAGTACATAATCTCCAAATTGATTTGTTATTTTATTTCAAATTTGGATTTTTTAAATTTTATCATTATCTAAAATTATCCAACTATATAGGTATCTACCATCCATTTCCTATTAAAAAATATTATAATGGATGATGGCATGTTTATAGAGCAGGTATCGACCTTTCTTCAGTTATATGCAAAAACTGATGGAAAATACAAGAACATAATGGAGGAAGCACGTAAGTGCCAAAAATTCAGAGAGTTTAACGTTTTTTAAATCACTTTTTCTGTAGCTGAAGCTTCTGAACACAGATGGAAGCTTTTAAGAAATAAATAAACGAGCCATAAAAGGAAAATCAAAAATACCTCCACAAATAATATTATTAGGTTGGGTTAGGTTGATTGTAAACTCGGAACATTTGGAACAGAAAAGATTTGGGTCACGTACATTATCAGTTTTTAAACAAAATAAAATAAGTCAGAGAGATAAAAGTTGGCCATCTGTTGTTCTTATTCTTATTTCTTATTTTATCTTATTTCTTGTATAAACGCTTTCATAGTTTTGGGCATGTTTATCTTTCTTATTTTATTTTATTTTGGTCCTTATTTTATTTTATTAGCTGTATAAACTCGCCTTGACTGTGGGTTTATACAGCATATAAGGTAAAATAAAAAATAAGTTAAGAAATTAGGTGAAAATTGACCTGTTTATACAGATAAACTAAATTAAATAAGGATTTAAGAATCGACGAATGAAATCACGCCTTTTTGACAAGGACGTTTGTTGATATTGCCTATTTCATTCTTTAATTTGTTTTCTGTACTTCGAAAATATATAAAACAATTACTCTGTATTAAGATTTTAATTCGAAACTATTATATAATCAAAAAAACTAATGAAAATACAAAAACTTTTAGGTTAGAACAAAATTTAAAAGAAAGATGAAGGTTAAGGCGAGTTTATACAGCAAATAAAATAAAATAAGGAACAAAATAAATTAAAATAAGAAAGATAAACATGCCCAAAACTATGAAAGCATTTATACAAGAAATAAGATAAAATAAGAAATAAGAACTAAAGATGGCCAACTTTTAAACAAACACATTTTTAATCCATATGAACAAATACATATTCAATTATATATTTTTTTAAGCATTTTATGTTCTTATAATTTATGTGCCCTCTGTGATTTCCATAATATATTCCAAACAGAAAGATGTACAAAACCATTTGTGCCTTCTATAATTTTTTTATAATTTCACCCCCTCAAACGGCCTTCAAAACTACTTCGTGGTGTCGGGGATAAAGAAAAAAGGAAAAAACTTAACATATCTTAATCAAAAAGGTGTAAGAAAGATAAACATGCCCAAAACTATGAAAGCATTTATACAAGAAATAAGATAAAAATAAGAAATAAGAATAAAAGATGGCCAACTTTTATCCCTTTGTATTATTTTATTTTATTTTATCTAAAAACTGATAATGCGCGTGAACTAAATCTTTTCTGTTCTAAATGTTCCGAGTTACAATCAACCTAACCTAACCTAATATTATTTGTGGAGGTATTTTTGATTTTCCTTCTATGACCTGTATATTTATTTCTTAAAAGCTTCGATCTATGTTCAGAAGCTTTAGCTATAGAAAAGGTGATTTAAAAAACGTTAAACTTTTTGATTTTTTGGCACTTACATGCCTTCTCCATTATGTGAGCAAAACATTTTCTTTCAGTTGACTGTTCTTGTATTTTCCAGCATTTTTTACATATAACTGAGGAAAGGTCGATACCTGCTCTATCAACATGCCATCATCCATTATAATATTTTTTAATAGGAAATTGATGGTAGATACCTATATAGTTGGATAATTTTAGATAATGATAAAATTTAAAAAATCCAAATTTGAAATAAAATAACAAATCAATTTGGAGATATGTACTGTTATGCACAAAACACAAGTCAATAAAGCAGCGATTTCATTGGTTCATTCTGATTTCTTATTTTATTTTAGTCATCTATATAAGGCAATGTTTTTTGCACTGATTCCTTATTTTATTTTATGTTATTTTTTATTTTATTTACTGTATAAACTCGCCTTTAGTATAGAATAGAACAGCACAAACAGAGTGTTTCTAACACAAAACAATTTGTCTAGTTATGCGAACATTCATTTTTTAATAAAATAAGGTAAGAGTTAAAAGTTGGTCAACTCTTACCTTATTTCTTACTTCTTATTTTATTTCAGTAGGTGTATAAACGTTCCCATTGATTTACATATGTTTAACTTTTTTATTTTATTTCTTACTCTACCTTATTATATCCTCATCCTTTTTTATCCATATTGCAGCATTGCCAATTTGACAAACACGATTTACCAATCGATTCATATTAACCGTCGGTGCATACAAAACGGATCTCGATTCGTCAATCCAGTTTCGTAAATCATAGGAACGGTGAATTTGTCCATTATAAAACGAACAGCTTTATTGACATCACTACCGTTAAAAAGAACATATTTAGTGGACAGTTTATTGTAAAAGTGTATATAAAAGAAACATACATACTGACAGCTCTGTCATCGTCGCGTCAAGCCGTCATTTTATTTCAAGATGGCGGATGTGGTTGTTCATGCATTCAAGGTCCGTAGATTACGTAAACACATCAACGTGAATATTAAAGAAATTAACAAATTAAATATGGCTGTTTCTTAAAACCATTTATTTATATTTCATGGCGGAGATGTTCATATTTTGGTTAATGTATTCTTTGTAAAAATTACAAAATGTTATTAAGAAAATGGAATTATATTTCCTTTGAGTAAGTTACTAAATTCTTATATATTTTACGTAGCACTGGAATTTGGGTATTTCGTCTGAACTATAATTAATGTAAATGTTTAACTTTAGTTAAAAATCATTCTCATAACTTGTTTATATCCTGTACCAGTTAAATGTATTTGTAAGCAGGGCGAACTAAGTATCCTTAATTAATTTAGATATATATCTGATATTGATATAATTTTCAGATAAGACATAGTTTGGCAACTTAATATTTGTTACAAATATATTTTATAAAAAAAGAAGTAAACTGTAATATTTTGTTTGTCATTACACAATTACTGATGGTTTACTGATACAAAAGTTGTTAACTAGAACTAGAACACTTACTGGTAACTAATTCTAGAAAACACAATACTCTAGATCCTATGTAATACTGTATTATTGATTACACTGACTTTAGGTATTTGATAACACCATTGGTTTATAATATCTTTAATATGAAATGAAATTAATGCCTTGACTGAAACTGAAATGTAGTTTTTATTCAAATCGGAAAATATATTACCTACACAAAAAGTTACTCTTTACTAAACTTTACTTTTAGTGTTTTATTTTCATGTCCTGATTAAGAAATTTAAACACAATCACTAGTTTACTCAAATTATTTGTTTCACATTTAATTTCTTAGTTTTAAGTGAACTGTACCAAAACTATAAAAAACCTTTCCAAGCTACTAATGCTACTGAACACACCTAATTATTTTATCCATTTTAGACCACATATTGAAATTGTTCCTTCCTCAGCCAATCTACATTCAATTATCAGTGCTGCTGCGCTGCTGTATTTGGAAGCTTGATCAAAGTTTCAAAAATTAAAATTGTGCTTATGCTTTTTAACGCAGAAACGTCTGTAATCTCAAAATTATTCTCTACCCACAAACAAATTATTTTATTCCAAATAAGTTTATAATCCATTTTGCTAACTATGTTGTAGTAATTTCAAAATGTTTTTATAGTGGTATCTTGTTTTTTGCAAATGTTTTAATAAAGAAAAGGAAGTTTTTCGAAAGTTGAACAATTTTTTAAAAGAGTTAGTACTTACATACTTTTCACAATATATCATTTTTGATAATATTACAATATAATATCCCATAACCAATATGTACATTTATTTTTTAGGTATAGAGAAATCTGCACTATTGTAATGAAGCCAGGAATGGACTATTTCTAATGGTTGGAAATCTAAAATGTTGGCAGGAATGCTTTGGTGCCACTTATCTAGAAGTTATGTCCCAACAAAATAGTATTATCGATAAAATAATTTGCCAGGTAATCTTTGCATTCATCATTTTATAAAGTTCCATTGCGAAAGTAGAAGACCTGCAATGAAATAGTCATAGAAATCAAATTTAAAGTTATTGAATGTATTTGTTCATCTTTTTTTCTTCAAACTAGTAAGTACAACTTTATAAAATCTTTAAGTTATTTTGTGATATTGCCATTACATATGGGGGTTCTCTCCAAAGAAGTATATTCTTAGCTTGGTAACTCTAATTTGGAGACTTGGAATTCCATTATGTATTGGACACATAGTATGTGACAGTATTCTTGCAAAAACTTTTCTAGTTGGTCAACTTCTAATAGATTAAACACTTTGATGAGAAGTGCTGGGAAGGTTACTTTATTAAAAAAATACTATGATTTCAAAGTATTAATTATTTTATTTGATATGAGTTAAACTGTGAAGTTATTAAAAACAAATCAGGTTGCTTGATCACAGCAGTTAACAGCCATTTTGCATATGGAATATATGTACCTGATTGTTATTGCTTTTATATCAGAAAATAAAAAAAATAAATTTGACCTTCATTTTGTGTGCAAAAACTAAAAAGTTTATTAAAAGAAACACAATATCCATCAATGATTTAATTGTCTAAAAATGGAGTCCAAATAAAATAAAAAAAAAATATTTAAAAATCAATAGTTTTGTTTTTTCTGTTATTTTCAACAGAAGTTTCTCGAATCAACCACCAAATATGCCAACCCCATCATGCTTTCAGTGTACGTCTTTCAAACTCCATTATGTCTAGATGAAAGCGTTCCCCTTGTTCTTCCGAATAAGCTTCCATATCCTCCGCTTAATCTGTAGAACCAGTTAGTCCATAATTCTAAATTTTACAGGGCAAACAAAAAGTATTCCACAAATAAAGTCAAAGGTAAATATAAAAAACCAAGATAAAAGTTTGTTTAGATTTTCAATGTCTGTGATTTCTAAGCATATTCTAAAAAGGAATGTGATTTTATTATGTAATTAATTGAGCTTACAATATTTTCTGTTTTTTTTTCTGAATATTTTTGGGACTTACGGGATTTTATTAGTAAGGGACAAGGGTGATAATGGAGAGTTGAACTATATTCATTATTCACATTAAAAACCTAAACATAAATTTTGTGAAAGAACCTTAACTGAAAAAACTGAATAATGAATATTCAATGGTATGACAAGTTGTCATAAAACGAGTGATAATCAGCTGGAATACTCATTTTAAGGTCTTGCAAATGTAAGAATTTTCTCTTTTAATCGGTAACGGATCATCATATAATGTTGGAAGGGCAGCATTGTTCTAGTCTAGTATTCCTCGAAACGCGGCTGGATTGAAGATCCAGATAATTTTCAGAATGCCTCAATTTGGATCCAATGGTTCCATCTGGTGTATACCTCAACGAGCGAATGTCTGTGACGTGCGGATCACCGACTATTTTGCCTGGACGCAGAAATTTCATGAAAGAAAGTTTATTGAAGTCCTTAAAAACTTATGTCCTATGTACTTCCCAAATTACTTTCAGGGAGCATCGATGGCAAAATTTCAATTACATTAAACATCTCTGTTATTTCTGGAATATCCAATACTAACAAGTCACTGTGGAATATTTAATAAAACTAAGTTTATCAAGTTCACTTTATTGTTACACGTTACACTTTCATTACCTAACCCTATTATCTGCTTGTTCTGTCCTGAGGCCACGTGTCCCTGCTCACCTCCATCCTTTCTAGCTGACAGCCCTGACTCCCTGATTCAGTGCTGCCAACCTTACAATATGGTGCAGTCAAGGAAAGTGTACACTCAGGGTAAATACATAACATTTTCCTTTCTACTAAATAAAAATAAGAATCAATTCTGTCTATAGCATGAAAACCTCAATAAGAAAAAATACAACACAAGATACATTCTTTTCTAGTAGTATAACAAAATACTATAAGCTATATTAATATTTATTTACAAATTAAGCCTTTCAGGAGCTTTCCAACTCTGCAACTTCTTCTACAAACAATTTCAGGCGTCAAAACAACATGTTTGTTATCATTTAAAGGGGTGTTATTTAGAACTTTATTACTGACCCTAGTTGGTACACAATCAGAGGATTCAGTCATCTTATCAAATGTACTTGCACTCTCAAATTCATTATCCATTTAACTACTGGGCATTGGGGAGCAATGTACATCAGGGTTTTGTACATTACAACTGTCATTTACATTAGTTACCGTGGATTTATGTATGACAACATTCTGGTCATAAGCAGCATTATTTGGTGTTTGCTTTCGACGAATACTGTTAGCATGTTTATACATTAATTTACCTTCCACATTTACTGGATAAGTCACCCCACTAAAGATTTTACTATTACCACTTCCTTCCACTTAATATGGACCTAATTTACCCATGAATACTTTCTTCCCTACCAAAAATGATTCC
This sequence comes from Agelastica alni, assembly GCA_950111635.1. Lineage (NCBI taxonomy): Eukaryota > Metazoa > Arthropoda > Insecta > Coleoptera > Chrysomelidae > Agelastica > Agelastica alni. The sequence continues at coordinate 28,435,174 of OX467718.1, read as the reverse complement.
GGTTTAATAAAATCATAATTCTGACTAAATATGATGTTGCTACCCTGATCTGGTTTTAATAAGTCTAGACGTGTTCTAGGTTTTATTTTAAAAATAATTTCATTCAGGCTTAGTCTGGTACTTATACATGGCGTATTTCTCTGCCCAAATAAAAAATTAACAATGAGTTCTATTGATAAGGATGATTTTTGTAATAAAAATTTATCCATTGACGTTTTTACTCTCTAAACATGTCTTTCCGCGATTCCATTGGATTGCGGGTGGTATGGTGGTGTCTTTAAAATTTGGATCCCATTTACTTGACAAAATTTAATGAAGCATTTTGAGTTAAATGGTGGGCCATTAACGCTTACAATAATCTCACGCAAACCCATAACTATAAATGTTACTTTCAACTTTTCAATTGTTTGTGTTGCATTAGTTGACTTGTTCATGATATGAATATCTACCCACTTTGATTTACTATCCACAATTAAAAATGTTGCATGATTTTTATGAAAGAAGTCTAGGTGTATTCTCTGAAAAACATTTTCTGGCTTTGGCCAAGATATTAAATTTTTTTCATGATGGTTTTGATTTAGCTGACATATATTACAACTTAAAATGTTGTTCTCAATGTCTTGTTGCATCTAAGGCCACCAACAAATTGATCTGGCTAACATTTTAGCACATATAATGCCTATGTGATTTTCATGAATTAACTCTGACCTCTTTCTGTAGTACCTGTGGTATGACAACTTTTGTTCCTAACATAAGACAATTTCCTTCAACTGACAATTCATTTCGCTTTTGAAAATATACTTTTAAATCCGTATTAACAGTATTAGGCCATCCAGTTTTGACACAATCTAATATTTTTCTCAGTATACAATCTTTTTTAGTCATTTCAGCAATATCTACATATGATATAGGTAATTCATCAGTTAAATTAAAGAAATGAATATCCCCATCAACATCTGTGCTATCGTGGACAGGTCACCAATGCAGTAAGTTCTGAAAACCAGTTGCATCAAATCCATTATAACTGTTTTGTAAAGAAATTTCATTGGCCTGAGACATTTGATCTGATTCATCAGGTGTAAGATCTGTATTTTTTGAAATATTTGTTGCTATAATTGGAGCCTTATTCGACCCTTCTTCTTTTTCATTTTTCTGTCTATAACACAGTTTTTGTGAATTTTCCTCATCTTTTTTAGTGATATTACTTGGTTGGTTTCTGTCTTCAGGATTTTTTGAATCCAAATCTTGGTTTTGATAATTCTTCTTCCTGTCTGGTAACATGTCCATAATCTTTTTAGTTCTGTCAATGATTTTATCCATTGTCCTATCAACAAATAAAAATTTCTATTTATAATAACGAACGATAATAATATTGCTTGATAGGTGATATGAGGATGTTTGTGAAGCTCAAGCTCAAGTTGTCAATTTACGATGATTTTAAAATTATCATATATGATTTTAAACCCCATGTAATTCCAGGAATGGTTTTCCTAACGAAAATCCAACATCAATCATGTTTTGATATGGTTTGAGATGGAAAATACCCATTTATTAAGAAAAACCTGTAACTCCCTTTCCATTGAAAAAGTAAACAAAGTGTACATGTTACGAAAATCCCATAACTCCACTGTATTGTTATAACGTCTACTAGGTTTAAAAAAGTACTAAAATTAATTATTCAATAATCATGATGTAGCTTGCTTACCCTGTGTTATTAGAACCACGTAAAGTTTCCAAACTGATATCAAACAAGAATAAATGGAACTTTCAGAACGCCAGTACGGTACGTGTTTACTCAGTAGTGCGCAATGGCGGAGATTTCTTTACGTTTCAAGCCAGGACTGGACATATGGGTTTAGTAAATTTGAGAATATGATATTTGGAGTTATTGGAATTTCTTTGACTACTAGGTTGAATTTTTTATCTAAATGAACATTTAACATGTGCATCTTAAGAGACATAGTACATCCCATGATACAAAAATTTGAAATCATGTCAGTAATCAGTTTGTCATAATTATTAATTCTATGGTTTCCTAGGAAACTACTGCTTTTTTTTACTGATTGTTAAGTAATCGCGAAAAAATTTCGAAATCCATATTTTTTTTTATTTGAGAGTCTACAAAGATTTCACCTTTCATTTTTGTCCCTGAAAGTTTTGGAAAAAAACTCTTCAAATATTTAAAAGCTTCCGACTCATGATTAAGAGCCTTAACATTGTTTCGTGAGGCCCAATTTAATGATAAATGGCAGTATTAATATATTTTTAGTATCAACAATTGCTTTCACTTCCTACTCAGACTGTTTAGGTTAATATTTTTAGCGGTAGTAAGTGCATCATTTATACTTTTCCGCAGGCAAAGATAGCAGAAGTATTTAGTGTATCCACCTTGCTTTTCACTTAGGGAACTCACCATCTTAAAGGAGCTAACTTCAATTGTACTGCTGTTTATATTTGATTGCATTTAAAAGCTTTTGAATACTGTCATAATTATCCCTGTGATGTATGAATGTGCCAATGAAATAGATAAAAATTTATTACCATTGTAAAGTAAAACTGCTTTTAGATTTTTTGTTGAGCTGTACTTATAACGCTATAACTTATTTAAAAACAATTTTTCATGTTCATTTTTTTGTAATATTTTCGCTTAGAAAATTAGAAAATGTTAAAAAAATCCCTTGCGCAAATTTTTTTTCCTTTTTTTGTTGACCAGTGTGAGTTTAATTTGTTTATTTTCTTTACGTTATTCTCTAATAAATTAGCAGTATCTTGATTTACTTTTGATAAGAGACCATTTTCTTTCAACAATTAGATATGATAAAAAACTTTAAAACTTACTTTGGGATTGTGTAATTCTTGTTAAACTGCTTCTGTATTACATAAAAACTATTAAGGATTTTTTTAATTCTTTGTCCCTGTACTTCTAAAATAAAGCTTCTGGAGCAATGTCTTCCGCTAGATGTTTTCGTAGAAAAATACAGGGTTGCTTACCTATCTCTAATCTTTGAGCCTTATCGTGGACACTGTAAAACGCCTTTTTCGATATTCCCGTCGCAACCAATAAATTTAATTAAAAAAATCATTGAAAATTTTTACAACTGTATTACATACATTTATAAAATTTTATCAGACTAGTCAGAAAAACTAACCTATGTACAAACACAAACAGTTCAAAATATAGATACAAAATACAATTTAACAGATAAGATAATACAAGAAATAAGATTTTCACACTGGAAAATACTTATTTTAAGTAGATATATAAATATAAGAAATATAGAAGTCCTATGGACCCTTTTTTAATTAAGTAGGTAAATTAAAGTCATTAGGACAGTAGAAACTCTTTAACCTTTATAATACCAATCTTTTTTACATACGTGTGATACCAAGTGGGGTTCATTTGCACCCCATTTTTTTTGTCTATCTTTGTAATTTTTACACTTTTTTTAAGTAAAATGAAAAAAAAACGCAAATAAATTATTTTGTATCTATTTTTATTTCAATTTAGTTACTAAAAAATAAACAAACCTTAATTAGGTATTCAAAATTAATTTTAATTTTTTGCTTTACATGGGATACAAAAAATTTCTTTTTCAGAGTGATTTACACAAACAAAACGCTCACATTTTCCACAACGTTGTCTTGATTTTCTATCTTTGGTTCTTTCACAGAGAAAACATCTACCTTGAGTTCCTACAGGTCTTGTTGAAGGGATATTTTGCTCCAATTCTGGAGCAACTTTAAGAATATTTTCTTGTATGCTTGCTTGCAAACCATTAGTTTTTCTAAATCTATAAATCATATTTTCCTTGGCCAGTTCCTTTCCCAACTGAAGAAGATATTTTCTTCTTGCATCTAAGTGCCCAGACCCGTAATTTGGATTTTTAATTTTCCATATTTTATAGGCATTTATAGCTCCAATATCGATAATATGGTAAAAAAGTACCATGGGCCATCTAAGAGTTTTTTTTTGAGTGGTATATTTTGCTGCCATTTGGTCTGTTGCATCTATAGCTCCTTTAGTACTATTATAATGCAAGACAATATCTGTTTTGTAGTCTGACTCCTTATTACTTACTTTGTCATCGTCATGCTCGGTTGATAACAAAATAACGGTTTTGTTCTTTTTCGGCACATAAGACACTAATGTACAATGTTTTGTAAAAGCAAACATTGAAGAATATTCTTTTTTTGAAGATGATGGAAGTAGTTCCTTTGGTATAAACGTCTTATTTTTGCGCAGTGCCACATAATGTAAGCTTCTTATCCAACAATTTTTAAGACAGCTGAAGACTAGTTAAGAAGTCTCAGTTGTGATACCCTATCCTTGACATAGATAATTAGAAAGTTCAAGAACAACCCGTTCACCTTGTCCTTTTTCAGGCTTGTTGCCTACTTTGCCTAACAAAAAAAATCGGTAGATAACATAGCATAAATGAAAATAACTGACTTACCTAAATACACTTGCATATTCAAAGTATAATTGTATTCACAATCTGCCAGTGCTCATATCTTTATTCCATACTTTGCTGGCTTGCTTTTCATATAGACCCTAAATGGAGCCTTTCCTCGAAATGGGACTAGTTGCTCGTCAATGCACACGTGTGTACTCGGATATAGTGCTTTTTTACAGTTTGATACGAATTTATCAAATACTTCCCTTATTGGTGCAAGCTTGTCTTCTAACTTTCTCTCAGCCCTGGTCTCAAAATTATCGAATCTCAAAAATTTGGTCAGAAAATGGTATCGATTTCTAGACAAAGTTGCTGTTATTATAGGCCGACAATATGCAGGGTCACTAGTAAAAAGCATTTCAATGGGTTCGGTACTAGCTTGCAATGCTCCTAATGTAATAAGTAGACCTATATAAGCCTCGATTTCTCTTCTGTTAGTTGGCACATATTTCTTTGTACTCTCGGGATGAGTTTCATTATAATTATCAAAATAAAATTTAGCTTTCCGGTTGGTTTCGCGACAATAATGTTAAATATATCGTCTGAAAAAAACGATTCTTTGATCGTACCTATTTCTGCACTGGTAGGTGTAAGTCCTGGAACATGCACAATTTTGTTTGCCTGCGAACGTCGAACTTGATTATTTATTGGCATTTTATACCACTGGGTACCATCTTTAGCTGTATAAACAGGAATATCAGCTACAGGTACCTCTAAGTTAGTGTTTTCTTCATCAGAAGAAGCATTGATTTCTTCATCGAATTCTTCTTGATCGGATATATGGTCCTCACTTTCGATGTCGCTTGCATCATCTTCCTGCAATAATTCCAAATATTCTGGATCATCATTTTGCAACAGCATTAACATTTCCTCCTCCGTTAGAGCTTTTTCATTTCGAATTCGGAAATTACCCATTTTCGACCAAATAAACAACCACGTGGCGCACTATAAATCGACTCGTTTACCTTACACAGACGCTTGCATAAACGACACTAAATATTAATAACTATTACTCCTGTACCAGTAGGCGGCCGGCGGCGTAGCAATGCAAGCGCTGCGCCGAATAAGAGAAGTGGGGATACGAACAGTACAACATGTAAGGATTTTACCCTGCCGTTAGCTCATAATAACATAGAAATATTGGTATACGTAAAATGCCAAGCGGGGTGCAAATGCACCCCACACTCTAAAAACCTAAATAATTACTGAGATGGAAAAAATCCATGTAAGATTTTAGATAAATTACATTTGGAACCTAAAAAAATGCAGCTACTAAAAAGAGGAAATAAAACAAAATATAATTGGCTTAGATATATACAAAAAAGTACATGTGGGGTGCATTTGTACCCCGCTTGGTATTATAAGGGTTAACAGAGTAAAAAGCATTTTGGATGAGATGATTATATAGAGCTGATTTGAAGCTTCCTAAGCTACATGTGTATCCAAATAGTTTGCTGGTTGTGTAGACTGCCATAGCTCCTCAATAAATAAGTTAATGAAGCCGTTCGAGCGTATTGTAGTCGTTGACGAGACTTTCTAATATCAAGTTTACACTTGCAATGATAATATTAAAATTTTTGTTGGTCTTTAATTTGGGTAACTTTGGTCGTCGTATTGGGTTTGTGCCCTCAAATTCTGCTAATGCCTTACGCATTTCGAGTAACACTTTATCGACACTGCTTGATTGGGTGTTGTTTTCAAAATCAGGTATGGTGTGATTCTCGGCAATCACTTTTTCTTCTTCTTCACCAGTGTGGGTTTCACCGTGTGTACAGGTTGCTTCTTGTGCTGCGAGATGATTTTCCGTTCTTTGATGTTCTAGAACAGTGGTCGCCAACCTCTTCAATGTGTTGAGCTACTTCGTTAATTTTGGAATAAACAGCGAGCTACCCACACGGAAGCCACGTAACGCAACGTAAATGAGATAATCCACAGTTAATTTATCATTATATGTATTTATTTTACTATTTAACTGGTAATACATAATACATAGGTACTAATAATAAACTAATAACAAAATAACTAATATTACTAGTACGTACTTGTTCATAGCTACATTCCTACCTACCAAACGAAGGTGTTTGAAAAATAAACACAAACTTTTATCCAGCCACAACGGTATGTCACGTAAGATTTAAAAATAGTTAATAATAGCAACAAAAAAGTAACTCACTAACATGAACATAAACATTGAAAAATAAAAAAGCACGTTCAATGAGAAGGCTGACGACTCATCGATAATTTTTTTAATGTTTGCAGTATAATTTGATACAGCCATTCGAATACAATTATTCAAATGTTCATCTGTTGGTCGATTGCGATATTTGTTCTTAATAAACTTCATATTGGAAAAAGAAGATTCACACAAATAGGTTGAACTGAATAATGCTTTCACTTTCAAGGCAACACGTCATAAAACTGAATATTTGTCTTAACTTACAATAGGCCAGATACATTTGGTACTTGAGACTAACGATTTTAAGGCTAAATCATTTTAAAACTCAATTACTTCCATTTCTGTTGCAGCGATGTCTTCGCCAAAGTTCTGCATAACACAAGTTGCAAACTGTTGATATCAATTTCCATAAAGGGTGAAACAACAAACTGCGCTACTAAAGCCATTTCGTTGAAATCCTTAAAATGATTTTTGAAGTTATTCTTCAGGGTAGAAACTATTTCTACATGATATTTGCTGTCATAGAGTTCTAATGGATTTTGAGATATTTTTTCTGAAAGAATAGGAAAATGCTTGGCATCGCTGTTAATTAGGTTTTGTTCCTAAAACTCCAGCTTTTTGATAAATGCTTTTATATCAGAAATCATATCCGATAGTTCTTTGTCTCTCCCCTGAAGCTGCAAATTAAGTTCGTTTAATTTCTCTGTAATGTCCACGAGAAAACCAAAATCTCTAAGCCAGATTGAATTTTTTTGTTCCGGAGTCGGTTCATCGCGTTGTTTGAAAAATTGAACAATGCCAGATAGGACATCATTAAAACGAATCAGCACCCGTCCTCTACTTAACCATCGGACTTCAGAATGAAGAAGTAGGTCTCCGTATTGACAGTCAACTTCATCGGCCAAGGTTTTGAATAATCTTCTTTGTAACGCTTGAGCTCTATTTTGTTCACAATTTTTACCACCAGTTTCATAACGTTGTTTAGTTTCAGGAAATTTCCACATAATGCGTGCTGATGGATAATGCAGTGGTAACAGAGAAATTGCGGAAAAGTTTCATCTTTACGACATAACGCCACCAGACCCTTATCACAACCCACCATAGCTGGAGCGCCATCGGTTGTCAAGCCTACCATTTTCGATATTGGAATTTTCTCGGAAAAAATAATATTTTTTAAATGAGAAAACAACTCCTGTCCAGTAGTGTGTCCTTTCAGTGGAATAAACTTCAAAAGATCTTCTTTAATCGTAAAATCAGTAAAAACCATCCTGACGAACGCGGCCATCTGGGCAGGGTCAACGACATCTGTTGATTCATCCAGTTGAAGTGAAAAATAAACACAGTTAGCTAAGTCAGTTCTTAACTGTAAAAAAATATCATTGCTCATTACTTCTACACGTCTCATCACTGTATTAGCAGAAAGTTGCATAAATTTTATAGCTGAAACTATCTCGTCTTTATTTCTAAAGTTGGCAAATAACGAATCAGCAGCTTCTAAAAACAACTGTCTTATCATTTCCCCGTCTTCATAAGGTTTTTTTTTTGTGCAATTATCTGGGACACACGGTACGATGCTTTAGTTGCAGCCTTATTTTTGTCGACTGTTCTTAAAAATATTGATTGTTGTCCAATTAACTGCTTTTTTAACTGTTTCAGTTTCTCCTTTCTGGCGGCAGAATGTAGTGGGAATGATTTTTCAAAATTAAAATGTACAGTTTTATGATGTCTCTCAATATTTCCTTTTTTAGCAACGGAGACCGAAGTATTACATAACAAACACACATTTTTATCTTTAATTTCTGTAAAAAAGTATTGTTTTTCCCATTTCGAATGAAAGTCGTATGTCTTTACCTTCTTACAACTGCTTGCCATAATATTATTTTTTGTTGTTCTCTACTAACCCAACAGCTGGACGTTGGTTACGCGTTCAGTTTTAAACTAAGCGCAATGTCGCCGCGCCGTGCGTATTTATCCCGTTCAAAGCAATCCAGATCGTTCTCGAACACTAACGCGCTGGTCCGTCTGGTCGGTTCTAGCCGATTCTAGCTTGATGGCGTCAGCGGCAGATCGCTCACTGCAACGTTGCCTCTGTTTATATTTAATATTATGACAATTAGATTTTTTTGTGAAATTTTCGGAAGCTTCTCTGATTTTTGCAGTTTGTATTTTTTAAATTAAAATCGTTGTGAGAGCTACCAGAATTGCCTCCGCGAGCTAGTTGTATTTTAATGTATGTGATCAGGTCTATTTCTTCAGTTCCACGAAATTGCTTTATTACAAAACACATACAGCTCATTTTTGAGATAAGGCTTTCTATGTGTACCTCCCATGTTTATTTTTGATCTATAGTCAGGCCTAGGTACTTGCACAGATTCATTTGCTTTATGGATTTGTGATTAATTTTTATTAGGGGACAGTAATCATAAGAAATGTTATTTTGTTGGAAAACCATAAAGACTGTTTTACTGATGTTAATAACTAAACCGTTATTTTCACACCATCTTGCGAATTCCTCTGCAGCTGAATTTTCTGCAATTAGCATTATCATTATTAATAAGCTCTTTTGTTTCCGCAAAGTAACTCTTCTTATTTTTCGGTCTACCCATTTTAAAGTAATTATTTTAAAAAGAAAAATATAACAGCAACAAAAATCACCCGCACACCCACGCACTCATACAACTACTAAAACTAAACAACATTTATAACCTCCTTTTACATGATTATTCCCGCTTGAAATCTTTGCGCGTACTTTTTTGTTAACCTTTAAGAAGGGTTATTCGGCAACCGTCGTGTGTTTTTGACATTTCATCATACTCTGACTAATTTAACCGGAAGTGGTTCCCAACAATAATAATTGAAGTCAACACTTTAAACGTTAAAACTTTGCAAAACGAGACAAGTTTTGTTTGAAAGCTGACTTTTCAAAGAATAATATGACATATAAGTGACATTTTGATTGTCAGTGTGTCGCCAAACTTTAAGTCTAAAGCAACGAAACCCAGATATTAATTGTCAAATATTGTAGACTCGTCCACAAACTTACTAACGTGATTTAAAAATTAAATAAAAATTTTCAATGACATTCTTCTTCCTATACCGTCCCCATTAACGGAGGTTGGCAATCACATTTTAAAAAGTTTTTCTCTCTTTAGCCACGTGGAATAATTCCTCCACATTCATGTTTGTCCAGTCTTAAATATTTCGTAGCCATGATTTTTTCTTTCTACCGATTTCCTTTTTTCCTTCTACTTTAACTCTGGCCGTCCATGGAATTCTCAGCATTCTTCTGTATATCCAAAGTTGCTTCTCTATTGATAAAACACGAAACTCTTCTACACATGACTCCAAATTGAATCTTCACCTTTGGTTTATGCATTTTGAAATGAAAAAATATACGGAAAATCAAATAGGAGTATAATTTTATCGATAATTTTGACTATAAAGTGGTTGTTACTAATTCATAAAACCTTAAAATGTCTAGAATAGTTAAGCTCAAGATTGTATATGCTGGATACCGAAATATTTATAACTTAATTATTTTTGTTGCAAGAAAAATTTTCAACTTACTCCTTTCACGAGTCCTTTTCTACAGCAGATTTGTTAAAAGACTACGGCGTTGTCCAATTCGTCAAAAAAATGTTCTTTATTAATGTTATCGACGTCTAAAACAACATTTTATATTTATAATAGTCACATAGGGGAGAGTAGCCTAAAGCGCGGGTAAGCACTTGTATACTGTCAAATGAAGCAAGAGTGTCAATGTTTGCGTATGTCGAGATTACCCGAACACTCCCGAGTTTGTATATGCTGGATACCGAAATATTTATAACTTAATTATTTTTGTTGTAAGAAAAATTTTCAACTTACTCCTTTCACGAGTCCTTTTCCACAGCAGATTTGTTAAAAGACTACGGCGTTGTCCAATTCGTCAAAAAAATGTTCTTTATTAATGTTATCGACGTCTAAAACAACATTTTATATTTATAATAGTCACATAGGGGAGAGTAGCCTAAAGCGCGGGTAAGCACTTGTATACTGTCAAATGAAGCAAGAGTGTCAATGTTTGCGTATGTCGAGATTACCCGAACACTCCCGAGTTTCATTCAGTTCTGATCGGGCGCCGGAGTTGTTATATGACGTGACTACGTGCATTATAAAAAAGTAGTGAATTTGTTAAAAAAAACTAATGTATCGTCTAATTGGTCAAAAACTTGAACATTTATCATATTTTTAATAATATCAAATTATTTTGGTACTATCTAGGATAGAAGTTTTCACTCCAAAAATATACTAATGAGTATTGTTAAAGTGTGGTTGACAAATTATATTCTCGTAAACTTGAAATGCCTTGACTATTTTTCCGTCGATTATCTTGCCCTTTTTGCCGTTATTTAAAACCATTGAACACAGCGCCCTCGAACTTTATTCCCACCCACTTCATGTTTTATCAAATAATGCGTTTGCTGTGCATTTCTTGGTCTGGCGGGAATGTTACTGCCAGCTCGCTGGTTATTAAAAAACAAGATATGACAAACTGCGAGGTGCTGATTGAATGAGAAAGAGTGGAACCCTGTATTTATTTATTTGCATGTTTTACTTAATCCATCTACGTTTCAGGAAGCTTACTACCAAATGGATGGCTAACTGCAGACTTCTTCATTACCAATATATAAGCATGATGTATAAACACTGCGACAATATATCTTTGTGCATTTCATATTTAAAAGGAACATACATTATTCTTCTTTACCAATAACGATCTGAAAGTACAATCTCTGGAATCCGAGGTTGCCTAAAAAGTGAGCAGACAATGGATTCGTTAAATGCCTTCCTCAGTCAAAATCAATGTGGAAACAATCAAGTTCAAAATGTGTCATTTCGATTTAGATTGTATGCGTCTTCTTCAGGAGGCATCAAGTTTTTTTTATTTACATTTTAGGAAACTTTATATCAAATGAATGAAGTCTTTCTAATTCAGAGAATAATCAACTTCCATATATGAATGCGGCTTCTTCGGGAGTCCTTATTTAGATTGGATGTTAAATAACCTGTTGGTCCAGTAAAGCGATGTTTGTCTACACGTCTGACAGTGTCCACGCATGCCGTAGAGATATAGCTAATGACGGAATATTTGGGGTTCCAGCGATTTGTAATTGCTTCCGTTTCGTGTGTGACAAGTAAGAGTTTAAATCATTTATGTTGGCGGGTTTTTTCTGCTAGAGATCAAATTCTTGGATTGGTGTTAAAAGCAAAATTTAAAATAATATATTTACTTTTAAGATATTTTCAATCAAAGCCACAATTATTGCTTTACGCATTAACTTTACATTTTAAAGTTAATATATAATTGAAGGCACAGTAGAATCTCTTTAATCCAAACTAATTGTGACGGGGGGGGGGGGGGGGGTTGGATCATTATCATTAGATCGTTCGCATTACAAAATACACTGTGCTTTTTTTTAGAAAACGGTGGCTTATTGCATCATATAAATCAGAATACTTTTCTGTTAAAAACATTCTCTTAATTATGTAATTGTATGCAACCAGCATATTTATATTTAACATAGAATTGCAGTATTACACTTTTTGAATGAATAAACATACATTATAGAATTAACCCATTAGCGCCCAGATTATTTTTTTGTCTCCTATCATCATTTCCTTCCGTGTAAATACTTAAAAATACATAATAAGACTGGAAAAAATATCAGAAAAATTATTAACAAGTTATTTTTCGAGATATCTGATGTTGCCGTATGGCAACACTGGGCACCCATGATAAGTAAAATATCGAATTAGGTAACTTGATGGGAAATATAGATTCCAGTCTTCGATTCATGAAAGAAAGTTGAAGTACGATTTATTTTCATCAGGAATTTATTCGTGAAATCATATGACAAAGATATTGAACTAACGTAGGTGAAAAGGCTTGAAACAGTTTATACACAGTGCAACATCGCACTTCGCACACATGGTTCTGACGATTGATTTACATGTACTTGCAGCGCACCGTCTCTTCTTATTTTCCTGTGTATGTTGGACGAAGTGGTCAGTTCGATCGAATCTGATGTCATTTGATATTCGGCTATCAGAAGAAGATTCTATAGAAGCTGTTGTTCTCCCAGTTCTCTTAGGAAGGACTTGATATTTTTTCAAGTATACATTGGCTATTTCTCTTTTGAAATCTAATTGCGACACTTTTTCTTTCCGAGATTTGTTATACAATAGCCAACTGTTTTGCATCGCTACGTCTAAGAGCCAAGTAAATAGAGGCCAGTACCATTTCTTGCCCCTGACTCCTATTCGATAGCATGCTAAATTTTGATCCATTTGATCAGTTCCTCCCATAAATGTGTTATATTTCGCGATAGCGAATGGCCGTGGAATCATTATATTACGCTTTTGCTGCTGAGAAAATCTTTTAACTTGTCCCACTTCTTGAGTACCACTAGATGAAGAGATTATTGTTACGACAGCATTATCCATCCATCTGATGTATAGATGACTGTTGGGACATGCTGTACTTTATTGTCTCATACTGTATATGTTATATTTTTTGTATGGTGTTATTGTCATTATGACGCAAGATTTTGTCAGAACGAAGTTGTCAATAAAAAGTAATCACAAAAAGTCACCTTCCAAGTATTTTATTTTATGTAATTAGAAAGCAACTCAACATAATTGGCATCCCTGGTGGGGAGTTTGGGAAGTTGTCAGCATTGATGCCGGCACCTTCGAGTTGTGCGAGTGCCTCTTGTCTTGGCTTTCGCAGCTGGTGGTAACCCAGTAAGTTGGCGCTGGGCGCGTTCTGGGCTGGGACCATCGGATAGGCAGGTTGCGGGAAGTGGAACACTTCATTGAAGGATCCTTGGATTTGTAGGATTGGAATTCCAAGTGTTGGAACTTCCTCATACAAATTATGGGTTGCAACGTCTATCATGCCGAAGGTCGCTGGGATGTTGCCGATGGCAACGATGGGTAGGGGAGGGAAGACGGGATAGAGGGTTTGTCCTCCAAGAGTCTTGGTTTTCCCTAGTCCATTGAGGAAAAGACGAATGGGCTCAGGAACATTGAATGCTGTTCCTTCGTACTTTGTTTGTACGTTGATTTCGGAGTCCGTCATATCCTGGTGGAGTTTGGATTTGAGTGACGTAATCTTCAACCAGAGGAGCGCGTTCGTGTAGTACGAGAACATTTCTGGAGTCCATTCCTTTGACAGGTTGGGGTTGTCGATCATAATTTCGCGGTAGGTCATGTTCGTGAGTTCTGGGTATGCGACCAGACTCGGGCTGAAGGTGGTGTTGATGTTTACCTCCTGCACGACTTGCCTTCGTTGAAACGCTGATGTTTCCAAAGCGGTTGGTTTCTCGACTATTTCGTCTCTTCGTGGTGGGTTTGCTTGGTTGGCTAAGCCGCCTCGGGGTACCTGTTTTGGTAGGGGGGGCTTCTGCCTGTTTTGGGGAGCTTTGGCTTGGCCTGCGTTTCTGTCGCCTTGCACTGCTTTCGGATTTCTTTTGTTCTCGGGCTTTCCATGATAGATGCCGCGTTGAACCTGAACTTGTGCGTTGTTGACGGAAGTTTGGTCTGCCATTGCTGTGTGTGTCTAACGAGTTAAAATTGGAGCGTGGATTTGTTTGACGGTTGATGTCGCTAAGCGAGTTTGTCAATCTTAAATCGTTTCCGAACCTCGGACCGAATAAAAATTGGGCCATTCAAAAGGATCTATCCATTAGAATTAGGAACAGCATCAGAATCAAACAGTAAAGAAGTTATCACTACAGAAAAGAAACAAAAGAATAAGAAAAGGGAAGAGAAAAATGAAAACCCAGTCGAAAGATCAAGGTTTGGTCGAATCTTGAAGGTTCCAGCAAGGTTGGGTGAGGAATAAGCTTGGGGCCGGAGAATGTTGGGACATGCTGTACTTTATTGTCTCATACTGTATATGTTATATTTTTTGTATGGTGTTATTGTCATTATGACGCAAGATTTTGTCAGAACGAAGTTGTCAATAAAAAGTAATCACAAAAGGTCACCTTCCAAGTATTTTATTTTATGTAATTAGAAAGCAACTCAACAATGACCATCTGTTTTTTCTACAGCAATTTCAAAAGTACCACGGGTTTTTTTTGCGAACAAATTTTTGTTCGTTATAGGGCATTGAGCTGGAATTCGGTTTTCCCTTATTGTGCCAATAGCAGAGTATCATCTGAATCTCAGGAAGGAATATAGTGCAGGATTTGAAAATAAATTGTCCATATAAAAATGATAGCGTTGATCTCTTTTTATCAATGGAAGTTCATCCATCATTATCAGCAGTGGGCTCGCAGCTTTACCAAACAAGATATCATATTGCGCAACTGCTTTGGGACTCTTTCCCTGATAGAGGTCGAAATTCACTAGGTAGCCATCTTTTGTATTGATGCTCCATACTTTATAACCGAATCTTATGGGCTTGCCCCTGATGAATTGTTTGCAGCTATGCCTACCATAATATTTCACCATGCTTTCATCATAAGATAGGTCTCTTTCTGGGATGAAATTTTTCATGCATTTTTCTTTCAGCATTTCCATAAAAGGCCTAATTTTCCATGCTTTATCCATTTGATTCATTTTCGTGTTATCCGCACAATGTATGAATCGACAAATCTCCAGAAAACGGTTACGGCGCATCGCATGGAAGACAGCTGTATTGCGCATATCGTCACCGGAGTCCCAGTAGTTTCTCTTAGAAGGAAGATTGTTGTAGCCACTAACGAATAGAATTGCGATAAAACAACGAATTTCATCACCAGAGATTTTTGGATCCGGGCGGTTCAAAAACAAAGCATATCGTCGGCTCTCATTCACTAAATAGTCTATAATATCCGCATCGATAAATTGTTCGAAAATTTCAACTGCAGACATGACTTCATATTCAGAATAGTTTGCTCGAGGAAATATGGAATTTCCTACAAGATCAAAATCTGCACCCAACTCCCAGGTTGGTTTAAAACTTTTTTTGCTATTGATTCTCTCGTCCAACCAATGTTTCACATTTTCGTCCAACAGAGTTGACGCAGCAGTAGGCTCAATCCTCTCAAACTCCTGAGCGCCCGTAGGTATTTCATTCTGCACAATTATTTCAACTCCCCCTAATCTGTCATTGTTTGGCATCTTGATTTCGGCAGGAGCGCGTAATTGTCGAGCAGTAAGGTTATCAACCAACCTACAAATGTAATAATTATTATTTTATTGCAATGGAAAAATATAACAATTATATGATTTACCCTCCCTCGTCTTCATCTGCGGAATCTTCATCTGTATCCACATTCGGCTCTGGTGGCTCAATGTAAATATCACCTTCGATATCATCATTAAATGCGATGTCTAACGCTTCTGCCAACGATAAACCGTTCCTGGAGTGAAAATATAAAGCTATCAGATTTGCAGAGTATAAGCGCCTAGTGTTGCCATATGGCAACAGTGAGATTCTGATGTATATAACTTGAGTGAATACTATCTAAACGTTCACCAATTATCAGAAGAAATTTGTATGTGCCTATAATTACATTTATTCTATGGCATCACCATCTATTTGCATTCAATCAGTCAAAAAAATACTTACGTGAAACGAATATCCATATTTTCTCGACTTCATGCACAACTGATATTCTGAAACCACACAAACGAAACTTATAACGTCTAGAATGCGACTGCTGTTATATATTCGACGAATGGTATATTGAGCATCGTGTAGAGTCCCCACCGTTACTTTAAATTGTGCCCCACTCTCTCGAGAGCTATTTAGGCTGGATCCACACTATAAGGTCGATCACGGTTCGTTCACGGTCCGATCTCGGTCTGGTAAAATATTATTAAATGAAAAACAATGTGTGTATTCATACTATCCGTAACAGTCAAGTCCCGGTCGAATCTCATTCCAGTCGCGATCAGTCTTGAAGAAATTTTGTTTGAGCGAGACCGAACTTGTCACGACATGTATCGGTAGTATGGATGCTCTTTTGTTCCCGGTTCAGTCAGCCATTACTCGTTGGAGCGCAAATGCATCAAATGTAATTAATGTACATTTGAAAATTTTTATTTAATTCCTATTGAATAATTGCAAAAATTCATTATTAAAGTTAATTCTATACTCACGTCTAATACGATGTCTAAACCAGTGTGGACTTTTGAAAAAGGTAATTTATGCATAAATAATTGATTTTTAAAATGATATTTACAAATAACATAAGTAGTATTAACAGAATTTTATTACAGTTGCGAATAATACAAATTTAATAAATTTATATTATTTTTATAAAAGGAATTATTATTAATTTTTTTCAGATGAATTGCTTATTGAACTGGTCAAAAGTAATCCAGGTTTATACGATTTGCAATCACCTCATTATAGTGATAATAATTATAAGAATATGTGGGATAAAATTGAACAAATAGTAGATATAACTGGTAAGTTTATTTAAAAATTATGATTATAAAAATTGCGATTTTTTTTTGTAATTTCTATTAGGCTATTATGTTTCTCTGCCATGGCACTGAGCCTTCCGCAGAATTGAAAAAATCCTTGAAAATTTCCCTCGTTTCAAATGCTGCCCTCTGTGCATTTTCACCTTGTCTTCTTAAATTCTGCATATTGTTATTTGTATTATTAGCACTGTCTTCATTACCTTCTGTATTTATAACTCTGGTATTTCTTATAATATTATGCAAAATACATGTTGTTAATATCATTGAGGTTGCATTTTGAGGCTCAGCTATAAGTCTTCTGCAATATACTCTGAAAGTTTGTGACAAAATGCCGAATTCACATTCAACTAGTCGTCTTCCTCGACATAACCGGTAATTGAATATTCTTTTTTCATCGTCGTCAACACTTGATCTTGGGTAAGGCCGCATCATATATGTTTTTAAAGGAAAAGCTTCATCTCCCAATATTACATATGGGGCCAAGATGTTCGTTCCTGGAAGTGGAAAGCTTTCAGGAATATTCACTGTTCCATTTTCCAATCCTTTTCCAAATGCTGAATTGGCCAAAATACCTCCATCGCTATTTTTCCCATAAGACCCAATGTCTACGACTATGAATTTGTAATTAGAATCTACTAATGCTAACAGTACTATGGAAAATCTTTTCTTGTAATTGAAATATAAAGATCCACTATTGGATGGAGCATTTATTACGACATGTTTTCCATCTAGAGCTCCTAAGCAATTAGGAAAATTCCACATCGTCCACATGTCATTAGCTATTTGTAACCACTTTTCTCGAGAGGGCGTTGGAATAAATTCTGCCATTAAAGTTTCATTAATTGCCGTACATACTTCGATAACAATACTTTGTACTGTCGAATGTCCTAGGCGGTAGCTAAAAGCAATTGTTTTATAAGAATCGCCGGTAGCCAAAAATCTAAAAAAAAAAATACAATACTAATAATAATTTTTGCTTTAATTTTGTAAAATTTTGACATTTTTCATAATGTATTATGACTTTGTAAATTTTCAATTAATTCAACATATTTCATTACAGAAGTAAAAATGCGATGGGAATCACTACGAGCTCAGTATAGATAGTATCTTGCAAAATTGAGAACAAAAAGTGGCCAAGCCGCTACGAAAACTACTAAATGGCGATACTGTGATCAAATGCAATTTCTCAATGATCATCTTACTATTGATAGACCACGAATATCGTCGATTGTAGATGAAGAAACGGGCAACGAAAATAATGGCTCCGTAAATAACGAGACGGTAGTTGTGCAGGCGACTTCACTGAGACAGAGCAATGATAACGAAGAAATTATATCCGCCAATGATTGTAACCATTCAGTTCATCAATCGACAAGTGCACCTACCAATGATTCACCAACAACCCAAAGAAAGAAAATGAAGCGAACTAATGTCAATCCGGAGAGCGCATCATCAACCTTGATGAAGTATATTTTAGAAAATAAAAAATCAGAACATCCAGTGGATTCAATCGATCAGTTTTTCTCATTAATGGCTACAACTGTGAAAAAATTTTCTCCATTTCACCAGCATGTAGCAAAAACTGAAGTATTTTCACTTATAAATAAAATAGAGGAAAAATATTTAGTACCTGCTCCAATATTTTTACCACCAGCACCTACTCATCACAGCCAAATATCACCTGGTCCATCGTCAGATTCATCATCAACATCTTCTTATTTGGACATTAGTCAATCCAGTGCTCATGGTTCATCACATGATTGCCCAACACCATCATCACAACATCTTTATATACAACAACAGCCAGCCAATGTACAATCTTATAACTTTGCTAACAGAAATGTAATTCCACCAATACCACCTGCCATATACTACGATAGCTCATCAGGATTGCAAAGGTCTACTGCATCAAATGTACCTGTATCAATGCTTACTGAAAATAACTTGCAAGTACAATATCCATCGAGAATGCGACAACATCAGGAGCGTGAAGAACCGTGAACAAAAAAATATATAAAAAAGAAAGATTGAGTGAAATTAATATTACGAATTTAACCTTTACAAATGCAAATAAATACTTTGATTACTTTATAATAACAATGAATAATTAATAACTTTGATGTATGTTTAATTGCAATAATAATACTTACCTTAAACATACAATTAATTTTTCTCGTGGAGAAATCGCTTCACGAAATTTTGTGTTTTTTTTTACTATTTTTGGGGTGATTTTCTTTAAAATCATTTCAAACGTACTCCAATCCATTCGACAGTATTGTAAAAATTTTTCTTCATCATTAATTAAATGACGATAGAGTGTAGTATTCTCCTTCCGTTTTTCGTTGCCGTAAACTTGGATGCACCCAGATTCTCCTTGTTTCATGTTTTCTTCTTGCGTTGATAACATTATCTTCTTCGTCAAGAATTAAAGAAATAACAGCTAATTCTTTAATCGAAAAGTTAAATGACATTTTTGCGCCGTGAATATTACAAGCAATTAAATACTTTAACGTTTATTTTATTTTTAATTATGAGCCAAATACATCCGACTTCGATTATTGACGGTTCAAGACTGAATCGTGAACTGAGTCAGATTGTCTAATGTGAATATGATTGGTTTTTACCAGACCGAGATCGGACCGTGAACGAACCGTGATCGACCTTATAGTGTGGATCCAGCCTTAGAATGCAGCGTGTTAACGGTTGCCATATGGCAACGCTGGGCGGTAATGGGTTAATTTTAATTGTAGGTATCTACCTGAACGTTTAGAAGCAGGAATGTATTTTTTGTTTTATACTTGATTGATATCTTTACCTTATTACCTATCCTTTTTGGTCTAGAGCGAAAAAAAAAGTCAATTTTTTTTAGTTTTAAACAAAAATAGGTTGCTAAAGGGTTAAATATTTATTTATTTCAACCAGTAGATATTTATATTTATTACATTAAATAAATCGAAAAAAATTATATTTATTTAGAAACAGATTTATGATATGTCCAGTATATTGGACAACGGGAAACTAGTATAGTAGAAGGTAATACATAAATACAAAAAAAACTACGTATGAAATTTAAAAAAGCATTGTCTCTCTGGATTAATGCATAAAAAAACATTACATTTGATGCGGTAAAATCTTGTTTTAATCTTACACTCTTCATTTCGACATCGCATAAATTTATTTTTATTATCGACTCGACAAATAGGTAGATGCTCGTTAAGTTTTTCAAACATTGGTAGAAGGTAAATATTCAACCTTTCTTCTCTTGGGCAGTGCATCAACTTCTTCGTCCTCTGTTTCTATTTGATCATTTGGAGTAGTGGTCGATACTTTACCACCAAGAGCAAGAGTTCGGCCTACATATAACTTGAATTCCAGTAGAGTCATGATCGCTGCTTTTCTATCTCCCAGTAAAATGCGATCCGGTTCGAATTTAATCCATGAGTTGGTTAGATCAAGATTAATAAAATGCCAAAAAACTCGTACTGGCTATTTCTTTGTTCTCATGCTCATTCGATGATAAGCAATTAATCGATCACAAAGATCTACACCTCCCATAGATTAGTTGTCTGAAAATGTCTGGGCATGGAACTAAAATATACCTTTTATTCTTTTCATCCCATCTTCGAACATCTTCCACGAGGTCTGACTATGCGACTGTGGAAGCCAAAGTAACTGCACGACTATCCATTCACTTTATTAGAGACAACTTCTTGTCATTCCTAACAAACTTAAGAGCCCCTTCCAGCACTCAGCATGTTTTTATCGCTTCTAAATTTTTTTCTGAGTGATTTTGGGTTAAGATTGGTCAATATTGTTACTACTGCATAAATTTGTTTTTCATGTAAATACTCAATAAATTTGTTGAGGTAAATAGCGGTCACAGTAAATAATGTGACCTGGAGGAATATTAGACGTCAACTTTTTTACAACAGATCCACCTAACCCTAAGGTTTTATCTGGACAACCATCTGGCCAAGTTGCTGCACCTTGATAAATAAAGAAATCTAATACCAATTGTAGATACTCGCAGACTTTCCTTCGATAAGGGCCAATTCAGGGAACGGAAAATAAACTAAAGTTATAATATGTCTGCTTATTCTAGACTGTAGGTAAGAACGAAGGACCACTACCCAAATTTAACGTCATGGATAGATTGACAACAAGGTTAAAAAAAATTAAACTTAGTTACACAAAATATCAATTCTTTTATTTACAATCGTTGCAATAAATGTGGCAACATAGCCAGTTGTGAAATGGAGCATAAAAAAGAAAAGGGTTTTTTACATTAGACAGTTACTTATAACAAATAAAAGATAAAACTACAAATACTAAATTAAATGGATATGTATGGATATTGGATATGTTACATTTATCCCAAGTAAAATACTACTCGGTGCCAGTAATCAGAACCGTTAGCTTTGGATTGTCTGCATTGATAAACTTAAATTAAACACACTTACAAATTCTAGTAGATCGCACTACACTAAATATTTAACTAATTTACTTGTATTGAAAGGGAAAAAACATGAGAGGATATTAACGTAGGGGAGTGTGGGGTAGAACGGGGTACTTAACGTTGGGGGTACATAATTGACATTGTCTAAGAGTTAATACTCCTGCTTTCAAAGACTATGTATCGCTTAACTTATTGGTTATATGTACCAGGCAGAACATATTCAAAAATTGAAGGGGTGTTTTCTATAATTCCTATTTTTTAAAAAAAGCACTTTGCCCCGTTCCGCCCCATACCTGGGGTGGAACGGGGTACCTGAAAATATGTGTCAGTGATTTTGATATTTACCTATAACAATATTTAAAGGCATGCTACACTCTTTCAAAAATGTATTGAAACAATTTTTTCAACAAAAATACAAATTATAATTCACATAAATATGTCTTCTGTTCATTTGCAAATATCACATTCAAAACCAGTTTCGTCGTCATCACTGTCGATATCAGCACATGCATTGTGGGCCCATTTTCGACAAACCCTACACGAAATCCAACCCTCTCTTGAAATTAAATTACTGAATTTATCATTAAAATACAGGCAAAGTGTATCGGCATCATCTTCAAAGGACTCTGATGACTTAACAACTTTTTTTTTGTTCCCAAAATTTTTACTTGTCTTGGGTTGTTGTTTCATTTTATTTCTGGCAATTGTATCTTTGGGATCTTCGATTTTTCGTTTTACTGAATTTTTTTGTTGTTCTTTAAGAATTCTTTGTTCGATGGCTTCCTCAAGTTTATTTTTATATGGCGTCAACGTTAAAATCGTCTTTCCTCGTTTCTTACTGACACATTTAAAACAACGTAACAACTTTTCCAGGATTACTACTCAACCAGGTTCTAGTTTCATGCTTATAATAGGTGCTCAAAGGCTTCATGAATGCTACGTCAAGCGGTTGTAACCAATGAGAGCAGTGGGGAGGAAAACAAAGTAAAATTACCCCGTTGTCTCTTGCGTAATTTATCAGATCAAGGCTCTTGGTATGGTTTGCATGACCATCCAAAAACAAAAGAACTGGCTTCTCACGAGTTGATCCAGAAAACACTACAAATCTGTCTGTCTGTCTTCTGCAGAAGTGATTATTCCTACTTGACGTTTTCCTTTTGCTGCCAGTATTTTAGAATGACCTTTTGGGTTAGGTAACAGTTATTACCGTCTCGTCACAATTATAAATTCTATCACCTGTTAGTTTATATTTGTCGACAGTTTCTTCGAGCAACTTGAAAAGCTTAACTGCGTAAAGCCGCCGACAGATTTTGCAAGTGGCATTTTATGTCCGATTTTAAATTTTCATTTACTGTCGAAGAAGTTGTATCCAAAAAAAGTTTAAGATTCGGAAACTGGTCATATTTACACTTGCCAATCAAAGATGTTCAGAGGGATAGTTTTTTTATAGTGGACTCAACTTTCTCCTGCATAGTGAAAATGGTTGTATCACGGCCTTGTAGTCCCAAAGTCAACTCATTTAATTTTGTGAAGATATCTGACAAGTAAGCCAATTTTTGCACCCACAAAGAGTCAGTCAGCATCTGTTTATACTCATCGTGTCCCTGATCGACCAAAAATAACTCAATTTCATGTCTTAACTCAAACATTCTCGAAACAACTCTTCCTCTGGACAGCCAACGCACTTCGGTATGTAACAACAGGGTCTCGTGTTCATTGCCAAGCTCTTTGCAAATAGCTGGCACGGGCATTGACCAAGTTAACAATTTTTACAGCATTTTTGAGAGTAATATCTAAGCTGGCTGGAATTTTTTAACAAGCCAGTGCCTCTCGATGAATTCCACAATGCATCCATTTTGCTTCTGGGGCTATATCTTGTATCCGCTTTACAAGTCTTGAAAAACGACCAGTCATTGCTCTGGCACCATCAGTACATATTCCCACACATTTTGACCAATCCAATTGGTTTTGTTTTACAAAACTGTCGACCATATGAAATATATCCTCCCCGGTGGTGCGAATCGAAAGGGTACGACAAAACAGGAATTCTTCATGAAACTTTTTGGAATGAACATAACAAACGTACGTTAAAAGTTGAACCAAGTTTGTTATGTCTGTGGATTCATAAAGATGTTTGGCAAAGTAATCGCTTTCTAAAATCCGTTTAATTTGGTGGGTTTTTAGATTCTCTGACATGTTTGCAATACGACGAGAGACAGTCTTATTTGACATAGGAATAACATCAAGTTCTCGTGCCATTTTTTCTCCAAGCATACATTTCACTATGTCTTTTCCTGCAGGCAATATAAAATTCTCCCCAATAGTGTGAGGCTCGCTTGCTTAGCTATTAAATAACTCACTCTAAAAGAGGCTTGCAGAGCGTTGTCATTCGTGTTTTGGGAGAGCGCCTCAATAGATTTTTGTCTTTGTTTGAGATCTTTCAATTTATGTTGAAAGAAGGATACAGACTGGTCTTTTAAATTAGCATGTTTGGTTTCTAAATGTCGAAGTAGTAAAGACGGCTTTAGCGAATTATTTGACAGCGTTTCTGCACAAACGACACACTGTGGCAACGGAGAATCAGGGTCTCCAGAGCTTGTAAAACCAAACTGAATATAACTATCATTATATTTCCTTTTTTTGAGAGACGATTCCTTGTTATCAAGTTTTATTTTTTCTTGTGTCGGAGTACTGGTAGAGGATGACACATCATTATCAGGTGACTGTTCAGTATTGCCTGACACCTCGGCAATCTTTTGACGACTTATCAGCCACTTTTCCATCTGAAATACAACTGGACTTATATATTTTTTAATTACAAAGTTTAAAAAACAGTAACCGCGAACACGTGTAAAACTGAAGCAACTCAACTCATATATTATTATTATAATTATTCGAAGTTTTTTAAATTATAAGAAAAACAAACTAAACATCGTTACGTTCTATTGCAATTTATAATGAGAGTGTAAGTTTAAAAGTAGTTTTAAAACATTATCTTACCTTTTTCCAAAGTATATTAGGCCGAGGTAACGCGACGCTTAGTACTTAATTCACAATCAAAACAAAACACTGTCACACGGCTCACGACAAAAGCCGAACTGGCGGGAAGCGGCAACGGGTGGCGGGGGCGGCCGAATGACGCGAAATGCGGGAGGCGCGGGATAGCGCACGATCGGTCATAGTGCTCGGTGCTCCGTGCTTTTACGATGATGATCGTAATAAATTAATATTTTGGAAATTGTTCTTGTTTTAACTGATAGCCGAACGTACCCCTTGATGCAACTTTACGTACCCCTGGGGGTCCGCGGACCACGAATTGGGAAACACTGACCTAAGCCATTGCTCTGATTAATTTTACGAAAGAAGATGAACGCGCTATTAAGTCCAAAAATTGGTTAAAGGGGGGAGTCGTTGCAATAAAGGAGCTCTTATTTTCTTCAGGAGGGTTAGAGATTTTTGAAAATGAATTTTGACAAGCAGTGTCTTGGGATGTTTTCCACAGGAAGGGTGGTCCAGAAAATCAAAATTTGCCAGGTGATTGTAAAGGTTGACCTCTGAACAAAAGGTCAGCAGGGTTAAGTTGAGATTTAACGTGCCTCCATTCAGCTGAATGAGATAATTGTTGAATTTGGGAGACTCGATTGCGAACAAAAACTACCCATCGCGTTGGGATACTTTGTGTCCATGAAAGAGCGATCTGTGAATCGGACCATAAGACAGATGAGGATATTTGCAATTGTTTCGTCAAAATGTGTCGAAGACGAGAATAGAAATGAGCCAAAAGATTCATGGCACACAATTCTAACTTAGGGATAGTCAAGGGTTTACTTAAAGGGGCTACACGGGACTTGGATATAAGAAGTTGAGAGGAAGCAGATCCGTCTACATAAATTGTCGTAAATAAAAGCAGCCTTCATACGCCACTGAACTGGCCTCACAGAAACCATGAAGTTCTACATAAAGTACTGTCTTAGGCAGGAGTGTATATCGTGGGATTTGTAAAGTGGGCAATAAAGCAATGCTCTCAACAAAGACGTTCCATCTTTTTATAAGGGTGGGATCAGTTATGGGTTCGTCCCATGACAGCTTGAGTAACCATAGCTATTGCATTATCAGCTTTCCTTGCACAATCACAGGGTTGATGATACCTAGAGGGTCAAAACATTGCGAAATTGTAGGCAATATTTGTCTCTTCGTTGTACAGTTGCCAAAAGCAGAAGGAGAGATGATATTTGCAATATGTCTGTTTGGGGGTTCCAGACAATTCCTAAAACTTTACTGGGATTTTCATCTAAATTTAGATTTTTTTCAGACGGAGAGTTATTAAAATAATTAGTTGAGAGATCAGTTGAATTGGAACAAAATTTGTGGAGCTCGAATCCTGACTGAGCTAGTATTGATGTGAGATTGTGAAACAAGCTTTCAAGTTCCTCAATGTTATTTGCTCCTGTCAGTATGTCATCCACATATGTTTGTGACAGGAGGGCTTATTGAACGCTGGGGTGCTGAGGGTTCCTCAGTGCAATTTCTTTTAGAGAGCGACATGCCAGATAAGGAGCGCTGGTCTGACCAAATGGGACAGTATTAAGTTGGATACAAAGGAACGGAGATGAAGGTAAGTCTCCCCAAAGGGCATTTTGCAGAAATCTAAACTTGGGGTTTAACTCAATTTGACGATACATCTTAAAAATTTCTGCAGTTAGGGCATATTTAAAATTGCAAAATCATACCAGAATGTCCAGGAGTTCAGGTTGGACTCTAGGTCCTTTCAATGAAATGTCGTTCAATGAAATCTTAGACGAGGACTTCGATGAGTAATCAAATACTACTTGCACTTAAGTACTGGAGCTACTGTCCTTGAAAACACACAAATGTGGTACAAAATGTTTATGTTACAGTAGGGGTGTCTGCAATGTCAATGGAACCAACTCTGTTCTGGTTCCCACGAAAAGGGATATCCTGTAATGTTCAGAGAACATCGTGGGAACCAAGAAAAAAAGGTAGGGGTTGGTGTTCTTAAATTTCTGGAGGTTGTATGCCTCGGGGAACACGTCCCTAGGCAATTCGTTGGATGAATGAGTCTTTGGAAAGTGATGTTCTGCAGGTCTCCAAAGTGACCACGAAGGGGTGTGAAGACTGAACTTGACGGGTTAATCTCGAAGAGACTGCCAATGGAGGAACGATTGTTGATATTTCAGAAGAGCATCGCCCATGAAATATCTATAAAATAGAGACAAATCGCCAACTTTTCTACGGTGTTCCAGACAAGTGAGCGAGTTTGTAAGCGAGGCATCACCGACGAGAAGAATTGCCCTTTTTTGGACAGAATCCAGTAGCTTCAGGATATGTTTAGGTGCTGCACTCCAAATATGGGAACAGTACTCCAGTACAGGTCGGATCTGTGCCTTATAGATCATAAGCAGCTGACTGGAGGTGAAATAGCTCTTGGAACGAAACAAAAAACCAAGTTTTTGGGATGCACTTTTGGCAATGGACCTCACGTGATTTTCTCAGGAAAGGTTATTGCTGATAGTAATACCAAGCATCGATATGGATGACTTCAGTGGTATGGTTACTCCTGACAAAGTTATGTTAGGCACAGTGAGATCGGCTTTTCTAGAGAAAAGACATGCTTGTGTTTTGTTTGCATTGAATTCTACCAAGTTATTGGATCCCCATTCGAGAATTGTTGCTAAGTCCATATTTATATTGTTAACATTTCTTCCTCGTTCATTTCTGGTTTCACGGGCTGATATAGAAGTAAAAATAGTGTTGGTGCTAAAATGGATCCTTGCGGAACACCAGCATTTATGAGTAGAGTGTCAGATGAAACTCCATCGACCACTACATGAAGAGACCTGTTTGAGAGAAAACTAGCAAGCAGAGAACACAGCTGAGGGGGCAAGCCATAAGATGGAAGCTTGGCGAGGAGTCCCTGGTGCCAAACTCGATCGAACGCCTTGGAGATATCTAATGCCACAGCTAAAGTTTCTCCATACTTTTCAATAGATAGCTGCCATATATGTGAGACGTATGCGAGCAGGTCACCAGTTGATCTCTGATGGCGGAAGCCATATTGCCTATCATTGATAATTCCTGAGTCTTCCAGATATTTCATGAGCTCGATGTTGATGGCTTTTTCCATGACCTTTGAAATAATAGATAGCAGTGCGATAGGTCTGTAGTTGCTAGGTAGGGTCTTTTTGCCTTTTTTAGGGCCAGTTGTACATAACGCAGTTCACCGATAGTTCAGTTGAACAGTAAATCACTGGTGAACGTGGTTCACATACCAATGGGTTGTACCAATTCTAGTTCAGTTGATTGACGATCAATTTAGGTTGGTACATAAATTCTTTAAAACTGTTACTTCAGTTTTTAAATATACAGTGTTCTGTGGTAATTTATGTGACTTTTGATACTCATAAGCATCTTTATTGTGTTTTGGAAATTACGAAGTTTATTATGGATTTATTGAATGAGCTGATGGAAGACGAGGACTTTTTGGAGTTAGTAAATAATTTTCATCGCGAAAGGCTGCCACAAACATATAGGGAACGCCCAAATCATTTTACAAAATGGAATGATAGAGATTTCAAATTTAGATTTCGACTTTCAAAAGAAGTTGTACAGTTTTTAATTGAGGAATTGTCGGAAAATATATCTTCTAAGACTGATAGGTTGGTAACATGAATATTTATTGTAGATATTATGATTAAAATATTTTTTTATCAGGAACCATGCTCTTTCTCCAACTGATATGGTATTTCTTACGCTGAGATTTCTGGCAACTGGTTGTTTCCTACAAGTAGCAGGAGATTTTTGTGGCATTGATAAATCAACAGCAAGTAGAACTGTGCATAAGGTGTTAAGAGAGTTAGCACGATTAAAGAGTCAATACATTAAAATGCCTGATAGTGAAGAAGAATTGCAAGTAGTAAGAAATAGCTTTTATAATATTGCAAGATTTCCAAAGTGTATAGGAGCAATTGATTGTACACACATTAAAATCAAAAGTCCAGGTGGCCATAATGCTGAGATTTATAGAAATAGAAAGTCATTCTTCTCACTGAATGTGCAAGTTGTTGGAGATGCAACATTAAAAATTAGGAATATTGTTTGTCGATGGCCAGGTTCTTCTCACGATGCAAACATATTTAGAAATTCGAGAATAAAACACGATTTCGAAAATGGTAGATTTCGAGATACTCTGCTTGTATGAGATAGTGGATATCCTAACAAGTCATATTTGATAACTCCACTTCCAAATCCAATTACTAGAGCAGAGAACTTATTTAATAAGGCCCAAATCAGAACTCGGAATCCAATTGAAAGGCTATTTGGTGTACTCAAAAGGCGTTTTCCAATTCTAGCAACAGGTGTGAGACTCAGTCTTTATAAAGTAGAAGCTGTCGTTGTTGCTTGTGCAGTTCTGCATAATATTGCTATAATGATGAATGAAGAAGAACCAGCAGCAGATAATGCAGAAATTAAAGCAGCAATTGAAGTAACAAATAACGTGAATAATGAAATAAATGCAAGGCATGCCAATGTTGGACAATTGAACAATACTACAAGACATGTTTTGATTACTCAGTATTTCCAAGCCCTATTGAATGAGAAAAACGAGTGAATGTATTAAATTTATGTATATAAAACATGTAGTATGTATTTTTCAGTTGAACCATTGAGAAATGAAAGATAGCTTAACTATTAATATATTTAATGTGAAATTACAAATAAAGTTTTTCTAGAGACTATCTAAATATTTATTTTTTCAATATTTCCATCCTCTGGTAATGTTCCTGCCTTAAAAGTTCTCTTCTCTCTGCAGCATCATTTTCCATAATTTCCAGTTCCTTCATGTGTTTTTCTTGCATTAGCTTCATTTTTAAAATTATGTTCTTCAATTAAACATTGTTTTTGGACATCTACCAGCTGTACTTTAGTTGCAGCCATTCTTCTAGCTTGTAACCTAAAGATTCTTTCCTAGGAGTTCTTTTCGTATTAGATGTGACTGGCATTTTATTTTCTAGAACAAATATACTTTATAAAAACCTGATGACAAAAATAATTTAAAATAAACCAAATAATAGAATATACACAGTCATATCATTTTGTTTTCTAACATACAAACAGTAGTCATATTTACTCCTCTGAAAATCAAGAGTTGTCAAAAATTCGTTAAAACATTCATACCATGCACGAGGACTTTCCTTTAAACCATACAGTGCTTTATTTAATTTATAGACTCTGTCCGAACCATCTTCATAACCAACTGGCTGTTTAACATATACTTCAGATAAAACTTTACCATTCAAAAATGCAGTTTCTACGTCCATTTGATGATTATTTAAGGAATTTTGACAACAGTAAGACAACAATAATTTAAATGTCGGCATTTTAGCAACAGGAGAATAAGTGTCATCAACACAATCAGTCTGCTGAAATCCTCTAACCACTAACCTTGCTTTATATTCACTCACACTCTTCTTTCTATAGATCCACTTAACATCAATTACCTTTTTGTCCTCTGGAGGTTTGTTCACAAGCATCCATGTATTATTTTTTACTAAACTGTCCATTTCACGATTCATTGCTGCTTTCCAATTTTTCGATTCATCACATTTGATTGCTTCCTGAAAATTTTCTGGAACCAGAGCATCACAATAATTTACACTTATACAATAATAACCAAATTCTTCATCAAATCAGCGTGGAGGCTTAGTTTGTCTTTCTGTTCTTCTTTTCTTATCTTCTTTATTTTCACTATTTGTTACCATACTCTCTTTATGTACATTTTTTTCTTTTTTCTTGTGTTCCGTTGTATCCTTCTTATCATCTGCATCAATAAAAATTTCGTCTTCGTTTTCTTTACTTTCAATTATAATTTTTTGTTTTTCTTTTTCTTCTTCCATGCTGTTTTCCTTCTCTTCATCGTCATCATCGTCAAATCCACACAAAGTTATGTATTCTTCAATAATGTCACAGTGTCTAGCTATTTTAATTTTGTTATTTATTAATACTCTGTATCCTGTCTCCGTATATCCAAGTAAAATTCCAATTTCTGCTTTTTTATCCCATTTAGATGCTCTTCTTTCTTCTGGTAATCTGACAAACACTTTACTTCCATACAATTTTAGATACTTTACTGATGGCTTCCTCTTAAAAAATATTTCATATGGCGTTTTTCTTTCAATAGTATTAGTCAAAGTTCTGTTTTTCAGATATGCAGCTGTCTTAATTATTTCTGGCCAGAATTTCCTTTCCACTTTTGATTCAGATAAAAGACATCTTCCCATATCCATTAATGATCGATTATATCTCTCTGCAGTTCCATTTAGTTCATGCACATATGCTGGACAAGGCTTTATCATGATTCCTTTTTCTTTTGCAAACTGAAAAACTCTTGCATTCATATACTCCTTTCCATTGTCACATCGCAGTTCCTTTATCATTTTTCCCGTTATGTTATGTACTTCATTAACATACTGTACTAAACATTCATATACTTCGACTTTTGTCCGGATACAGTAAACTTTGACTAACTTGCTGTAATCGTCTATGAAGCTTAGAAAATACTTTTCACCATTATTACCAGTAGTTTAATGCGGTCCATTTAAATCTGAATGTACAATTTCTAATATATCTGCTGCCTTTCTCCGGCTGTTATTGAAAGGTAAGTTATGCATTTTGTTTTCTATGCATATTGCACACTTTAGATGATGTGTTTCAATCTCTTTTGGTAATCCTTCTAAAGATTCATTCTTGCACATTTCTGCTAAATTATTAAAGTTTATATGGCCCAATGTACGGTGTAATTTTTCTTTTTTTGACATATTGCTTTTACTTACATTTGCATAAAATATCTCTTCATTTACATAACTTTTCATTTTGTATAGTCTCTCCTCTTTAATTGCAATGGCTATGAGTGATCCATATGGGTTATATATTTTTGATGATTTCCCTCTTGAAACAACTGAATTTTTTTCTGTAATTTTAGAGTAACTCAATAAATTTGCTTGCATTTCTTTCACATAAAAAACATTTTTCAATACAATTTCAGACTTCTTTCCATAAACAGAGAAATAGGTTTTTATATTACCAACTTTTGTAGCCTTTAATATTTTTCCATCACCAATTTTTACTTTGACAGGTTTCTTCAAAGTTTCAGAAGTTTCATAATACTCATCTGTGTTAATAATATGATCTGTACATCCGCTGTCAAGTAACCATTCCAGTTCACCTTTTCTTGGCTTCTCATCTTCATTTGTGGACACATTATTTACTACAGCAGTGTGGAAACTATTTCCTTGGTAATCATGATGATTATTATTATAATTTCCTCGTCCTCGATGAAAATTTCTTGTATTATACCCACGTCCTCGGAAACCAGAGTATCCACGACCTCGACCACGGTACACAGTTGAAGAACGACAATCTCTTTTAAAATGGCCAGGTTTTCCACAGTTAAAACATTTTAAATTATTTTGACCAGATGACCTCGCTTCAGCTCGAAAAGCATTTGCTCTATCATATGTTGTTTCATTCGATTTTTCTTCGGCACTTTTTAATTTTATTTTGCTTTTCAGATATTCGACGGTTCTCTCAGTTTCTGGTAAAACGTCAATTAAATCACCAATGTGGCTATAGCTTTGTGGTAACGATTTTAGCATATAGTTTAGTTTCTCTTGCTCCGATATAATTGCGCCTGCCTGTTTAAGCTCGTTGACGGCTTTTTCAAAGTCATCAAAGTATAAATTTACCTCAGAGTAATTATTGAGTTTCACAATTTCGAGGTTATGACGGCACACAATTTGTAAAGCCGTCGACTTTTTCAGATACATTTCATCGAACTTTTGTATAATATCATATGCAGAATGTAACTCGCAGACGTATTCCAATTGTTTATTGCTTATCACACTATAAATATAGTTTGTGGCCTGCACATCTTTTTCCGTCCATACTGTTACATCATCAGTACTAATTTTCTTTCTTTTTGCCGGTTCTAAACATTTCTTGAATTCCAAAAATTTGAACAGTCGTATCTTCCAGTTTTTGTATTCTATTCCATCGAATATCGGTATTGTAATTTCGAGTTTGGTGGCCATATTCACACGTGGTTTTTTTTTTTTTTTTTAATAGAAATCTTATTTTTCTTCAAACTTTTTCTCGTTTTTACTACTAAACAACAATTTCAACCACGCTCTGCTACCATGTTAATATAATATGATTGAAACACAGCTTTTGTAGTATTTTAATTTTATTTTCTTGTACTTGATACAACACATTACACGTTTTTGTTTTTGTGACGCCATGACAGGAAGTTGTCGGCGCAGGATAGGTAAACTTGACATTGTGGTGTTGCCAGTATAAATGTATAATAATAACCAACAACAATATTAAATTAAATATTATTTAAATGTAAATGATGTTTAGGAAGAGAGTTATGAAGGAAATTCGTGAGTACATTGGTAGATTTAGCTCTCAATAAAACCCTAGAAACAACTGGTACTTTCTTAATGATATCTTCCAATTTAGCAAGAAAACGATTTAACCTACCTCGAGTTTCTATCTCTCTTCTTGATAAATGAACATTTATCACAATTCTACATTTCTAGTCTGAATATGACGTCGAACACAGGTATATATATATATATATATATATATATATATATATATATATATATATATATATATATATATATATTTAATTTGTTTGTAAGTGACTGACTCTATGTTTTGTTATTAATTTTTCATTGTTTGTGCAATTACAGTATAAGGTCACTTTTTTTCTTAATGTTATTTACTTTTAGCTTTTTCCTGATGAAGTCAATAAATGGGCGTTTCTCTGTAAACTGGGCAACTCGTTCTAAGGAAACTGTCTAGGCAACTTTTTTGCTCATAATATAATAAATTTTATTTAGGGAACAAGTATCCGTCTATTTATTAATATAGGGCAGATGAACCACAAATATTTCCATTACTTTAGAAAATATTAAGCATTTTCTGAAAAATGCATACAGGGGACTGTTGTCAAAGCCAGGGGACTGTGAACTCAAATAAAAAAATACAATTTTAGTATCGAAATTAAATGTTTTTTTATTATTATAAACTTTGGAGCTTAAGAATTAGGTAACTGAATAATAAAAAATTAAAGAATCAACTATCTTTATATAATATTGTACTTAGCACTGTAATCTTAATATTTACTCATTATTAATTAAAATCACATATATTGAAA
This sequence comes from Agelastica alni, assembly GCA_950111635.1. NCBI lineage: Eukaryota > Metazoa > Arthropoda > Insecta > Coleoptera > Chrysomelidae > Agelastica > Agelastica alni. Next base: position 28,401,380 of record OX467718.1, on the reverse strand, counting down.
AGACTTTCAGTACTTTGAAACTTACACTACAGAATCAGTGTGTCACGTGCCTATTTTTTCCCTTCTACAGTTCATTATAATTGTGTCTCAGATAGTTTCGTATTCCTTAGTTACTCGTAAGTAGGATTGCATACCGTACTTTGTTGTAACTTAAAAATTATATCATTCGTTGTAAATAGTGTTGCATACCTTGTAGGGATAGGATTATTGTTTGGTTTGCATTTCTGTGTGGATGGGGCTGGATATCCACACGGACGAGTGCGATTCTGGGTTGACGTTTATTCCGTGACATTTCTTGATTTCCGGCCTAGGAGTGTCAGTAGTTGGGTGATAGTCTTCGAAGTCAGGTGTTGGTGAGAGTTGTTGGGACGGTGTGTTATTAGCACGTGTGCAGAACCTCTATGGGATTTCTTTCATATCTGGCTGTATTTGGGCCATCTTAATTGGATTTTGAAGAAAAACCACTTAATTTTTAACTTGACCATTCTATCTTACCTTCGTTGTTGATATTTTGGATTTTTGGTGTCGAGTTAAAATAACCGCATGCGGGATTTATTTGAGGGAAGCCATTGTTAATTAGCAGGTGTCGCCCCATAATCAAACCGGCACCAGGAGTAGGCCACAGGAGTACATGTGAATTCGTATACCCAAAGGTTATCAGTGATTTATTTTTAAATATATAACGCCGTGTCTCATTTTGACACCACGATTAAGTTTTGTTTTAGTTTATCAATATAGTTCTTTGTGAATTCGTATACCCAAAGGTTATAAGTGACTTATTTTTAAATATATAACGCCGTGACTTATTTTGACACCACGATTAAGTTTTGTTTTAGTTTATTAATATAGTACATTGTTGGAAACTATTTATTGCATTAGATAATATGCCAAAACTAAACTTGGATTAAAATAACCTTCTCAATAATTCTTAATGTCCAAGTAAAAATATATTTTCTTCCTACTTATTTGTAAATATCCTACAATCTTGATATTTTAAAGGACAACCATTGTAAAAATATTTTTAAATAAACTCGATTGTTTTGGCAGTGAAAATCTTTATGTAAATGGATCATCATCCAGCCTTATTCTCTTGTCCATTGCTGAACGTAGGCCTCCTCGAAATATTTCCATCTTTCCCTATTTTGCGCCTCTGCGATCCAGTTCGTGGTTATCCTTTTGAGGTCATCTGTCCATCGTGTCGGTGGTCTACCCCTGCTTCGCTTATCCGATCTCGGTCGCCACTCCAGAACTTTCTTTGTCCACCTTCCGTCCTTCATTCTAGCCACGTGTCCTGCCCATCTCCATCTCTGCTTTGTAATTCTCTCTATTATGTCCTCTACCCCCGTTTTTCTCCTTATATCCTCGTTTCTGACTCGGTCGTTAAGGGAAAGTCCTAACATGGATCTCTCCATTTTCCGTTGCACTACTTGTAGTTTTTTAACTATTGTTTTTGTTAAGGTTAGGGTTTCAGCCCCGTATGTCATAACTGGGAGAACACACTGATTGAAGGTCTTCCTTTTCATACTTACGGGAATTTCTGATTTAAATATGTCCCTAAGCTTTCCGTACGCTGCCCATCCCAGAGATATTCGTCTGGACAGTTCGCACGTCTGGTTGTCCCTGCCGATCCGGATTTCATGGCCAAGGTAGGTGAATTTTTCTGTGATTTCGAGGATTTTGTTTTCTATTTCTACAGGTTCGCTTGGTACTAGGTTGGTTAACATTTTTGTTTTGTTATAATTTATTTCCAAACCTGCTCTTTATGTTGCCCGTTGTAGATCTTTTAGCATTTCCCTGGCTTCCTGCATGTCATCTGCCATTAGAACTGTCATCCGCAAATCTTAGATGGCTCAGTCTTTCCCCATCTATCATAATTCCCTTATTTTCCCAATTCAGAGTTTTGAAAACATGTTCCAGGACCGCAGTGAATAGTTTTGGAGATAACGTATCGCCCTGCCTGATTCCTCTTTTTATTTTTATTTCCCTAGACGATGTATGCAGGTCAATTGTTGTTGTTGCGTTTTTGTAGATATTGTATATAATGTTAGAGTATCTTCCATCTATTCTGCATTCTTTTATTGCTCGTAATATTGAAACTAATTCAACGGTGTCAAAGGCTTTGTAAAAGTCCACAAAGATTAGGGTAAGCGGTTTGTTGTATTCTACTGTTTTCTCGATGAGGGTTTTTATGCATTGCAGATGATCGTTAGTCCCGTAGCCAGAGCGGAACCCTGCTTGTTCTCTAGGTTGGTAGAAATCCAGTTTATTCTCTAGCCTGTTGGTGATTATACGGGTGTAGAGTTTGTACAGGTGGTTGAGAAGGCTAATGGGTCTATAGTTATCCAGGTCTGTCATATCGCCCTTTTTATGAATTAGGATAGTAACAGAATTGTTCCATTGGTTCGGGATGGTTTGATTTTGAAGGCATAAATTGAACAATTTTTCTATTGCCTCAATAAGGGCAGGGCCTCCATTTTTTATGGATTCTATCACTATTCCATCATTGCCAGGTGCTCTATTGTTTTTCATTTTCTTCAAGGCGTGAATAATTTCTTCCTTAGAGATTTCGGGGATGTCCTCAGATCCTTGGTTTGTAATTTTTAGAGATGCGTGTTCATCTGGTTCTAGCTTTAGTTTGTTTTTGTATAAGGTTTGATAGAATTCTTCAACTATGTTTAGCATCTTTTCCCTGTTTGATTCTATTTTCCCATTTTTATCTTTCAGCTTTATGATTTCTCGTCTACCTGTCGTTAGTTTGCGTCTCAATACTTTCATACTTTTATTGTTCTCTATAGTCTGCATGATTTTTCCTTGTTTATATTTCCTGATATCATTTCTGATAGCTTTAGATATTTTTTTGTTGGCCTTATTTATTTCCTGATGATTTGCATTTTTATCTTTTAAAAGTAACCTTCTGTTTTCCATTTTCGACTTTGTCGTTGGGGTAATTCGTTCTTCTTTCTCGTTACTTGGGCAGAACTTTTTTGGGCATCTTCGATTGCGTGGATTATTGAGTCATTCAGGATATTTAGATCATTCGTTGGTGTTTTTTTTAGTGTGTTGTCTATGTGTTCTTGGAACTTTTGTTCGTTCGTGGGTTGTCTCCAGTTTTGTGTTTTTCTTTTTGTCATCATTTTACTTCTCTCTTTCCTAGTGTTTATCTCAATATGGGCTCTAATCATTCTGTGGTCGCTTCCTATTGTAAATCTATTCAGTACTGTCACATCTTTAATAATGTACTTCTTGTCGCTTATTATGTAGTCGATCTCATTTTGTGTATTTCCGTCCGGGCTCTTCCACGTCCATCTTCTATGAAGTTTTTTGTAAAAGAAACTATTCATCTGGAATAGGTTGTTCTCCATTAGATAGTTTACTAAAGTCTCGCCTCTTTGATTTCTGCCCGGGCTGCCAAAATTTCCTAGAGCAAATTCAGACGGATCAGATTTTATTCCAGTTTTGGCATTAAAGTCGCCACATATTATCGTGAAATGTGTATGGTCTTGATTTAGTGCCTTTGTTATTTCGTCATACAGTACATCTATTTCTTCTTCTGTGTGGTCCGAAGTTGGTGCGTAGATTTGTATAATTTTTAGGCTGTATCTTGGATTGAGTCGAAGTATCAAATATATCACTCTCGTTGATATGGCTTGTATAGTGCTAATATATTCTGATACGTTTTTATTAATAAGGAACCCTACTCCTCCAACTGATTGTTGTTCTTCTCCGAAGTAGTAAAAAGTGTTGCCGGATTTTAATTTCTGTAAGTTTTCACCCTTCCTTCTGACCTCGCTAATACCGACTATATCCCACGTGATATTCTCCAGTTCCATTTCCATTTCCACTAATTTTCCCTCTGATAAAAGAGTTCTGGCGTTGTAGGATGCAATTTTAAGTTTTATCCTGTGTTTGGGGTTTGTTTTTCTCATCATATTTTTATTTTTATCATGTGTCTTGTATGTCTTATACGAATTTATGCCTCCCCCAGATTCCTTGAGGCTGCCCTCGGATGAGGGGTGGGATGTAAATGGATAAAACGAGTAAATTGGCAGCCTTATGTAAACGTTTGAATTAGTGTTATTAATGAGTTAATTTATATATGTTTTACTTTTTTTGGTAACTTGGAAAAGTCTGTTACTCTTACTTCTGTTATGGTTATTTTATAAAGTTGTAAATTCTAAATTTTTGGTTTGTTTTAGCAAGAAAATTTACCATAGCTGTTAATTTTTTGACTATATGTGTTATAATTTTATTATTGAACTGTGTACTTCGATTTATTGTGTGAGTAAAGTATTCAATATATTTTAGCTATAATTTTATTTATTTGGTTTACCATAATCTTAGTTGTTTATCGTGTGGCTCTGCTAGTGCTTATAAGACCTAGGGGTTTCCGGCTTGAACCGTCTAAGTCGGTGGCGCGGCTCACTTTTATATTTTTTTCTTCTACCCTCTACGGCTGAGCTCGGGCATAATTTGCCAGTAGAGAAACCGCCAGCAAAGTACTCTTTAGAAAACGAAAAGACGTGGCAAGTCTCGAAAAATAATTAGTTATTTCTAAAATATAGCATAAATAGGTAAGAAAAATAGTATTTAAAGTCTTATTTTTTCTCGAAAACATCTACAGGTGAATCGAACTTGTAATACATTCTATTGCCTTTTAAAACTATATTGGGATTAGACAGCTTCTGTACCACTTGGTCCATTGTAATGTCTGCCACATCATCATCATCGTATCTAAATAATTGGCCTTTATTATCACAGATCTTTAAGAATGTAACCCGTATTTCGCCATCTTCTTTTTTTTTTTTTTATGTTCTGATTCCCACGAAAAGGGATATCCTGTAATGTTCAGAGAACATCGTGGAAACCAAGGGAAAGAAGGTAGGAGTTGGTGTTCTTTCTCGGGGAACACCTTCCTAGGCAATGAGTTCCAAAGCCTCGCAATTCGTTGGATGAATGAGTCTTTGGAAAGTGATGTTCTGCAGGTCTCCAAAGTGACCACGAAGGGGTGTGAAGACTGAACTTGACGGGTTAATCTCGAAGAGACTGCCAATGGAGGAACGATTGTTGATATTTCAGAAGAGCATCGCCCATGAAATATCTATAAAATAGAGACAAATCGCCAACTTTTCTACGGTGTTCCAGACAAGTGAGCGAGTTTGTAAGCGAGGCATCACCGACGAGAAGAATTGCCCTTTTTTGGACAGAATCCAGTAGCTTCAGGATATGTTTAGGTGCTGCACTCCAAATATGGGAACAGTACTCCAGTACAGGTCGGATCTGTGCCTTATAGATCATAAGCAGCTGACTGGAGGTGAAATAGCTCTTGGCACGAAACAAAAAACCAAGTTTTTGGGATGCACTTTTGGCAAAGGACCTCACGTGATTTTCTCAGGAAAGGTTATTGCTGATAGTAATACCAAGCATCGATATGGATGACTTCAGTGGTATGGTTACTCCTGACAAAGTTATGTTAGGCACAGTGAGATCGGCTTTTCTAGAGAAAAGACATGCTTGTGTTTTGTTTGCATTGAATTCTACCAAGTTATTGGATCCCCATTCGAGAATTGTTGCTAAGTCCATATTTATATTGTTAACATTTCTTCCTCGTTCATTTCTGGTTTCACGGGCTGATATAGGGGCCCTGGAAGAAAAAGCGGTATGAAGGGTACTATCATCGGCAAAGCTGTGTACGGGACATGAAGTTGCTATTAATAGGTCGTTGATGTGAAGTAAAAATAGTGTTGGTGCTAGAATGGATCCTTGCGGAACACCAGCATTTCTGAGTAGAGTGTCAGATGAAACTCCATCGACCACTACATGGAGAGACCTGTTTGAGAGAAAACTAGCAAGCAGAGAACACAGCTAAGGGGGCAAGCCATAAGATGGAAGCTTGGCGAGGAGTCCCTGGTGCCAAACTCGATCGAACGCCTTGGTGATATCTAATGCTACAGCTAAAGTTTCTCCATACTTTTCAATAGATAGCTGCCATATATGTGAGACGTATGCGAGCAGGTCACCAGTTGATCTCTGATGGCGGAAGCCATATTGCCTATCATTGATAATTCCTGAGTCTTCCAGATATTTCATGAGCTCGATGTTGATGGCTTTTTCCATGACCTTTGAAATAATAGATAGCAGTGCGATAGGTCTGTAGTTGCTAGGTAGGGTCTTTTTGCCTTTTTTAGGGACTGGCTGTACTCTTGCAATTTTCCAATTGGACGGAAATACTCCCAAATTGTAAGAGTGGTTGAACAACTTGCAAAGAACAGGTGTTAGTTCGGGGGCACATTTCTTGAGAACAATCGGCGGGATTCCGTCAGATCCACAGGCTTTGTTGGTGTTGAGACCCAGCAAAATCTTTCTGATAGTACGTTGGCGAAAGGTGATCTCGGGCATGTGACTGTCAATAGGTGTAATGTTCGATGGTTGTTTTCCCGAAGAATCCAGAGTGGAATTTCCAGAGTTTCCAAGTGGGGCACAAACTTCTATTCTATACGGGTCAGGATTGGTGGTGAGGAAAAGATCTAGTGTATTGGCATCCTGGTTGTTGACATCAGGGATGCGGGTTGGTAGCTCGACCAGTTGTTCTAGACCATGAGTGATGGCGAAGGCCTCAGCTTGACGACCTGCATCATCAGTTTTGTTAGAGAATTTGAGCCAGGCAGCGTTATGTACATTAAAGTCCCCCATGATTATGGTTTCAGCTGTTGGATGGTTCTCCTGAATGTAGTCCAGTTTGAGTGATAAAAACTCAAAGAGGTTGTTATATGAAGGTTCATTAGGTGATAGGTAAAGGCAGCAGAGGAACTTAGTCACTTTGGTATCAGATAGCTTAAACCACATCATATGAAAGTCTTTCGGTTCCAAACTCTCTTCACGCTGGCATGAAAGGTTAGCCTTAGCGTAAAGGCAGACTCCACCTTTGAACCTGAGTCGAGAATGGAGTTCGTAACCAGGACAAAGCATATGGACCTTGTTGGTGGACGAGTTTACTTGTGTTTCTGTTAGAGCCAGAATATCCGGTTTTTTCGTCGTAGGTGATGGTGGACGTCATTGATGTTCTTGTTGAGTCCACGGATGTTGCAAAAATTAATCTTTAATGTTGAGTCCCCTCGAGTACCTCTCGCCCGGAAATCCGAATGGAGAGGTATTTTGCTTCCGGAGTGTTTTACTCTAGAAGACTTCATCATTATTACTATTAGGATGCACCTGAAAATAAAGGAGGAATTGGGGAAAAGGAAAGAGGGAGACCGGAAAGTATCGACCGAACACTGAAACATGGAATGATCCATTTCACAGCACAGAAAGTCGATATGGTGGTATTTCACCGGGCGATGAGACCATCTTCCACCTACGGTTATCCTTTTAGTCGCCTCTTACGACAGGCAGGATTTACCCTGGGGCTATTCTGAAGCCGACCCTATCATCAATCTTGTCAATTATGCTCACATATCTATATTCCATATTTGTTTTGCCAAGCAATTTCACAACAATATAATCTCCAGTTTTGAATGCTTGTACTATAGCAGAACTAGGTCCAGCCTCATTCTCAGATTCTGAATCAGTGTACACATCTTCTACATTAAGTTTTGGCTTGTCTTCATAAATTATTTTTCCGATATTAAAATGCATACAACAGTCATTGTCGCAAAAGCAGCTTAAATTTTTCATCACTATCTCAGCAAAATTTAATTTTATTCCCATTGGATTAAAGAATTTTCCAGTGACTTGATGGACTTTGAGGGTGCCAACAAAATTTTTCATTTTGGTTACTTCTCGATCGATTTCAATGCTCATTTCTTTAATTGTTTCATCTGGTATAATGCACAAACTAATTGCAGGACATCTCTTTTCAATGGTTCTACAAATTTTTCCAGATTTTCGACATCGCCTCCAGTAGCAACCAGGGTATCTGCAGTCCTCTTGCAAGTAGCTCCAACGCCGTCTGGAGCGCCTTTACCATGGCCACTTTCCGTATAGTTCCAAGTAAAATTTTGCACATGTGGAAATCTTTCTGGTATTTTCGTTGCCATAATGTAAAACATGCTTTTATTTCTGTATTGGGTAACTGGCCCATCACTCAAAAAATGCAGGTGTTTAATTTGAAGTGGAAAGGCATTAAAAATCGGATTAAGATGAGCCCAAATGGCTGACGGAGAATGAGAAACATTCGTAGAAATTGTGCAGTAAGATTTTGTTGTGTCTTTCAAATATACTACGACCGCGTGCAGGCTTATTTGTGTGCGTGAACCTCCAAAATGAAAAGCTTGAATTTATTGAGAATACTTTGTTAAATAATTTTCAGAAAAGTCCATGTGAATAAGAGCGTCTTCTTCTGTCAGTGTACTTTTAAGTTTCTTAATTGCACTGAACTGGTGTACAATATTTCTTTCGTGACGAAAAAATGTCTCTAGCTCATCTTGCAATTCTATAATAGGGTCGCGCGATTTCACATCAAAGGATTTCTTAACGTATTTGGTTACTCGACGAGTCTTTTTGGATTTTGAGTCTATGAAATCAACTTTTTCACATATCTATTTCTTACAACTGATATGTCTTATATTATCAAATTATTTATAAGAAGGAATCTTATTAACACACTTTTGACAGTCTCTAGACAAACATTTCTCATTATAGCGGTCACAACACAGCTCCTGAAGCAATCTCTGATAGCTGTTATAATTTAAAAATTTTGCATTGAATAAAGCAGATACTTTTAAATCTATGTTTGCGTGAGTCATGTACAAACAAATATCACGTTTATTAACTTTGGACATGACAATACAAAACGGTCGCAGTCTGCAAAAAGTTGGGTAACTTAGTGTGAAATTTCCCTTCTCTTGTTTGAATTTTTTGTACAACCCTAGTAATGAGTCAAGCATGTATCGCTTTTGTTTTCGTTCTGATTTTCTCGTTATAAATTCTTTCTTTCCCGCTCCTAGCCTACTATTGGAATCATCTTCATAGAAATTAACAACTGCTCTTACACATGCATCTGAAATTTTGTTTCTTCTTTCCAATCGATGACCCGTTTTTGCCTTTTTTTATTCTTTTGTAGCTTATCACACCGGTGTTGATCATTCGCCATAACTTATATTTATCAACTATCTTTCCATTAACCATTTTTGTTAAGTCTTTTTTCTTTTACGGTTTTCATCTCTGAAAAATTTTCTTGCATTTGTTGTTTTAGTACTTCACCGAAAAGTGCTTTTTTGACTAGATCTTTCCTTAATTCTGGAGTATATGCCATTTTTTGTACTTTAATACTTTCTTCTGCATTTCTTTATCTTTTTTCTTCTTTATTTTATATCTAAGCATCTTTTCTTTATTTTTATTAATTATTCCAGCAACTTCAGGTGTTGACATTTGACATGAAGTAGATACATCAGAATCTGGAGTATTTTCTTTAATAAATGAGTTAGTAATATTTGCTAATACTTTTTTCTTATTGCGATACTTGGTGCAATGCTCTTTCCACTTCTTCTTGGCATTTCGGTGTTCTCGTGGAGTTATATTCTCAACAAGCTTTCTAGTTCCATTTTATTTTTTTTAAGGTACTTGAGGCGTTCTTTTTCTTTAAGTTCTTCCTTTTTCTGAGGGTCATTTTTAATCTTCCCATATCTCTTTCGCTCTGCTTCCCTTTTTTTTGTAGAATCTTTTCTTTAGTGGCTTTTTTTTTCTTTGGTGCCATTCTCAAAAAAAATCTAAAACAATAACAAATATAATTTAGACAGTCCCCTGGATGCTAAAACAGTCCCCTGTCTTGTAGAGAGACAGGGAACTGTTGCCAGGGGACTGTTTAATTTGATTTCATTGATGAGTAGCACAAAATGTAATTGATCTATGCTACTTTGCTGCACATAGGAAGTGTATATCTATTGTAACAATTTAAATATTTGAAGGAATCATTAAAATACATAAATAGAAGTAAAATAATCCTTACCAGAGGACTGTTGGCTGTCAGGTTACAACGCGGCCTCCACGGAAGGACGCTCGAACACTACTAAATAAGATGGCGTTCGGGTCGTAATGGTGGCAACCGCGCAAACTTCAAACTTGTTGCGTTTCGTTACACGCATAAAAGGCGTTGTTTAACCTTTCGGCTACGTGACACGTAATTTAAAATATAGACAGGGGGACTGTTCACTAAATGCGAAGACAAAATTTCATTGCCTTTCTTTAAATTGTAAAATAATATTTATGTAAAATAAATAGGTCTCATTGACAATCAAACAATATTGATTTAATAATACAACAATTCGATTAATTTCAATAGATACTATCTCGATTAATTTAGTCTGAAGTAACTATACTGCTTTGGTGACTTGCCAGGGGACTGGTTTTGAAGAACTTTAAAAACGTTTTTAATATAATAAAGTTTATTTTAGTGTATTTTTTATGTTGAGCAGCGGTAGATTAAGGTATTGATTTTTGGAATTATCTACGAAATATTTACGGTCTTTCATTTTTTGTAACAAAATTAGCCTGGGACAATGAGTTGCTCAGTTTATAGAGAAACGCCCAAATAGTGATGAAATATAGAGAATTAAAATAACGAATGAGTTTCATTTGTCACAGACCGCAAACCTAAATAAATTTATAACTGCTGTATGTACCTATTTTAAATATAGATATATGTGGGTCGATTATATATCAGAAAACAAAATACTCTTTTGGCTTTATGCCTGCGACAGGCATTGAATTACATCTGATATATAATCGTGTATACTACCCATCACAGGAAGCAAGATATACTCTCTCTCTGGTCCATTTCCCTGAGAAGGGATTAGTGACTATGATGCTCCTGTAGCAGCACTTATAGTATTGTGCCACTCCTCTCTATTCTGTGCCATATTTACAGTTTTATGTAGGCCTTGGCCAATTAGATCTTTAGTTTGGTCCACCCATCTCTTGAGTGACCTTCCGCGTGGGTGCTTCCCCTCTACCTTTCCTTCAACTATTACTAGTTGCAATGAGTCTGTCCTTCTTGCAATGTGGCCGATTTATGTTAAAAAGCTTTGTTTTATCTTTTTTGACAGATTTAGTTGAATATTTAGTTCTTGAAAAACAGATTCATTTGTACGGGCCGTCCAGGGTATCCGCAGTAGCCGTCTGTATGCTCACATTTCAAAGGCATTTATCCTTCTGGTATCGCTTTTCTTAAGTGTCCAGGTTTCTGCTCCATAAGTGGCAATAGGGAACACAAGTGAATTCAACAATCTTAATTTGGTGTTTTTGGAGATGGCTGTATCTCTCCAGATCTTGCTTAACTTAGTTACGGCTGTTAGAGCCAGTGCAACTCTTCTTATTTCACCTTTGCATGCACCGCTGTTGTCAATTAGAGACCCTAAATTTATTTATTAACCACCGCAAATCCAGCTGTGTTTTTTATGTGGGGTTGGTTGTTATTTTGTCGGTCTACAATCATGACAATAGTTTTATTGGGATTTAATTTTAATCCAAATTCTGCACTATTTTCCTAAAGACAGTGCTAATAAATTCCATTTCTTCTACACTAGATGTTATAATTAGTGTGTCGTCGGCATATCTCAGATTGTTAACTTTCCTTCCCCCCACAGATACACCACCTTGCCAGTTATCGAGAATGTCACGCATTATGTGTTCGGTGTATATGTTAAACAATAAAGGCGAGAGAATGCACCCCTGTCTAACGCCCTTCATTACTTGAAATCTGTTTGATGCGACATCGTTAGTTCTTATAAGATCATAATTGTGTTCATAAAGATGTCGGATAAGGGATCCAATTTTCTTTAAGTATTTGCCACATTTTGGCCATTTTACCAAGTCGAAGGACTTGGAATAATTGACAAAACAGAGGTACATTTTTAGGTTAAATTCTCGAGCTTTTTCAATTAACTGTCGTACGTTTCCTATTTTTTCTCTTGTTCCCTTACCAGGCATAAAGCCAGTTTGTTCTGCAACCTGGGGTAATAGATACGGACTAAGTCTGCTATTTATGATCTGTAGGAGAATTTTACACGCATGGGATCAGTAATCTTTTTACCATTTTCGTCCTGTATGATTTGTGTGCGTAGTTGAAACTCGCAAGAGAGGTACTTTACTTTATTAAACAATTTTCTAGATTCGTTGGTTGCGGAGTATCTTTCTATTTCCGTGCAGATTTCGTGATTGTATGTGTTTTTATCCTGTCTACAGCTATTTTTTATTTCTCTATTGATGTTTTTTAATTTTAGCTCTTTATCAGATGTTGTTGTTGGTAAGGCTTTTAAGTTTTTTGTGTTTCAAGTAGTCTGACGGTATTGTTAGATAACCAAGGTTTGGATTTTATCTCTGTGTTTCCAGGTGTACAGCTTTTTTAACTATTTCATTTATCCAGGACTCTAGTATCGTTTCACATTTCTTGTACATAATTTTTTGTGTAGGCGTTTCTATATAACTTGTCGCTATTTTTTCTGTGGAAGGTATTGGACACCTTTTTGTCCTGTTTACTTTCACTGCTCTTAGTTTACGATAAAAGTTTGCCACTAATGGTTTATTATTTTTTTTTTTTATTGATTTGTTTATATTAACAATCAGAACAACTTATATACAATAAGTATACAATTTACGTCCTATGAGCTAATTTGCTGGCTTCTTGTCGGGAAAGGTATCACATCCATTGACGTAATCCTCCTAACTATACCTGTAGAAGATCAATTGGCCATTTTCTTTTGAGCCGCCTTGGGTTAATTGGGATGGTGTTCAAGCCTTTCGAAGTGTTTTTGGGTTCTTTTTTGCATTTTTCTTCAATAAAGGGTATGTCAAGGTCTACGTGCAGTGTGTGTTTAGATACATACCATGGAGCATTCGCGATTATTCTTAATGACTTTGATTCGAAACGTTGAAGAATATTTATGTTCGATTTGCTGGAACATCCCCATAGTTCTATTTCGTATGTCCATATTGGTTTAATTATAGCTTTGTAAAATAAAAATTTTTTCTCTATGGATAAAGATGACTTTTTGCCAAACAACCAGTACATATTTTTCATTTTGAGATCAATGGCTTTCCTTTTTTTAAGTATGTGTTTCTTCCATGATAGTTTACTGTCCCAAATACTTAGCCCAACTGCTCTGGGAATTTCTATTTCATTAAGATATAATGGGGAACACTGTGAGCGTTTTAACGTGTACGTAACATAGGTACACTTTGTTTCGTTTATCTTTATTTTTCATTTGCTTAACCATCTTGTTAGTGCATCTAAGTGCAGTTGTAGTTTTCCAGTTGCTATCTCCGCATTCTTATGGTGACATGATGTAACAGTATCGTCCGCAAATGTTCCTTATTCTGTATCTGGTCTCATTGGAATATCAGCTGTTAACAAATTATACAATAGGGGACCAAGGACGCTTCCCTGTGGCACTCCAGAATTAATAGGATAGGTAGCTGAGTACTCATTTCCATAAGTAACGTGAAAGTATCTGTTCGTAAGATATGATTCAAGAAGCCTTAGTTGCATTATGCCCAACTATCTTAGCAAGTGATAGGTTGTCTTTAGAGTCACTACTTTTTACGACCTCATCATTTTTCCGATTCTCAACTGCTTTAAGCACATCTTCTTTCATTTTTCTTTCTCTGGTGAAACTCTTGTGTCCTTTATCAGCAGACCCTACACCGGAACTGTTATTTACATCTTCCTTGTGTTTCAGTTTTTCAGTAACATCATGACCACTTTTTCCAGTTTCCATTTTTTCAATTTCCATTTCTTCAGTACCGTTTTGGCCACCTACTTCAATTTCCATTTCTTCAGTACCGTTTTGGCCACCTACTTCAATTTCTATTTCGTCAGTATCGTTTTGGTCACCTTTTTCAATTATTTCAAGTATTGTCTTTCAAAATTAGTACCTAAACACATACTAACATTGGAGACTTGAAAAGAATATAACTGTTGTATATAATGCCTTCTTTACTTTAACTGGTCAGAGGTAAATAATAGTAGACTGTAAACACTGATTTTATTAATTAAAAGGTATAAAAAGTAGCATATAGCTTTACAGGTGTTACCGCTTGGGCTTTCAACACAGAACTCACTTCCTGTCTGTGCTACTAACATAATTTCCCTAACATACCGCCCGCCTTAAACAGATAAAGTTCAACAAAACAACAATCGGAAACTGTATAAATGCGATATAAACTATAAATGTCAATGCATAAATTGAGAATTTTGTAAACTTTAGTCTGGTAATACACAAATTTTTGTCACCGGTCTTCGGAAAATTCCGTCACGACTCAGTACATCCACAACACGGGTAACTCCGTCAGGACCGGGATGAAGTTTATTTATTCTGGCTAGCTGTCAGTTGTTGACGAATTTAGTGTCGTCTTGGACCAACACTTAAGCTCCTGCCTGCAACTGCTCAGGAAACCTTGTCTTCCACTTGAATCTAGTTTGGAGCTCAGAAAGATACTCCTTTTGCCACCGGTTCCAGAAGTGTTGAACTACACGTTGGAGGCGTTGGTATCATTTTAATCGATTCTCGGGCACCTCTACATAGGATCTCTCGGGTATGGTGCTGAAGAGTCGTCCAATAAGGAAGTGTCCTGGATTCAGTGGGTTTAGGTCTGAAGGGTCAGAACTTAAGGGAGAGATAGGACGGGAGTTCAATACACTTTCTATTTGCACAATTATGGTCAGAAAATCTTCATACGTGTAAGAATTTTCCCCTATTACCCTTTTTAAATGAAACTTTGCCGATTTTATTGCGGCTTCCCAAATGCCTCCAAAATTAGGGCTTCGCGCTGAGATAAAATGCCATTGGATTCGGTCAGCCGATAATTGGTCGGCGATATTAGCACTACAATTTTTAAGTAGATTATATATATATATATAATCTACTTAAAAATTGTAGTGCTAATATATATATATATATATATATATATATATATATATATATATATATATATATATATATATATATATATATATATATATATATATATATATATATATATATATATATATATATATATATATATATATATATATATATATCGCGTTAAAACGTGCGTCGGCGTCTTGCGATTCCTAATCTCCATTCCTCTCTATTCGTCCACATGTCCTCTCTCAGATCTCTCTCTTCCATCTCTTTTTGTATGCCTTCTCTCCAGCTCTTTCGTGGTCTTCCTCTTCTTCTTCTTCCTCTGGGGTTCCACTGTAATATTTTCTTTGGGATTCTGTCTGGTGGCATTCTTTGAACATGCCCGTACCATATCAACTGTTTAGTTCTTATTTCGTCTGTGATGTCGTGCTGTACTCCCATTATTTGTTTTATCCTCTCATTTGTAACTCTTTCTAGTCTTGATTTCCCCGCTGCTCGTCTCCAGTAATCCATTTCTGTGGCTCTAATTTTTCTTTCGATCTTTTCTTTCAAAGGCAACCGTACATTATTATGCTCTTTACTATCGTGTCGTAAATTCTTTTTTTGTTGTTGTTGCTTATTGTTCTATCCCACAGTACTCCGTTTAACATTGATATTGCTCTTCTTCCTTTCATATTTCTGTCCAATATTGCTTCTTCGAGTGTCCCATCCTTTGATATTCTCATTCCTAAGTAATTGTAAACTGATGTGTGTTTGATTTTTTGTCCATTTGATAATTGTAAGTCCTGTTGCACTTCCCCAATACACATATATTCCGTTTTTTCTACATTAACCTCTAGTCCCCAAATTTTATATTCTTCTATAAGTTTTCGTGTCATATACTCTGTGTCGTCTATGTCTTGGCCGACTATAATTTGATCGTCTGCGAATGAGAGTGTGTATAATGTTGTGTCCTCATCTAAAGGTATGCCCATGTTTTGGCATTTCCGTTTCCAATTCGCTAGTGCCCGTTCCAAATATATTTTAAATAATGTTGGTGACAAGCAACACCCTTGTTTCAGTCCTTTTGTGATATTAAACCCTGTTGTTAGGTTTTGTCCAACTTTAATTCTTGATTTGGTTTTATTGTATAATGACTTTACTCCTTTTATCAGTTCAATATTAATGTTGGAAGTTTCCAGAGTTTCCCAAAGTTTAATTAAGGGTACGCTGTCGTATGCTTTCTTTAGGTCTACGTACAGTATATGGATCTCTTGATTGAATGCTAGTTTTTTTTCTATAATTTGTGTTAGTGAGAACAGATGGTCAATCGTTGATCTTCCCGCTCTAAATCCGGCTTGCTCTTCTGCTTCCATTTCCATGTATTCCCTTTCGATTCTGTTTTTTAAGATCTTGCCATATATTCTACTGATTGTGTTTGTTACGGCAATTCCTCGATAATTGTCGCATTTGCTTTTGTCCCCCTTTTTGTGTATTGTTGACATATGTGATATTTTCCATTCTTCTGGGACTTCGGACTGATTAATACACCTTTGAAATAGATCTTGCATCATTTTATATAATTTATCTGTTCCGTATTTAAATAATTCTCCTACAATATTTCCTGGACCCGGGGCTTTGTTATTTTTTAAAGATTTACATACTTCCTTCACTTCTTTTGTATTAATTCTAATAGGGGATCCTTGCGTATTAATTCTATCATTCATATATTCTGTGTTCTTAAATTCTTCTCTGTCTTCAGTTAACATTTTTTCGAAGTATTGTTGCCAATTTTGTGCTGTTATTGGTGAGATTATGTCCTTGGTATTATCTTTCCTCATGTTTTTTAGTATTCTCCAGCTTTCTGTACTTCTTCTACCTCCCAGATACGTATTTATTCTAGAACATGTTCTTTCCCATTTCTCATTCTTTTTTCTGCAAACTAATTTTCTAACTCTCGCTTGTGCTTCTTTAAATTTTATTTTGTCTTCTATAGTTTTTGAGCTTAGGTATTTTTGGTATTTCTTTCTTTTTTCGTTTATTTCTATTTCTATTTCTTGGTCCCACCAATACGGTTTTCTTTTGTCTTTTATATTTGCCTTTTGACCTAGTGCTTCTTCTGCTGCCGAATGCATACATTTTTTAATATGTTTATATTGTTCTTCTATACTGCTAAATTTTGTTGTCTCTATTTTCATGTCCAATCTGTTCTGATATAATTTTCTAATGCTTTCTTGGTCTAGATTTTCTATGTTGTATCTAATTTCCGTTAGTTCTTCTTTTACGTCTTGCTCTTTAGCGATTTCTGTTTTCTGTTTTCTATTTATTGGTGCCGTTATTTTAGTTTTCAGAAAATAATGATCGCTACCGCGTGATGGTCCCCTATGTACTCTAACATCTTGGAACTTTATATGTGAGTTTTGTCTGCTTATCATAAGATCTATAATGCTTTTCTGGTTTTTTGTTGGCTGCGTCCATGTGTATTTGTGTATGTCACGATGTTTAAAGAATCCATTCAAGATGGTTAAATGATTCTGTTCGCATATATCTATTAGTCTTTGACCGTTGTCATTTAGGGTATCTTCTTCATATTTTCCCACTACCTTGTCGTTTCGTTTTTTTCCGATTCTGCTGTTAAAGTCACCGCATAAAATGATTTCTCTTGTAGTGCCAGTCTTTCCTATTTCTTCATTTAGCTGCTCGAAGAATACCTCTTTGTTGTATATTAATTCATCCTCATTTACACCATATACTCCAAGTATTGTTACTCTGTATCCTTGGATTGACAAATTCATTTTTATAAAATTTTATAAGTAGATTATATAACTCTGCAAATTCCTTATTAGCTCCTTTAAAATTAGAGCCATTGTCTGAGAAAATATTAGCAGGTTTTCCCCGACGACCGACAAATCGTTCTAGCGTAGCCAGAAAGGCTTCAGATGAGAGCTCTGTCACAAGATCCAAATGTACCGCCTTAGTACTTAAGCAAACAAATAAACAAAGATACGCTTTGATCCTTTTAGCACCTCGAGTTTTTTTGTCATTAATCATAAATGGGCCACCATAATCCACACCCACATTTAAGAAGGGAGCGTAAGTATTAACTCTACTTTCAGGCAGATCACCCATCAGGTAAGTATAACCCTTCGGTTTACATTTTATACAAGTCCTACAATTTTTAATAACTCTTTTACAGGCATTCCTCGAGCCCATAGGCCAGAATCTTTCGCGTAAGCTGGAAAGAAGCTGCTGCAGACCACAATGGTTTAATTTAATATGTTCCTGTTTTATTATGAGATTTGTAATTTCATGTAATTTAGGTAATATAATTGGAAAACGTGTGTCAAAATTTAGATCCGAGTTTTTTAACCTTCCACCTACTCTAATTATTCCATCTAGTAAGAAAGGGTTTAAAGATAAAATGCAACTTTTATTTGATATAGCTATTTTACTTTGAGTATTCTTCTGGAAAACCACATTTTTGTATTTCCTTGAATATATATATATATATATATATATATATATATATATATATATATATATATATATATATATATATATATATATATATATATATATATATATATATGATTCGGCATTACTTATTTCCTGTACTGTTAATACTGGTGATTTGATCAACTTACTATTAAGATTTTTCGCTTTTACTTTTCGGTTAAATTGCTCAACCGCCTTTAAAATAAATGCTACAACTCTAATTACTTTTATAAATACTGAAAATTTATTAAGTAAATGTTCGACTACAACGTTTTTATAATTATTTTATTAATGCAATCACTTTAGCTTCGGGTATTTCTGAAATAGTGACCAGTTCTTCTGGTTTCCATGTGGTTGAATTTAAACGAAGCTACGATGGACCATGCCACCATAAATCCGTAGATTTAAGTGTTTAAGCATTATCACCACGAATCCAACATAATGTAATTGCCGAATCAGTCCATAAATAAATATTATCAAACTCTATACCAAAACTGGTATGTGAAATAGCTGGGCCAATAAAAGAGCTCCGCATAATTCTAATCTAGGCAGACTGACCTTTTTTAACGGTGCGATTCGCGATTTAGCGCATACTAAATTACATGTTATGTTACCATTCAATATTCAACACATCTAATAAAAATACATGCACCGTAAGCCTTCTCTGAGGCATCAGCGAAACCGTGTATTTCAATTTTCTCGTAAGTATGCGACGCGACGTGTCTGGGTATTTGTAAATTATTGATTTTAACTAACTCAGTTACAAAATATAGCCATCGCTCAGCTATTTCCGTTGGTACTTCCGTGTCCCATTCCAATTTTTTACACCATAACTCTTGCATAATGAGTTTAGCGATAATCACTGTTGGTCCTTACAATCCAAGTGGATCGAACATCTGGCATAGAACGGCTAATATTTTACGTTTTGTAATAATTTCATCAATTTTAATATTAATTGAATATTTTAGACAATCATTTAACGGATCCCAATAAACTCCTAACGTTTTACATGCTTCATTCTCCCCTATCGGTTGGAGATTTAATTCAACGTCTTGCTCTAGCTGAAACTTATCCGTTAATTTTTTATTGTTAGACATCCATTTCCTTAATACGAACCCCGCCCCCTGTAAGATGCTAAATACATCTTTCTGAATTTTTAATAAGTCTTCTTCAGAATTAGAGCCGATTAGTAAATCGTCCATATAAAAATCCTGTTGGATTACATGACTAGCAGTGGGATATTTCAATACATTTTCTTTTGCTAATTGCATAAGACATTTTACCGCGAGATACGGTGCCGACGCAGTTCCATAACTCACCGTATTTAATTGAAAGCATTCTAGTTTCTCTTCGGGTTCTGGACGCCAATAAATTTTTAAATATTTTTTCTGAGTCATTAATTAAAATCTGCCGGTACATTTTTGATATATCCGCTGTCATGACAAAATTATGTTTTCTAAATCTCATTAGAATAGTAAATACATCTTGTTTTAAAGTGGGTCCTACAAATTGGTCATCGTTTAGAGACAGTCCTGTAGAAGTCTTCGCGGACGCGTCAAATACCACCCTACAATGAGCCCTACCACCCTACCACCCTACCACCCTACAATAGCGTGATGCGGTATATAATAGCCATCCGAATTTTGTTCGTTATCACTAATTTTTGACATATGCCCTAGCTCCCGATACTCTTTCATAAATTTAGTATATTCTTATTTTAACTTTTTATCATTGATAAGTTTTTTCTTAATTATAAGGAATCTCCTTTTTGCCATATCTTTGAAAGAACCTAAATCATTTAAATTATTTTTAAATGGCATTTCAACAATAAACCTGCCCGACTTTTCACGTTTAGTTGTCTTTTCAAAATTTTGCTCACAATATTTGTCTGTTTTTGACAATATCTTACCCTTTGGAGTAACCTTCTCAATCTCCCAAAAATGTTTAATTAAATTGTCCGATAATTCAAGTTTATTTTCTTCAGTAATACTGTGACAAGTAAGTGACATAATATCTTCTGAGAGTTTTACATTTAAATTTCCTATGACTATTTTGCAATACTGGCAAATTATCCCCCAACTGCTCTTGACCAGAAAACATTGGACGCTAATAATAAGTCTATCTCATCGGAAACATTAAAATACGGATCTGCTAACTTTAATTGTTTAGGTATATTTAGAAACTCTTTTTTAAATGAACGCATCGGCAATCGGTCTATTATTTTCGGCAAAATTAAACAATTTATATTTTTATTAAAATCATTATGACACGATTTTACAATAATACTAGCCTGTTTTTGAATATTTGTTAAAGTTCTAGCTACCACTTTAACAACATGATTTATTTTGGTGGGCTGAATATTTAGTTTTTTCATTAAACCTTCCGTTATAAAATTGCTTTGCGATCCGCTATCTAGTAATGCACGACAATAAATGAAATTGGAACCGGTTTGTACGCAAACAATCGCTGTTGATAACAAAATTTCAAAATCCGAATGTCCACAAAAACTCTTATTCTGCAAAGTCGTGTGGCTTACTGTTTGGATTTCTGTTGAATCCAACGTTGCCGCATTCGAGGTGCTCGCTAACGATGACGGTTGAGCCGGTAAGGTTTCTATTTGTGTCAGTGGTGTGCGTATGGGTATTAATACCATTGTCGTTAGATCTTTTTTCTAAATGTAATTAAACATTGAGGGATTTAGAACATTTTAAACATCGTTTCTCTTTACACTTCCAATATGCTTTTAAACAATTACCGCACAACTTTAACTCTTTGACCTTTTGAATACGATCTGTTATTTTAAAGTTTAAAAATGTTTCGCAATTATATATTTTGTGATCATTGTGAAATAGCACACATTGTTTCTCTGAAGATGTTAGAAAGGTTGCAGATTTTCTTTTTATATTATTTGAATGTTTATCGACAGCAAGCTTTTCTAACGTCTCACACTTTTGCTTTAATCACTTTTCTATAATTTTAAGCGTAGGAGGTTTTTCCTCATATTTATTAGATTCCCACTCTCTTTTTGTTATTGAATCAAATTTAGACGCTAAGATATATATTATTAGCCTATCCCATGTATCTACCTTTTCCTCCAATGCAGTTAAAAAAGCTAAATTATTCAATACTTGTTCAAAAAGTTTCTCAATGCTACAGGTGACTCTTTATAAACAGGTGGACACTCAAAAATATTTTTAATATGGCTGTGGATTATCATACCCTCATTTTCATAGCGATCTTTCATTTTCTGCCAAGCAACTTTATAATTATCAGCTGTAACTTGTAAAGATTTTATTGTTTTAATGCTTCTGGAGTTAGGGCCTGCTTTAAGTAGTAGAATTTTTGATAATCACTCATTCTTTCATTTGTATCTACTAGACCACAAAAGGCATCCCTAAACTCCAGCCATAAACTATACTGACCGTCGAACTTTGGAAGTTGAATAGGATGCAGTTTAAAAGTATCAGTGTTTCCTACAATATTACCTGTGACAGAACTTTCCCTGACATTTAAAACATCTGCTACAGAATGACGTTCAAAATTTTAAATTAAAGATTTAACTTCTACTATATCAAAATAAGAATCCTCAAACTCAGCAACTTCTAGTTGTTCTACCGGAGTTAATAATTTTCTTAGTTCAATTTCGGTTTCAATATCTACAAATTCCTGATATACTGAACTTACACTATCCAATCTTTCACTTAAAGCTTTAGTTTTTGAATTTAGATAATCTGCCTTTTATAATGCCTCGTCTGAGGATCAGAACTCTTACTTCCTCTTCCAATTCTGCCATAATACACAAATAACAAGTGCAAAGGAAAGGAAATAAAGTGAAATATTAGTATAAAAAGGAACAGACTCACGTTTTTGAATGTAACTTGATTTCTCTACGCCTCTGGCACTGTGCTGGTGAAATGGACGGTTGCAAAACTGTATTCACCGTTGCGGCAATCGACTTCCTAACCTTAAACTTTTTCCCACCTTTATTATAACTTCTTTTAAACAAAATTATGATTCGGTTCGAACTGACCAATGTTGTGCCTTCTTTACTTTAACTGGTCAGAGGTAAATAATAGTGGACTGTAAACACTGATGTTATTAATTAAAAGGTATAAAAAGTAGCATATAGCTTTACAGGTGTTAACGCTTGGGCTTTCAACACAGAACTCACTTCCTGTCTGTGCGGCGTTGCCGATACTAAGATAATTTTCCTAACAATAACAACACTAGAATTGAAAAGTACATAATAGCACTAGGATTGAAAAGTGTAAAATCCATCTAGGCGCAAGCAGTTATTAATTTTGAAAAGTACTTTTCAAAATGCGTATGTCATAGGATCGTAGGGAAACATTATTTCACTCAAACATGTTACACTGGAAGACTGATGTTATAACTAACATAACCTTGAAGACGGGTGAAAATACATGAAAAGAGTAAAATACAGAATTACATTACAACTTACCATTCATGATAATAACACAACTGCAAAAATAAAACAATTGCACTTGCACAGCTCTTTCGTTTCGTAATTATTTAAATAATAACAAACTCATGCATGTGTTGCTATCGAAACTCTAGGTGCTAACTAAGGAAAAGCGCGGTATCTATTGCATACTAAAAAGACCGCGGAATCTTATGGCGCGAATTGTCTTTATACCGCGTTCATTCGTAGCATTGAAAATATACTGCATTTATCCTTAGCAAGCATGGGTGCTTTGGTACATACGGCAAAAAAGAATATTGCTTTTACAAGGAAATATCAAAGATACGGCAATTTTAGTTATTACACAATTAAACATATGTGTGATAAACCATATCATGCCCTTAACTCAAATTTGGAACATACCGCGTTCATCCTTATGAGGGCAGAATTAAGACAAGGAATGCTATAAACAATGTTGAAAGATTCAAGTGTAAATATGGTATTTTAGTTTTTATGTAAGGTTAGAGATTGTTTTTATGGGAAGTATTATTATTATAATTATCATTAAATATGAATTTGTTTATATTTTTTCAGGAAAAGAATTTTCTTTTAGAATGGTTTTTAATTCCCTTAATCATTCCTCTCGAAAAAGAGGATTTGCAAGTTTGATGACTCTAATTTTTAGAGCTAAAATGAGATTCGTTTTCATTTTGTTCTACTACTTCAATAAAATATTACATTTTGTTTTTTATTGTATTATAATTCCTGTAATAAAAGTTACAAGAAATATTTTAAACCAAAAGATCTTTATCAGAATCTCAAAATAACATCACAATAATTTAGTCAGGTACAAAAAGTGTACCAGGTTGAGCAAATTGGTGTTTTAAAACTAAATATGTCATAAAAATGATCCTTATGCAAAAATTTGCTCACTCTTGTACAACAAAAAAATAAACATTAGAGAAATCTCATCTGACTAGCCTAAAAAATATGAAAACAAAACGAACAATAAATTCTAATAAAACAACAAAAAAGGGACCCTAAAACAAATTCACATGTGAAGAGAAGCATTAATTATTCATTCCTCTTTATTTTGACTTAATTTCAAAAATTTAATATACCCCTCCTGTAATTCGTTTTTTCTTTGAGACTTTTTTTGGCAATTTCAAGCTTTTTTTTTATCTTTTGTTTATCAATAAGTATGTGATCTTCATTTTCAGGGAGTGATATGCAGGGAATCATGGTAGAGTTGTAGGTTGTACATTGTAGGGAGGGTTATGCAACCTCTCAAGCACCTCGACCTATCAGATCTTTTGTGCATAAGCCTTAATCTATTCGAGGCCCGGGATTCCGAGACTTCGAGCAAAGTTTATTATTTTCCTGGGGGCTAAGTTTCTGACATCGAAGGGCTTTAGAAAGGCTCTTTCCAGAAACGTAAGCCTCGTGCAGAAAAGCGCTGGGCAGTCGCAAAGCAAATGTTCTGCAGTTTCAGCGAAGTTCTCGCAGTAGCGGCAACTATAACTCTCTGTTTTGCCCATCTTTTTAAAGTGATACCTTAGAGATCAGTGTCCAGTAAGAAGCCCCGTCGCCAGTATTAAGTCTTTCTTGTTCAACTCGAGAAGCTGTTTGGCTTTCCTTGGCGAAAGGCTTACTAGCCTTTTCGCTTGTCTTTGTCCTGGCACTTTATGCCAGTGAGATTTCATTTCATCTGTTTCCCAGCGTCGAAACTTTTTTTTTCAAGTGGGCTTTGGAAGGTCCACAGAAGGGTTCTGGGTCGAAAAATTATGTATTTGCCCCTTCTGTGGCAAGGCAATCTGCTTCTTCGTTGCCTTTAACTCCCTTGTGACCTGGAACCCACATCTGAGAAACCTGATTGTTCACTGCCAGTTGTCTCAGAAGTCAGCTTAGACTAACAAGTGTATGACTTCAGAGCTTTAAGTGCTGCTTGGCTATCAGATAAAATATACCTTCGGGTGTTTCTTTCGATGCACTCCTGGAAACACATATCTCTATGTCATGTTATTTTGCTTGAAAGATGGTTGGGGTGTTACCAAAGGGTTTTGAGAGCCTAAAATTCGGCCCTATTTCGCTCACTCCAACCCTTTCATCCATCTTGGATCCATTAGTGTACCACACTACAGCATCCCTTTCTAGTTGAGGTCCGTTCTCTGTGCAAACTTGGTGGTTGTTAATGACCATTTTAAACTGCATTTAGAAGTCGTACCTAACTGGCATAATATCTGTCGGCTTAGACATGGATTCTATGGAAAAATTTTCCAAAAACTTTAAATTTCCATTCCGATTTCTTGCTCTAAGATTTATTGTCTGGCTCAGTCTAAAGGCACTAATTGCTGCTTTTTTAATTACACGTAAGTGCAATGGTGAAAGGTTCAGCATTACCTCCACGGCTGCAGTAGGGCACATGAATGTTCCTAGACAAGCTAGCCGCTGCACTTTCTGCAGCTTGACTTATGCCAAAATTTCATATCAATGAAGCATAGGTGACCATTGGTTTAATGATCGTTTGGTATGACCTGTAGATCATTTTTGGTTTTAGACCCCATGTCTTGCCAAAGACTCTGCGGCATATCTAGCTTGCCGATATAGCTCTGAAAAGAATGTGGTTGAGTTGGCTGTTCCATGTCAGGTTTTGGTCGATTATTACGTCCAAATATTTAATTCTTTGGAAAAAAGAAACTGAGTTCCATTCAGAGTTGGGGCTTTAAGTTCGTACTTTCGCCTTTTGGTAAATAGAACCAGCTCTGTTTTGCTATGATTGCCAATAAGTCCTTTCTTTGCGCACCAGCTTCTGATTGTGTTTAGGGCTACTTGCATGCGAATGGAAATGACTTCGTCATGTTTTCCCCTAATGGTGACGACTAGGTTTTACAGCAAAGGCGATAGAACTCCCCCTTGAGGGCAACCTTTTTCTGCTGTCATCTTGACTCTCTCCCCAAAGAGTCGCCACAATGATTCTGCTTTTCAGCATAGATTGTCAGAGAGTGAAATGCAGGGAATCAAAGTAGAACTTGAAGGTTCCCTAAAAGTTCTGAATAGAAGTACTGATGGTCTAATAGTCCTCTTTGTTTTTAGATAGATTTTCACATTTATTGGAGGAAAGTGTCAAAAAAGGGACGTCTGGCTGTGCATAGTTTTGGTTCCTACACTTATGTATGGTAGTGAATGTTGGGTGTTGGGAAAGCATAAAAATAGAATTATTGCTGCGAAAATGAATAGTCTAAGAAGTAAAGCCGGAGTAACTCGGTTGGATAAAGTGAAGAATAGTACCGGTGTGAAGTTAGCAGTCACTTTTCAGCGGCCGTTTTTATCTAGCGGCCAAACGACCAGTGGTGTCGGGTAAACTCAAAAATTAAAAAATCATCGAAAATACAACTAAATTAAATGTTTTAATAATGAAGAATATAAAATTTGTGCACTGGTTATTTTATAATGGTTTGTGATGGTAATAAATTGCGTTTATACCTTGCTTTACAAAAATCAGAGGTTTATGAAACTTAGTATTTACCCCCTAAAATATTAAGCCAGAATAATATTTGATATAGATACTTTCACTGGACAAAAGAATAAACTATAAAATAAATGATTTAAGGGCCGTCTAAGGGGTAGTTTATATTTATAGAAAATTGGAATAATTCGTTTAACACCCTCTAAAATGATTAGCCAACTTGATTTTTAATATAGATACTTTCAGTGGACAAAGGAATAATATACCAAAAGATGATTGATTTGGGTGCCATCAAGGGGTAGCTTATATAGTTTATAGTTATGGAAAATTTGGAAAATTCATTTAACACCCTCTAAAATGTTTAACCAACTTGATTTTTGGTACAGATACTTCCAGTGGACATAAAGATGATTGATTTGAAAGCCGTCTAAGCGGTAGTTTATAGTAATGGAAAATTTAAAAAATTTATTTAACACCCTTTAAAATGTTGAGCCAACTTAAAATTCGGTATGGATACTTTTAGTGGACATAAAAATAATATACCAATAGATGATTAATTTGAGAGCCGTCTAAAGGGTAGTTTATAATTATGAAAAATTAAAATAATTCGTTTAACACCCTCTAAAATGTTTAGCCCACTTAATTTTTAGTATAGATACTTCCAGTGGACAAAAGAATAATATACCAAAAGATAATTGATTTGCGAGTTGTCTAGGAAGTAATTTATAGTTATGAAAAATTAAAAAAAATTCGTTTAACACCCTTTGAAATGTTTGGCTAACTTGGTTTTGGGTATAGATACTTTTAGTGGACAAAAAAATACTATACCAAAAGATTATTGATTTGGGAGCCGTCTAAGGGGTAGTTTATGGTTATGAAAAATTAAAAAAATTCGTTAAATATCCTCTAAAATGTTTAGCTAACTTGATCTTTGGTATAGATACTTCCAGTGGACATAAAAATAATATACTAAGAGATGATTAATTTGGGAGCCGTCTAAGGGGTAGTTTATAATTATAATAAATTAAAAAAATTTGTTTAAACACCCTCTAAAATGTTTAGCCCACTTAATTTTTAGTATAGATACTTCCGGTAGACAAAAGAATAATATACCAAAAGATGATTGATTTGGTTTCCGTTTAAGTGGTAGTTTAAAGTTATGAAAAATTTGAAAAATTCATTTAACACCCTCTAAAATGTTTAGTTAACTTGATTTTTGGTGTAGATACTTTTAGTGGACAAAAAAATACTGTACCAAAAAATTATTGATTTGGGAGCCATCAAGGGGTAGCTTATATTTATAAAATATTAAAAAAATTCGTTTAACACCCTCTGAAATGTTTCCAGTGGACATAAAAATAATATACCAAAAGATAATTGATTTGTGAGCCGTCTAAGTGGTAGTTTATATTTATGGAAAATTGAAAAAATTCGATTAACACCGTCTAAAATGTTAAGCCAACTTGATTTTTGGTATAGATACCTTCAGTGGCCGTGCGAGTTGTCTTTAACCCCAACACGGCGCGTCCCAATGGCTGATAGGGAACTTCCTGGCTTACAGGAAAGGTGTCTAATATTAAAGAATAAACACCCGCAGATCAACTAAGAACATGATATAGGGCAGCGGCTATATCATTACTACCTTTGAGTACAAGGGAGTTCACTTCCTTGTATTCAAACTAGACAGGTGCGGTTGATTTGTTTTAAGCCAGCCAAGCTTACCGCGATCATCAGGCTTTGCTCAAGGTGTCATGCGACCTGTGCCAAGGGGCGTACTATATGTATGATATCTGTGCCTGCCCCAAACAGATATCGCAAACGAAGCATCTGGGATACCAGGCAACCTCCCGGTAGTATTTTTCCTTGCTACGGTAATGCAGAGCTCTGCCGTAGTCGACCATTTTTTCTCTAGCTACTCGTGGGAACTATATGAGTAACCAAAATTTTAAAAACAATAAAATCATCTGCGACGAAGGCAATCTTCTCGCAGACGAACAAATGCAAATGGAAGTGTCTACCCTCCTAGCAACCAAATCTTACAGGAAGCTGAGGGGGTACTTTTAAAATCCCCCACTCCCGAGAAAACGGACCTGACAACAGGGGGCGAGGCTAAGTAAATGGCCAGCATAAACCTAGACAAGAAGGTCAAACTTGCCGGCGCGACGAGAAAACGTCTTAGCCGATTGATCAAGAGCGGGGTACCTTACAAAACCGCCTTAAATCAAATACTAAAAGAGCGGGATGAGAAAAGGAGCGGGGATCAATCCCCCCCTGCTCTCACCAGCAAGCGAATACGCTCGGATGGTAGCACTCAAGAAGCGGCGGCGAAAAAGCCACGCAATATGGAGGACCCAAACGAGCAAAAACGCTCCTTTGCAGCTGTAGCTCAGGGCATCAAGGTGGGCATAATCCACCCAGAACAGCCAAATGCTCAGCTGTCAAACGAACAGCTACGGCTGCTACAGCGATCCATTATGGACACTGTAGACAAACTACAGGACGATGGTCCACAAGTGCGATTCCAGAGCTGCACCATTCGACCTAAAATCCTCCTTATGTCCTGTACGGACGCTGAGACGGTCAAGCGGATGGAGAAAGTGATATGCTTCCTTCAACCCTGGGAAAACGCCCGGCTGAAGTTGGTTCAGAAGGAAGACATACCGAAACCCCACATATGTTTGGCTCTTATCCCAGACGATTAGGGACTACCCAGACTGACGGGAGAACAGGTAACCAACCGTCTGCGGAAGATGAACCGTACCCTGCATACCCAGGAGTGGACCATTCTACACAGGGAAAACGCAGGACCTGGTCAAATGTGGACGTTCTCAATGGATGAGGTATCCATTAAAGATTTGGAGCGGCTAAATTTCCGCCCATATTTTGGCTTTAGACAGGTGCAATTCCGGTCCAAGGAAGCCAAGAAAGATCCAACATCGGTGGAAATTCCAAAGTCTTCGGGGGTAACCGTTAGAATCAAAGAGGGAGGTAAATATACCTCGGCGGCGACAGCGGGACTAAAGAGGCCGGCCAAAACCAGCAAAAAAGCCGGAAAAGGGAAAAAAAACCTTCATGGTAAAGCGCCGACAAAACGGCCTACATCAGGAAACAATGCGGGGAAGGAAAGTAACCCTCCCCACTCTACCTTTAAGTGGAAATGGCTAACCACATCAAATTTCTCCAGGCGAACATCCAACATGCTAGAGCAGCTTCATATGTCCTCAGCAGGAGGTTCGCCAAGGAGTAACTCGATGTGGCACTAATCCAGGAACCTTGGACTTCCAATACAGGCAGAATAAGAGGCCTAGGAGTGCGAGATCTAGTCGCCTTCTGCAAGAGGAACAACAGGCAACTGATCATTGAATGCGACGCAAATTCCCATCATTTGGATTGGGGCAGCAGCGACATCAATGAAAGAGGTGAGTACTTATATAATTATATAATAGGGGAAGGGCTAGCAGTGAACAACGTAGGCTCGGAACCAACCTTCGTGAACTGAATTCGCGGAGAAGTTCTAGACATAACTATTAGTACACAGTTTATGAGTACCAAAATAGTTAACTGGCAGGTATCTACCGAGCCCTCATGCTCAGATCATAGACGGTAACAGAACTATACAAAATAGAGCCAAAATAGAAGCGGCGAATGAGCATATCGCATCCGCCCTTCTAACCGCCTATAAGGAAAGCTGCCCATTAAAGGAGAAGAGGGACCATAGAGGTACACCCTGGTGGAGCAGAAGCTTAGACGAGCAAAGAAAAGAAGTTCGACGTCTCTTCTCATCACTGCATGGAAAGTCGGTTAGGTTCAGGGCGGCGAAGTGGTGTCCACAAGGCGGGGTACTTTCCCCCCTAATGTGGTCACTTCTAGTCGACTCTCTGCTGAGTGAGCTTTCCATGCAGGAAGTAGATTTTTAATGCTATGCGGATGATCTGGTTATAATGGTTAGAGGGAAATTTGAAGCGACGATCTCAAACGTCCTCCAAGAAGCCCTTAACATAGTATACAGATGGTGCGAGAGGGAACAGATGTCTGTAAACCCCCGGAAAACTGTAATTATTCCTTTTACAAAAAGGAAAAAGCTAGATAAGCTTTGGCAGCCTGTCCTATACGGAGAGGGCATTCCATTTGCGACGGAAGTGAAATACCTGGATGTAGTTTTGGATAAAAGACTCACCTGAAACGCCCACTTGGAAAAAACAATAAAAAAGCCAGGTTTTCTCTCTGAAATCTCAGAAGAGTATGTGGCAAATCTTGGGGAATGAACCCCAAACAGATTTACTGGATTTATCAAACAATGATAATATCTATGGTCACGTATGGTTCAGTAGTCTGGTGGACCAAAGGGTTACAACAGACAGCTAGAGCAAAGCTTGCTGGCATGCCTGGCCATAACTAGAGCTATGTCCAGCACACCAACGGCAGCAATAGAACACCTCCTACATCTCCCTCCCCTAGATATTCTCTTAGAGAGGGAGGCCAGGATAGTTTCCTACAGATTCCTGTCTTTGAAAAAGCAAATCAATGGAGAGCATCTCGGGGAGTGAAACAAAAAACCACCAAATTCTCGGGATGGTTCCTGACTTGCTAGCCACAAAAATACACGTAGAAAAGTCGTTTAAAGTCCTCTTTCCGAAGAGAGACTGAATACGTAATGTACACAGATGGCTCAAAAACCCCAGTTGAAGTTGGGGCCGGTGTTGGCAGGTATGCTACAATCTTCCAGGCTGAAGTATTCGATATCGAATTGTGTGCAAGAGAGTTGACCAACAGACTTCTAGTAAACATAAATATAATATCAGATAGCCAGTCTGCTTTAAAAGCACTGAGCTCCAACAAGATAAATTCTAAACTTGTATGGAATTGCATCGAATCCTTAGAGTACCTTGGTGCGAACAACAGGGTGACCCTACTGTGGGTACCTGGGCACCAGGGGGTGGAAGGAAACGAAAAAGCCGACACCCTTGCAAAACAGGGGGCCGAATCTGCGTTCACTGGACCAGAACCGGTTTTTGGAGTCACCACAAGTGCCGCCAAAACAATTATTTCGGACTGGGCGGAGAGGAAAATACTCACGTACTGGTCCGACATACCAGGGCTAACCCACTCGAAGGCGTTTTTACCGTTACAACCCTCGAGAAACACAACTAAGCAGATCCTAGAATGGAGCAGAAATGACCTGCGTATTCTAACAGGACTGCTTACGCGACACTGTCGTCTAAGATACCACCTCAGAAAGATAGATCTGAACCAACAAACGGACTGTCGGTTCTGCTGCGTGGAAGACGAAACTGCTGAACATATACTATGTTCATGCCCCGGCCTGGGAAGAATAAGGTTCAACATATTTGGTTACACTAACCCTTTTTTTTTGTGGTGGGGTGGAAACCCTCATGAGCACTGGCCGCTTATTTCTATCACGAGCCAGTAGTGCCGAACTCGTACCGGCTAAAACCACTCCTCGCCCTCTCCTGTACCCGGAACTGTCCATTGGACATGCGTCAGCTACAGGCGGCTATGTGATGCCTGGTCGCCTGCCCTCTTCTATCCTCCGTTTCGCGAGCTTGGAATTCTAGCTCCTCCTTTGCCTTGCCCTTCAACAGGCACTGGAGGTACCTCATAACGGCCCCCGCAGTTTGTTTGTTCTTTACCATTATACTAACCAAGTTGTCAGGAGTGATCTCACTGTCCACATTAATCTCCACCCGCTCCCTTAGCTGGGCCCATCTAACACATCGGAAGATGGTGTGCTCGGGGTCATCCAGTTTTTGGCAGTACCTACATGTGTCGTCCTTTGTCTTTTTTATTCTCTTAGTAAATGTCCCAAAATGCCCATGGCCGCTCAGAGCCTGCGTCATGTAGAACTCGGTCTCCACAAACCTACATCCGGTCCAGATTTCCAACTCCGGAATCAGACGCTTCCTCTACCGAGAGGTCTCTGTCAAGTTCTGCCACCTCTCCTGCCACCTAACCATGGTTACCGCCCTTTCCCTTCTTTTGTCCTCGGCCGTGATTTCTCCCATCGCCTCCAGTCGTGCCCTTTCCTTTACCATAAGTTCGATTGGCGGAACCTTTGTTATCACACAAAGTGTATCCGCCGAAACCGTCCTGTAGGCTGCCGCCACTCTCTGTACCGATCTCATCCTGTTGCTATATAGCTTGATGTCCATTACCCTCGACCACACCGGGGCTGCGTACAACAGCACTGATTGGACGACTCCATACAAAATCCTTCTCCGAAGGGTACCCGGTCCTCGTATGTTCGGGAGTATTTTAGATAAAGCCTTGTTCTGCCTATCGGCCTTTTCACAGGTTCTTCTGACGTGCTCGTTCCAGATCTTCTTGTCGTCCAGCCAGACTACCAGGTACTTAACGAACTTAGTCGGGGTAATTTCCACTCCCCCTAAGGTGATGACTATGTCGTCCCCTTTTCTGGGGCCCCTCATGATGAGTGCTTCCGTTTTTTCGGGAGCAATTTCCAGCCCCCTGCTCTTCATCCACCTAGAAATGCGGTCTAGCGCTAAATTTGCCGCTTCCAATAGCTTACTCTTGTCCTGCGCTTTTACTACCAACGCGAGGTCGTCTGCGTACGCTGCCGTGCTGCACCCCTGTGGGAGTTTTAGCTTCAGAACCCCGTCGTACAGAACATTCCACAAAGTCGGTCCCAAAACCGATCCCTGCGGGACAAATTACGTCATGTCCTGCCTGTACGTACCACTGTGGAGGGATCGTACGGTCAGATAAACGTTTATCGCTCTGGCCAGATAATTGCTTATGTTGAGCCCTTGTAGCGTGTCCATTATTCGACTCCACTTCGCCGTGTTAAATGCGTTCCGTACATCGACAAACACAAGTAGTCCCCATCTTGGTCCCCCACTGCTTGCCGCCTCTACCACGTGGTTCACTGCTTGCACCGTCGATCTTCCGGCCCTGAAACCAAACTGTCTGTCCGATATACCATACCCCCTTTCTCATCGAGTTCCTCCTCCAACCTAGATTTCAGCATATGCTCGTATATCTTCCCGAGCCCATCTAGGAGGCATATTGGTCTGACCTTATTGTCAACCGTGTCCCCTTTCGGGATCAAAATCACCCTTGCCCGTTTCCACACCTCCGGGAAGCTACCGTCCCTAAGTAGGTTATTAAAGATTCGCAACATGGCCTCCGGAATACATTCTATCGCCAGCTTGATGGCTTCTGCCCGAATACCGTCTGTCGTTGCATGTTGGTCGTCCGCTGGAAATAGCTGGCGGATCTTCTCTGCCCTACTGTTGTCGTCCACGTCGTATGGCGCTTTGAGAGATCGTATGCCACCAGTAACAATCCTGTAGCCTTGTCCCCATGGATCGTCTTCAAGACGATCGCAGAGCAGTCTCCACTGTTCCCTTTGCGACTTTTTTATTTCTCTCCGCAGGGTCCTCCTATCAGCTTTATATTCAGCCTCTATCTACTCTATTTCCCTTCCATCCATCTGTGCCCCCCTAGCCCTGAGTAACCTCCTGCGCACCTTATTGCATCTATCCCTCGCAGCAGCGATGTCCATGTTCCACCATATCGGTTGAAGCCTGTTGTTTCCCGAAGCCCCCCTAAACGAACAGCATTTCTGCGCCTGTTTTATCGCGTAACTGAGGTTCTTCACGTTATCAACTGCGAAGAGCTGCAACATATCTTGGAACTCACCTCTGTTTAGGTATTCTTGCGTCGGCCACCCTGTGCTTCGATCTTTGCCAGTTGTCAGCACCTCGAAGGAAATATACCTGTGACGGCTCATCGATTCCTCGTCTAGTTCTTGCCAGTTCTTCACCAACCTCGACTGCCGCTGTGTTGCCATTGTAATATCGATGATCGATTTTTGAGCCCCTCTGACAAAAGTAGGAGCACTTCTCTCGTTGCAGACTACCAGATCCAGCGCGTTGATCCATTCCGCCAGGTAATCGCCTTTGGCATCGATCGTCCGAGAGTTCCATAGTGCCGATTTTGCGTTTAAGTCCCCGGAAATTATGCATTGCCTTCCAGAGTCTTCAACATGATGCATGATTGTATCCACCCGCTCCTTGTAGACTTCCATCGAAACGTTTGGTGATACGTAGCAGCTGTATAATGCCCAGGAACCTAAAACGATGCACACAAACCCCTGCCCAGTTTCGTGTGCAGTAATACCACACTTTTGATTGGCGCAGTATACCGCGGTAGAGAGTGCTCTATCAAGTATCCATCTTTTATTGCTTCTGGTGATTCCCATGTTTGGCTCCTGCACAATCACAATGTCCTGCCTGTGACCCTTCCTATTACATTTTACGCAGAAGTCCTCGACCCTGCAGTCCTTCGCCTTGTGCACCTCTTCTCCACACCTAATACATTTTTTTGTCCTATCCGGTCCCTTGCACTCCGCTGTTTTATGCCCAAATTCCAGGCACCCGAAACACCTCCTCAGGATCACCTTTTCCAGGACCCTGCAACTCAACCATCCTACTTGTATCGTTCCTACCTTCAGGAGAGGGTAAGCGTAACTCCTTGGCAGTTCAATGGTTGCTGCTTTCTTCCCGAAACGTCCCTCCCTCAACGTGGATACCGTTACTTTTGTTTTCTCTATCCCAGTTGCCCTGGCTACCGCTTTCCTAACATCACCCTCATCCGTAGTGATATCCATTCCTACCACCATCACTTGGGCATTTCCCGAAACCTTAGCTTTTAATGCCGTGTTCTTCTTTGCAATCTCGTCCCTAAGTAGGTTCGCCTGTGCATCCTCCCCCTCGACACTAAGAATTAGGTTTCCCCCTGCAGACTTTCGAACCCTAGTGATCTTCTACTACCTTCCATACCCTCTTTAACCTCTTTTACCAGGTCCGTGTATGACTTTTGCGTCCCCTGTATCGTGACTGTTCCGTCCCCTCTTTTCCTGGCCTCGCCCGTTACATAGCGAGCCGGAGTTAGCATAATGACCTTAATACTCGACCCCCTAAACACGCTCTCCAATACCTTCCCAGTGTGTTTCCTATCCATACCTGGTGGAGTGGCAAAAAACACATCCATTCTGCCTTGGGCTATACACACGCCCTTCAGCTTCTTCATATTCTCGTAGAATGACCCTAAATTGCTTGTACCCCCTTCCTCATTCTCCAACGGTACCAGGAAAATGTATTTCTGGGCCTTCTCGTCCCCTCCCCTGCTTGTCTTCGTCTTAATTTCATTTACGATAAAATCTATTTCACCATCCTCCATTGAGCTTGCCATAGAGTCGATAGCCGGATGTCTCTCCCTGATCCCCTTCAGATACTTTTCCTGAGTGACTTTCTTGCCAATCATCAGGGCAATGTCCCCTTTTTCACTCCCTTTGAGTATGTTTCCCACTTCCGTTCTAGTGGCCTTGTAGAAGTCCTCTGGCCATTCCACGTCCAGGACTTTCCCCAACGATGCAAGGTCTTTCAGGTCACTTTCCCTTATCTCTCTCGACTCCGGTTGTCCCCCCGTCCTATTTATGATCTTTTCCTCCACCTTGCGAGCGTTTTCAAGTATACTTGACGTGATCTCCTTTACTTCCTCCGCCGCCTTCTCCACTTCCTCCTCGACGTCGGAATATACCTTGATTGTCCTAACCATGGCCTTGACCCTCCTTTGTAGCCTCTTAACGTTCGCGACTAGTTGGGTTATGGGGGATTCCTCCCTAGTCATTTTCCTCTCCCTGGGGCTGTCTTCCGAGTACTTCCTTTTTTGGGTTCCCCTATCCCCAGTTTTCTCTTTCCATTCTTATGAGTCTTCCAGGCATATTACGTCTTCTTTATCATCACCCATTACATCTCCTAGCAACTTGAAAATCGGGCTCCTGTGAAGGTCCTCGTCCAAGAGCCCGTCCGGCGTTGAATCTTCTGATTTACTCGGCCTTGCGTCCCGACCTTTTGGGGTCGAAAACACCTCCGCCTCTGTACTTGCCGACTTCGTAGGGCTTCTTTTTAGCGAAGATCTTCGTATAGATGGGTCCGCCACGTTTTCCCACACATACGATGTTCCTGTCCTATCCTTGTCCATCTTCCCTTCACCCTTGTCGTTTGCTTTCATCATCTTTCCTTTACCATTCTTCTTCTCCATGTCCGTATCCAGTCCGTCGTCTTTTTTATTCAAATTTTATTATGTTTCATACTAGTTCCCACGAGTAGGGTCGAAGGATGGTCCAGCGAGGCAGTGCGCCCTTACCCCGCTAAGGCAAAATACAATGGAGTTTCGCCAGGTACTTCAAGGGGATCGTTTATGGTGCTCTAACCCTCACACCTTACATACCCTCGGCACGATGCCTTACGCCTTAGTATTGGGGATTTTCTATCGTGGTTTACTCCTCTATGCATTTTATCACGGTTGCCTCCGGACGCAGTGGCCTCCGCTGCCTACACCTCACACAGCATGGCCGCCTTTCCCATGTTGACTTCGCATTACATCCGCCTGGGAAAGGCACGGTATAACCCATACCTCGACGCATCCTACTTTTTTTTTTGGGCGGTAAATGCATCCATGTCCCTTGGACCCTGGTTACACCAACCTAGAACCTACCGATTTTAAAAAAATCTCACCCTATACAACCATGAACTTCGTAAGAAGGGCTGGATTGTGCGGTGAACTGTAGCCTCTAGGGGTGAGCCACAATAGACCTACCAAGGGTCGCGGTGGAGGGGCGACCACGCCCCACTCACATGAAACCTAACCTAACCTAACCTACCTTCAGTGGACAAAAGAATGATATACCAAAAGATGATTGATTTGGGTGCCGTCTTAGGGGTAGTTTATAGTTATGAAAAATTTAAAAAATTTATTTAACACCCTTTAAAATGTAGAGCCAACTTAAAATTCGGTATAGATACTTCCAGTGGACATAAAATAATATACCAAGAGATGATTAATTTGAGAGCCGTCTGAGGGGTAGGTTATAGTTATGGAAAATTGAAAAAATTCGTTTAACACCCTCTAAAATGTTTAGCCAACTTGCTCTTCGGTATAGATACTTTCAGTGGATAAAAGAATAATGTACCAGAAGATGATTAATTTGGGAGCCGTCTAAGGGGTAGTTTATATTAATAGAAAAATGAAAAAATTTGTTTAACACCCTACAAAATGTTTAGTCAACTTGATCTTTGGTATAGATACTGTCAGTGGACAAAAGAATAATATACCAAGAGATGATTGATTTGGGAGCTGTCTAAGTAATTGTATAAAGTTATGAAAAATTTAAAAAATTTATTTAACACCCTTTAAAATGTTTAGCCAACTTTATTTTCGGTATAGATACTTCCAGTGGACAACTTTAGTTATACCTAAAATAAATAGAATTTTTGTTGACGCATTCTATAATTTTTTAATTAATACTAAGAAACAGTAATAAAAATATAGAATAATTATTAAATTACATTTTTTTAGATAAAGAGAAAATTATTCGCATTAACAACGGTTTGATCAGAAAAAACCTTATACAAAATAGCATTGCTGATATTTAATAATGAAGTTCAAATTTTATTACTTAAATTAAAATTTCGTTAGTTATAACAAAAAGTACTTTATTTTTTAAAAAACATATAATAAAATAAAATAAATATCCAAACTCCAATATACAACAATAATTTATAATTATTATATTACACAGTTACTCAGATTTACAAAGAAATATCGCTTTTTAATACAAATAAAAATATGTATATGAAAATAAAATAAATGTCAAAAATCTTCAACATAGAATAATTATTATAAGATCACACATTTATATTCAGATATAACAATGGTTATTGGAATTTATTAAATAAAAACATTATACTAAATAAAATATCTGATTATATATATAGTCCGTATAAAATTATTCAAATCAACATTTTGGTAGTTACAACAAATACTTTAATGCTAAAAACAAATTAAAACGTATATTATATGAAAATAAAATACACACAAATTCTCCAATATTAAATGATAACGAGAACGTATAATAACTTTGGTTAGGCTCAAAAGTAGTGGTTGATGAAATTGATCAAATCGAAAATAAATTATTACAATCTTGCATAGTAGCTTATCATTATTAATGGAGTTCTAAACATTTAAAAGTACTGTTGAGAAATTTTTAGTGAAAAGTGGTTGATGGTTATTCCACATTAAGCTTCATCTACATATAACCTGATTTAAGCTCCTAAAAAAATGTGTTAATTGCGGGTTGTTAGCCTCACTCAAACTTATTTCAACTCAAAATGTCGGTTTTCAAAAAGGATATTGAAAATAAAAAACTCAGAATTCGATTGTTTTGATATTCAAAAGAATCATAAATATTGGCTCATGTATATATTTTAAGTGTATATCCTTGAGGATTGTCACTTGGCCATTATGATTATGATATTTTTGAAAAACTGAAGTAGTCATCAAAAAATTATTTTTTTATCAAATTTAATATTATTATGCAAATATTAATAGAAATTTTTATTTAAAAATCGACTGAAAGTCCTAAAAATGATGTAGTTGAAATTTACCGAATTTTATTTCAAAAATATCGAATCGACCAAGCCCTATTTAGTTGTCACCTGGTATGTATACAATGATGTACTGGACATATATTGGTTACAGAAATCGCAAATTCCGGTTTTCTTTTTTTCTTTCATGGAAAATCTACATTTAATTTCATCCGCCGTTAAAATACATTTCTGATGAGTTGGTCGTCTACATAACCTACAAACAAAATCGTCATCTCTTCGTTGTCTTCCACAAAAAAATCAGATATCCTCAACTGGGAAACTCCTTGTCAGTAGCAACCATTTTAGTTCGTCTCTGTAGTGATCAATATCGACAGAGTCAAGTAAACTTTCACCAGTATCGAAAAAAAAATAACAAAAATACCGCAGTTATAAGAATCCTTTTGGATGACATGGTCACAAACTTCTTTCGACCAATTGTTACAATTGACTCGTTTTCTTTTCAGAAAGCTCATGATTTTGGCGAAATAAAACGATATTTTGGTATTCTCTCCTTCAAGAGGATCAAATAATGGTAATTTTTGGTTCCCTAGAACTAGATCAAGCGTAAAAAATTCCTCAATAATAATCTCTTTCAGCGGAAAATCAGGAGTAGCATTGATTCCTTGTATTTGATAGTGATATGGATGCATGACAGATATTTCACATTGCTCTTTATTCAGGAAGTCAAATTTATAAAAGTGTGGGCTCATATTTCTCGCAGTGAATGGGCACTTGATTTCTATAACACCATCATTATTAATAAGTCCATCGGGGGATGCTCTCAAAAATGGGTATTGTGGGTGAATTATTAACCCCGATAGTTCTACATTCATAAGCGATTGCTGAATGTAGCAATTTCGAGCAACCTCTTTGAATTCAACGCCATGGAAAACGGCCGATCGTCTAATCTCCTTTCCATTTATATGGTGTCAACGATGTTTTAAAAAAGTTTTCGTTTTTCACCTTACAGATACGACCAAATATGGAGGCAGTTATCCTGATTTTTCTTTGTTGTTTCCACAGTTCGCATAGTCTTTGCGATTTCGTAGCTTCACTTAATTCAGACCTCCATGCTTCGGTTAAAACAAGTTCCTTTAGAATGTTTACATTTATCAACAAGTTCCGTTTAATTATTTATTTGGGTTG
Source organism: Agelastica alni (assembly GCA_950111635.1). Lineage (NCBI taxonomy): Eukaryota > Metazoa > Arthropoda > Insecta > Coleoptera > Chrysomelidae > Agelastica > Agelastica alni. The sequence continues at coordinate 28,361,558 of OX467718.1, read as the reverse complement.
TTGATTTCAGTGGATTAGCCTCTTTGGGTCCCGATACGATTTTTTTTAGAAATTTAACATTGAAGTGTGTGCTCGTATTTTTTTTAGGTTTTCGGCACCATACTTTTTGAGAAAGTTTTTCATCCGATTGATCAACTTCTCCGGTCTTAGTAAGGCGGGATTTCCCAATTTTTAAATTGACTTCGATTTTTAAAGATAAAATATCTTCCCTTAATTTGTTTACAAACTGAGAGCATCTAAGATATTTTTCTTCTTTTAATATGTTGTTTTTTACTTGGGCGAAATAATTTTTTACCACGGAGTTACTGAGTGGGTTAATGTCGTCTAACATTAAACAACTCCATAAACAACAATAAGGCAATTACCATTCCATTATTCTTGCTAGAAAATTTAAATTAAACAACTCGTTTAATTTTCCATTTTTTTCGGATTTTTATTTTAGAACTGTTGTAAATGTAATGCAATTTAATAAATCTTTTGTAAAAAGGACTGGATCTGAATAAGGCATCGTCATTCATGACCTGTTTGTTTTCCACAGGATTGTCTTTATGACTATTTTGAGGTTTTATGTATACATCTTTAAGGTCAACAATTTTTTGGGTAATTAGTTTATTCACATATTTTTTAGCATTTTCTACATCCGCATTAAGAAATTTATTACTAAGAATTATAGTAATATTTATCACAAAAATGTCAAATTTTTCAATCGTGTCCAATAATATCGCACACGCCATCATGTCTTTAAAACAGTTTTTCTGTATGTCGTTTTCATACACTAGGTTGACGTCTTTCGAAATCATTTTCATCCAATGGGCGCAGCACAGATAAATTCCAATCGGAGACGAATCTGACCAATCTTGTCCTGATTCCGATATTTGGTAGCATTTTACGATGTATTGTAAAAGTGTACACCTATTCAATGCTTTACATGCAGGCCAAGATTTGTAGGTTTCACAAAAATATCTAAAATCGTGAAATATTTTGAAATGGAATTTGCATCGTGGTTTGCAGAAACCATAGAAAATATTGGAAATATTCTTTTGCTGGTATAAATCCTCACCACCAATATATTTTGTTAATTTTAAGCAAGGGTTTTCTCACTAATGTACCAGTTGCATCAAAGTGAATATTTGGAGGAATACCATTATTACACTGTGCTTTTAATACGGACAATTGCTCCAAGATATACATTTTTACACTGAAAGGAACAGACACCTCTTTTATATATTCAGAGTGGTCTGTATTCCTGTCTAAATGTGAAAGCGCTTCTGATCTTATCTGCCTCAAAGAACAGTCAGATTTAACATCCTGTAGATTTTTTCTCTCCCTCAAAATTTTATTATTCGATTGTAAGAGTTTGTTTTTCTTGAAATGAAATGCCTTCTCATTTAAAAGTTTTCTTTTGAATATAGCTGTTTCTGAACCTCTAACTGAACTAGTTAAATAGTTTTTGTGGGTATAATCCAGAGAAGAGCTACACACAAAAACAGATTTATCCGAGAAAAACAAACAAATTTTGAATAATTTTTATCCATTGTGTTTACACCGACTAACAATCGTAAAGGCATTTTTTTTCTTGGAAAATTTACATATTTAATAATTATAGTACATACAATATTGATAATACAATACCTCTTTATTCTATTTTTAATGTAGAATGGATAGTATTTTTTATTTAATTTACCATTTTTTAAAAGAATTTTCCATACATGGTCTTCGATTTGAAAGGTACCCTCCAGATGCGAACAAACTATCTTCTTATTCAGGTCTTTTTTTGATCCAGCTTCAATGGTGGCTAAATTTTTGGCATTCTTTGGGAGGATTTGTGTAACGTCACTACAGTTTGACTGACCAGACAAATGTAGCAATTCCTTCGGAACACCAAAGCCTTGTGGTGTAACATCATTTTTTACCGAATACTGATTTTATTTCACTATTTTTGTAAGTAATTGGACTCGTGAAATTCAGTTTATTAATTTCGTCGTTATTTACAATCTCACTTTAACATACAAATTCAGTATGACTGTTCTCATTTGGAATGTCTGTATAATCAGCGACAACGCTAATGTTCTCAGCGGTTTTCATAGCTATACTGACACATAAAGGATTATTTCCATTGTTTTGATTTATATATTTTTTACTAATAACCACGATTGCATTTTTTTTTCTGGTGGTTCTCTCAATTTTTTAATATTACATACCGGCATTGATACAACTGGTGCCATAATATTAAACGAAACTGTAATCGTTTACTTGTTCTCCATCATTAATTATTTCTTTTTCACTTTTGGCCATTTTTATCCTGCGTAATCGTTTCCAAACATTGAATATATGTTTTCGTGTAATCGCACGCGAAGTCAGTATTTCGCGTTCTCAGCACAGTCCGCGAAATTCAATTTCGCGGCCGTTACCCATAGCAACGGCCGCGAAACTAAACGTCACTTCCAAATTTAAATATCTCATCCAAATTTGACATTTTTAAAATACTACAAAGACAAGGATTATTTTTTATTGAAAACCAACAAATGCTTAAGTACTTATATTATTTAGGATGAACTAACATTAATTGTACAGTTTGTATTATTACTTATATTTACTCCAGAAGTTAAAGCAACTACATCTAGTGTTTATGAATAATGGTTATTGCCTACATTCAAACCAGATACTATATCGCCAGAAATTGAGTTGGAAATTTGCTTCTTATTTTCGATAGAGTCTTCTACATATCCTTCCGCTACTGTCGTGGACTTCCATCCACCGTGACGTTTAAGAATTGACATATCAGCCCCAGTATTGGCAAGCAGCGTGGCAGAACTTCTCCAAAAACAGTGACCCGTGTATGTTTCAGGATTTGGTAATCTGCGATACTTAGCAATCATACTAGGCATTTTCCCAATAGTATGCACTCCAACAACTTGTGCGGTGCACTTTCCGTTGACGTATCTCAAGAATATACGACGGTTATTAATAATATGTTTTGGTCGAAGAGCTGCATATTTACGATAAATTTTTATGGAATCAATATTAATAACAGTTAAAACACGCTTCTTATCCGTCTTGGTATCAGGAACGGTTACTATTAATACAACATTCTCTTCCTGAATATCTTTAATGGTCATTTTTACTAACTCATCTCGTCGCAAGGCACCAGATATTTCCATTATCAAAACTACCTATAAAAATCAGTACAATAAATAAGAAAATTGTAAATGATATCTCTTAACACTTACCTTTAACAATAAGTATTTTTCATCATTAGCTTCTTTTAGGAATGTATCAATTTGCTCACTCGTAAGAACTTTAGACTTTTTTGCTCGATAACCTACTGCTTTTCTTTTCAGAAATGGTACTAATTTTGAAAACTGCTTGATGTCGATATTGTCTCGTATATTCAGCGTACACTTCAGCATGGAATAAATGCTCCATAAAGTTGAACTTTTTACAACATTTGATTTCTGCATCAAATAAGCCAATAAAATGTTTTGACATCGTCTTAACATTCTGTTTGTCACACCAATCTTTAAACTCGCCGTAACATTTTTCGTACTGCCGTTTAGATTTTTCGGGTATTAAAACGGAAAGCGCCGAATTTACAACGCTTTTGAGTTCAGGAGTGGAAGGTACTGAAATATCGCTATTAGTATCAGACATTTTGCGTTTTGTCAAGAACTGTCAAAATATTTTGTATATATTGAAACATATCATTTCCATAGCACACCGTGATATTGTTAAATAAATTAAACTGCTGTTGATTTTAGAGCAATTATATATTTATTTACAATTATTTAGTCTAATAATTTTAACGATTGTACGAAAAATAGTGTGTATGCCATGGCCGCGAAACTTTTTAACGACCTCATAATAATAGAAAACAGAAAACAGAAATCGCTAAAGAGCAAGACGTAAAAGAAGAACTAACGGAAATTAGATACAACATAGAAAATCTAGACCAGGAAAGCATTAGAAAATTATATCAGAACAGATTGGACATGAAAATAGAGACAACAAAATTTAGCAGTATAGAAGAACAATATAAACATATTAAAAAATGTATGCATTCGGCAGCAGAAGAAGCACTAGGTCAAAAGGCAAATATAAAAAACAAAAGAAAACCGTATTGGTGGGACCAAGAAATAGAAATAGAAATAAACGAAAAAAGAAAGAAATACCAAAAATACCTAAGCTCAAAAACTATAGAAGACAAAATAAAATTTAAAGAAGCACAAGCGAGAGTTAGAAAATTAGTTTGCAGAAAAAAGAATGAGAAATGGGAAAGAACATGTTCTAGAATAAATACGTATCTGGGAGGTAGAAGAAGTACAGAAAGCTGGAGAATACTAAAAAACATGAGGAAAGATAATACCAAGGACATAATCTCACCAATAACAGCACAAAATTGGCAACAATACTTCGAAAAAATGTTAACTGAAGACAGAGAAGAATTTAAGAACACAGAATATATGAATGATAGAATTAATACGCAAGGATCCCCTATTAGAATTAATACAAAAGAAGTGAAGGAAGTATGTAAATCTTTAAAAAATAACAAAGCCCCGGGCCCAGGAAATATTGTAGGAGAATTATTTAAATACGGAACAGATAAATTATATAAAATGCTGCAAGATCTATTTCAAAGGTGTATTAATCAGTCCGAAGTCCCAGAAGAATGGAAAATATCACATATGTCAACAATACACAAAAAGGGGGACAAGAGCAAATGCGACAATTATCGAGGAATTGCCGTAACAAACACAATCAGTAGAATATATGGCAAGATCTTAAAAAACAGAATCGAAAGGGAATACACGGAAATGGAAGCAGAAGAGCAAGCCGGATTTAGAGCGGGAAGATCAACGATTGACCATCTATTCTCACTAACACAAATTATAGAAAAAAACTAGCATTCAATCAAGAGATCCATATACTGTACGTTGACCTAAAGAAAGCATACGACAGCGTACCCTTAATTAAACTTTGGGAAATTCTGGAAACTTCCAACATTAATATTGAACTGATAAAAGGAGTAAAGTCATTATAAAATAAAACCAAATCAAGAATTAAAGTTGGACAAAACCTAACAACAGGGTTTAATATCACAAAAGGGCTGAAACAAGGGTGTTGCTTGTCACCAACATTATTTAAAATATATTTGGAACGGGCACTAGCGAATTGGAAACGGAAATGCCAAAACATGGGCATACCTTTAGATGAGGACACAACATTATACACACTCTCATTCGCAGACGATCAAATTATAGTCGGCCAAGACATAGACGACACAGAGTATATGACACGAAAACTTATAGAAGAATATAAAATTTGGGGACTAGAGGTTAATGTAGAAAAAACGGAATATATGTGTATTGGGGGAGTGCAACAGGACTTACAATTATCAAATGGACAAAAAATCAAACACACGTCAGCTTACAATTACTTAGGAATGAGAATATCAGGGATGGCACACTCGAAGAAGCAATATTGGACAGAAATATGAAAGGAAGAAGAGCAATATCAATGTTAAACGGAGTACTGTGGGATAGAACAATAAGTAACAACAACAAAAAAAGAATTTACGACACGATAGTGAAGAGCATAATAATGTACGGTTGCGAAGTATGGCCTTTGAAAGAAAAGATCGAAAGAAAAATTAGAGCCACAGAAATGGATTACTGGAGACGAGCAGCGGGGAAATCAAGACTAGAAAGAGTTACAAATGAGAGGATAAAACAAATAATGGGAGTACAGCACGACATCACAGACGAAATAAGAACTAAACAGTTGATATGGTACGGGCATGTTCAAAGAATGCCACCAGACAGAATCCCAAAGAAAATATTACAGTGGAACCCCAGAGGAAGAAGAAGAAGAGGAAGACCACGAAAGAGCTGGAGAGAAGGCATACAAAAAGAGATGGAAGAGAGAGATCTGAGAGAGGACATGTGGACAAATAGAGAGGAATGGAGATTAGGAATCGCAAGACGCCGACGCACGTTTTAACGCGATATATATAGTATTTAGTTCCTTTCAATTCTTTTACGATTTGTTCAATACATTTTTTGTCAATTTTTATGTTATTCAACTTTTGTAAAGGATGATGTATTTTTATCACATTTGATATTATTTCATATGCACTCTCTTTCTTGATATACCTATAGACCATTTTATAAATTTGAATCTCTTGACTGTGACAATGAATTCAGAATAAAACTTTTGTAGTAGTTAAGACAATTAAAATCAGTTCAACACTAAACAGGAGAAAAATAAACAATATTCACATTGTTTTTCTGATAAAATTAATTTATTTTATAAGAGAGAGGAGACGATGTTAGAGGATTCGCCGTCAAAGGGGTTTCCGCCAAAGAGACCGCCTTAGAGTGGTTAGCATCAGCGTTTTAGTCGACTTCACTATTGCAATTAAATGATCTTAACTTGTCAAATTTTGGGTTGCCGCATTTCAAACTTCAAATTGCCCCATATCTTAATATTTATTAGGATGATAATTAATCATAATATAAGTTGAGAACAGACTAATTTTGTTTTATTTAGGTCGTATTTTTTAGATTTCATTTTTCGAATGATTTCGTTGAGCACCTTAAATTTGATACAATTACCTTAATTACAGATTGTTTGTTTGACCAATAGAGTTCCATTTATCGTTGAGGTTATACAGTTGTTATAAAGTTTATTTTCATATTATTTACTTCACTAAAGAACTGCTGGCAGTTTGCGTCTAAAGGTCTGGCCTCACAACGACGAGACGGACACGGGACGATTTCCGTAACGGGGTTCGCACGTTATCCGTCCATACAATTGTAGTCACACTTTACGAGATGTGTGCTGTGCATCAGGTGTAGGTGTACATGAAGTGAAAAATGTTTTCAACGTTTTCAAATAGTGATTTAGCTATAGTAGCAATAGCGCTGGTAGATAAGGAAAAAACCAGATTAAAAAAATTGAAAAAGAAAATATGGGTGCACATCGCCTGGAAAAGTAGACCTGTAGAAGGAGAATTTATGACATTATATCCACATTTAATGGACGATGAAAGAAAATTTTACGAATACTTTAGAATGACCCAGGCAACTTTCCACGATCTACTAGCAAAAGTTAAAAACGATCTTAAGAAAAAGGACATTTTGGAGACCTGCAATTGAACATAAGCAGCAATTAGCACTATGCTTGAGGTAAGCTAAATACCTACTTAAATTTCTTCTGATGAAAATTAAACATCTTAGAGCATTGTTTCCCATATTTATTTTCAAAAATATAAAAATATTATTTAACACCACGTTTGGCTATTTTCATCTGCTGACGGAGGTAATATATCCGCTAGGGTCTGTGCGGATGCAGGAGTAGACGGCCAAAAATTGTTATTGTAATTAGGGGATGACAGCGGTGTGGAAGTATAGGCAGAACTAAAAGAATATGTGGGACCTATAGGTGATGCTTGATATAGTATTGGTCGAGCTTGGGTCTCAGGATGTGTCGGGACTGTTGGATAGCGTCCCAGTGCTCTTGGAGGATATGTTGAACCAGAACATGATGCTTGACATATTGGAATTGGTGGAATTTGATGATGTACCATAGCTCTTGACTGGCTTTCGAGTAGTTGTGACTTTTCTATTTCCTGGACGATTGCAAAAATCTTCATTTTAACTTCTTTTGGTTGCAAAGAGTTTAGAGTTCTCAAAGTGTGGGATATGCCACTCAAGAATGCATCAACTGGGTGAACCTGGTCGTGAAGCGGTTGAGAAAAATGTTGTTGCTGTTTCTCATTTCTCATTTCTCTTGTCTTCTAATATGTAGGACATAAGCTGAGCTGATAGACTGTTGTCGACCTGTCTGCTCACATCAAGCTTCTTTTTTTTTATGAAAATAGTCGCAAAAAGGGTAGACCTATACTGCGACTATTAGAAGGGAAAGGGATTATAGAAAGGAAATGATTGTGGACACGCTTTTTAAAAAGTTGCAGGTCATAGTTCTCTGAAAAAAACTGATTTTGGAAGCTTATTCCATTCCGTAGCAGCCCTGTAAAAGAGGGATTCTTGATGAAGATTTGTCCTTGTAGTGTCAATCTTGAGAGTAAATGGGTGAGACTGATCAGCGTGCCGAGTTCTTCGGCTGAATGTGGCCAATGGTGGTACAAGAGTTTTTATTTCTCTGGAGTATCTGCCATGGAAATATCTGTAGAGCAATGACTGGTCAGCAACTCTTCTTCTATGTTCTAGAGGGTGAAGGGTATCTGTGAGAGTTGAGCTGTTTATCAAGCGAATGGCTCTTTTCTAAATGGAATCTAGAAGACGAAGAGAATGCCTTGGTGCTGAACTCCAAATGTTCTGCGCAGGTGTCAGGAATACATCTCTTCTAGGTATTTTCCCAGTTCGAGCAGATGTGCCTTCATCGCGTGTTACTTCAGTATCTGGTTCAGTATTTTCTTCTTCATTTGTATTCGAAGCGTCATACAAGCGCCCCGGAACAGTGGAAGTCTCTACTTAAACTACAAAAAGACGTTTTCGTTAGTGCTTCTAGTTTTGGTGGATGCAAATTACAATTTTATTGCAGTAGATGTCGGAGCATATGGAAAAAATTCAGACGCCGGTATACTTTCTAACTTGAAAGTCTTTGGAACATGGATCTATAAATATACCCAAAGGTAGAATGCTTCCAGGTTCTAATGTTGAAACACCAATGGTAATCATTGGCGATGAAGGCTTTCCCCTTAAAACCTATCCTATGAGGCCATATCCAGGAGCAAACTTAGATGATGAAAAAACAATCTTTAACTATCGTTTGTGTCGTGCAAGACGAGTATCCGAAAATGCTTTTGTCATTCTTCAACAAAAATTTCGTATTTATGAACGAAGACTACAAGGCACTCCCGACAACCTTTCAGTTATTTTTTTAACAACTTGTGTGTTATATAATTATACTCGAAAACATGAACAACCCTTGCTATTAGAAGGAGACACTAATAAGCAGACAACCAACTCAAGAATGCCAGCAAGTTTTCAGAGGTTACGTCCTGTGAGAGGAAGAGCAGCGGATGCGGCATTTAGAAATTTAATATAACTTCAATACAATGTTAATAATATTGAAATATTTAATGCTGATTAAAATTCTATCAGGAAAAGAAAGTACCTCCCTGCTTCTTGTAAATCTCCTGCAATCTTCTTTTAGATCCTCTCTCTCAACTCAGCATTTTTGTATTTCTCATCACTGAGGTCGTAGAGGGAGGGATAACGTCTAAGATTTTCTATAAGTTTCTCTACATCCATTTTTCACGCACATCAACACAAAAATATTCCACAACTTCCGATAGCACACGAACACGAAATAAAAACTCGTCTGACGGGTGCGGCGAAAAGTAAATAAAACTAGTTGACCAGTTGCCGTTGACTGAACCCTTACATGCCCCGTGATCGTGTCGTGTTAACACGTCGATGTGAAGCCGACCACATTTCAAGACATTTATTTAAAAAACAACGGACGCCGTGCGGGTCTCGTACGACACTCGTCCCGTGTCCGTCTCGACTATGTGAGGCCAGACCTTAAGTGAGAGACAGACACAAAACATTCAACGCAAAATATGTCCGTGTCTTTTATTTAGTCTTCTTTGATTATAGATTTCTATGAAATAAAACGTTATCCCAGACAGGAAAACCAAAATATATATATACAGTGTATCTACTTAAGTTGAAACCATTTAAAAAACTTTTTTAATATTGATTTTGTAAAAATATTATTTCTTGCTAAAAAGTTCTGTATGTTATAAAACCCAAAATTCAACCATCAGATATTAATTTTTTTAAGCCATTTCCAAGGTTTTAAAAAAATATGAATCTTACTCAATAGTAAATTACTTTAATTTTTTACAGTAAGTTTTTAAACAACCTTGCAATTTAAATAAGTAATGAATGCATAATATTAGATTCTGTCACTAGGTTAGAATGAAAAATTCAATACGAGTAGATTATTCCGAGCGCGAGGAACCACGAGTATCGAATTTTTTTCTTTTAACCGTGTAACAGACGATATTTTCTCCACGACCAAAGAATTTAAATAAAAAATACTTTAAAGAACTAAGTTATTTATTGAAACATAGATATGTATTATTTGGTATTAATATTAATATTTATTGTGTTGGTACAGTTATTAAAATGAAATTGAACGTGTAAGGCTAAATATACTTTTGTAGAATGAATGAGGAAGTATTTTTGCATATAAAGTGTATTTTTTAAAAAAATATTGCAAAACGCTTCCGACTTTCGTCATCTTCAGTGCTTACCTAAAAGTAAATACTCTGGTTGGAACATAAATTGAATTTTAAGTTACATGAAAGTTTTTATTTTAAAAAATAGGTTGGGAAAATTTGAAAAAATATGTAAATGATTAATGAGTACTTACTTAGTCAGGTAACAGGAAGTGTTACAATTGAAGACATAACATTTAAATGTAAAAGGATGAATTCAAACGAAAAACATGTTTAAAATTCATAGGCCATGTGGTTTGTCAAACTGTCAAGACATTTAAGACAAATCGATCACACTTCGTGTGTCATATGTTAATTAGGAAAAAGTGGTATCAACTTGATATATCAAATAAGAGTCTTGAATTTAAAATACCTTTTATTAAATGGCGAGCGTATTAAATTCCTCGTATGTGACATTTGTATTAATTAAAACTCTTTTGAGATAATGTTTTGTGTTTTTTATTGCTGCCTCCCATAGACCACCATGGTTTGGGGTATATGGAGGAATAAAGTTCCATTTTATGCGGAATTGACTGGTTAAATTAATAATGGAATTGTGGTTTTAAAACAAAAAATTACCCAATTCACGTAATTTGGTACTGGCCCCGACAAATGTACTCCCGTTATCCGAATTTATAGTGGATGGTATACCACGTCTAGAGGTAAATCTTTTTAGACACGCAAGGAAATGTGTATAGCTTTGGTGCAAAAACAAACAAATAATGCAATATAACACTTTATTAATTTGGCACCACATCCTGGTTTGTTAAGAATAAAAAATTGGCCAGAGTAATCGATACCAGTTACTTCAAATGAAAGGCTGGGTTGTATTCGTGAATTTGGTAAATTTGACATTGGACTTGAAAATGGGACTGGTTTAAATTTAAAACATGTCAAACAATTTTTTACTGTTTTTCTAGCTAATACGCGTCCCGCGTCATATTAAATGGTAGATACGTATGCTTAAGTCTTCCTCCAACTCTGATAATTCCTTTATCGTCAATAAAAGAAGACAATGATAGAAGCTTATGTTCCTGGTGAAGGAAGTTACTTTTTTTTAAGTTTTAATTTATCAGAAAATAATTCAGATACCGTAACACAGTGTAATTTATTTATATCGGAAAATTTAATGAGTAGATCCCATTTAGGTACATCTGATATATTTGATACTATACGAATTTTTTTCTATTCTGTTAATTCTTAATGTGGAATTAGAAAATCGATGATTGGCCATTCCGCCATAGGTGCTTGTAAAAATGTAGGACCTCTCTACGAAAGTTTGTTAAAACTTAATTTGTCTGTCATAACACCTCTGGATGCCAATTCTGCGGAGTTAATTGAAGTGTTTACATATTCCTATTACAGTATTGGCGAAAGTAATTGAATTTTTGCAACGCGATTTGCGACAAAAACTTGCAATTCACTAGGTTCCCTGTGGATCCAACTTAACGCGACTTGAGAGTCAGACCACATAAAGATAGGGAAAGTACTACTTAAAGCATTAATTACGAGTTAAGTCAATTGTGCTTCTAGCAAACATGCACACAACTCCAGCTTTGGAGTTGTTATAGTTTTAGTGGAGCCACTTTGGTTTTAGAACAAGGAAGTTCAACGGTATAATTGCCTAAATCATCTACACTTCAGAGTAGATGTAAGTTGCATATGCATTTCTTGATGCATTGCAAAAAAAATGTATGTATATTTACTTCTGTGAAGTCGCATTACGTGGAATAGAAATTTGATTTAACGTACTAAGGTTATTTTGAAATTGAACCCAAGTCTTCTTAATATCTGAGGGAACTGAATTTGTTTTTAATTTACTTAGGTCATTGGATCCAGTCAATAAATCATCCACATACATATCTTTTAAAATTGTTCGAGAAGCAACTGGAAATTGATCTAAATTTTCTTGTGCTATTTTTCTGACACATTTAATTGGTAAATTAAAAACTTATCTTCAGGATTTTCTCGCCATAGAATTTGTTGTAATGGTTTATGTTCTGGATGCATTAGAATTTGGCGATACATCTTAGAAATACCAGCTGAGACAACGAAGCTGAAAACTCGAAATCTGAGCAAAATATCCAAAATGTCATTCTGCACCTTGAGACCGACGTACTGAAGATCATTAAGGGACCAACCCGTAGAACTTTGACAACTACCGTCGAATACTGTTCTAAGCTTGGTTGTGATACTTGTCTCTTTTAATATCGCGTGATGAGGTAAAAAATTGCTTAAATTGCAATTGTCTGATATTTTATTCATATGACAGAGATTTTCATACTCATGAATAAAATCGAAATATAATTGTTTAAAACGAGTATTAGAAAACCTATTTTCTAAAGCCTTAAATCGTTTTATTGTGGTTAATTTTAAATCTCCTAATAGTTCAGGTGGATGTTTTAATGGAAATTTTACCACAAATTGACCGTTTTGTGCCCGACATGTGTGTTTATCAAAATATGACTCACAAATGGTGTCTCGAGATATAAATTGATTTTTATCCTGAACATCCTCTACCTCCCAAAATTTTTTATGCTGTTCATCTTCGGGAATGTAAATTTTTACCAAATTGCACATATAATTTTTTGAGTTAGTGGGAATTGAATCGGTAAGTATCCAGCCAAATTGGGTATTTATTAAGGTTGGGAGATTTTTTCCCAATTTTATTTTTCCCTCTAATAGGAGGTCCCAAAATATATCATTGCCTAATAGTAGATCAACATCTACGAAGACTACATGCATGAAATTGCCCTTGTCTGTCTTGAACGTTACAAATAATTGTGGACAACAATACTTGATTTTGATTGTCACTGGTAAAATTGATACTTGCGTTTGAAATAAAATTCACATCATGTTTGATCACATTTACAGAACTTGTTTGATTACTAGGATATCTCTCATGAGTGGAAGGTTGCAAAGGATCTTTATGAAGAAGACTATTGTGTCTTTTAATTTTACATATAGGACAAGGGCGATATCTACATTGATTTTGATTATGCCCTGTCAATAAACAGTTTTAACTTGTTTACTTCTTTAAGTATCAACTGATAATGCCAAAAATTGTGTGCATTTATAAATTAAAAGTTCTTGCTTGCAAAAATTGCAGCACAAGGTATTAATGACCACACGTGCCTGAGGCGAATAATTGTTTTTGTTGCTATATGAACTGGATTTATATTGAGAAACTGACTTTGAAAATTGTGAGTCATCTAAACATTGCAAAATGTCTGATTTGTTTTTTAAAAAATCGAGAAACTCGTTTAATGCTGGCTGTGGAGACCAGCAGACAGTCCGTGTGGAGACCAGGAGACACTCCGTATAAAACATAGTATTGCATAAGAACTGTGCTGAGTCAGTCTATCTGACTCATTAAGAACGACACGCATTGTAGTTAAGGTCTGGGATTTGAGAAAGATATATATATATATATATATATATATATATATATATATATATATATATATATATATATATATATATATATATATATATTGTACTTTATTTGTGTTAATAATATAATAATAATAACAAAATAAAAGTGCTAATTTCGTGAACAGTGTTTCAGTATTCTACGACATAGTAGGTCACCACACTGGCAATACTTCTTCAAATTTCACCTCGTTCCTACCACGAATTGTAATTTTATTTAATTTACTTGATAAAACATGAATAATAAATGAATCATATAAAACCTCTTTTGTAATACCTATACCGTCTAATAAAGTCAAGTGTTTAGATACTTCGTCTAACATTTTGCGAAAATTGAAATAGTTTTCTTTGTGAACAGGTTGTATATTCAGAAGAGATTTAAAATGGCTATCTAGCAAGAATTGTTTTTTATCAAATCTATCACACAAAAGATCCCAAGCTCTTGTAAATGGTCTATCAGTAATTTCCAAACCTTCAATAAAACCTAAACCTTCTAGCGAGGCTTTTAAAAATTGAAATTTCTGACTTTCACTCAACGTCTTATTATCGCAAATTGTACTGTTAAAATTGTTTTTAAAATAGATCCAAATTTGAAATTCTCCCGAAAAAACTGGCAATTTAATTTTCGGTAGTATATCATTCTGAAGAGTGTGAATAGGGTCAATACTGGCCGAAACGTTGTGCGGTGAGCTTGTATCAATACTAGGTTGCACATTTGTCGGCTTTGACTGGGCTATAACTTGTTTTAACCACCCCTGTGCCGCATAAAATCTATCTTGAAATTATTCTCGTTCTAAAAAATGATCTTCTAGCTGATCTTCCTCACACCTCGATTCTATTAATGACTGAACCTTGTCAAATTCCTCTAACAAATTTGAATTGCCATTAAATCGTAACTCAATATTATTAAAACTTGGCTTTTTTTCATTAGTCGTGCTAATAAACCTTTCTAATAACGTTAATTTTTGTTTAATAGTGCCTCTACTACGTTTTAAATCTTTTAAATTGTCAACAATATTTAGGACTTCCGACATTGTAAGAATCGAAACAACCGGTGTCTTTAATATTCAACAAATTTGTACCTAACACGTGTAAATTTTAATTGTTTTAATTATAAATAACTCTCGCCATACAAATCTAACGAAATTATATTCGTTAATTCTAAAACTTGCTTTCTGAAAAGCAAGTGCAACTATAATAAAATCGTAATAATAGTAAAATTGCCAAAAAATGCAAACGAACTAACAAAATGTGGTTAAAAAATTGTAATTGTCTGACCTTTGCAATCGCCCTGACTAGTGATATTCGCTAAGCAATTATCTTCCTTTTCTAAACTTCGAATACTTGGCTGTTTCACTTGAATTATCGAACTGGCTCGGGGTCGGCTTATTTTGCAACTTGTAATTTTTCTAGTTCTAATTAATTATCCGCAAGACCGCAAGAGGATCAAAACTTTTGTTAATAATTGCTGCGCTGGTTCAAATAGATTCAGTGTTGCCAACCACAAAAAACTAAAAAACAACAACTCTCCTATAAAAAAAACAGTAGAAAACAGTAGGTAAAGAAAAAAAAGTCAGATTTCATAATTTTGCTCATATAATTAAATAATAAACAATTTTCTTAGTTACTAGAACTTACATACATTGATATATTTATAATCACAGCAACAAATAACAAAAATCAAAGTAAAATTATTTTTCAGTTTCATTTTCAATTGCCTCATCTTCAATATTTTCACACTCATTTTTATTTTTAAAATCATACATGTTTTTGTTGAATTTCTTCATGTGCCTTTCTGTGGCTTTAAATGAATAGCAATCGGTTATTTCGGATTTAGTGTGTAATACTCCTTTAATAGTTGTAGTCGATATTCTGTTGCGTAATTTGGTTTTCATAATATTTATAGCAGAAAATAACCTTTTAACGGCGGCGCTGCTATGTGGTAGGCACAATAGCTTTTTTACCAATTCACACAATGTAGGGAATGTTTGAGATTCGTCTCCATTTCTTAATTCTTGTACATGTTTCCAAAAGTCGATAATGTCGAGAGTTTTGTTTTGATTGAAAGAAAAATCGACATTTCTTAACATTCGCCATTCTCTATCCAGTTCCCTTATATTATTTGGACAAATCTTTTGGAAGAAATAATGTAAATCTGCAATGGAAGGGAATTTATTTTTTATTTCAGGATCCAGAATTGCTTTAGGATTTAGCATCTTCAGACATTTTAATGCTTGACGGTCTTTGTCGTCAAAAGGCAACCTTTTTAATATCTGTTTTGCAGCCTCGATATAAAACTCCTTACACTTTAAGTAGAAATTTTTAAGCGTTCTTCCTCTAGTTCTCCTATTTCTCTCTTTCTTCTGATCAGATTTGGCACCATTCCGCCAACGTATATATGTTGCAACGGTAAATGTTTTTGCTCACTCGAGAAGTCAAGGTTTAATATTTTAGTTTGTTTTGCGTCTAAAATATTTTGTGCTTTATTTTTTTCTTGTTAATTGAGATTCAAATATTCAGTTTGTACAAAGCATTCCAAGATAGTTGTGTATGCGGTCAGTATTTTGTCGTATAGTAAATATAATTTCGGAGTCTCGGATGGCATTTCTTTATTGAGATCGGTAAATATAGGTAATGCAAATTTTAAAAACTCCAAGTACAATTCAGTTGTCGGTTCGAGAGCCTTGGAGAGAATTGATTGCGCAGAAATTAATCTATCTGCATGAACTGCAGCTTGAAAATACAATTTTATAGCTGGTAATTGTTCCAGAAGCCTATTTACTACCTCAATAAGCGACAACCATCTGGTTTGGCTAGGGTGGAGCAATTTGTGTGGTATAATATTTGTGAATGCTTAAAATGTTTTGAAATCTCCAATACGTTTTGGAGAATTTTGTATATGATTATATACGTTTCTACAGAAATCTTCCACGCCCCTTGGCAATTTCTCACATGCGTATGATGCGCAAAGGTTAAAAGAATGACAAATGCACTTCATAGTAAAAAGGTGAGGTATGTCATTTTTAAACAAAGTGACCAATGAATGTTTATCTCCAAACATAACGTTAGCGCCATCAGAAGCAAAGCCCATCATGTTTGATTTGTAAGGAATATTTTTTTCAATAAAATATTCTACTATTTTGCCATACAACGCTGTTGCTGTACCATCTACGATAGGTATTAAAGTCAGAAATCTATCTTCAACGCTGAAATCTAATTTTACTATTCTTACGACAAGCGCTAAATGTTTTATCGTAGACTTATCTGTGCTTTCGTCAACAAGTAATGCAAAGCAATTGCTCTGTAACATCTCTATTATATTTTCTTCTGCTGTCTGTCCAGTTACATTAACAATAATCTCTAGCTTTTGTGCGGCTCATTGATAATTGTTCCGCAATTTTCGAATCTGGACATACAGCACAAATCAATTTATTCAAATGAGATGCTATGTTAAAAGACAGATTATGCTCAGCAATAAAGCAGGCCATTTTTACTTCACCCGATTAAGCTATAATTTTTGTATCTTGTGAGTTGGAAGCTGAGGTAAACATTGATCTCAGTTTTTGTTGTTTTTGTAATTTCAAACTATTCTTCGCGTGTTTTGTTGAATCTTTGTGTCGTAACAATTCGTGTATACCACATTTTCTGTCGCAATTACACGCAGAACAAAAGAAATAAGTCTCACCTTTAGTGCTTTTCTTTAACCAGCCTTTGAACCTATCATCTTTTAACCACAAATTTACGAATTTCTGTTCATATTTGACTTTTTTTTTCTTAGGACTTTGCCCAGTCGATAAATCACTACTCATTTTATCAAAAACGTTGTAATTAATGTTTTTTTTAAATAGACGCCGCAATTTAAAGAAACTGTTCAAGGTGTTGTGACTATAAAACAATACGCAATACAATAGGCGTGTAGCTGTTATTCATAAATTGGGATTTCCCCGTGCATATAAATGTAATTATCAAACACATATAATGTGGACAGAAATTCCCTCGAATCCCGACTAAAAAAGATACTGCGTTTTATTACGTAGTGGTTATCAAAAAATCTTTGCATAGTAGTGTAATAGGTGGCGCTGAACGCTAGTTAAAAAACAGTAGAAAATAGGAATGAAACAGAAAACATGGACATCAATGTGAAAACAGCAAATCTACTGTTAAAACAGTAGGGTTGGTAACAGTGAATAGATTGTTTTGTAATTGTTGTTAAACTTTGTTAAATTAAACAAATGAGCTGTGGAATGTATAATCTTATAAAATGAAACGTGTTGTCTTGTAAATAGATTATACCCGTATCTCCAACAATAGAATCTGTATTTATTTAGCCAACAAACAAATCGTTCAAGATCTTATAAGAAACTATATGAAATTCACGGTAATCAATAGCATATTACAAGTCAAATCGTTAATCACCAGAAATATCAAAGTAGTCTTATCAAACGTCTATCCCATTAAGCTTGGTAGTATCATCAAACAAGAATTTTTAAAAGTACCTATGTATTAGCTAACATCAGGTACTGGTTAAAGGAAAGGATTCAAATAAATTCTTACTTGTTAAATACCTACCAGAAGAAGTATTCAAAAGGACTTGGAGAATTCAAAATAATTAAAAACAAATCATTTTAAATACTTTTTTTTTGCTTTTTTCTAATCAGGTATGATAAATATAATAATAATAAATAATAATTTTTGCTCAATTAATGCCAAGTATATGATTAAACATATTTTTATTTCTATTATAATTGTAAGTAAAGTTGCGTAAGGTTTCCGAAGTAATTCAACTATAGTATACAAATCATTATTTGCTGAATTTATTGTACTCTTCAATTTGTAAAGTTTGCTTAATGGGACGACTTTGTTGTATTCAAGATGGATTAGGTTTTGTACTTTTTTTTTTATTTGCACCTATAGTCCGTACACAATTTGTTGATAGCTCACTGCAAGTTTGCCCCTTATTAGAGAACTGAAATACAGAGAGGACAGGTAGTATGATATAATAACAAAAACCAACCTAAAACTGGCAGTTTAAGATGTTTTCGACTAACCCACCTTGTATCTGAATAAATACAATACAGCTATAGAACTTTTAATCCGATTATGTAGGTATTTTGAGTGGAAATGACTGACCAGTGTCGTTGAGTATATGATTTAAACATTACGTTACTTTAAATAAATAAATATATTAATATTCTTAAACTGTAGGTACTGTAAATTGTATTTTTATTTTAATAAAATTTCTTTATTTTATTTAAAAATAAAAAGTTACTTGCAATTTGTAAAAGATACATTTATTTAATTAATACCTATTTTTAAATGATATAAACTACGATTACTTACAAAACTATTCAAATTCAAAATAAACAGGATCATCTTCGGAATCCGAGTCGTCTTGCAGGTTAATAATTAGCGGTTGTGTCTCTACAGTCGCATCAATTATATTGTCAAGATCCCACATTTTTTGTTCTTCTATTACATGTCTTACTGCATCTCGCCAATTTTGTTCTGTAATATGTTGTAAAGACTCATATAACAATTCACGTACAGCTTGTATTTTATATGACGTATTTTTTCTAGCCACATAGCTTTTCATTTGTGCCCAAATGAGTTCAATTGGATTTAATTCGCAGTGGTAGGGTGGAAGTCTAAGGACTGTGATGTTTCGTCTTTCCGCAATTTTGTCAACTACGTATTTCTTGAACTTAGATTTGTGTTGCCGGGCAATTTTTAAAAGTTCTGCTTTAACCATTCCATCTTTGTAAGGCAGGGACTTATTCCGCAGCCATTCAATGATATCCTGTTTCTTCCACGCAGTCGTTGGAAGTCTTTCTACTAGTCGTGAATGATAAGGTGCATTATCTAATACTATAATTGAGTTTGGTGGTATATGTTCAATCATCTGCTCAAAATACTCTTCGAAAACATCAGCTGTCATCTCCTCGTGATAGTCTTTTGTGCTTTTGGATTGAAATTCCAACAAACCATGCTTAGCAAATCCTTTTTCACTGCCAATGTGAGAAACTATTAATCTACTGCCTTTACCAGAGGGTGGGGACATACCAGTAGACCAACCTTCCATAAAGGCTTGCCTGGAGCTTGATATATTTTTATCTGACCAAATTTTTGTGAGAGTATGACCTGCGTTTACCCACGTTTCGTCCTGATAGTAAATTGGCTTTCCTTCAGCCCGAAATTTTCGTATAGATCTTAGATACTTTCTTCTCCAACATATTATCTCTTCCCGGTCAATCAAAAGTGATTTTCGGTCTGATTTCTCCCACCGGAAATTTAATTCTTTTAAAACTTGCCACAATTTGGTTCGTCCGACATGAGGCAAATCCGGGTCGTCTCTAACTTCTTGTAAAATTTTGTTTAAGTTGGGTATTTCTTTTTTGTAAAAAAATTCGTGAATTTTCCTTCGAATACCATTTTTGGCAAATTCATCAATTTCAATAGGTTTTCTCCCCCTCTTTAAGTATTCGTTTGTATTTGGATTAGCTATACCTTGTTTTTTTCTTTCTGATAGGAACCTATATATTGTTGACTCCCCTACGCCCGTCATGTGGGCACAACTCTTGATTATGTTCTGAACAGTGTTTGTGGGATTCTGAGAAAGCAGAGCATCGTGAACGTTCAAAACAATAGTCTTCTCTCTTGGTGAATAGACAGACTTACTGACTGTACGCAACAGTACCGGTGTAAAACTTGATGATGTTGATGATGATGACGAAGCCATCGCAAGCAATCAAACAAAACAAGCAGGAACGAAAGATACGTATATGTTTGTAGGAATATGAAAAAAAGTTACTCACGCACTGCACAAAATTCGCAAAATAAATATTAGAGACGTTAATTACTGCCGTAGACGCCGAAATACCAACGAGCCGTAAATTAAATGCGATCAAAAACGTACTAAACCTAATGAGGGTCAAACTTGCAGTGAGCTATCAACAAATTGTGTACGGACATGAATAAACACCTCAGGAACCTCCGCCTATGATTTTACGACTATTACGGCCGTTTTATGACTTGGACGCACATTTTGTGCTATCGACAAATTATGAACGGACTATAGCTTTAGTACATTTCCAACAGCAAGTTCTATTTTCTTCGTCAATCATTGGTTTTCCGTTATAGTAGGGGAGCCCAGCATGCTAAATTTGCAGTTACTAGAGCGTCATGGGGACTTATGGGATTATAAAGATTAGGTTCTAAACCGAAAAAGAGTTTATGTTAAGTTTTTGATTTTAGTGGAGGAAAGAGCGTGTAAAAATTTTTAAAAATAAAAAAAAACAGTCACATGGAAATACTCGAGCGTGTCAGAAGAAGAGTTGCAGGCGATGGTTAATGTTATGCATAATGCCCTGAAAGGGATGAAAATAAATGTAAACAAAACGAAAGTAATGGTTTTTAAAAGAGAAGAAAGCATGACAAACTGTGAAGTTTTGATTGAGGGAGAAAGAGTGGAACAAGTAAATGAATTTGTGTACTTGAGTTCAAACTTTACGAGAGATGGAAAGTATGACAGTGACATTGAGCGAAGGGTGTTGGCAGGAAAACAAATGAATGGGGCACTGCATAGCTTCATGAACAGCCAGAAAGTGTCAAAAAAGGCACGTCTGGCTGTGCATAGAGGTGTGTTGGTTCCTACACTACACCTAGCAAGTGGAAGGAAGTGGTCTCTGCCTACCCCTACGGGAAAAAGGCGTGACAATGTGTATGTATAATAAGACAATAATAGTGTATACTTGCTTTGTCTTTCTGATAACCGATAGATATTAATCTGACAATTAAATAGTGGGGGGTGGCTGAGAAAAGCGGTAAAAAACAAAAAAAAAGGTTATTCGAACGTGTTAGATATTGACGTTTAGTGAACTTAAAACAGTGTTCGATTTATATTACTGACTGAATACTGAATACAAATTTTTTTTGTTCGTTTTGTTTATTAGATTGAAAAAATTGAGAAAAAGTGAAAAGGAACGAGAAGCGCGGACTGGGGAATACACAGCTCTCAGCATCTGTACGCTCATGCTTTATCGATAGTTTTAGCTAGGACTGTTGATATTTTTAAAAATATCGGATTCTCCATATATCGATATTTTTAAATACAGTGTGGAACAGCCAAATGGAATAAATTCGATAACGAATAAATGAGAGCGTGTTGGGAAAAACGCTTGGACACGTCGATTTGTATTTTTAGATGCGCATTTTTTTCAAAAAAATATAATTATATAGGGTGTCATGTGACAGTGGCCCATACCAACTTTCTTATTTTAAACACAACCCCCTGTATATTATTTATTTTTTGGATTCTTCAGAAAATTCTAGACATAATTCATGTACAATGTCCTATACCTATCTTCAATTGTTTCGGAAATATTAAGTGTTTTTAGATGTATTACAAAAATTAACATTAAAAAAAGAAAATTATTTTATTTCACAAATAATGTAAAAAAAAACAAAAAAACATTAATTTCAATCTAAGAGATGTTCAAAATGTTCGCCGCGAAAGTCTTAACAACATTCTAATCAGGTATAGAAATGTCTTCTAACGTTACTCAACATCTCAGTTATGTAATAAGTTGTAAAAAATGTATCTAAGCTTTTCCCGTAGTGGTAGACAGAGACCACTTTCTTACACTTGCTACGCTTCTTACACACATCTTTTGCTTCCTCTACTTTCATCAGGGCTCTCATGCATGCTCGTCGGTTGTTGGTACTCTTGACCTAGCCTTTCTTCAAAACAATGTTGATCTGATCGAGATATGTTCGCCAAGGTCGACCTCTACCGACTTGTCCATTCACACTTGCCTTATAAATTTGTTTCGTCAATCTTCCCTCATCCATCCTTTCTACGTGTCCAAACCATCCAAGCATTCCTTTATCTATCTTTGTAACCACATCTTTTACACCACAGCATTCATTTGTTTTCCTGCCAACACCCTTCGCTCAATGTCACTGTCATACTTTCCATCTCTCGTAAACTTTGAACACAAGTACACAAATTCATTTACTTGTTCCACTCTTTCTCCCTCAATCGAAACTTTACAGTTTGTCATGCTTTCTTCTCTTTAAAAAACCATTACTTTCGTTTTGTTTACATTTATTTTCATCCCTTTGATTTTTAGGGCATTATGCATAACATTAACCATCGCCTGCAACTCCTTTTCAGATGACGCTAATATGACTTGATCATCGGCGTGAAAAAGGAATTTTTTTAGGATAATATACAAATAAATAAACTAAAAGAGGAAAAACATAATATAGATATAATGTCAATTAATTCAAATCTTTGGGGTTTCTTATAATGAATAAACTCGTGTGGCTCTGTAAAACGAAGAAACGACAATTAAAGTTTATTACGCTATATTCTTCTATTTCAATCAGTTTGTTGTTACTGTTTTTACAATCGTGCACTTGTTTACAACTCTCGCGCTCGCTCTCTCTCATTCTTTTCTATGATATAGGATGTACTCTACTTTACCTACACAAAGCGCGGGAATATTTAAAGTTAAAGAAATATTTTTTTACGTAGAGTAAACAAAGTACAGTAGATTAAGTTTGAGATGATGTTGTAGTTAAATAATTGGCAAAAAAAAATAAAAAATAAAAACTTGTTTTAAAAAAATATCGAGTGTCGATATCTACATTTTAATATTGAAATATCGATATATCGTCCAAAAAGTGTTCGCCAGTTTCCTTGTGACACGCTCAAATTGTCAGATTATTGAAATATACACTTTTCTGGGTGTACTTAACTTACCCTTTTTTAGTCTGACACGCTCGAGTATTTCAAAGGATCGATTTTTTTACTAATCTGACGGCCTGCCCTCAACCCACCACACTGTATTTAGGGTTTATATATGGTAGGGGTACATTATAGGGTGCAAGGTTTCTCCTCATATAATTTTCTGACCTCGAGTAACTCGCAAAATCCCCGCTTGGGCTCCCCTACTATACATTGATAAAAATTCTGAAAATATAATCATAAAATTTAATCTTCAAAGGAAAATATTTCAGTTATAAAGTTTGTAATAGTAATAAGTATATTTTGGTAAAATTATTGTTATGATGTTAATGTATATGTTACGGGTAAAGTTAGAATAACGGTTAAACTTAAGTTTATCCGGGTAAACTGCACAATAACCAGAAAACATGGGTAAAGACCAGAATAGAATTGAAATTTTACATGTTTCGGACTTTACCCGGGTAAACCGCGTTCTATCCGCTTTCGCGTGGTTAAAGTTAAAACATAAGTTGAAAAACATATTTAATTAAAAAAACAGATTTAACAAATCAAAAGTTACACAGTAAAACTGCATCCTGACAAAGTAAAAGATACTATAATCTATTTGTTCTGACAAGACAAGCTGCTGTGACATTTCGAGTTACAAAGATTGCCAATCGCTTTACATTTACATTTATTGGTCATGCATTTAGTTTTACAGTTGCATCGTTTATAACCTTGACCTCCTAAAATTGATTGTTCATTTGCAAGTTGTCGTAAACTTTTCTTTCCCGGTGATACACTTTCCATATCTAGAAGTTTCTCACTGCACACTGAAAATTGATTCCTGGAAAACATTTCTTCAATAGTTCCTCCCTTGTTTGCTAATTTATAAAAATCGTCGTCAGTTTTCTCGATAACTGTCATGAGAATGTTTCTAAAATCACCTCTCCCTCGGTCAACATCTGGAATTTGTACTCTCACTGTATCTCCAACAGAACATGGAGGAAACTTAGAATTCGATAAAGCTTTCATCTTCTTTGCTTGATTTTCTAAATTTCTTTTTGCGTCTCGTCTATTTGACTGTATATTTTTTTGGCACAAGCAAAGTTCACACCTTATATTTCCTGATGTACTTGGTTTGTCACACTCTACACATTTGCTCTGATTTTCTGAAGTTTCTATATTACTAGCGTTTTCTCTATAATTTTTGTTGACATTTTCCTCATTTCTATCTTCAGTAATATCTTCTTGGGGATTGTCTGTTTCTGGGTCACTATCCATAGACTGGTCTTCATTTTGTACTTGTTGAGGCTGTTCACCTACACCAAAATTCTTCACAACTTTCTCGAGCTCTTCTTCGGTTCGTAGATTCTCAACAGCTTCTTTTGGAAAAGCTGATGTGTATAGGCCGACTTTAACATCATGCCCAAACATGGCGGCATAAGGAGCTTGTTTTATCCTATCATGGTATGCTCTATTTTTCATTAACTGGACAAATCTTAGACCTTCTGACCATCGCATGCAGTTTTTATCGTCCATCCACGTCATCAACGTATTTTGTATATCTTGATTTGCTCTTTCCACGCTGCCTTGTGACTGACTGTGACGTGGTTTGTCATGGACTATTTTAAGACCACTTCACATTGTGCATAGCTCTTCAATGACACGGTTGGCGAACTCCCGGCCGTTGTCCGATTGTAGTATAGATTGGGCTCCGAAAATACAAAAGATGTCTATCAGGCTCTTAGCTACTTCCTCAGCTCTTTTCGATGTTAATGCACGTATTTGAACAAACTTAGTTAAGTGGTCCTGATACTCCATGATAAATTTGTATTCTCCATCCGGATGAGATTGCATTGCCACGTCTTTTTCGTTCTCTAACGAGTACTCTGCTAGCGGTTTCTCTACTGGCAAATTATGCCCGAGCTCAGCCGTAGAGGGTAGAAGAAAAAAATATAAAAGTGAGCTGCGCCACCGGCTTGACGGTATAAGCCGGAAACCCCTAGATCTTATAGGCACTAGCAGGGCTACAAGATAAACAACTATGATTATGGTGAACCAAATAAATAAAATTATAGCAAAAATATGTTGGATACTTTACTCACACAATAGATAATTAAGGTACACAGTTCAATAGCAACATCATAACAAATATAGTCAAAGTTAACAGCTATGGTAAAATTTTCTTGCTAGAACAAACCAAAAATGTAAAATTTACAGCTTTATAAAATAACCAGAACAGAAGTAAGAGTAACAGTCTTTACCAAGTTACAACAAAAAGTAAGACATATATAAATTAACTCATTAACAACACTAATTCAAACATTTACATGAAGGCAAAGAACAAAAGGTAAAACATATATATCAGTTAACTTATTACATAAAGATTTTTACTGCCAAAACAATCAAGTTCATTTAAAAATATCTTTACAATGGTTGTCCTTTAAAATATCAAGATTGTAGGATATTTACAAATAAGTAGGAAGAAAATATATTTTTTTACTTGGACATAAAAAATTATTGAGGTTATTTTAATCCAAGTTTAGTTTTGGCATATTATCTAATGCAATAAATAGTTTCCAACAATGCACTATACTAATAAACTAAACAGAACATGATAGTGGTGTCAGCATGAGTCACTGCGTTATATATTTAAAAATAAATCACTTATAACCTTTGGATATACGAATTCACAAAGCACTATATTTATAAACTGAAGCAAGACTTACTCGTGGTGCCGATATGAGACACAGCGTTATATATTTAAAAATAAATCACTGATAACCTTTGGGTATGCGAATTCACATGTACTCCTGTGGCCTACTCCTGTGGCCTACTCCGGTGCTACTCCTGGACTACTCCGGGGGCTGGTTAGATTATGGGGGTGGCACTGATTAACGATGGCTTCCCTCAAACAAATCCCGATAACGGCTATTCAACTTGACACCAACTTCAACAATATCCACAACAATGGCAAGACAAAATGGTCAAGTTGAAATTCAAATGGTTTTTCTTCAAAATCCAATTAAGATGACCCAAATACAGACAGATATGAAAGAAATCCCATAGAGGTTCCGCACACGTGCTAATAACGCACCGTCCCCAACAACCTTCACTAACACATCCGACTTCGATGAAGCTCTCCAAACGACTAACGCTCCTATCCCGGAAATCAAGAAAAATGGCGCGGAATAAACGTCAACCCACCATCTTCTCAAATCCGTGCCTCGTTCGTGTGGATATCCAGTCCCATCCACACAGAAATTGCAAAACAACTATCGAAAGTTATGCAACCATGAATACGAAACTATAGAAAAAAATAGGCACGTGACAGCATGTCAATTAGGTCCACTTGACAACGGCTGTTCATCGCCGAAAAAACCATCGGTTTGACCACAAGCCCTTTTTTGGCAGATTTTAGTTTCTTTTGGCACCCTTCACATAAGCGCAGATATAACTTAATAACATCTTGAGTTATATTCTTGTACTTTTTCTTACATTCACTTTCCATGCGATGTTTACCACCATGTCCTATAGCTAAATGTGCATCATGCAAAATATCAAACATTTCGTCGTTTGTAACGTAATATTTTATGATAGATTCACCTGACGATACACGAGCAATAAGCTTTTCAAAGCCTCCAACAGAACATATGTCAAACCTCTTTAACCGTCGATATTGTAGAGTAGTCTTACTTTTAGCATTTTTTGCGAACTTGACGGAGTCTAACATTTCTTGGTATTGTTCATTATTAAAATAAAAACTATTTGCACCTTTCGAAGACACCTGTTCGTTGAAAACTTCATAAAAACGCTGTGCTAACCGCGCGCGTCCGCTCTCTTCGGTTGCCATTTTATTACTGCACATGGTGAAAGATGATGCAATAATAATAATCCCTACAACCAACTTTACCCACGCGAAAGCGGATAGAACGCGGTTTACCCGGGTAAAGTCCGAAACATGTAAAATTTCAATTCTATCCTGGTCTTTACCCATGTTTTCTGGGTATTGTGAAGTTTACCCGGGTAAACCTAAGTTTAACCGTTATTCTAATTTTACCCGTAACATATATACAATAAGAACTTAATCTGATTGGAAAGAAAATTGAAAATAATCTACAATAACATATCGCAATAAAAGGAAGACTTCAAAATTATTTTAAATATGTGTAGTACACTCCTTTAAACTAAAAAAAATAATCACTCAAAGCCTTCCAATTCAAAAGTATGTTGTCCACACAAGGAAGCAATGAAAGCCACCTATTACCAACATGTCGTTTCAGCTCATGCCATTCACCTTCAACAGCAGCATCAAATGTTTAAGCTCTTATCTAGGGACTGCAGAAACATAGAAATGGCTGTAGATTTTTAAAATAATATTTTCAGCATCAATTTTTAAAAAATTCATTGCATGCTTAACTGTGTTGTGAACTATGTGTATGTGATAATTGTCCCTTACCAAATTAGGAACTACTTGTTCAATATTTCTATAAAGAGAATGGTGAATAACAAAATTTTCATGAGTTCCCATTGTCTGCACTCAGACCAGACTATCAAAAGAAAGGTTGTGGTGGGATAGTGAACTGATAATAGCATCAAACATTCCATTTGCAGATTCATCACAATTTTCGTAAAAGTCTTATAACTTGTTCTGTATCCCATTCTCAATATCAAAATATTGTACAACTAAAGGAAATAGTTTAATATTTTTTCTATTACTTGCATCAGGTTGCAAACAAAAATATAAATTAGGGGTGTTTAAATCATTTGGTAAAGTTTGTAAAGCATAAGGTCCTAAAATATTGTTAACCAGTACTTCCTGCAAGTTCACTGGCTGATATTTTATCATCACAAGTATTTTCACGAGAAGCAGAAGTAGAAAAAGAGTCTAATGAACCAAAAAATCTATCTAATGTTGAAGTTTTATTGCAAAGTTCAGTTTTAAGTTTGTCTTGTTTTGTTTCACCATGTTGTTTAATCTGCAATTAAGTAAGACATATTACGTACCACTACCACAACACCCTTCATGCAATTTAATTTAAAAGACAATTTCATTAAATATATACAAAACAACAGACAAGGGAGAGAAGATATTTAATATAACTTAACCTAAAATAATTCAACTGGCCAATGTCACTTTTCCCGATAGAAAATATTGTTACATGGTTTACATTTTACATTGTAGATATTTTGTAATCCAGTCATGCGCTCTTTCCCACTATGTTTATATTTTTTGCTTCTTTATCGGTGTTGGGGGCGCATTTGGACTTAACGCACTTTTGTCATCGCTACCACTTTCCATAACCATTGTTTGTTATTTATACGTTCTCAAATCAAAGAATAACATCTAATTGAAAATACCGAATCCATAGCAAAAATAAAACAGAACAAAAAATTATTTCGATGTTGTCAATTGAAGGGGACAGGGGAAGAACGACAAGAGTCCATCTGGACAGATTTCGAGAAAATGGAAAATTTAAGTTTAATTACTTGTTAGAAACTAAAATTGAAAGAAAATAAGTCACAAACAAACATTTTTTAGTAAATAACATGTTTTTTAATCAGAAATATAAAAAAAATCTACATCATTCAAAAGTAATGACGTAACAAAAAAAAAAGACATTTAGGCATGGACACATGCCACTTTTCCCCTGTATCAGGCGTCTATTGGTGGATCATCCACAAATTCGTCATCGCTCTCATCAGGTTGTTCGGCAAATGTGATTTTTTGATAAAACACTCTGGCTTCTGCTTTCTCAAGGAATGCAGTCAGATCTTGCAAATCCTTCCATTTGGGCTTTTTGACGGGGACCGGGCACTGATAAAGTTTAGTCAACACTCCCTCTTCATTTGTCTGATTCTTCGTCTTTCTTTGGTTCTTCGTGAGTGGTTTTTGGTCAAATTTAGAACTAGCATAAAGACCAAAAAATGACGTGGTTTTGTGGAACACCAAGCGGGGATTCTCATTACAAAACTTCAGCATCCTGATAGGCCGAGTCTGGAAGGGGCACTTCTTTGGATAAAGCGGCGATAAAAATGAACTCCAATTTTGAAAAACAAAATTTTTGCCACAGTCAATCACTTCGAATGGTGTAGGTTTAACTCGGCAATTTCTCAATTCTTCTCTCCAGTCATCCGGTACCTCAGTGTATGCTTTTTGATTTACAAGGCTCATGTCTCGATCACATTCGAGGTATGAATGCCCCCTGATCGGGAATATCACTTTCACAGTATCAAAACGCTTCTTTTTAGTAACCAAGTAATGCAGAAACCAAATTACAGTAAAGTTTTTATTTTGTCCTGCGCAGGAATCACAAAAAATTGACAGTTCTTTCACTTCCATGGGCAGGATATTATAGAAGAAGTGATACAGCATCGAACAAACGTCGTCAGCTCCTTTCTTAGCAACAGTTTCATCATAGGTATAAAATACAGATCTTGAATTTGACAGAATATGAACGTTGAAACTGATGAAATTCAGTTGACGTTTATAGTAAACATCGTTGGTAGTAATGTTTGGGCATGGTAAATTTTTTTGGAAATCCATGGCGATACTTTCCATAGTGATCGACTTTGCGGCACGTTTGCGGTGATTTCTCATGAGATTGTAAAATTTCTCACTTTTTTTCAGATGTAGCTCTTTCTCACGCATTTTTTTCTCCAAATCATCGCTTGCCGTTTTTCTGGTGTTATCATCCGAGATGGAATTCAATGTTAGAGTAAGTGAAGATATGTCGGCTTTTAAGGAATCACACGTGCTGCACGTGTCTTTGCGTGGATACCCAAATGAAATATTGAAGTTACTTTCAAAAATTCCTCGGAAACTTTCGTAGGAAAGTTTATTATCAGCGTTACGATCAGAATACATTTTGTGCAATTTAACGATATTTAGGTCTTCAGACAGATAAATTTTTTTCGAGTCTGTCAAGGAATAGTGTGATTTGCGCCCTTTAAGACTCTTAATGAACTCGATCACTTTCTGTTTTGTGTCTTCTGAAAGTTTGTTAGGTCGTGTATTGTGTTTTCCACGCATGTCGATGGGTGATTTTCCAGTTAACAGCAAAGACTCCCTTACGTATCTAGCACGACGACCTGTGATTCCATGTAAAGACAAAAAAGCCTCAATACAAACTGGAACATCACGAGTAACTCCATCCTCAATCAGTCGAACACGATAGCTGAATGAGGCATTATTCAGTCTTGATTCTGCTTCATTTTTCCGAGGACGCCTACGCATGACAGGAAGAAGTGTGATCAGGCCGCTAAGGTACGAGTTTTGTTTGTTAGTCTCACCTAGTTTGTTGAATTCTCGGAGGATTCTATGGCGTTCAGGTTCTGGAACAACAGTGAAACAGCGAAAACGTTTACAAGAACAGTCAGGACCCAGTTCATGTGTAGTGGCACGTAGAGTTTTCATAACATCTCGGCTTCTTCCTGTTTTTTTCCGTTTCTTCGTTTCTCTGCTTGATGGGCCGGCCTCATTTTCACTCGACTCTGCATAGTCACTATCCATTGTACTTGCTGTATAACAGTATAACAATGATTCAACTGGTGTAGGTTCCAGTATTCCCAAAATTTATGTTCCTTTAAAACAACAACACTTGCACGTGGCTACAAAATACACAATAATAAACTAATGGCTGGCCAAACCAAACATTCCTGTACGACGCGACACGACTTGAAGGAGCGTGGTCATCCTGCTGGTAAGGACTGATGCCGTTTTTCTATACACGGTTGCGGACTCATGCCACTCTTCACAAGTATAGGTAATCTTGTATCTGTTGTTTCGCGGACCTAAGCTACTTTTACCATTTAACGATTTCATTATCTGATAGGTACTACGATATTTTATGAAAATGAACTATAAGCTCAATTTTGCATGAAAATGGATTGATGCCGTTTTTCCCCTGGACCCTTCAATTTGATATTGACAACTTTAACGTGCTACCAGCGCCTCCAGTTAGTATAGAGAATAGAGATCAGTGGGAGCCAAGACAAAAGATTGTAGATGCGTTCGGAGTCCGGAATTCGGTTACAAGAACTCGCCTCACTCAAAATTTAATGAAAAGGCGCGGTGATTATTTTTAAAAATAAATATTTGTTTGGCGACTTTTTGATTCTTGAAACAAGTTACTCCTCCATATTATTTGACATAAGTTCATTCAAGCTTTGACCGTATTATTGGACAGAGGTATATCTTGTATTTTTTTCTTGGCCTCTAATTTCAAAACTTCTTCGACGGTTTTAATTAAACACGGTTTCACTAGTGTTTCTCTGACTGTGTGAGGTTTTTTAGATTGTGCTATTAATTTAGAAATCTCAAACGACACTACTTATGATTTTTCCGATGATGCAAATCTCGTTGGTTTTTTGGATTCTTATGATTTTTTCAAGTTTTTTGTATTTTTCGATTTTTTCCAAAAAATAATGGTTAACCTAACTCGTATGACGTTCTTACGGAACAGGAGGAAAATAGGGACCCAGTGTGGCTAAATTTTACGAAAAAACAGGAATTATGCAAGCAACTTAACAAAAGGAGGCTTGGTTACGTCAAAGTGGACGTGGTTTAAAAGTAGGCGTGGTAAAAAAGTGCGCGGGGCGATGAAAAATTGGCTGTTTCTCGGTAATGGATGGTGATAAAAAGGTACCGTTAGTTCCCTCTTTGGTCGGAGAAGAGTTTTAGTAGGTTTTTGGAAACGGGAGAAATGTGTCCACTTTTTGGGAGTTTCGCGTATTTCGTAAACGAAGCCGATTGTACCGTGGAATTCGTACGGACGAGGAGCATTTTACCTTTTTTTTGTTTCAGATGTGAAAGTGGGTGGGGCTTATTGAAAATTGGGCGGTGCTAACTGAACGAGGGGAATAGGGGCCCTGGGTGGGTCAAATAACAAAAAATAAAGATCTGTAACTAACGAATTTCAATATTAAAATGGGCGTGGCTTATCGAAAAGTGAGTGTGGCCAATGGGCGGGTTTTAGCTTTTAATATTTTCACTATTACAGTAATCATTGATGTATTGTTTAATTTCTGAAAACAATAGAGAATAACTGACCATCTTCATAAAAATTTTTAAAAATTTAATGTTGAATTATATTTCAAATTCAAGCATAAATGGGTCTGCCTGTACAATAGCAGAAATATCATCTGCATATACTTGTCCTATATTATAAAATAAAATATGCAGTTAAATAGGTACATTTATTCATAAATACTTGAAAACTATATACCAAGGGTAACCAAAACATAAAATTTGAGTTGTTAGCAACAAAAATGTCATTTTATCCTGCCCTCATTACATTTGGCAATTCTTTCCAATGCAGAAGCAATTCTTAATTTTGCTGCTATGTCCTGCTCATAAAGTTCATTTTTTCTCTTATAATAAAATAATTTTCTCTCAATGATATATCTCTTTCTGTTTGGGCTGCCAGTTGGGATGTGACAGATATAGTTTTTTCACCTTTTGTACTCTCCAGGGCCTCTTTACCAGTGTTTTTCCACTACTTTCTCGTTTAGGATTTGGTGGTACTTCTAAAGGAGGATCATTTTCATCATCAATTTTTTGATATGCTGTTCTCTGAACTTCATTACCACTATCCTTTTCCAGTGATATTCCTAAGGAATAATCATGGTCTATATGAGTTGGGTCATGTAGCATGGTAGATGAGTCATTAAATTTGATCAAAATCAGTTTTTCCAGAGAACTATGACCTGCAACTTTTTAAAAAGCGTGTCCACAATCATTTTCTTTCTATAATTCCTTCCCCTTCTAATAGTCGCAGTGCGGGCCATCCGCGGCCCACACGATAGGTCTACCCTTTTTGCGACTATTTTCTTAAAATATATATATATATATATATATATATATATATATATATATATATACATATATATATATATATATATATATATATATATATATATATATATATATATTGTTTTTTATTTGTGTTAATAATATAATAATAATAATAACAAAATAAAAATGTTAATGTCGTGAACAGTGTTTCAGTAATCTACGACATAGTAGGTCACCACAAATTAGCGACGAGGTAAACATTTAATTTTGTGCTTGAAAAAAAAGTAAATACGAAACAAGTAGGTACATAATTTTGTAGGGGGCGTATTAAATTCTGCCGGGGGCGGATTAAATTCTGCCAGGGGCTGATTAAATTCTGTCAAGGGCGGATTAAATTCTGCCAGAGCGGATTAAATTCTGTCAGGGCGGATTAAATTCTCCCAGTGGCGGATTAAATTCTGGCGTGGGCGAATTAAATTCTGCCGTGGGCGGATTAAATTCTGCCGAGGTACTCATAAGAAGCCAATAGCCTAATATGGGTGGATTCAATTCTACTACGTAAGTGAGGTAAGGTTAATATGATTTCATATAGTATCTATTGATATTGAATGCAAAAAATGTTTGGGCATCAAAACATCTAATTACTTAAATCATGTTTCCTTATAGTATTACAAAAACATGGGTACATGGTATGTTAAATTAGTTGATGATGTATTCACTTAGATTGTTTCGTTTACTTCCAGTTTCACTTTTCAAAAAAAAAATGGATCAGTCCTCCATCATTGCTGGCAAATGGAGGAACTGGGGCGCTCTGTTAAATTGTATCTGGATGCTAAAGAGATTACAGATGTAGAGAGCTAATAACGAGCAGGAAGCCAAAGAAATAAAGAACTGCTCAGCAATAATCACTAAGTGTCATCTATATCGCCGAATGGGACATTATTCAAGGAAGTGTAAAACCAGCAAAGGCAAACGCCAAAATTCATCGAACTTTCGAAATTACAAATCAACCAACGTAAGGAGAGTTATACACATTGATGTATTAGATACGGATAATCAACCATCAACTAGCGATATCGGTGATTTCGAATGCTTCAAGTTCCAAAATCCAAAGAATAGCAGCAACAGTTCTTCGAGGGACATAATTTCGGTTGAAATCGGCGGTATAACAATCAACATGCTGATTGATTCAGAAACATCTTGCAACATAATAAATGGCAAGGATTGGGGCGCGCTTATCAAAAAATTTATATAATAATAATAATAATGCTGCCATGCTAGATATTCAGACAGAAGTAGAAAGCACTATTAAATCATACGCATCAAGCACACCGCTAAACATAAAGTGTATTCACAGCACCTATTCGTGTTAGGGATAAAAAAAAATAACTCATCGAGTCGTTCATAATTGTAGAGAACGGAACAATATCTTTACTAGGCAGAGCAACACCAATTGCCTTAGGACTTTTAAAAATCATTACTTAAGTAAATTACAATATATCTTTTTTTCCTAATGAGTTAAAACTAAAATGACTAGAAAATCTAAAAGGCTGTTTAATTTTGAATAAAAAAGGTACTCCTGTTTATTTCATGTAACTCTATCAGTTTTTGAGTTATTTGCATTTTTAAACGTTCAGCGTAAAGACTCCTAAGCCACCGTTATTACATTGACTTTTTTTCAAGTAGGCCTGTGTCAGAACTTATCAGTTTTTCGTGTAAAGAAATATTTGAAAATTTTACTGTCACTAAGTAAGAGTCTATTATTTGTAGTAAAATAAGAAAATGCCACGACATAATGAATTTTCTAACAGTGATATGCGTGATACGATTTGTGTTTTTGCTCAGTCAAATTATGGTGGACTTGGTGCAGCCAGAAGGTATTTAGAATCATACCCAAATCGAAGACAACCCAATCACAAACTGTTCCTAAAAGCTTAAATAATGCTCCAAAAAATATCAACGTCGATGATGAAGAAGAGGTTTTAGTTCGTATTTCGGAAAATCCAGATCTCAGTACTCGTCGGTTAAGTGCGGCAACAGGAATAAGCCAATCGTCTATCTGGAGAATTTGAAAGAAAAAGAATCTCCGTCCATGTCACTATACTCCTGTCCAAAATTTGCTACCTCAAGATTTACCAGTTCATCTACAGTTTGCTCAATATATGCTAGATAAACAAAACGAAAACCACGATTTTCTTAATTACCACCTTTCTACAGATGTGGCGACGTTTACTAGACGAGGTGTTTTTAATTGAAAGAACAATCATTTGTGTGACTCTAAAAATCCACAGGCTCCAAAGGAACGACATTTTCAGCATGAATTCAAGGTAAATATTTGGTGTAGTGTGATATCTGGTTTTTTTATTAGTCCTTTTAAACTTTCTCCTAATCTGAACGGACCCCTCTATTTAAACTTCCTTGAACAACAGTTAAACACACTACTAGAAGATGTACCACTAGCCATAAGGCGGAACATGTGGTTTATGCAAGACA
Organism: Agelastica alni; assembly: GCA_950111635.1. Lineage (NCBI taxonomy): Eukaryota > Metazoa > Arthropoda > Insecta > Coleoptera > Chrysomelidae > Agelastica > Agelastica alni. The sequence goes on along the minus strand of OX467718.1, from coordinate 28,325,858 downwards.
GGGCGCCGCCACATTTTTCTCTGCCAGTACGCAAGGCAATACCTGAATAAACAAAATTCATTGAATGTTTAAAATGCAAATAACTCAAAAACTTATATGAAATAAACAAAAGTACCTTTTTTATTCAATATTAAACTGCCTTTTAGATTTTCTAGTCATTTTAGCCATAACTCATTAGGAAAAAGATATGTAACAGGGTGAAACTAACGCCCTGTATAAAAAGTGCTAAATTGAGCATAAAATTCGTAATTTTCATGCCAAAAAACATAAAGTTGCCAATTTTTAAGACGATGCTGCTTAAAATCACAAAATTAAGAAATTTCAAATGAAAATTCCAACTTTAAGTACCCTGTATCTTGTAAACCTGCAATATTTGTATAAGACATGTTAAGCTCAATCACCATATTTTGGTGTGTAGTATCTCCAATATATATATATATATATATATATATATATATATATATATATATATATATATATATATATATATATATATATATATATATATATATATATATATTCCCTGTTGTAAATCTGCGTCAGTATATTGACGCAAAAATACAAACTTTGCTAAAATATTATGAATGACATAACTGTACCACAGAAAAAAAATTAAGGTCAAAATGATGGTATTATTTACAAATCACGTATAACCTAATTTAGACATTTACCGGCAGGGATACTGCTATAGCTAGGCGTATATTAAAATTGGGTATTTTCTCTGCATCATTACGATTTTTCTGCGTCTTAAAAAATTGCAACACAGTGTAGCATTTGAAATTGCTACCTGTTAATTTTGTTTTTTATATATAATAAATTTTTCATTTATTGGGCATTGTACTTACAGAGAACATTCAGTTTTGATATAAAATTCCTGAATAAAAAAATCTATTAAAACTACTATTTCAAAACAAACATCACATATAGTTGAATGCTAGTAAATTCACAGGTTTCCAACACTAGGTAATACTCTTGCTTCTGACATTCTAAGGGCTGTTGAAAGTGATGTTATTAAGCTGCAGGAATCTTATGATTTCTGGGTACCTGTCTGATCCTAGGCCTGAAATTGAAGATAATAGAGTCAATAAAAACATCCATTCATATGTAAGCAGGCGACATACCGTTGTGTTCTCTAGTGTGATGAATTCTAGGCTATTGAAGGTTGTCCCAGGATTTTGTTGATTCTGAATGAGATCTCTGGGTATTTACTGGGTTTTTTCTCTATTTTTCATAATATAATCTTATAGGTTATATTTATTTTCTATTTCTATTTTTCGATGTCATTGTTTGGGTTGTCATTGTTCTTCTTTCATAGAACTTCTGTCATCGATCTTCGGTATCAAGTCGGTTAGCCGTTAATGTTCGTGCCTGTAGCGGAAAAAAAAAGAAGAATGGCCTTTTTGATTACTTTCGTTGGAATTCGCTCTGTCAAACGGGATAGCATTTATGGTTCTGACCAATGAGAGGCTAGGAATTTAAAACTAGGCGCTGATTTCATACAGGATGTGCTGTTTTTTTTTGGCAATTTTTGGAAATGGCAGATGGTATCCGTCCTCGAGGTGGTCTGTGAGTTTTTTTCGGTGTGGCCATGATGAGGTGCGCTTGACACGTTTTTGAGGTTCTTTTTCGGTGTGTTTAACCGGAAATTAACCCTTTTGGAGGAATCTACGAAGTGCCGTTGGGGCCGAGTTCAAGTCGCACCCATCGTTTGTGGTTTTTGGAGCCTTTATATGGGGATTTGTGCCAACCACCGGGAGACTGCCATGCGGTAGGAACGCCGCCATTTTTGTCCTGATGTCCTGTTAGTCCTGTTTGCTGTTTTGGCTATCTTCTAGTTTTACCTCCCTTCTCTGAAGGTAAGTTATGACTTTTAAACCAGCAATGATATCGATCAGGTTGAAAATATACCTACTTCATTTTGTTGGTTTTTTCTTTTGCACATGTTCTTTCATGAGACTATTTTTTTGTTATGGTGTTGGGGTACAGCTTAGCCCTCATCATCAGACTCCTGGCAATCGAACGACGACTCTTGTGGCAACTCTTGACTTTGGTCAAGATTCCCACGAGGACCAACACCGAGTCGCTTTTAAATCCTGGCCAGAGTCGACAGACAAACACCGGATGAGGACCAGTAGTAGCCGGTAGAGGCTGGCGACCTGCTGAGCTGCATCATCGACCCCTGGCTGACCTGGAAGGTTGAGCCTTCTTCTTATCTTCTCTTCGTCTTGCTGAGCTGTTTCCTGTCTTCTTCCTGTCTTCGTTTTTGCTGTCTTCAACTACATCAAGTGGACCTTGGATAGAGGCTACATATATTGGACCATTGGACCTTAACACCAGGTTTTTTTTACACCTTCAGTGTTCTCTTACTTTTTGAGATTTATTTATAACTAATTAATCATATTAGTATTTATCTTACCATCATTTTTGTTAATAACTAATTATTGATATCATATATCATACCACCGTGATAATTTTATAAACTATAATCTAAAGAGCTTTTGTGAAGTTCTCACATAGTAATATGTGACAGCAGATTCAGTCACAGGTTTATTTCTTACCAATATACCTTATTTTGGTTACTTTGAGCGGTATAACACCCGGTATATAAATGTATGTATCTTGATATAATATATTAGTTAATATTGTTATATATATTATTTAATTGATTTAATTATTACTGATATGATACTCTGGTCCATGACAAATTTTTGCTTTGTCCATTTTGGTGTTTTTATTATATTCCTATATGTGATATGGTTTTTTTATTCCCCTATTTGCCCAACCCGGATATCTAAGAAAATTTAATTCTATATCATTTCAGGTATTTGTTGATGGTTTTCTTAATTCTCCAAATATAGTATAGCCTTTATCTTAATTGAGTGGCGCCCTTTTGAATTTGAATTTTCAATCTTAGAGCCATAAACAATTCGAACTCACTTATCTGTTCTCCGGCGAACAGCATTGTGTTCTATTTTTTTATTTCATCTTATGAATATAATAAAGTAGGTCACAACAGCATCATCGGATATTATTGTTTTTTGTAACAATATTTCTGCGCAGCAGTAAATTAATTTCCTTAAAGCCACACCAGCATTTATGGCACACTTCAAAAAAAACTAGTTCAGAATTTTGTACACATTTATTACAAACTTGCGTCCCAAACCAAATTTTTTTTACAGTTTCCGTTTTCAAGGAAAAGGGCTTGTGCCAGCTTTAAACTCAGGTTGCACCACACACTCTGTATTATTTTTAAATATGCAATATATTATGATCGGACGGGTGCCAGAATTTCTTACACATTTATTACTGAACATTAAAGTGTATAAAATTCCAAAATGTTGATCCCAAGGGATTAAGTCTTCTTCTAGGTGCCATGACCGATTAACGATCGTTGGCGATCATTCTGGCTATCATGTTTGCAATCATTATTTTGTTGGTAGCCGCTCGGAAAAGTTGTATAGTGGTGAGACCAAACCACTGTCTGAGATTTTTGAGCCAGGAAGTTCTTCGTCTGCCGGGGCGTCTCTTACTATTAATATTACCCTGTATTATAATATGTACAATGTCGTACTTTTCTGGGTGTCTCATGATATGTCCGAAATATTCAAGTTTTCGTTGTTTTACAATATTGACCACTTCTGTATCTTTATGCATTCTTCTAAGCACCTCTTTGTTTGTGATTTTTTTCCACCCAACTTCTTCTTAGCATTCTCCTGTACAACCACATCTCAAAAGCTTGTAGATGTTTGAGCGTGGCTTCTGTTAGTGTCCAGCTCTTGACTCCGTACAAAAGAACTGGAAAGACATATGCTCTAATCATCCTCATTCGCAGGGCAATCGATAGATCGTGACTGGTAAAAAGTTTTTTCATGAGAATAATATTGATATTAAACGGTGATTCTAATCAAATATTACTATTTTAGGATAATAAATTATTGACAGCTTTTTTTGATTAATATATTTTATTAATTGACTTTTTATCTGACATACTACATATCTTACTTGACCAACACATACTGAACCATCTTTCTCTTGATCGATTTCCAATCCTAAAAAATAACTTGCAGGTTTTACAGAAATTTTGATTTCTTGTCTTAACGCTTCAAGAAAATATTTTTTTATTTTTTTGTCATTCGATGCGATAAGACGTCTACGTAGAGTGCCATAAGAAGTAAACTTTTGCCTTCCTTCTTGATGAAAAAACAAGGATCTGCTTCACTTCTTGTAAATCCATATTTTAGGATAAAGTCTACAACCCGCTTGTTCCAGCACCTTGGTGCTTGCTTGAGTCCATACAGGCTTCTTTGAAGACGACACACACGATTGTGCTTTCGGTGAAGCCTTCAGGTTATTTCATAAAGACTTTTTCTTTCAGTTCTCCGTAAAGAAAAGCCGTTGAGACATCAAATTGCGTTAGTTTTAGATTTTCACTTCCAGCAATGCTGAAAAGAGCTCTGATCGTACCAGATATTGCCACGGGGCTGAAGGTTTGATTATAATCTTCTCCTTTCTTCTGTGAAAATCCTCGAACTACGAACCTGGCTTTAAATTTATCGATTGAACCATCTCTATTTCTTTTTATTTTGTAGACCCATTTGCACGAAATTGCTTTCTTTTCTTTTAGCAGATCTTCTAGTGACCAAGTTTTGTTTTCTTCCAGAGAATTGATTTCACTCTTCATAGCTTCCATTCAGTTTTGCTTATATTCACTGTTCATTGCTTCTTGAAAACTCTGTGGTTCTTAAAAATCTTCTATACTTGTTGCTGCACTCATTACGTTGGAGCTAGTGTTTTTTCTAGTCTCCTTAATATTCATTTTATAGTTTATCAAGGTTATATTGATGATATGTAGTATGTCAGATAAAAAGTCAATTAATAAAATATATTAATCAAGAAAAGCTGTCAATAATTTATTATCCTAAAATAGTAATACTTTGATTAGAATCACCGTTTAATATCAATAATCTGTGAGAGTTACTTCTTCCATTTTTCTTCCAACAATAGCAGTCAGAGATATTGTGCCCTTTCCTTCGGCTTTGATCGAATCACCATTGGCAGTGGTTACAGTATGTTTTGCAGAAAAATTTTCAAAAGTCTCGAACAGGTCGCTTCTGTTGGTAATGTGGTTTGTTGCGCCATTATCAACAAACCAGCTTTCTCTATCGCATTCAGCTAAAAAAACTAAGCTGTTTTCGACTAAGAGCGTCTGCTTTTGCACATCCTTTGAAAATTTTGGTTGTGGTTTTGGTGGTCTACCATCTGATTTCCATTTATCACACTGCTTAACTCGATGTCCATATAATTTACAATAACACAAAACGGTGCCTTTTTCTGGTTCTGGTAGGCTTTCTTGAATCCATGATGTTATTTTTCTCTCTCTCTCTTCGTTTTTGTTTTGTAAAGCTTTTTCGTATGCACGTAGCTGATTCGTCAAGTTTTCAACAGTTCTTTCAGCTTTTGGCATAAGCAAACGAAAAATATGCTTCTGGTAAAGTATTTAAAATCTTACATACCAGTGGTAGGTTCGGAAGATCACACTTGCAGGAATTTCCTCCAGCTAGCTTGTCCTTGGATATTTCCATCTGCAGCTGATTCCAAATGTTCTTGAGTTTTGACATATGTGTAGCTACATCATCTCCATCTTCTCTTTTAAATGAGAAAAACTGAGTACATAAATCATACGTCTTATCTTCAAACAATCTGTGCAGTTCTAGCCAAACTTCGTAAGCAGTCGTGTATCTCATCACTTTGGTCAACGTTTCTTCGGTAATATTTGTGGTAAGTATGATTAATACGTTTCTATTTACTTTATTGTATTCAGCGACGCTATCCTCATACCGTTTCTTTTCTTCTGCACTAGTACTTTCAGATAAGACTTTGGGTAGAACTAATTTTCCTTCCAAAAGCTCTATCACTCCTGAAACGCTCCTTACCAAAATCATTATGCGGTATTTCCAAGTAATCCAGTTTGATTTGCCTTCTAAAAGTCCGATTTGTACTCGAAATGCATTAAAACTTGCCATATTTCAGGGATTTTGTCTTGGTGTCTTCACTCAAAGTCCTCGGAAATTTTTAACAGCTTCCAAACTCCAAATTAGCGGAAAACAATCTTAAATATTTATTTTAGCGTAAGGTCCATAACCTATTGATAGTAATACTTTGATTAGAATCACCGTTTAATATCAATAAATAAATGTTGCCCGGGCACACTCAATACGTATTTTGATTTCAACTGATGGATCCCAGTCCTGGTTTATCTTGCAACCAAGGTAGCTCGCACTTGAGACCTGTCTAATTGTGTTTCGTTGACGTAGACACTAGCAACTTAATTATGAATTCCTTTGCTTATTACCATGTATTTGGTTTTTGCAGAGTTTATTTTCAAACCAAATACTTCGCAAGCTTCAGTTACCCTATTAATAAGTCTCTGTAGTAGTAGTAGTAAGTCTCTGTCATCCGCGTATCTTATGTTGTTGAGGATTTGTCCATTTATCACAACTCCCAAATCCATGTCTTCTAGGGCCTGTCCAAATAACTCTTCAGAGTACAAACTAAAAAGGAGTGAAGACAATATACATCCCTGTCTCACACCTTTCTTCACTTCCACATCTTCCGTCAGGTGACCGTTAATTCTGACTTTGGCAGACTGGTGCCAATATAAATTACCTATCAAGTGGATATCTTTGTCATCAATACCAGTTGTTTTGAGTATCTCTATAAGTTTGTCATGTCGCACTTTGTCAAAGGCTTTTTCAAAATCCACCAGACATACGAACACGTCAGAGTCAACGTCTCGGCAGCGCTGTACCAGTACTTGAACTCCAAAGCGCGTTACACGCGTTCCCAATCCTGATCGAAAGCCAAACTGAGTTCTGCCGATGCTCGCTTTTAATTTTTGATATATTCTCGAATGAATAATACGCAAGAATATTTTAAGAAGGTGGCCATCAAGCTGATGGTACGGTAGTCACTACATTTTGTAGCTCTGTTTTTTTTCTTAGGGATTGTAACAAAAGTTGACCTCAGCCAGTCGGTTAAAATAATGCCCGTATTGTATATTGTGTTGAAGAGTTTTGTTATTGTTGTTATTCCCATATCGCCTAGCAATTTTACTATCTTACTTCGCAGTTCATCGGGGCCCGGTTCTTTGCCATTCTTTGCCATTTTTAGTGCTTTTTCTACTTCTTTTTTGCTGATAGGTGGACCAGTGACCACTTCATCTATTCCATGCTCTTGATTTCTGTTGTCGTCAAATAGTTCCGAAACATACTGTCTCCATCTTTCTAGTATCAGGTTTTGATCTGTAATAAGTTTACCGTTTTCATCTTTTAAGTTTCCAACATTAACGTTTTGCTTTTTCCCTGAAATTTCCTCGAGTTTTTTATGTAGGGTAAATGAGTCGTGATTTTTATCGTATGACTCGATCTGTGCACATTGTTTGCTGTGCCACTCTGCCTTATTTTTCTCCCCCCCAAATATTGAATAATCCTTATAAATATACGTCAAAACGTAAACAGTAAAAACATTTTCCACAAAAGATCTTATGAATCTATTGCAAATCTTGCAACCAAGGTAGCTCGCACTTGAGACCTGTCTAATTGTGTTTCGTTGACGTAGACACTAGCAACTTAATTATGAATTCCTTTGCTTATTACCATGTATTTGGTTTTTGCAGAGTTTATTTTCAAACCAAATACTTCGCAAGCTTCAGTTACCCTATTAATAAGTCTCTGTAGTAGTAGTAGTAAGTCTCTGTCATCCGCGTATCTTATGTTGTTGAGGATTTGTCCATTTATCACAACTCCCAAATCCATGTCTTCTAGGGCCTGTCCAAATAACTCTTCAGAGTACAAACTAAAAAGGAGTGAAGACAATATACATCCCTGTCTCACACCTTTCTTCACTTCCACATCTTCCGTCAGGTGACCGTTAATTCTGACTTTGGCAGACTGGTGCCAATATAAATTACCTATCAAGTGGATATCTTTGTCATCAATACCAGTTGTTTTGAGTATCTCTATAAGTTTGTCATGTCGCACTTTGTCAAAGGCTTTTTCAAAATCCACCAGACATACGAACACGTCAGAGTCAACGTCTCGGCAGCGCTGTACCAGTACTTGAACTCCAAAGCGCGTTACACGCGTTCCCAATCCTGATCGAAAGCCAAACTGAGTTCTGCCGATGCTCGCTTTTAATTTTTGATATATTCTCGAATGAATAATACGCAAGAATATTTTAAGAAGGTGGCCATCAAGCTGATGGTACGGTAGTCACTACATTTTGTAGCTCTGTTTTTTTTCTTAGGGATTGTAACAAAAGTTGACCTCAGCCAGTCGGTTAAAATAATGCCCGTATTGTATATTGTGTTGAAGAGTTTTGTTATTGTTGTTATTCCCATATCGCCTAGCAATTTTACTATCTTACTTCGCAGTTCATCGGGGCCCGGTTCTTTGCCATTCTTTGCCATTTTTAGTGCTTTTTCTACTTCTTTTTTGCTGATAGGTGGACCAGTGACCACTTCATCTATTCCATGCTCTTGATTTCTGTTGTCGTCAAATAGTTCCGAAACATACTGTCTCCATCTTTCTAGTATCAGGTTTTGATCTGTAATAAGTTTACCGTTTTCATCTTTTAAGTTTCCAACATTAACGTTTTGCTTTTTCCCTGAAATTTCCTCGAGTTTTTTATGTAGGGTAAATGAGTCGTGATTTTTATCGTATGACTCGATCTGTGCACATTGTTTGCTGTGCCACTCTGCCTTATTTTTCTCCCCCCCAAATATTGAATAATCCTTATAAATATACGTCAAAACGTAAACAGTAAAAACATTTTCCACAAAAGATCTTATGAATCTATTGCAAACAATCCTGGAAATTTCATAGTGTTGGTTCTTAAACACCTCCAAATTCTCAAGGGGCTAAATACTTTATAACATCTCAAATTTTTATTTAGTAAACATTTGTGTCACGACAAAGACTCTGCGGTTTTTTCCGCGGACAAGTACAAATATTTGTCCAGTTACTATTTTTTAAGAAACAACCCTCATAGATGTTTAAATACGGTTCGCATAAATACTATTTGGTTAAACGTATTGAAATAAAATTAAAATACTGAACGGGAGTTAGTTAATAATACATCAGTAATTCACTTTTATGGATACTGAAATTTTTGAGAGTGATATGTGTTGATAAATTAGTAAAAGGCATTATTAGATACCCAAAAATGGGACACAAACGTGTCCTTATTAAGTTTTAGATTTATTACTGTATATAAACTGGACTATTTTGATAAAAAAAATAATAAATTTGGAAAGTGGGATCAATGTGTCATCAATACTTATTTTTAGTAGAAGAAATGTATTGCAGTGTCTCACAACCTACTATGACGAGTTTCCAGGCGCGCATGACCTGTTTCGACTATGAATATTAAAAATTCAAAGAATGAGATGTGTCTATACATTTTTAAAAAATACAATGGGAGAAAAACGTGACATTTACAATTATTTTTTTAAAATTTATTACATTATCCCACAAGCTTTCATCACATGCTTCTAGGTGCGCTTGGATAATTTCAACTATTTGAATTTAAAATTTAACGAATGAAATGTGTTAATGACTTTTTGTAAGGTATTATTAGTAAAAAAGCGACATCAATAATTTTTTTATAATTTTTTAAATTTATTACAGTAGCCGACAACCTTCTATCACATGCTTCTAGGTGCGCATGGACTATTTCAATTATAAAAATTAAAAATTTGTTTAGTAGGGTGTCTTAATAAATTTTTTAAATTTTTAACGACAGAAAAATGCGACATTTACAGTTTGGCCATAAGATTAACTATTAAAAGAAGATCATGTAACTGTAGCAGCTTCCTGCCTGAATACAAAAAAATGGAACAAAATAACATTGGTGCCACTAGCAAGTAACATAAAATTATTCAGGTGTTATCTTATAGGCCAGGCAAATTTAGCTTATAAAGAGCTCAAAACTAACCCAAAAAGTGAAAAAGCTTACAAACTCCTTTTAGAAGTAAGTCATTGCCGTTCAATGTTATTAAATCGAAAACAAGGTGAGTTACAACATTAATTGAACTATGGTGTCCATATTTATTTGATAAATCACTTTTATTTAATTCTATTAAACAGCAAACAAATGGTTGTTATAGATTTTTGTTAGTAGTTTCCTCACCCCTAATTTTTTATTATATTTTATTGTAATTTGATACATTCTTCTCCTTCTAACTAATCGCATTTTATTTCATTATGACTACTACAATTATGCTAAATAATTTTATTTTACTGAGACTTAAAGACCAATTTTTAAAGTTAAAAAAAAACGAAAGTATTTGGTGTGCTTAACTTTCATAAGTGCCAATTTGTCTAAAATTAATCATATATTTTCATTGCACAAATTAGTGTGATAAAATATCACTGTCCGTCATTGGTCCATAATTTCGTGGTGATGAGAATCTTGGGGAGGTTGATTTGGGTTTGTATGAACCTGAAAATAATGCAGTAGCACTTCCAAATCCTCGAAATCTTGAATTAACAGCTGGAGTTTATTTAGAGAGACGATTATTAGAACACATTTTACAATCAGATAATTGCATAATAATTTTTGTTGTATTTCAGATAAATATATATTTGATAAAAAATCAACTTTGATTTTTGAGACATGTTCTTCAATCATCTGATCACTATTACAATAATCATTGATGTATTGTTTAATTTCAGAAAACATCTCTGAATAGAGAATAATTGACCACCTTCATCAAATTTCTTGAAAATTTACTGTTGAATTATATTTCAAATTTAAGCATAAATGGGTCTGCCAGTACAATAGCAGAAATATCATCTGCATATACTTGTCTTATATTATGAAATAAAATATGCAGTTAAATAGATAAATTTGTTCACAAACACTTGAAAACTATATACCAAAGGTAACAAAAACATAAAATTCGAATTCTTAGCAACAAAAATGTCATTTTATCCTGCCCTCTTTACATTTGGCAATTCTTTCCAATGCAGAAGCAATTCTTAGTTTTGCAGCTATTTCCTGCTCATAAAGTTCCTTTTTTTTCTTATAATAAAATAATTTTCTCTCAATGAAATATCTCTTTCTGTTAGGGCTGCCAGTTGGGATGTGGCAGATATAGTTTTTTCCAGCCTTTGTATTCTCCAGGGCCTCTTTACCAGTGTTTTTCCACTTTCCCGTTTAGGATTTGGTGGTATAGTTCTTATAAAGTCAGTTGGACAAGTATAAAAACAATATTTCATCCGGTGGCTTGCCGAACTTTGTTGTTGCATAGGCGTCACAACAGATATTTTAATAGTAGTTTTACTGCATTAAATAATTATTGGGTTAACAATGTTCTCAATGAAGTATATATTTTGAAATGTATTTTTATGAATATAAGGGGTTTTGAAGTATACCCATTTAAATTCAAAACTTATTGAATTGGGTTCGTAGATTGGTGTGCATTTTTAAAATCATTTTAAAAATTTTTCAAAAACCTTAAGAAGTATTGTTTTGACTTACCTGATAAGGTGACCACCCTAAACAAAACACTATTATACATTAGTCACAATCGAAACACTTATCAGTACTTGAGTATTTATCACTATCAGTTCGATTTGTGGCAAAACACAATACTGTTTTTCTTTTTCTTTGACGTGGTAAACACATTTTGTTCATAAGTCAGTTTTGGCGATTTCATCAATTACTTTTCTTATATTTGTTGAAACAGAATCGCTTAATTGAGGAGCTTGATTACACTTTCATAATTTGTTCTTTAAAGCAGCCTAGATCAGTTCAATAGGGTTGAATACACAATAATATGGAGGAAAAAGCAAAACAGTATGACAGTAAGATTTAAAAAGTTTGTCTATGATGAATTCGTTCTTAAAATTTTGTTGTTTCAGTAGTTCCAACAATTTTTTTTGTGCAGTTTTAAAAGGTATTTTTATGTTTTTAGTATCTAAAACTTTTATTATATCTGCTTTTTTGGTGGTTGTATTTGGAATTTAGGTATTTAGTCGAGAATGATATGATGCATTGTCCAATACTATTACCGAATTAAGTTTAATGTTAGGTAAAAGTTGCTCCATTGGCCATTTCTCAAATAGGTCGGCCGTCATATCTTCATGGTAGTCAGCTGGGATTGCTGTTTTCGGCAGAGAGCAACAAAGCGTAGGTACAAATCTGCTCACGGTTCCGGCATGTAAAATTATAATTCTTTTACCCCTCGAACATGGAGTACTCAAATTGCATTTGTTGCTTTCATCTACCCAACCATATTGCACATCATGGGTGTCAAACTATGTTTTGTCGAGATAAACGATATCGCGATTAATATCCCAATATTCTTTATTTTTACATAAATAATTTTGCCTTTCTACGACAATACGTGCAGATTCCATAATCATCATTCGCATGTCTAATTTTTTGTAAGTGAATCTGCATTCCTGTAAAATGTTTCTCAAGGTGTCAAGATACTTATATTCATAATTATTGGGATATTCTTGTAATTTCGCTTGAATCATTTCTAAGGTTGGACCTTTGTTCTCTTTAGAAAAATAGTATACAATCCGACAAATATCTTCTTTGGTGCCCCTATCAAGCTTATTTAATTTTTGTCCAACTCTTTTACGTTTAATAGAGTGATCAATTACCTTGCAGCTGTAATAACTCTTAAAACTGTAGATCGGGCAAGTCTGGTAAGTGCACATATTCTCATGATCACTTTATTGTTCGAAAAGTCACTATTTTCTTTTTGTAAACAAGAATAAATGTTTAAAATAATTCTTTGTGTTTGCATGTGCAGGTCCTTATTTACAAATTCGTGATCTACTGGTTCCGAATCTAAAATAATAATTTTAAAGTTATTACAATGAACAAAATAAATAATAGTAGTTTTGTAGTACAATGTAGCAATATACTTAGCCGATTGTTCATATCATTCTCCCGGGTATCAAATGGTCGCCAAAATGCCATCTTTAATGTCGATATATAAATTAAAACTAAAGTGAATGTCTAAATATTATATTATTATAACCTTAAAAATGAACTAACTGCACTAACTTGCTAACAATATAACAGATACTCCAATAAAACAGAAAACAGGATAATAGGTATAAAACAGAAAAATATGTATTTATAACAACACGGCACTGGTAAATAGTTGTGTAAACACTGATTTGTTTTTTGCCGGCATCAACTTATGCGATGAAAAAACTGCCGATAACTGCCAATAAGATGCATAGAATCACAAAAATTTCGCCGAGAGTCCATGTGCACAATACCAGGAGTAATCAATTACAAATGGTTCAGTTAAGCTTAATAATCGACGTGGCATTATTGACCGTATCCCGATTTTTGCATTGTCCCACTGAGTTCCTATAAAGTATACTTCTAGAGAAGGATTATTTTCATTAGCAATTTTTTGATATTCTGTTCTCTGAACTTTACTGCCACTATCCTCTTCTAGTGATATTCCTAACGAATAATCATGGTCTATATGAGTTGGGTCATGTAGCATGGTAGATGAGTCATCAAATTTAACCAGAGATTCTGATATGCCTGGATGACCATCAACGTCTACTTGACCCATTATGCCTAGTACTTCTTCTTCCTATGTGGTAATATTAATTTCTATTGGTGGTCCTCCACCTGTTTCATTACAATGTTGTTTCATCATGCTACTCTTACATTTAGCTCTTGTTTTGATATCATGCCAAGTCTAAAATATAAGAAAATTAACAAATAAAATACCTAAATAAAAATTGACTTACTTTACGCCATTTCTTCCAATCCTTATGGGCACCTAGCAATGCATTTAAGTTAGCTGCCAAACTCTACCATAATTTCTGAGCTTTCTTGAATGTGAATTCATTGGTTAACTTTCCCGAATTGAGTTAAGGATGAAGTTTAATAAAATCCACCAACTCTTTCCATTGACCTGAGGTGATATTTCCCCTCACCTTAGCTTTACAAGACGCATCCATTAATTTTTTTTTTGGGTGAGTCCTATAAGGTAAATTTGTACCTTTTTCCATTTTGTTTTAAACAGAATAAAGCTTATGGACATTTGAAATTATTAAAAAACAAAATCACTTCACTTAACTAATTATAGGTTATATTTCATGACATTTCGGGAATTAAATAAGATTTTTATTTTATCATGTTGGGTACATTGCCACTTATACCATGCTGTCATAATTTTATACGCTCAAAATTGACGTATTCGATTTTAAAAGTCGTATCAAAGTATACAACACCAACTAATAAGTAGCGAAAGTTCTGGCTTTTGCGGGTACCATTTTTGTATGCGCATTTCTAAGACGCCATATTTTTATCGACTGTCATTTGTCATCGATCATCATAAATCATAACGTTGACACGAGGTACATTTAGCTGATTTTTGTATTTGAATTGTGTGTGAATCTAATTTTAGTTATGGGAAGAATTAATTGCGCTGTTCGAGGTTGCAACTCGAGAACAGGGGAAGGTTTATGTATGTTTGCATTACCCAAAGACCCCTTTACGTAAGTACCACAGTTTTTATGATTATATATTGATAAATAATCTAGTTGTGAACGTTTTATGTAGGCACTACAAGTGCCACGATTAATTCCTATTCTATCTAAAAGAAGTGTCCTTATCTGTATTCATATGAATATATAAAAATGTACCTCATCGTTTCAATAAATTTTGAATTGGAAAGTAACAACTTCCACCTCATTTATTAAATTTTAGATCCCAGTTATGGTTAAAGGCTTGTAACGGTGAAGATCTATCTGGAAAAACTACTCTTGAAAGACAACGTAAATATAAGGTGTGTGAACTTCACTTTGAAGAAAAATTTATATCGAAAGGTGGAAATCTAAAGCGTTTGTTTGTCAAAGCTATACCTACCAAATTTCCTGAATTGAAACAAGACAGTAATGTTTTAATGAACGATATACCAAGGAAAAAAGTAACTCTCAGGTAAATAATAAGTTATTTCAGATATTAGGATTAGTATTTATTTGTTGATATTTACAGTAAGTTTACCCTTTAGCAGTAATAAGTATTATTTTGTTGTATATATATATATATATATATATATATATATATATATATATATATATATATATATATATATATATATAATATCTTTATTAAGTAAATAAGTGAAATACAAAATTGTTTTCAACAATGAATTTTACAAAACCTATATACCTATACAAAATTTAGAAATTTTCTAAATTTTGTGGTTGGAAGTTTATTTGCCTTTTTTAATAACCGGATAATAGCAGTATTATTTTGTTTTGCATATTAATAACTTCTGTGATTGCAGATACCATACTGTCACCTCAACCAGGACCTTCTTGACAGGGAGTAGAAAAGATTACTGACTATCAAGCTTTGCCAATACCTGGTAAATATCTTTATTAAGTAAATAAGTGAAATACAAAATTGTTTTCAACAATGAATTTTTAAAACCTATATACCTATACAATAGTTTCTAGACTTTGTTTGTGGTTGGAAGTTTATTTAACTTTTTTATTAACTGGATAATAGCAGTATTATTTTGTTTTACATATTAATAACTTTTGTAATTGCAGATATCACAGTTGTACCTGTACCTCTGACATCTCCGTCAACTTTAAGTCATGCGCCACAAAAATTATCATATGGTTCACCTCAAAAGGCAAAATTAAGGTTCAAACTTAAAAGTGTAAGGAAACAGTTAAAGAAAGTGAAACATCAACAGAAAGATGCAAAATGCAAATACGACTCAGAACTGTTTAAAGACATGTGTGACTATTTTTTAAATAAACCATTAGTAGAGATTGTAAAAACACAAATAAATTTAAAAAATAGAAAACCATTAGGAAGGCGTTATTCTGACGAATATAAGAAGTTTTCTCTTACTTTGTATTTTTTGGGACCTAGAGCTTACGCATTTCTTGGAAAAATAATAAATCTGCCTACAAAGAGGACCTTACAGCATATGACCAAGGGTTTAGTTTCTCAACCTGGTTTAAACAATGAAGAGGTTTTTGAAGCCATCAAAATAAAAGTTAAAACTATGTTACCACAAAATAAACATTGTAGTTTAATAATAGATGAAATGTCGTTAAAATCTTTTTTATATTTTGATACTGGAACTGATGAAATAATTGGTTTATGGGATACCGGCACTGACAAAAAAGAAAAATTGGTGGCAAAACATGCATTGGTAATGATGATAAGAGGCCTCTATACCAATTGGAAATTACCACTTTCGCATTTCTTTGTTGAGTCAGAGTTTGAGGCTGAAAGATTAGTACTTGTTGTAAAAAACGTTGTTAATAAATTATTTGACTGTGGCTTGTTTAATAAGTAATAATAACAATAAAATGTCTTTATTTTAATCATCCTCGGAGAAGTCCAGTTATACTGCTCAACTCAACCGAGTACCAGTTACAAATAAATTATTTCATACAGTATAATGCCTACATATATATATATTATAATCAACAGTCACGAGAGTAACAGGTATGTTCAAATAACTAAAATGTAACATGTAAACAATGCAAAGAATGCGCAAAGGGAGAACATTAATATAATTACAACATATAAAACACAAATGTTATAGAACCATAAGGTATTCCTTAAAGGCTCTTTTAAATCCATAAGATGACTTGTTCTTGATAGGAGTTGGTATGGAGTTAAATATTTTTACCGCAGAATGAGAAAATGACCTTTTGAATGCAGCAGTGTTATGCCTGGGTATTACAAGTAGGTTTCTATTTCTGGTGTTTACCTCATGCACAACCAACCTATATGACATTTTTTTTTAATATACAAGGGAGTTCCTTTTTCTAATACTTTATGAACAAAACATGCAAGGTGAAGTTTCCTTCTGTCCTGCATATCAAGCCACCCTAGTTCAGCTCTGAATGGAGTTACGTGGTCTCGTAATCTTAGTGAACAGATGAAACGAATACATGAGTTCTGAATTCTTTTAATTCTAGTTGAAGTTCGGATATCAAGACATGGTCCATAAATAATATCGCCATAATTTGAGTGGCTCAAAACTAGTGATTCACATAACTGTTTTTTCAGTTCTGTGCTTAGTATTGATCTGTTGGGGTAAAGATTTCTTATTAACATATAGCTTTTCTGGACTATATGCTTAATATGCGTTTTGAACCGTAAATCATCATCAATGAATAGTCCCAAATTTTTTATTGCTCTACAGGGCTCAATACTCACACCATTAATTACTACTTCTTCAGTAGCATAATCGCTATTACCAAAACATATCATTTGTGATTTAGTGGGATTTAATTTCAAACCATGTTTATTGGAGTATTTCAATATTTTATCAAGAGTATAATTTATTTTTGTAATGACCATGTCAGCATTATCTTTGTTGAAACTTGCATATACTTGAGTATCATCAGCAAATTGATGTTTATAACAGTCACCAGAAAGTTCTTTTAGATCCATAGTATAAAGTAAAAAGAGTAGCGGCCCTAGTATTGAGCCCTGAGGAACTCCTCGAGGTAATGGCATTGCACTTGAACTGGTGTCCTCTAGGACAACATACTGACATTGGTTGGAGAGATAGCTTTCAATTAATCCTATGGTTTCCTTAGATAAACAGTAATAATTTAGTTTTGCCAATAATAGATTATGACCCAGGGTATCAAAAGCTTTACTATAGTCTAATGTAACCAGTAATGATGTATTGTTACCATCAGTTGCTTGAAATATATCATCTAATACTTTAGTTAATGCTGTAATTGTACTATGCCCAGACCTAAAACCAGATTGGCAATCAGAAAATAGTTCATTCTCTGTGAGGAAATGTAAAATTTCATTGAAAATCAGTCTTTCGAACATCTTGTATAGCACTGGAAGCCTACTGATAGGTCTCAGATCAGACAGACATTTAGGATTTGAGACCTTTGGTAACGGTAAAACAACTGCAATTTCTTCAACTTATAGGAAAATATCCCTCAAGTAGGCAGCAATTGAATATGTGAGCGATAAATGGCAATAAAAAGGGGCAACATATTTTTATCATAAGGAGGGTTATTCCATCAGAACCTTCTGTATTTGATTTGATACTATCTACAGCCTCCAGAACGTCATGCTCCCGAAAGGGTTCAATTTTGCAGTGGTCTAGGTTATAATTCACTTTATGGGTATTATAATACTGTACAAGATCATCATCAACTTGACACTCTAATGCATTGACAGAGTTAATGAAATGGCAATTGATAGCTTCAGCATCATTCAAGTCAGGTGGTAATGATGTATCAGATTTCTTAGAATGGATATTCAACTGTTCAAGTGCTTTCCAGGTATCTTTCCGATTCTTTTTAGTTCTGTGAATTTCATTCAAATAATTCTGCTTCTCAGTCCTAACTGCCGCGGTGAAATCATTTCTTGCTCGCTTGTATGCTTCCCAATTATCCAAGTTTTTTGTTGATTTGTACTTGGCAAGTAATTTGTTTCTTTGTTTTTTCATGATCTTTAAATTATTAGTCATCCAAGGAGCCCTCGGTTTAGTCGATCTTACTTTCCCAAGCGGAGCATGACGATCAAAAACAGATTTAATATTATTAGTTAATATATCAACTTTTATGTCAATATCCTCTGTAAAAAATATTTCTTGCCAATTCTGCATTGGTAATTCCATTTCGAAATCAACCTGATTGAATGCACTGAAGTCTCTGTAAATTATATACTTGATTTTATTTTGAGTTGACACAACACCAGTTGGCGATCTGTGACTTGATGCATGTCGACATGTTATGCTTCACCATCAATCAAGTCAATATCACCAACTGCAATGATATTTAATAAGGTATTACAGTTTTTAGTAATACGTGTTGGGGCTTTTATTATTTGAGTAATATTAAATAAATCCAACAAATCTGTGAGCAAGTCTGTTGTTGGTGTCACTTGCATTAAGTTCAAGTTGAGATCACCCATTAATATAATATTATCTGTATCAGGGAGCATTGAAGCAATTGAGTGCTCTAGAAAATTTATAGCATTCAATACTTGACCACCTGGAGGTCTGTAGACTGTCCCAATCAAATAGTTATTATTTGCAATATCAATTACTACCCAAAGTTGTTCAATATTCACCTCAGATTGGGAAAATTCAGCCACTAACCTTGCCTTCAGTGTTGACCTGATGTGACACCAGTACCCCCACCACGACGATTATTGCCACGATCCAGTCTGATAAAATTATAGTTGTCAATTTTTACTGCTGCATTAGATATGTTTTCATTCAACCATGTTTCAGTAATACCCAGAACATCCAGACCATGTTTCATTAAGAGCATTTTCACATCCATAATACTAGGAAACAATGATCGAATATTAACATGACCAATTTTTATGTTCTTAAGAGCCATTTATAATTTTTTGTTTAATCTCCTCAATTTGTACAATATTATTTATTTTAATCAATTCCCCCCCCCCCCTAATCCTTCCTTGCATAAACCCTCCCATTTTTAACCCATACATATCTAAAATTAGGTGACATGGGATCAAATTTTATGAAATTAAGTAAACTACTTGGGGTTACTACATCAAGTCCAGAATTTCAAATAGGCAATAATAAGGTTGTATACATATTTGATCCCTGTCTCTTAATTAAAGCTTTTAGAAACAATTTAATTAATAATGTTTTTTCTTATGATAATAAGAAAACATCTTGGATATTTGTAAAAAGTTTTTATGACCATGACAAAAAACAAATTTTTAGATGTGCTCCCAAACTTACAAACTCCCACATAAATCCAACGAGTTTTAAAAAAATGTGTGTTAAACTTGCAACTCAAGTATTAAGTAATACTGTTTCAAGTGCAATTAAAATTATTTGATAAAAATGATAAAGATGTTACTTCCAGATCAAGATGCAAAAAATGTTGTGTAATAACAATAAATTCATTAAAGATTCTTTGGACTCGACTCTCCTCAAATGATTTTAAATATTTATGATGTAGAAGAATCAATCAAGATTGTCTTGAAAGTTTCTTTGGTTCTATCAGACAACAAGGTGGTAATTCAATTAACCCAACTCCAATACAATTTCAAAGAGCATTCAAAAAATTCCACAAATGACCAGGATATCTCTTTTTTATGCAAAAAAAATGTATTTTTGTTTAAGTTCTTTCTATTGGCTTTGATTAAGTGGCATGTATCAAATATATACAATATTTTTTTACCACATAATTCAAATTCAGGATTATCTGATGTTACCCAAAGAGAATTTGCAAGTTCAATGAACTTAGACCCCGTATCACTTATGAGGGCTTCTACATGTAAACCTGTAATCAATAATTTAGAAACACACTTTTCAATAAGTGGATATAACTTTTTCGCTCCAAATTGTGAACCAGTGAAAACATAAGCAATCAGTTGTTTCCAGTTGCGGTACAAACCTCTTGCCATGATTACCAGAGCATTTTGAGCAATTGCAACATCTTTTTCTTCACCTTCAGTTAGTCCAACAATTTCATCACATCCAGTGTGGTAAAAAAAAGTTATATTTCAGAGACATTTTATCAATACAAAGCGTAGGTACAATGCTTGACCTGGGGCAACATGTTTTTAACTTTTATTTCCAGGGCTGTTAATATTGCATCATTATCCAAACCAGGTTTGCAAACAAGTTTTGCTGTCATTCTATCAGTAAGCTCCTTTGTGTAGCTTACTCATGAATTTGTAGACTCGGAAGTCTCAAAAAATAGAATGTCAAAGCAAATTGCTTAGTCTACTGAATATCTTCTGCCTAAGGGTTTTATATCTCCCAATACTGCCTGAGCTTTAACAATATCTGCTAGAGGTTTTCTCAAAAACTGATCACATAAAGTATTAAACTTCTGAAGACTTGACTTCTGATGTTTCAAGGTGACCTTTCTTTTTCCTTCTTCAAAGCCTTGATTTTAGCTCTTAACTTTTTCTTTCTGGGACTTTTGAAGCTCAAAATGGCTGATGACTGTTTAGACATTAAAGGAGAATACAAAATTGAAGTGTGCTTTATTTGTGTGACCATTTCAATGAGGACATGCGCGATAGGCATAAATAACTTTTCCTTTAGAAGCCATTCCCCATCATTATGAGTTTATTATAATCTTGCTTCTGTATAGCTATTTGTTCTGTGTTTGTGTTGCAACATTACCTAGATACAGATAAATAAAGAGAGATAGAGATATGATGATTTTTATTTTAATACCTACCATATCCTCCTTCCTGTTTTTTAATATGTCAATTAATAGCAGTACTTATTTTATTGTCAGACATTGAAATTATTTTTTATATATTATTATTAATTACCAGTATTCCAGTTTTTGTGTCATAGTGTTCTAAAAAAATGGAAACACTAGATGTTTTTATTGCTTGAAGGTGTAAATTACATCTGCTTACATTTTAATAAGGTGTAAAATTAATCTTATATCTCATACTTCCAAAACTGCATGTATTTAAATATATAAATGAATTTACAGAAATACCTACCCTTATTTCCAGGAAAATAATCTTATACTCCCAAAACAGAATGTATTTACATTAAAATGTTTCTGTTAACATTTGTTATATCACCAATATTTAAAAATTTTTCTCAGTGTAATAAACTTCAACCACGTCAAGGTCATGAATTTTGGTTACCCCAACATCAGAGGGATTTCACTGGCTTTTCATTCTTATTTTAGGCTGGTGTATTCTGTGGTCATATGGTTTTCAAGAATGCTGATCTATCATAGTATACGATTTCTTTCATAGGAAAAAATATGTATACGCAGCTTATACTCAACTTTGCATGTGAGTTCAAGAGCAGCAGCATACATTAAAAAGTACATTCATGCGGACCACTTCTGACCACTCAGACCAGCGATAATTTGGTTTGTCAAGATGATATTAATTTAAAAAGAAGGCGTGAAGTATATTATTCAGATTTTATAAATTGTTATCCAATTATTTAGGTAGTAAACTGTTAATTTATAGATTAAAATTAATGAAATTGTTATTCCATCACTAACTTAGATGACAAAAACTTGAAAGAAGTCATCCTTGACAACATCCTGACAACAAATAAAATTGCACAGGTTTGTTTACAAAAAAAGACTTTTCAGTTTTGAATTATTTATATTAGGTGCAACGTTCTTAACTAACATTTCTTATCCCATTTCCTTGGCAAAGGATAAGCTCTAACCTCCTCCTGGTCTTCCCTGAGCAGTGATGATATAAAATATTAATGATCAAGAGAGTAATGGTTGGAGAGACAATAAATGTTTCCATTCTTAAATCGTTTCATACCACTTTTTTACAAACAATAAGTAATTATTATTTTACTCAACTCACAATATATTTGGTAGCATTAATTTTTTAATTTTAAACTTGTATCTTATTGTTCTCTTCCTTTTGCATACAAATTTAAATTTAAAAAAAAAAATATCAGTTACCAAGAAAACCAATTAATTAAATCCTCATAAACGTTAATTTGTGTTCCTCCGGTCATAATGGACATTTAAATTCTTTGTTGCAAGCATGAGGAACCAAATTATTGCTGAAAATAAATTTGAGGTTAAAAAAAAACTTCATTTTTATAAGATATAACTTACTTCACCATGTTTGCTCCACAAAGTAATATTAATTAATACTTATGTTTGTAGTAAAAAAAGGTTAAATCGCCAAATTATAATTAAATATTGCAACTCAAAAAAGCAAACTATAATTGACATCAACTGCATGAAAACACTGAACTCAAAACGCGGAAAAAGAGCCAAACCGAACATGGAGCATGTGCAGATTGTGTCGCACTGGATTGGTCAGAGTGGTCTACATGAACGCAATTTTAATGTATGCTGAGAACAGCACCTCTGCGAAGTCATTTCTACACTTTGGAACATAACCACAATATCTTCTTTCTTTTTTATCATTAATAAATAACGTACACAGTTAAGCTTTCAGCCACGATATTTTTTGTGTTCCAGCACACAGTTAAGTTCGGAACTCACTACGGATATTCTCCTTGCCACGCTTTCACGGATGCGTAATACCACAGAACACTTTACCGACAAGGTGTTTTGTGGTAATACATATAAAACACTACACTCTCTGGAGTGTTTTCTAAGGCGTAATATCAGCATCGTAAACGTGGTTATATATTAGTTTGATTGTAATAATTATTTTGTAATATAAGAAGGAAAAAACAATTTTTTATGTTCCAAATAAGTTTAAAGTTTATCATTTGTTTTCGATAAATATGTTGTAGTAATTTCAAGATGTGTTTGGTTATTTCCCAGTTAGCAATCACAAATTTAGTGAGTCGTTTTTTTCCAATTTCAAGGTATACCTTCTTTTTACAATGGTATCTTTTTTGCAAATGTCTTGATAAATGAAACGATACAACGAAGTTTTTCGTAAGTTGAACAATTTTTAAAAAGAGTTATTACCTACATACTTTTCTGAATTTTTGAATTGTTTTTCTAAAAACGCAATCTTAGATCTTATACATAGCGGCATACATAACCAATCTGTACGTTTATTTTTTAGGTACCTATAAAGAAATCTGCATTATTGCTATGAAACTAGGAACGGACTATTTCTAATGGTTAGCAACTTGGCAATCCCAAATTTCTGCAGGAATGGTTTTGGTGTGATTTATGAAGTTATGTTCCAACAAAATAGTAAAATAAGCTGCCAGTTAATTTTTGCATTTGCCATTTTATGAAGTTCCATTACTAAAGTGGAAGACTGACAATGAAATAGTCATTCAAACCAAATCTAAAGTAAGTCAATCTTGTTGTTCACCTTTTTTCTTCTGGTACAGTTTTATTAAATCTATAAATTTATTTTGCGACATTGTAATTACATTCCTGGTTCTCTTTTTAAAGATATGTTCTCATAAAATTTTGGCCCAGTTAGCATGATTTTTTAACTTATATTTAGAGTTCAAATATCATACACAGCATGTGACATTATTTCTGTGGAAACATTTTTAGTTGGTCAACTGAATTCCTCATACATTTAACATTTTGATGAGTGCTGGAAGGTATGACCATTAGACGTATTACAAAATTATGTACAATGATTATTGACTTAAGTCCTTGACTAAGTTATTGTATAATATATAATAATATTTTTATCTAAACTTGCATATTTCAGGAGTTATTTAGAAATTTGATGCTTGGATGTTTTCTGAGGAATAAATTATTTAAGTTAATAATGTAGAAAAAAGGGATAAGTGGTTTGGGTTTTGTCTGATAAATGAGAAATGTTTGTTTTTTCTATTTTTTACTTTGATTAACCAAACATAAAATATAAAACAATTAAAGTTCTTTAGTATCAGCTGTAAAATCTAAATCATTGTTAAATCCATCAACATCTTCTAAGATTCCTGAAGATGCTGTGAAATTTTGATAGAAAGGTTTAGCATCATCTGGTATAGACAATATGGGTTTTCTTTTTCCAGTGTCATATGTAACCAGTTGATTTTTTGTTTATTTGTGTCAAAGTTTCTATTTACAATTGCTTTTTCTAACTTCTCTGTTCCCAAAAACCATTCCTTTTTTATTTCAATTGTGATTATTGGATTTTTCTTGCGACATAACTTTATAGTTATATAGTCTGAAAAGATGTAAATTTGTTCATGCCATTTCAGTTGACAGTCAATATCTCCAAAGTCTTTGTCATTCGGTAAAAAACTAACCTGGAACGAGAAACTTTCCTTTTGTAATAAATATATTGCTTGGAATCCTAGGCAAAGAAAGGGTCTTCTGCAAATCAAACGTTAAGCATTTCACATTGTTTCTTCATGTCTTTTTTCAGTAAAGTCCTTGCTCGTTATGCGAGTCAAGTTGTATTTGTAACAATTGCCTATTATGTCCATCAGATTCTCCCTGTAACTTGATTTTGAAGGCATCACACACCTGACAAGTATCTTTTTGAGGCACTTTGAATTTGTTGTAAAAAATACGTTTATAGGTTACATATGTTACAAGATGTTTTCGTATTCACTTTTGTACAAATTGTACAGTTTTGACAAAGGATGTGGAGGCAAAAACATTGCTAAGTTGTCTGTCCGGCAATAATGTGATATATATTTTGGTTTTTTATTCATTTGTTTAATTACCTGTAGCACTTTATCATCAGGAATTTTATTTAAACCTCCTTGTTGCTTGCCTCTTTGATCAAGTAGTATGGCATCTGGACTATTTGCTTTTTTAAAGGCCGTTGTTTCTCCGTCGGCGTTATTCTTAAAGTGTTTATAAATATCTTTATCAGATAGGGAATATTTTCTTGTATATAAACGTTTCTTATTGTGTGAACACTTAACATTAGTAGCAAAATGCTCAAGATATTTATTTATTTATTTCAATCAAAATGTTAACAAGATATCAATACAAAATAGATTTATATAGAAAACCTGTAAACCCTACAGAGCAGAATCTTATTTTAAAACTAAGCATCCTAAATGGTAATATAGTAAAATTAAAATTAAAACAATATTATCAATATTTAACAAAATAAATAATGGTTTAAAAAAATAAGACAACATGCTTTATAAAGAACCAAACTAAAATATAAAAAATAATCTCCAACCTGCTTGGGATAAAATTGGAGTAGTCAACAAAAAAATCATTTGCAACACATAAATAAATAAATAAATACCCTTTATTTAGCTCTATAGCTATTTAGTTCATCGTTTATTATACTAATATAAACAATTTCACCATTATCTTTACCTAATATCTGTGAAAAACTATTAATGAAGCTATTATACATATGTTATTTTCAATAATCGTTTGAAGAAAATTATGCTTTTTGTATCTTTAATATTTTGATCCCAACTATTATATTTACTTATACCTTTAGAAAATATAGAGTTCTGTCCTGCAGCTGTTTTTACTCTTTGCAGTACAAAATTCTGTCTTCCCCTTGTATCATATCCATGCAACTCTTCAAATTTTTTCAATATATTTTGTAAATATATTGGTGTTAGACCTTTCCTGATTTTATGAATAAAAACCAATGCATTAAACTCCAAAAATGTTTTCACACTCATTCACTTTAACCTAGCTAGCATAAACTCAACGCTTGTGTACCTATCACAACCTATTATTAATCGCATAGCTCTATTTTGTAATTTTTGCAAACGATCTATATCCCCTTGGCTTGTAATATATAAAACAGTACTGCAGTAATTAAACTGTGGCAGTATTATAGTATTATACACTAATTTACGTGTCATTGGTGTTAAGTATCCACTGACCCTTCTAAGAACCCCTATTTTTTTACCAATTTTTTTGCATAACTAATCAACAAAGACCTTAAATTTTAGATCACTGTCAATCATTACACCTAAGTACTTAATTTCATTAACCATCTCAATAACGTCATTTAATTTGATTTGTAGCTGACTTATCTGATACAACTCTTTATACGCTCTTTTACAAATAATCATTCCTTTAGTTTTAGTTACATTTAACTTCAATTTATTAATTTCCATATATTCTCCGTCATTTTTTAATACACCATTGATAATATTTACAAATTTATAACTGAATTGTCTGATATGTATATTATAGCATCATCTGCAAATAAATAAAATTTAGAATTTTCAAAGACTAAAGATATATCATTGAGATATAGAATAAATAAGAGTGGTCCTAAAATACTGCCTTGTGGAATACCTATATCAATCAATTGCTCTTCTGATACATACTCTTCATATTTAACCTTTTGTCTTCTATCACACAAATAATCACTAATTCAATTAAATACCATCCCTCTAAATCCCATAAATTTTAACTTACTAAGTAATCTATTCCTATCAATACTTTCGAAAGCTCATTTCAAGTCTAGAAAAATGATAGCTGTCACTCTACTATTATCTAATGCCAACTTCCAATCATTTATGCTACACTGAATTGCACTTTCGCAGCTATGTTTCTTGCTAAAACCAGATTGATAATCTGAGATTAACTTATTTTCTGACACATATTTTAAAATTTGTATATAAACTACTTTTTCAAGTATTTTCTCAAAAGCTGGTAACATATTAATAGGCCTAAATTCTTCAGCTTTTATTGTCTTTGCAACTTTCCTTAACAAAGCAATTGTTGATACCTTTAAAGAATTTGGAATCTTACCAGTAAGTAAGGAAGTGTTTATTATGTAAGGCATTCTCTTCGTCTTCTAGATTCCATTCAGAAAAGAGCCATTCGCTTGATAAACAGCTCAACTCTCACAGATACCCTTCACCCTCTAGAACATAGAAGAAGAGTTGCAGACCAGTCATTGCTCTACAGATATTTCCATGGCAGATGCTCCAGAGAAATAAAAACTCTTGTACCACCATTGGCCACATTCGGCCGAAGAACTCGGCACGCTGATTAGTCTCACCCATTTACTCTCAAGATTGACACTACTAGGACCAATCTTCATCAAGAATCCTTCTTTTACAGGGCTGCTACGGAATGGAATAAGCTTCCAAAATCAGTTTTTCCAGAGAACTATGACCTACAACTTTTTAAAAAGCGTGTCCACAATCATTTCCTTTCTATAATCCCTTCCTCTTCTAATAGTCGCAGTGCGGGCCGTCCGCGAAGATTATTTTTTAGTTTGTTTTTGTTATAAAGAGCTTAGTTTTTTTTTAACTATAATTTATTTTTCATTTTTTAGTTCTGGTTTTTTTGCTAGGGAGGAGGAGATTATCTTTATTGTTTACCCAAATGGCTAACGACCAAGGTTTTTCTGCCACAGATTTTTACAATTTTTGGTATAACAATTTTTTTTTATATAGAAGAACTAAATAGTAACAAAAAAAAATAATATATAGATAACAATTATATAAGTATATATGTAAGATGTAATCGGAACACTTAATAGAGTCTGATTTGGAGACCTACTTTGTACTAATTTACAGCGTTTGTTTTAATACTCATTATTTTTGTCCACAGGGGCTTTTCTGGAATTTTCCTTTTTGGTGGTATATTCGGATTCCGGGATATGACCATATCTTGAAGCATTTCAATGTTTAGGTTTTTTGCGAACTTCTTGCTTAATTCATCCATTCTTTCCAACATAGGTGTGATGTTGACAGTATTATATAGCGTTTGGTTTGATGGACAGTGTATAGGGTTCTGGGGGTGTCTTAATTTGGTTATGCTTCTGAGTCAAGTTGTTTCTGCTACTTGTAGATTGTTCAGGGCTGGTTTTGAGCAGGTTTGAAATAATATAGAGCCATATTCCAGAAGTGGTCTACATATCATTTGGTATATATCACTTGCCACTTTTATGCTGATCCCTTCGTTTTTGTAAGTCAAAGCTCTAAAAGCTCTCGCAATGGCTTTTTTCTTAACTTCCTTTGTGTGGTAGTTGAAATTTAGTTTATGGTCGAGGTTTATGCCAAGGTATTTACAGTGTTGTGAAGGTTTGATTATGTGATTTTGGATATTGATGGTATAAACATTTTGGTAGGCTATGTGGTTGAAGATAATAAAGTTAGTTTTTGTAGGGTTTATTTGAATTCTCCATTTATTAGAAAATAAAACTATGCTGTTACATACATTTTGTAAATCATCAACAGCTTGTGGCAGGGTTTTGTTATGGGCAATGGCGGCAGTATCGTCCGCAAATTGGAGAATGTAGGTTTGCTTGTTGAAGGTTGGAATATTAAGGTCATGACAGAAAAAATTGTAGAGGTATGGAGAGAGAGGTGAACCTTGTGGAACGCCTTGCTGCATAGAAAAGTAATGAGAGTGACAGTTATTGATTTTTATACAGAGCTGACGATTTTCTAGAAATTCTTTTAAAGTGTAGTAGGTATGATGGACAGTTAACTGAATGTAATTTATAGAGAAGACCTGCATGCCAAACGCTATCAAATGCCTTGCTTATATCCAAAAATACCGCCGCGGATTTTTTTCCTAAGATATTGGATGTTTGCACGTTTGATGTGAGGATTGTGAGGTTGAACACTTGCTTTTGAATCCTAATTGCTGTTTCGGAATATATGTACCTAGCACTGAATTGACTTGATTTCGTATTAACTTTTCGAACATTTTCCCTAGAACTGGCAGTAATGTGATTGGACGATGGTTGGTTGCTTTGGTGTGGTCTGTGTTGGGCTTTGGTATTGTAATTGTCACTCCCTTTTTCCACTCTTTAGGAAAGTATTGGTTAGTTGTACAGAAATTAAATATTTTCCTAATGTGGTTGTGAACTGGCATTGTTAAAGTCCTAAGTATATTTCGTGAAACACTGTCGTGACCTGGTTCTGTATTTTTACCTTGTGACAGAACCTCTAAATATTTATCTTCCTTTATTTGAGGGATTTTTTCTTGGTTTATGGTGGGTGGAGATGAAAATTTTCCTCCATACCACTCGTTGACAGCTTGCTGATGGTTATAGTCAAAATTAATGCATTCGGTAATGTTGAAAATGTTTTTAAAGTGATTTGCAAATATTTCTGCTATTTCTTTGTCTGATGAGAAGTATTGACCATTTTCTTCTACACTGCTTGTCACGTGCCTATTATTATTTTCTTCTCCTATCTGCCGTTTCATTATTATAATAGTCTGCATTTGGGTTCGTTGTATGTAGTGTTGCCTATGTAGTAGTGATAGAATTCGATTATTGATAGCTGTGACATTTTTGTCTCTCTTATTGGACTTCGCCTTGATTATTGGCCTCGATTGTAGTGTTTTGTTAGATATATTATTGTTGGTTTGCTTGGGCTAGCAACTGATGCGAACGAGCGCGTTTATGAACTAGGGACTTATACATGGAAAGGTTGGCTGACGCGTGTCCCGGGTCATTTTCTTGATGTCCGGTCTGGGAGCGAGGAAGGTTTATCTTTCGTTTGGTGGCAGTGGTGGAAGTCGGTTGAGAGTTTTTGGAACGGTTGAATATTAACACGGGAGCGGAACTTCTACGGTTTCTTCTTCCATATCTGGCTGAATTTGGGGCCATCTTTATTGGATTAGGAAGATAAACCATTTAATTCTTAACTTGACCATTCTGTCGTGCCTATGTGGTGCATATTTTTGGATATTGGTGTCGAGTTAAGATCACCACTTGTGGGATTTGATGAAGTGAAGCCATCGTGAAGTACCACGTGCCGTTCCATCCACATCGACGATAAATTTCAGCGTTATAAAGACTTGCCTGGTAATTTTAGCAGAAATTATTGATAATACTATTTGGTTTTTCGGTTCTTGGATCATCGATGTTACCGTGACGTCTCAGTGAGGTTTTCAATTGGTTACATGGTATGGAATTTAATTTTATCAACTTATCAGTTATGTGCTTGATCTAAGTGTTTTTAATAATTTAAAAGTAACAAGTTATTCTCATTTAATTTGTACCTGCTCCCAGTGACGTCCCAATAAAGTTTTCAATAGTTTAAAAGTAACCAAATTATTTTTCGTTAAATTTGTACCGGCTCCAAGCTGAATCTGAATTTATATATATCACTGAATATAATTTATGTGGATATTGTAAGGGTTTTAAAATATTATTTTTGTAGCAAGTCCATTTATTTGGTATTTCCTTTTTTTGTTGTGTTAATCTTTTGCTATCAGGAATTTTATATAAAACCAATTATTTTCGAAATTTTAAATATTGTTAACATTTTCTTGTTGTTGTTTTTTTTGTTATTTTAATTCTCTTTTGTACCTCATTAGGTTTTTATTACTGTCTGGAAGATTGTTATAATTAATTTAAATATTATTTTAAGAAAGTGTATTAAATTCGTTTAAACCACTTTACGAAAATACAGAATTTATTGTAAAAAAAAAAAAATCAGAACATCATTTTTTTTTACTTAATTAATATATTGCAGTAATTGTAAATATAGTTTTATTTATCTAGTTCACCATAATTGTTTGTTGTTTTTCGCGTGGCTCTGCTGGTGCCTACAAGACCTAGGGGTTTCCGGCTTGTACCGTTTTAAGTCGGTGGCGCGGCTCACTTTTAGATTTTTTTCTTCTACCCTCTACGGCTGAGCTCGGGCATAATTTGCCAGTAGAGAGACCACTAGCAGAGTACTCATTAGAGAACCAAAAAAAAGGCGTGGCAACGCAACCCTTGGTTGTTGTTTGTAACGTGATAACTTTCTAATTTGTTGCCAGTATATTTTACCCTTAGCTTCATTAATCTTTTTGCACGATTCTAACCATTTATGTGTTTTATACTGAGCTACTAGTTTTTGTATATCTTTGTTGAGGTTGTTAAATTTTCTTTTTAGTTCAGGTTGATCAAACTGCTTAATTTCTCGATGGAGCTGTCTTTTAGTTTTTATTAGCTTTAATATGAAGCGAGGTAATTCGTATTTAAAATATGACTTAGTTTTTGTAGGTGTATGAGATAAAACTGATTCTTGAACTTTATTTAAAAATCGCGTTATTTCCTGTTTGTCAGTATCTGGATATGCATTTATGTGTGTTTCCAAACAGTCATTTACTTTTTGCATGTTGCATTTACTGAGGACATATACTAGTTGCGGTTCGGTATCTACTGGCTGTATATCCAATTTTAATGATAGTTCCAATGCTTGGTGGTCTGAACAAAGATACGGTATTGCATCTACCTGGTTGATGTTATTTTGTATATTTTTAGTACAAAGCAGAAAGTCTGGGGTGGTACTGGGATTATTAGCCATTATGAAAGTTGGGGGTGTTTGAATTTTGATAAAATCTGAATTTGTTAAGAAATTGCTAATCTGTTTTTTCTTCCTAGGGTTGTTCACATTTAGGTCGCCAATGATAATTGCGTATTTATATAGAGAAGCTTTTATGAAAAGGGTGTTGTCAATTGGAGAGTTGGGATGACTACACCAGAAAAATATGTTATTTTGAATTTTGGAAAGGGATGGTGAAATGAAGGCATTCACTAGCATGGTCGTTTATTCTTGGGGGGTTTGCCTTACCCAAATTCATTGTTTTTTAGCTTGTACCAGTGAGCCTCCTCTTACGTTGGTATTTAAGACGCTACCTTTCCTTTGGATTGAGAACCAGTCTTGATATGGCACTATAAAGTTCTTTAGTTTAGTTTCAACAAACATTGCAATATCTATGTTATTATTTTGAATATAATGGTATATTAGTATATTAGTTGTTTTTTTGGAAGAAAACTGTTAATATTGGAGTAAAATAACCTAACTAAGTTGAATTTGCTGACCTTCTACGGGTTGAGTAGGGATGACTGTTTCGCTGTCTTCCATATCGATCATAAAAATGTAGACTTGGTTTCCTGTAAAAATTGCAGTTGTATCTATTCTATACAAGTCAATAAATCTTTTCTTTAGTTTATTGAGTAATTCTTGGCGGTTGTTATTTTTAGGTTTATTTAATTTTGTTATGTACGTATCAATGATGTTATCGTGTATGGTAATTGAGTTGTGAATTCTGCTATTCTTTTTAATATTCTTGTCAATTTCAGATGACTTCTTGTTGAGACTCTTGATTTTGATGTTTGGAATACCTTCGATAGGTGATGTAGGTCGTCTAGGACATTTTAGGGACCATGCTTAATGATCTTCAGATTCGCATGCTGAGCATTTCTTAGGTAGTGGTGCATTGATTTGTGTAGTGAGGACCTTTACATTTGTTACATTGTGGTGGAGCTTTGCATAGTTCTGTGGTATGTTCATAAGATTGGCATTTTCCAAACAGCACTGGAGCTGGTGTTGGGGGGTTACTTGGATAAACAGGGTAATGTCTAAACTTATAGAAAAATCCATCTTTTAGGAGTGTTTCAGAGGTAGACAGGGATTCTGTAATTATTCTTTTAAGGGTAGTAGGTTTAGTTGTATTTCTAGAAATAATCCGTTTGCACTATTTGTGCTGTAATTTCTGTTTGTTTAGATGTTCGCTAATATTTTCTTCGTCAATTTCATGTTCTACTGAAGCAATAACTACTGAATATATGGCTAATTTTGCATTATTTGTAGTGGTCACAATTTTTGAGGCAGTTACTTTGTAATTTTGTATTTTTTTAAATACCAATAGTTTGTCTAAAACTTCTATTATTGATTTTTTTTCCTGACCAGTTTTAATGAGAAAGCCGATTTTAGTTTTAATTATTTCATCAGTTGCATTTGGAATAATTGTTCCCATGTAGACACCAGCATAGCCCTCTAAAATTTTGATCAGCTGTAACATTAAACATGTATTTATATTTTTTGGTGTTCCTAATCATCCTCATTTGTTGTAAACCTTGGCCAGTTGATAAGGCGTAATTAGGTAGATTTCTTGTTGTTTTTTTTTTAGTTATCATTATTTTCAGTTGTGTTGTTATTTAAAGTTTCTTGTTGCTTTGATTCTATAGTACTGGAGCCAGGTCCTAAAATTATTGTTTCTATCTGTTGTTGTGTTAGGTTTAAATTAGGTTTTTTGTTATTTGATTGTTCTTTTTCTTTATTCCTTTTTCTTTTTGATTTATTTGTTATCCATTGTCCATCATAGTCCATTTCCATCTCCATTCCCGAATTTGTTTTGGATTCACCATCACTCTGACGACATTTGGTGTGTATGCTCACTAACTATATAACTGTACTATTAAACTCTGTAAAACACGTCTGTTCAGCAGCAGTGTTAAAACTGTTTTTTTTTCTATTTACTGACAGTGATAGCAGTTTCTCAGGTTCCCTCTAAGGATGCTAAAAAAATCGATGTGACCGCATTCTATTACATTATTATTAAGCCAAGAGCATGCATATTCATCAGGAAAATCATTAACTATTCTATGTTAACAGAGTTTTGCACCCCTGATGTGGTTGCAGCACAGCTTTCGATCTCAGGAGAAGATAGGAGTGTAGATGTAGTCGTCTGCTCTGCTTACTTTCCTGGAGACCGAAAAGAACAACCTCCTCCAGCAGCAGTGCGAGATCTATTCGCCTTCTGCAAGAGGAACAACAGGCAACTGATCATTGGATGCGACGCAAATTCCCACCATCTTGATTGGGGCAGCAGCGACATCAATGAAAGAGGTGAGTACTTATATAATTATATAATAGGGGAAGGGCTAGCAGTGAACAACGTAGGCTCGGAACCAACCTTCGTGAACAAAATTCGCGGAGAAGTTCTAGACATAACTATCAGTACACAGTTTATGAGTACCAAAATAGTTAACTGGCAGGTATCTACCGAGCCCTCATGCACAGATCATAGACACATACGATTTGACATGAGGATAGGACAACGTCAGATAGTGCAATTTCGAGATCCAAAATGTACAGATTGGAAAGGGTACTGTGAATAACTCCAACAGCACCTAGGTAACGGTAATAGCACTGTACAAAATAGAGCCGAAATAGAAGCGGCGAATGAGCATATCGCAACCGCCCTTCTAACGGCCTATAAGGAAAACTGCCCATTAAAGGAGAAGAGGGACCATAGAGGTACACCCTGGTGAAGCAGAAGCTTAGACAAGTAAAGAAAAGAAGTTCGACGTCTCTTCAATCGAGCTAAAGAAACAGGTTGCTGGGAAATCTATCTCACAGTTCTAACGACTTATAATAAAGAAATAAGGAAAGCCAAAAGATAATCATGGAGGAGGTTCTGTCTAAGTATATCAGATCTACCTGCCAGCACAAGAATCCACAAGGCTCTCGCCAGAGATCCAACGCAAGAGATTGGATCGATAAAACGACCAGATGGATCTTTTACGGACTCTGGTAGGCAAACGTCAGAGACTCTTGCAGACCCACTTTCCTGGCAGTCTGCTTCTGAGGGACCAGGAGTAAATTCCACTCTCAATGGGATCGACATCACGACCCAAAAGGGAGGACTGGGGAAATGTTTCAAAAGTGGTCTACCCAACATCGGTACAATGGGCGGTGAACTATTTCTCCCCATTCAAGGTTCCAGGGGAGGATGGTGTTTTCCCTGCCCTCATTCAGAAGGGCAGCGAAATTTTACTACCTCTTCTGGTTAAACTATTCAGAGCGAGTTTGGCGTGGAGTTAAATTCTGCTGGGCTGGTCAACGGCGAGAGTTGTATACATACGTAAAACGGGTACGGTGAATCATTCCCTACCCAAATCCTTCTGGCCGATCAGCCTTACCTCATTCTTAATGAAAACTCTGGAAAGAATTATTGATAGACATATTAGAGACGGGAATCTTAGGGAACATCCCTTAAACCCCCACCAATATGCCTACCAAACAGGCAAATCTACAAAGCCAGGTTTTATCTCTGGAATCTCAGAAGAATATGTGGCATATCTTGGGGAATGAACCCCAAACAGATTTACTGGATTTATCAAACAATGATAATATCTATGGTCACGTATGGTTCAGTAGTCTGGTGGACCAAAGGGTTACAACAGACAGCTAGAGCAAAGCTTGCTGGCCTTCAGCGGCTGGCATGCCTGGCCATAACTGGAGCTATGTCCAGCACACCAACGGCAGCGATGGAACACCTCCTACATCTCCCTCCCCTAGATATTCTCTTAGAGAGGGAAGCCAGGATAGTTTCCTACAGATTCCTGTCTTTGGAAAAGCAAATTAATGGAGAGCAACTCGGGGATCACTCCGGGATACTGAGTGAAACAAAAAACCACCAAATTCTCGGGATGGTTCCTGACTTGCTAGCCACAAAAATACACGTAGAAAAGTCGTTCAAAGTCCTCTTTCCGAAGAGAGACGAATGGGTAAGGAGACAAATCCTCTTCCCAGAGACTGAATATGTAATGTACACAGATGGCTCGAAAACCCCAGATGGAGTTGGGGCCGGTGTTTTCAGCAGGAAACCAAAGATTGAAATATCTACCAGTCTTGGCAGGTATGCTACAATCTTTCAGGCTGAAGTATTCGCTATCGAATTGTGTGCAAGAGAGTTGACCAACAGACCTCTAGCAAACAAAAACATAAATATAATATCAGACAGCCAAGCTGCTTTAAAAGCACTGAGCTCCAACAAGATAAATTCTAAATTTGTATGGAATTGCATCGAATCCTTAGAGTACCTTGGTGCGAACAACATGGTGACCCTACTGTGGGTACCTGGGCACCAGGGGGGTGGAAGAAAACGAAAAAGCCGACACCCTTGCAAAAAAGGGGGCCGAATCTGCGTTCACTGGACCAGAACCGGTTTTTGGAGTCACCACAAGTGCCGC
This sequence comes from Agelastica alni, assembly GCA_950111635.1. NCBI lineage: Eukaryota > Metazoa > Arthropoda > Insecta > Coleoptera > Chrysomelidae > Agelastica > Agelastica alni. The sequence continues at coordinate 28,289,735 of OX467718.1, read as the reverse complement.
CAAAACAATTATTTCGGACTGGGCGGAGAGGAAAATACTCACGTACTGGTCCGACATACCAGGGCTAACCCACTCGAAGGCGTTTTTACCGTTACAACCCTCGAGAAACACAACTAAGCAGATCATAGAATGGAGCAGAAATGACCTGCGTATTCTAACAGGACTGCTTACGGGACACTGTCGTCTAAGATACCACCTCAGAAAGATAGATCTGAACCAACAAACGGACTGTCGGTTCTGCTGCGTGGAAGACGAAACTGCTGAACATATACTATGTTCATGCCCCTGCCTGGGAAGAATAAGGTTTAACCTATTTGGATACACCAACCTAGTACCTACCGATTTTAAAAAAATCTCACCCTATACAACCATGAACTTCGTGAGAAGGGCTGGATTGTGCGGTGAACTGTGACCTCTAGGGGTGAGCCACAATAGACCTACTAAGGGTCGCGGTGGAGGGGCGACCACGCCCCACTCATCTGATACCTAACCTAACCTAACCATTCTATTACACCGCACTTTATTTTTTTAATATCCTAATGATCCTGGCCAGGATCTTTAAAAAAATTTATGTAATTATTGTATTGTCATCGGTCTTTTAGAACTATACAAAGTTTCAAGTTGATCCGATGTTTTTAAGTAGGTGAAAATCGTGTCCAAAGATTCCGTTACATGGTTAGATACAAGTCAAGCTAATATAAAGCGTATAAAAACGTAAAATTTTAAGTGGATTCTTCATCTACTTCAGTCAAGCTGTGCATGGTTGACAGGAAAATTACTGCTTTTTCTTTTTCGGAACAGTTGAAATGAGACAAGTATCATTTTGGAAACCAAACTGAGTTGATTGTAGTTCCCTATTTTTATTTTGCTGAAATTCTAGGGGTATTTCTTTCTTAATTTTTTTATAAGTTCCAAGAAAGGTGAGTCCTTTATTACCCTTCATTAAAACGAAAAAACCAATGGTTTTGCTAGCTTTATATAATCCTAGCAGAGCCACATCTTGAAAAATATTTTTTTTTTATATTTGATATAAGTTATAATTTGTTATTATTGATTACTAATTTATTACCATATCCCCAATTTTTTTACTCTTCATTTAAGGAAAAAATCATTGATTTCGTTATTTTGATCTCAACCTAGCAGAACTAAAACTTCAAGTATCCGTGTATATAAATTTCATTCGGTCTATGGTTTATTACTAATTTATTAGCTCATTGGCGAATTTATTACCCGAATCGATGATTTGTTTTTTTAACTGGAGAGTAAACAAATTCGGAGATATGGAAATAAATTAGTAATAAAATATTAACAAATTACGACCTATATCAAAAATGAAAAAAATAATGTTTTCAAGGTGTGGCTCTGCTAGGTTTATTTAAAGCTAGCAGAGCCATTGGTTTTTTCGTTTTAATGAAGGGTAATAAGTTTGCCAATGTGGTAATAAATTGGTAATAAATTAGTAATAAATTACTGCACTACTGTAGTTTTGAAATTTGCAAATCGCGATGCTAGATTTATTGTGGTTAGTTTGTGTTTAAATAGTAAATTTGTATTGTTGACCACTGATTTATGATCATCCCTGTATTTAATGATTTGAATTTTTTACTTATTCAATCTATATTTTAGGAAGCTTACTACCAAATGGATGGCTAACTGCAGATTCTCCATTACCAATATCTAAGCAAGATGTAAAAACACAGCGACAATATAACTGTCCGTATCATATTTAAGAGGAACATACATTCTTCTTCAACAACAATCTTAAAGTACAATCTCTGGAATTCGTGGTTGCCTAAAAAGTGAGCGTGCAAGCCAATGGATCTATTAAATTCCTGTTCAGGAGAAACTCTGAGTGGATACCATCCTAGGGCCTTACCAAGTTTAATCTCTCTCAATGCAGACAATATTTCTTCTTTAAAGGTAAAAGGTTAAGAGTATGGTGTCCCATCAGCACAGGATGTTTTAAGTAGCTCTAATTCTCGCTTGATTTTGGTTGTGTGTGCGCGGTCTCTTGGTGCTCTTAAAGTTTCTAGGGCAGAGGAACCACTTAAGGCCACTTTAAGAACTTTTTCATTGAGTTTATCCTATAAAAATTTGTTTGACCAAAAACGATTCATTTTTATCATTCGCATCGAAACTTCTGAGTATATTCTTTCCAATGACAGAGTCATCATTTGAATAATATCTTCTTTAAAAAAGTTTTGAATTATAAAATCTCGATTTACAAAATTCACCACTTTTGGCCATCTATCCCTACCTTTGGCCATGCACCTTTCCCACTTTTGGCCACCAATGAGTTGAAGAGAAAAACGTTTATATAGAACAACGATTTATTTGAAATAAAAATAAAACACATAAAAAAAAGTTCAATAAGAATGTACCACTCACAATATTTTCTCAAAAATATCCACCCTTCCAGGAAAAACCATTTTTGCCTTTCTTCCGTCTTTTTCTATGATGGGGTCTGGAAGTTTACCTAATATATCACTTCCAATTGAAGGGTTTTTATCAAAAACAGCCAACGTCAAAAATAATAACTTTGTAATAAACAAAAAAGACTTAAACAATTCAACACTATCTTTTTTCTATTTTTTTAAAGCAACTGTCGGTGAAGGTATATATGTTAGCTTGAGTAAGAGCTAATTTTAAATTTTGTACTATATTTGGTTTGACAGAAAAAAAATAATAACCCTTTGACATTGGTTGTTTTTGCTTAGATATCCATAAAAAAATATATAAATAATACTGCAAAAAGGTTTTATTTCTGCAAAAACAAATAGCAACATTAAAAAAATAACCATTATTCACATCCATCACTGTTGTCATCCTCGTCAATGTCAACATTGGTAGTGGCTTCTGTGATCGTAAATGATTGATAAAATGGCACACTTTGTGGTTTTTTTAGAAAGGTGGCGCGCATGGTGATATTTCTTAATTTATCAGCGCTGATAGGTAGCTGTCTTTCATATAATGGTTGTAAATTTACAAAGTTATCCAATCTCTTTTTATTTCTGACGGCACAGTGATTCCAGGAACCGGTATATGAATCTCGGGTCTTGACATACAGTGAATCAGCAGACACTTCAATAAATCTGGATTGTCTTAGACATAAACTTGGCCTTGGAGTTTTTAGGAAATAAGGGAAGCATGCTTGTCGGATATTAAAGAACATATCTTGAGTCATTTTAACAACGTTAAATGGAGATGGCTTCTCTCGCGCCTCGAATATTAGTAAATCCCAATCTTCTGGAACTTCCGGGCTGTTGGTTCTTTTTTTCTTTTCCACTAGCGCAAAATCCTGGTCGTTTGGCAGAAATGAGTGTCCTCTTATCGGGAATATGTGTGTTATTCTTTTGAATAGTTTTAATACATGAACTAGTACATATTGAAAATACACCATTACGTGATTCTTGTTCTGACCAGAACAACCATCACTAAGTAAAACTAGGTGATCGTGTATTATAGTTTTGTTCTTTAAATAGTGGAGGAGCATGGATGTAACATCATTGGAACCCTTTTTTGCAACATCTTCCGTGTAAACATACATACTAGCCGAGTCATCTGCAAGATCATGAATGCCAAAAACGTAATACCATAGCTGACTTTTAAAAAATACATCACTGGTTCTTATGTGTGGCAGCGGAAGATTCTGCTGAAAGTCGAATGATATGGCCATACACCTACCTGCTCTTGCTTCTTGTTTGTAATGTCTTTTCAACTGTGTAAACTTTTCAGCTTTTCGCAAATGAAGCTCTTTTTGGATCATCAGTTCATTTTTACGTGCGACATCATCAGTAGATTCTATCTTTAAAGTTAGTTCGTCGCACTTCGCGCAAGTATCAGTTCTTGGGACACCAAACGAAATGTTGAACTCATTTTTAAACACGTTGAAATATACAAGATAAGAAACTCTCACTCCTATTTCATTTAAAAATGTTTTGTGCATTTTTCTGACGCCAAGTTCTTCGGGCAAATAAACTTTATTAGGATTATCTCCCCGAAAGGACCGAATGTGCAGCCGTATTAAGTTCAAGACCTCTTCTGGAGTTTTTGAAGGCCTATTATCATGCTTGCCACGTCCATCACAAGGAGGCAATCCGGAGGTTTTAATTGAATCCTGAATACGTCGAAGTCGGCCTCTGCTAATGCCGAAGATACTTAAGAATGCCGTGTGGCATATGTTTTGTTCATTTCGATCAAGTCTAATTTTATAATAAAATGCTACAGAATGGTCAAAGGAGGGGCCGCCATCATCGTTGTCGCCATTAAGGTTTAGCCTAGGTCGTCTCTGTTTAACATTTTTAAACGAAATTAGACCAGCTATCCTGTTCATTTTTTGATGTCAAGGAATTAAATGCGGTCAAAATATTTTCACGCTGGTCCGCTCGTATCTTTTCAAAACATTTGTGGCGTTTACTTCTGAAATAAAAAGAAACACATGTACAACTACCAACTACACATTTCTAAACTACTAGCAGACAAACACAACCACATAATTTTATTTTTTACAAAAACTTACCTACAATCCGGTCCTGTCGCTCTTGCCGGTTTAGCAACACCCTTGTGATTGATATGTGCTTCTCCAGCAACTTTTAACTTTTTTATAATTTCACTTTTTCTGCTTTTTCTTTTAGCAGGCCATGCGACACTTGAATCAGGGTCTCTCAAAATATTTGAAGACATGGTTTTATGCTTAACAATGCAAAATTCTTAAAAACAATAACCAAGCTTCGTAAAGGCACAAACACGTCGGTGTCGGCCGGACTCAAAAGTACAAATAAACTAAAAGAACAATATTATTATGGCAAATACGACCAACGTCGACTGACTTTGGCTGTTGTTCATATTTATCGCTGTGACATATGCTGTTTTTGCTAAAATACCTTATTTTTAAACCGCTATAAATAGCTGACGTTGGTGATTTATGGCCAAACACATTTGCACGCACATACTGGTGGTCATTCTGCTTGAATTGGCGCAAAAATTTAAATTTTCCTAAAATATGACATTGGCTGTTTTTGATAAAAACCCTTCAATTATAGTGGAAATGTCATTTTCAATCTTGTAGAAAGCTGTCTTCTCTGTATTAATACATCTGAAGCTTTGTATTATATATTCTTTATGTGACATACATTGTATTATTTCTGCAACATACCTATATGTTGAATCATTTCTTTTTCCTAGCATCTCAAACTTCACTAGAACAAATGTTCCAAGCTTCAGATCATCCGCTTTCAACATTTCGATTTCTTCTGGAGAATCTGTGAGTTCAACATCATCTCCACTACTGCCACTTTCTTCCCACTTTTTCGATTTCTTTCGAAGACGAGCTAGACTCTGTTATTTGCTTCTTCAATTTTTTCGTTTTACCCTTTCCCTTCAGCTTTTCAGCCTTCTTCTGTTCCTTTTTCAGTTTATTGAGCTCTCGAGCTTGTTTTCGTTCTAGCTTATTCTGTTCAGTCTCCTTTTTCATTCTCTCATTTTCTTCATGATATTAAACCCATTTATCGGATGTTATGACGCTAGGAATATATTCTTTTTCCTTTTTTTTTTTGAGTCAATGCCTTTGGTTTCAGGATAGGGAACGACATCATGAAATATTGAGGGGCATATTGATTTCGGAGTTATTAGAATATTCCGTTTCACTTGGTCTACATTTTTGGGATTGAAAGTGTTCACTACGGTAGTGTTGTCATCATTGAGTGAAGTGTCAACTGGTGTCAGAAGAAGACAGCTAGAAGTACCTACTAGGTAACAAGTCACTCATAATACTGTCGTCTGTGGTAGATAAAGATGTGAGTTTCGGTTCGGGTACACAATCCTCATCGTTTTCAGATTGAGTGGGAGTACATAATCCTGATATATTATTCGTCATATCATTCGGATCAGGTTCTTCCTCTTGTAACTCTTCGGGCTGTGAATTCTCAGCATCTCTTGACAATTCTAACCACACATTGTACAAATAAGTCGCTTCGATTTTTCCTTCCCATTCGTGGTTTCTTTTATTGGTTTGTTTAAATTCTTTTAACAAAACTGGATCAATTTTCATTTCCAGATACTTTAAATGGTCAATGACTGTTGGATCAATCACTCGTTTTTGATACTCGTCGCATTTCCTCAAAATGATTTTGAAATAATCAATACTATCCGCTGAAAAGGGATACAGACCTGTAGCTTTAAACCCCGAAATGATATTTGATAACATTTTTGGGTCTTGCATTAATTGGGATAAAGCATTTGGTATGGACGACTTAATTATCTCTTGACCATTATTTTCGATCTTATATTTGCGAACAAAATTCTTCCACTTCGTTTTTAGTGGACCAAATACAGCAACGTCCAGTGGCTGTAGAATATGAGTTGTGTTTGGAACTAGTGCTACCAAAATTATTTGATTTTCTCTACAATATCTACTCAGATGGAGAGTCAGATGTGATTTGTGACCATCTAAAAAGACTTCGTTCATCGTAGATATGTTTTCCTTTGGGACCAATTACGAGGCCACTCTTTGGAGCTAAGCAAAAGCAAGTTTCATCCATATTGAAAATTCTTTTTGGTTCTTTCAATACACTTACTGCGTTACTTTCGCTACAAATCCCATGAATTTCATCAAACCATTTACGAATCTTGTCCTCGGAGACTGCACCTCTACCCCCATGAATGTACTTGGCTTTTTTTTGAGAAAGTTCTTTATGGCGATTCATGAAACTAATAGTACCACTTCTTTCCAGGACGGTCGTTAACGAATGGGGTCTTAATATTCGCTTCTCGCACGAGTTTTTGTACTGAACACAAAAGTCCATCTTTATCAATTGGGAAACCCATCTTTGCACAGGTCAATATCCACTTCACTAATTGTTCTTCAATTTCGTTACCCAAATGCGACACAAATCCACAATGTCTGGATTCCCTGCCGGATTTTCCAGATATTTTGTTTCGCAATGTTGTTCTTGGTACTTTGAATGTTCAGCTGGCAGTGGCAATAGCCATTCCATCAGATACGGCATTCAAAGCCAGCTCAACTTTAGCCGGTGAATACTGAAACTTGACATGTCTGACTTTCGTCACTCTCCCCACATGGTCTGCTTTCGGCATTTTAACTAAAAAAAAAATCAAACAATGAGAGATCAAGTGAAAAATCAGAATTTATATTGAAAAATAGTGAATGGCCAAAAGTAGTTTCTACCAATCTACTTATGGCTTCATGGCCATGAGTAGAAAATCGCAAATTTGTAGTTGCCACTAATGGCCACCTCCATTAAACAGACTCGTAATATTATTTACTGACAGAAAACGTGAAAAATATTGATCTAAACCATATATTTACCTTATTTGTCAACCAATATTGAGATTAAAAAATGTTTACTTTTTATTTCAACTGGATGATTCCGGATCACTTCCTTAACAAATGCTCTAAGGAAACACAAAATATGGGACACACTATCATTTCTACGGATATTGCGAGACTAATTCGTAAGTTCAGTGAATTTTTAATGTGGTCCCCACTTCTTCCTAGACAGAGTGATCTTTTGCCAAAGTTGATCCCATTGGTAGTCGTTAATCATTAATTCCACCAATGAGAGCAAAGTGGCCATAAGTGGTTCCTCTGCCCTACAATATTAGACGCTATTTTGTTTGGAGTTACCGGAGTGTCCTTTGGTTAAAGATTCGGACTCCAATTTATATTTTTCATCTATCAACAATACTCATTTTTTTTTACTTTGAAGTTCATAATCAGCAATCAGTGCTTTTGTATATTGTTGAGAGTTTTCCACTATTTGGAAAGGTTGATAATCCTTAACTATCATATTATATAAAGCACTGTCACCAGAATTTTGTGCAATCTTCTTTGGCACGATCACGTGGGTTTGAGTTTGCTTTATTCTTTTTTGAAGAGGCTCAACCTCCAATGTAGATAGCTGCGACGGATCAACCGAAATATTTTTTTCATTTGCTGACGATAAAGTCTGATTTAAATTATTCGTTCTAAGACGGCAACACTTGGGTGCTTCTTTATAATGTGGTCTAATATTGCAGTCGTATTCTCAATTTATTTGAATGAATCTAAATACTGTTTACTCTTAAAACGTCCACTCATTGGCGTTACAAATACATCGCAAAAACTCACTACAACAGTACAACTTCTGTTTCCGTTTCATATCCAAAACAAACACACTATGGACTGTACCGCACGAGTTAAATATTCATCAACAACAACAATCTGCAAATAAAATCGCTGAATTTCCCTTATTTTCTTAGGTTAATTTACCTTAAAAAGTGAGTGCACAAGCCAATCAGAAGCCGATTGACCCGTTAAAATAGTCTTTCTCGTTCAGACAAAAAAAATCAACTTTCATATTTGGAGCGTGTCGTTTCATTTGAATGCGGCTTCTTCGATAGCTCTCATTTAGTTCCTGCTGCTTCAGCGAAGCGATGTTTGTCTATACGAGTGACGGTGACTACGCATTTTGGAGGGATATATCCAGTGCCAAGATATTGAGGGTTCCACCGCTTTGTAATTGCTACTGTTCCTGTGTGGCAAGCAAGAGTTTTGAATTAAATTGAATCGGAGAGCAGAGTCACTAAAATCCTTTATGCTGTGAGTTTTCTGCTATTCGAGATAACATTCTTGGATTGGCGTATCGGTTTAATACACTGGTTGTAAAAGTGAACCATATTCGAATACTTTAAATGTGGGAAGCGAAATTTGAAATAATATATTTACTTTAAAAATATTTTCAACCGAAGCCTCAATTATTGCTTTACGCATTAACTTCACATTTTAAAGTTAATTTATAATTGGAGGTACAGTAGAATATCCTTTTAATCCAAACTAATTGGGACTGGGTGGTTCGGATCATCAAATTGTTTGTATTACAGAACAGTACAGAACAGAAGTATAAGATTATTTTCCTGGAAATAAGGGTAGGTATTTCTGTAAATTCATTTATATTTATTTATATATTTAAATACATGCAGTTTTGGAAGTATGAGATATAAGATTAATTTTACACCTTATTAAAATGTAAGCAGATGTAATTTACACCTTCAAGCAATAAAAACATCTAGTGTTTCCATTTTTTTAGAACACTATGACACAAAAACTGGAATACTGGTAATTAATAATAATATATAAAAAATAATTTCAATGTCTGACAATAAAATAAGTACTGCTATTAATTGACATATTAAAAAACAGGAAGGAGGATATGGTAGGTATTAAAATAAAAATCATCATATCTCTATCTCTCTTTATTTATCTGTATCTAGGTAATGTTGCAACACAAACACAGAACAAATAGCTATACAGAAGCAAGATTATAATAAACTCATAATGATGGGGAATGGCTTCTAAAGGAAAAGTTATTTATGCCTATCGCGCATGTCCTCATTGAAATGGTCACACAAATAAAGCACACTTCAATTTTGTATTCTCCTTTAATGTCTAAACAGTCATCAGCCATTTTGAGCTTCAAAAGTCCCAGAAAGAAAAAGTTAAGAGCTAAAATCAAGGCTTTGAAGAAGGAAAAAGAAAGGTCACCTTGAAACATCAGAAGTCAAGTCTTCAGAAGTTTAATACTTTATGTGATCAGTTTTTGAGAAAACCTCTAGCAGATATTGTTAAAGCTCAGGCAGTATTGGGAGATATAAAACCCTTAGGCAGAAGATATTCAGTAGACTAAGCAATTTGCTTTGACATTCTATTTTTTGAGACTTCCGAGTCTACAAATTCATGAGTAAGCTGTTACGTCTTCCTACACAAAGGAGCTTACTGAGAGAATGACAGCAAAACTTGTTTGAAAACCTGGTTTGGATAATGATGCAATATTAACAGCCCTGGAAATAAAAGTTAAAAACATGTTGCCCCAGGACAAGCATTGTACCTACGCTTTGTATTGATAAAATGTCTCTGAAATATAACTTTTTTTTACCACACTGGATGTGATGAAATTGTTGGACTAACTGAAGAAGAAGAAAAAGATGTTGCAATTGCTCAAAATGCTCTGGTAATCATGGCAAGAGGTTTGTACCGCAACTGGAAACAACTGATTGCTTATGTTTTCACTGGTTCACAATTTGGAGCGAAAAAGTTATATCCACTTATTGAAAAGTGTGTTTCTAAATTATTGATTACAGGTTTACATGTAGAAGCCCTCATAAGTGATACGGTAAGGTCTAAGTTCATTGAACTTGCAAATTCTCTTGGGGTAACATTAGATAATCCTGAATTTGAAATATGTGGTAAAAAAATATTGTATATATTTGATACATGCCACTTAATCAAAGCCAATAGAAAGAACTTAAACAAAAATACATTTTTTTTGCATAAAAAAGAGACATCCTGGTCATTTGTGGAATTTTTTGAATGCTCTTTGAAATTGTATTGGAGTTGGGTTAATTGAATTACCACCTTGTTGTCTGATAGAACCAAAGAAACTTTCAAGACAATCTTGATTGATTCTTCTACATCGTAAATATTTAAAATCATTTGAGGAGAGTCGAGTCCAAAGAATCTTTAATGAATTTATTGTTATTACACAACATTTTTTGCATCTTGATCTGGAAGTAACATCTTTATCATTTTTATCAAATAATTTTAATTGCACTTGAAACAGTATTACTTAATACTTGAGTTGCAAGTTTAACACACATTTTTTTAAAACTCGTTGGATTTATGTGGGAGTTTGTAAGTTTGGGAGCACATCTAAAAATTTGTTTTTTGTCATGGTCATAAAAACTTTTTACAAATATCCAAGATGTTTTCTTATTATCATAAGAAAAAACATTATTAATTAAATTGTTTCTAAAAGCTTTAATTAAGAGACAGGGATCAAATATGTATACAACCTTATTATTGCCTATTTGAAATTCTGGACTTGATGTAGTAACCCCAAGTAGTTTACTTAATTTCATAAAATTTGATCCCATGTCACCTAATTTTAGATATGTATGGGTTTAAAATGGGAGGGTTTATGCAAGGAAGGATTGGGGGGGGAATTGATTAAAATAAATAATATTGTACAAATTGAGGAGATTAAACAAAAAATTATAAATGGCTCTTAAGAACATAAAAATTGGTCATGGAGGAGATTAAACAAAAAATTATAAATGGCTCTTAAGAACATAAAAATTGGTCATGTTAATATTTGATCATTGTTTCCTAGTATTATGGATGTGAAAATGCTCTTAATGAAACATGGTCTGGATGTTTTGGGTATTACTGAAACATGGTTGAATGAAAACATATCTGATGCAGCAGTAAAAATTGACAACTATAATTTTATCAGACTGGATCGTGGCAATAATCGTCGTGGTGGGGGTACTGGTGTCTACATCAGGTCAACACTGAAGGCAAGGTTAGTGGCTGAATTTTCCCAATCTGAGGTGAATATTGAACAACTTTGGGTAGTAATTGATATTGCAAATAATAACTATTTGATTGGGACAGTCTACAGACCTCCATGTGGTCAAGTATTAAATGCTATAAATTTTCTAGAGCACTCAATTGCTTTAATGCTTCCAGATACAGATAATATTATATTAATGGGTGATCTCAACTTGAACTTAATGCAAGTGACACCAACAACAGACTTGCTCACAGATTTGTTGGATTTATTTAATATAACTCAAATAATAAAAGCCCCAACACGTATTACTAAAAACTGTAATACCTTATTAGATATCATAGCAGTTGGTGATATTGACTTGATTGATGGTGAAGCATAACATGTCGACATGCATCAAGTCACAGATCGCCAACTGGTGTTGTGTCAACTCAAAATAAAATCAAGTATATAATTTACAGAGACTTCAGTGCATTCAATCAGGTTGATTTCGAAATGGAATTACCAATGCAGAATTGGCAAGAAATATTTTTTACAGAGGATATTGACATAAAAGTTGATATATTAACTAATAATATTAAATCTGTTTTTGATCGTCATGCTCCGCTTAGGAAAGTAAGATCGACTAAACCGAGGGCTCCTTGGATGACTAATAATTTAAAGATCATGAAAAAACAAAGAAACAAATTACTTGCCAAGTACAAATCAACAAAAAACTTTGATAATTGGGAAGCATACAAGCGAGCAAGAAATGATTTCACCGCGGCAGTTAGGACTGAGAAGCAGAATTATTTGAATGAAATTCACAGAACTAAAAAGAATCGGAAAGATACCTGGAAAGCACTTGAACAGTTGAATATCCATTCTAAGAAATCTGATACATCATTACCACCTGACTTGAATGATGCTGAAGCTATCAATTGCCATTTCATTAACTCTGTCAATGCATTAGAGTCTCAAGTTGATGATGATCTTGTACAGTATCATAATACCCATAAAGTGAATTATAACCTAGACCACTGCAAAATTGAACCCTTTCGGGAGCATGACGTTCTGGAGGCTGTAGATAGTATCAAATCAAATACAGAAGGTTCTGATGGAATAACCCTCCTTATGATAAAAATGTGTTGCACCTTTTTATTGCCATTTATCGCTCACATATTCAATTGCTGCCTACTTGAGGGATATTTTCCTATAAGTTGAAGAAATTGCAGTTGTTTTACCGTTACCAAAGGTCTCAAATCCTAAATGTCTGTCTGATCTGAGACCTATCAGTAGGCTTCCAGTGCTATACAAGATGTTCGAAAGACTGATTTTCAATGAAATTTTACATTTCCTCACAGAGAATGAACTATTTTCTGATTGCCAATCTGGTTTTAGGTCTGGGCATAGTACAATTACAGCATTAACTAAAGTATTAGATGATATATTTCAAGCAACTGATGGTAGCAATACATCATTACTGGTTACATTAGACTATAGTAAAGCTTTTGATACCCTGGGTCATAATCTATTATTGGCAAAACTAAATTATTACTGTTTATCTAAGGAAACCATAAGATTAATTGAAAGCTATCTCTCCAACCAATGTCAGTATGTTGTCCTAGAGGACACCAGTTCAAGTGCAATGCCATTACCTCGAGGAGTTCCTCAGGGCTCAATACTAGGGCCGCTACTCTTTTTACTTTATACTATGGATCTAAAAGAACTTTCTGGTGACTGTTATAAACATCAATTTGCTGATGATACTCAAGTGTATGCAAGTTTCAACAAAGATAATGCTGACATGGTCATTACAAAAATAAATTATACTCTTGATAAAATATTGAAATACTCCAATAAACATGGTTTGAAATTAAATCCCACTAAATCACAAATGATATGTTTTGGTAATAGCGATTATGCTACTGAAGAAGTAGTAATTAATGGTGTGAGTATTGAGCCCTGTAGAGCAATAAAAAATTTGGGACTATTCATTGATGATGATTTACGGTTCAAAACGCATATTAAGCATATAGTCCAGAAAAGCTATATGTCAATAAGAAATCTTTACCCCAACAGATCAATACTAAGCAAAGAACTGAAAAAACAGTTATGTGAATCACTAGTTTTGAGCCACTCAAATTATGGCGATATTATTTATGGACCATGTCTTGATATCCGAACTTCAACTAGAATTCAAAGAATTCAGAACTCATGTATTCGTTTCATCTGTTCACTAAGATTACGAGACCACGTAACTCCATTCAGAGCTGAACTAGGGTGGCTTGATATGCAGGACAGAAGGAAACTTCACCTTGCATGTTTTGTTCATAAAGTATTAGAAAAAGGAACTCCCTTGTATATTAAAAAAAAAATGTCATATAGGTTGGTTGTGCATGAGGTAAACACCAGAAATAGAAACCTACTTGTAATACCCAGGCATAACACTGCTGCATTCAAAAGGTCATTTTCTCATTCTGCGGTAAAAATATTTAACTCCATACCAACTCCTATCAAGAACAAGTCATCTTATGGATTTAAAAGAGCCTTTAAGGAATACCTTATGGTTCTATAACATTTGTGTTTTATATGTTGTAATTATATTAATGTTCTCCCTTTGCGCATTCTTTGCATTGTTTACATGTTACATTTTAGTTATTTGAACATACCTGTTACTCCCGTGAGTATATATATATATATATATATATATATATATATATATATATATATATATATATATATATATATATATATATATATGTAGGCATTATACTGTATAAAATAATTTATTTGTAACTGGTACTCGGTTGAGTTAAGCAGTCTAACTGGACTTCGCCGAGGACGATTAAAATAAAGACATTTTATTGTTATTATTATTACTTATTAAACAAGCCACAGTTAAGCCACAGTCAAATAATTTATTAACAACGTTTTTTACAAGTACTAATCTTTCAGCCTCAAACTCTGACTCAACAAAGAAATACGAAAGTGGTAATTTCCAATTGGTATAGAGGCCTCTTATCATAATTACTAATGCATGTTTTGCCACCAATTTTTCTTTTTTGTCAGTGCCGGTATCACATAAACCAATTATTTCATCAGTTTCAGTATCAAAATATAAAAAAGATTTTAACGACATTTCATCTATTATTAAACTACAATGTTTATTTTGTGGTAACATAGTTTTAACTTTTATTTTGATGGCTTCAAAAACCTCTTCATTGTTTAAACCAGGTTGAGAAACTAAACCCTTGGTCATATGCTGTAAGGTCCTCTTTGTAGGCAGATTTATTATTTTTCCAAGAAATGCGTAAGCTCTAGGTCCCAAAAAATACAAAGTAAGAGAAAACTTCTTATATTCGTCAGAATAACGCCTTCCTAATGGTTTTCTATTTTTTAAATTTATTTGTGTTTTTACAATCTCTACTAATGGTTTATTTAAAAAATAGTCACACATGTCTTTAAACAGTTCTGAGTCGTATTTGCATTTTGCATCTTTCTGTTGATGTTTCACTTTCTTTAACTGTTTCCTTACACTTTTAAGTTTGAACCTTAATTTTGCCTTTTGAGGTGAACCATATGATAATTTTTGTGGCGCATGACTTAAAGTTGACGGAGATGTCAGAGGTACAGGTACAACTGTGATATCTGCAATTACAAAAGTTATTAATATGTAAAACAAAATAATACTGCTATTATCCAGTTCCAGTAAAAAAAAGGAATTATAGTGGCAAGTCCTGGCCAAAATGAGAATAGAAAATTTGAGTGAGACCTCCAGCAACTCTGCTAACCCATGTTGTAGGAGGAAAATTTAACTGGGAATATCAAAACACCTCTTCTTCCCACAGATGGCTCTGAAAGCTTGGTGACAATAGCATTGCCATCGATTTCGCTAATATCTTCAGAGTGAGGGTAAACAAAAGTGTTTTCTCCGTTTTTTTCACAAATTGCGCAATGGGAGTTAGCCCTTCGAATTGAGTAATCTTACCAACGTGGTGTTTGATTGTTTTTTTGGTAGCAAAGCGCACCAAAACCCAGTTTCCTATTTCAACTTCCTTGTCGTTATCTTCATTGATATTATCAGGTAGGGCAGTAAACCATTTTTGTAACTAATTCTACTCATTTCATCATCCGAGGTTTCAGGAGATGGGGCTTTCTTTTTCTGTTTTTTATTTTGATTTTTCTCTGCTGTTTGCCTCTTTTTCTTTTCCTTCTTCTTCTCCTCTGCTTCTCTAGCAGCCTCAGCTTCTTCTCGGATTCTTTTCAATGTTTCTTCAGTTGTGACCACTTCAGCCCCGTTTGCTACCTTTTTTTTCTTTGTGGTAGAGGTTTCTTTTGGCGTCTGTTTCACACAATCGAGAAGAAGATCTTCAAAACTCTGTTTGCTGCGTGAACTGTGGTTTTCGATAGAAGCTAACGATGAATTTTCCACTGAAGTATGTAGGATGGCAGGTCCTGACTGTGGCACAGGTTGAGTCGAAGTGGAAGGTGTGGGGAGATCTGAAATGTTTTCTCGTAAGCTTTGTTGATGGCGGTCCCATCTTTCCAGTGCTTGAGGGTCAAATTTGTTTCTTTAACTACATCCCGGTTGAAAGGGCTGATACCACATCCCTCAAATCCACTTTTTATTATATCATCTGACAACTGTAACCATGTCGGTCCCAACATGATTAAAAACTCTTTTTTGCTTACTTTCCGTCCTAAATTTTTTCTTTGCCAAGTGACGAGTTTTTCGTCCCATTTAACTTTGAACGAACAAAATACTGCCTTGTCTAATGGCTGCAGAAAATGTGTAGTGTGGGGAGGGAGTTTGAGAATAATGACATTTTCTTTCAGAGCCTCTTCAATCACTTCAGGACCAACGTGACCAATGCCCATCATAAATTACCAACACTGGTCTCTCTGACCCTAGTGCAGGTATCAAATGTTTCTTAAAATAATTTTTGAATATTTCAGTCGTTATCCAGCCATTGTCACTTGCTGTGTATGAGGTCCCTGGATACCCTGATCCTACAGGAGCTAACCATTCATCCCAGACATTTTTAGCTTTGAATATTATGAGGAGAGGAGCCTTTGAGCCATCTGCGTTACATGCTGCCAGTACTGTCGTATTATCTTTCCCCCTCCACTAGTAATACGGGATGAGGGAGTGTTCTTGGCACCAACAACTTTGGTGCGTGAAGGGTCAGAGCAAAATGATGACTCATCTAAATTCCATATCAAATGGGGCTTGTCATTCAGTTTATATTGGGTCAAAAGTCCTTCCAACAAGTCAAAATATTCTCGCACTACAAACGGATCGGTCATCTTTTTCCTTACATATTCCAGGGGTTCAGGTTTTTTATTGATAACCTATGACGAGCTTTGAAATTAAGGAACCAGTCTTCGCCTGGGCGGTTGTCAGTAAAAGGGGTTTTCATTTTGTTTGACTCAACATACAACTTTACTACTTCCAACACTTCCTTTCTTGACAAACCAAAACCCCATTTTTCCATTGTCTTCAAAGCCGAAGCGAGTTTTTCTTCTTCAGCTGCTGGAATCGCAGTCGTTCTACCTCGAACACAACCTTTTTCCTTACCTTCATACCGTTAAGCCTTAAATACAACGTCAACCTCGGAATGCCATAAAGCTGGTGTGCTCTATGGGCAGTCATAGTACCTCGACGAATGTCTTCAAGTACTTGGTCCAGTAACTCAGTGCTGTACTTCTTAGGAATGTTCTTTGCAACAATATTTTCGAGGCATCTTCTTCCTAAAAACAAACAGAATCAATTAATTTATTGTGAGGAGGTCAATCAAACATTTGGGAACAAAAATATAAGCCCTAATAAGATTGTAAAAGTCTAATAAGTAGTGGGTGAATGTGTATTCTATGTAAATTTTGCTTGGGGTAAATGTGTACTGTAGTACACATTTGCGCCACTAAAAAGTTGTTCGCTCGCTACCGAGCCTGGTGGACACGACAAATATTGGCGGGCAATTGATTGAAGGGGCTGGAATTTTGTATTTCCATTTACTTTCCACCATCACTAATACTTATACGTTTTTCTTTAGTGAACTCATTTAGTATACTTTTCATTACAACAAATTTGTCAAAAACTGCACATTTTTCAGATGTGGTATTATCATCGTCTTCATCACTACTTAACAAGATATTCGACAAAACTGTTTGAACATTACTATGGCTAGCTTCTGCTGGTAATTCCATTCTTGCCCGTTTTTCTACAGGAAGGTCACCAAATTTGGAATTTAATTGATCGACGGTACATTTTATTATACTTTTAAATTTTTCATTTGTATCTTGTTTACTGCCTTCAGTGTGTAATGTATACTTTAGTGCGTGTATAAGTGGAATTACTGATGAGATACTGTTGTTGTTGTCACTCATATTTCGGGTAATTTCTTCAAAAGGTTGAAGTATAGTCACTATTTTTTTAAGCTGCAGCCATTCTTCAGGAGACAACTGAGAGATGTTGTGTTTACATGCGTACAGGCATAGAGAATCCTGTATTCTAATCATTCTTTCTAACATATAAAAAAATGTACTGTTCCATCTGTAACAAATTAATTAAACTAATTAACGCTTATAATTTACACTAATTTACAGTATAACTTAAAGTATTATTTAAATTAAATGAATGAAAAAAACTAAATAATACACTCATTATAATCAGCGTGCATATACCACAGCAAGTTTTAATAAAATCGATTTAATGGTTTTATTTAAATTAATTGTATTAGCGTGGATAGATCTTTGATTGAAATTAAATAATCTGGAGATAAAAATAAATGCACAAATTAATACAACTTACCGCGTACTACACTCCTGTATTACACTCAAACATTCTTGGTTGAGTTGTTCCTTTTGTATTTTATGCAGTTGAGTCTGAGCTATTTGGGAATGATTTAAATGCGTCGAAATTTTTTTGCATTTCGATAATAAGGCTTTAATTTCTTCATCACAATCTAACAATGTTCGCACACACAGTTGCAACTGATGTACAGTGTAACTGACATCAGGTATGTCGCCGAGTTTCATTGCTCGTTTCATATTAGATCCAGAGTCGCGTATAAAACAATGAATTTTCTCTTTTGTGATGCCCC
Source organism: Agelastica alni (assembly GCA_950111635.1). Taxonomy (NCBI): domain Eukaryota; kingdom Metazoa; phylum Arthropoda; class Insecta; order Coleoptera; family Chrysomelidae; genus Agelastica; species Agelastica alni. The sequence continues at coordinate 28,271,305 of OX467718.1, read as the reverse complement.
ATTCCATCAACATACTCTTAATTTTTTCTAGAACTAGGTCTCCTGTATGTCTTCCATCAAATGTGTGGCATTTTAAAATAACTTTTAGCTTTTTAAAATCTCTATTTATGCTATGCGCTGTCAGACTCAATAATGACACAGACATATTTGAACTTGGTTTGGTCCAAATGTCTGTTGTAAATAAGATCTTTTTAAATTGCGTGAGCAAATCCTTAATTTTTGTTGCTAATTTTTCATATAAATGACCACAAATATTTTCAGTAAAAAAATGTCTTCCCCTTAAGTCAGGGGTCTCCAAACTACGGCCCGAGGGTCACATCCGGCCCGCGGACAGATTTTGTCTGGCCCGCGGAGAGCTAGCATACTTGAAAACTCCTTTTAGAGAACATATTTTTTATAGCAAATTAAATTTAGTTAACTGAAGTATTCTAATTTTATGTTGAATAATTATTAATATGACATCTACATTGATATGGTCATGGGCTAACTACTCATAACATTGTTGTAGGCTTATTGTTATTGTTTTTGTGATAAGTTGGATAAAGAAACACAGAATTATAATTGTAATTCAAATTTTAGATATTTACTTAAATTTTGAACATTTTAACATTTTTTACGCTAATTAACTGAAATAAATGTTTGAGACTTGTGTCGAACGTTACTTCCAAAAATAATTGAAACAATATTCATCCATTTCCTTTATTTAACTCAAAAATAATTTTTTTTTAATTAGTTTACACATAATTAAAGTAGAATAGGCCCATTATCTGCAACATAAAAAAAACATTAGTAAAATAAAAATATAAAATCATAGATAAATTTATACCTTAATGCCCAAACCCATGTCTCGCTCTCGAGTACCTCCATATATATACTGTAGGGGCCCACATCCCCTACGCATAACATTGATGGAGGCAGGTTGCCTCCACGAGAACCCATCATGATTATGATGGGTTTAGCCCAGGGTCGGCTTAAGACATTTTGGCGCCCTAGGCGAAAGCATTGCTCGGCAACCCCCCCCCCCCCCACTATACCTTCCACCACTTTCATCCAACCACAAAATATAGGAAATTGGAAATGAGAAAAATTATATATATTCTAAATTATATTTATATTTATCTCTGTTCAATAAAACTCAAAAGTTAAAGTTATTTACACTATTTACTGGGAGAGGAATTGAACAAGTTTAAAAAATTTTTCTGGTTTTTTTTTTGGCAAATGTTGCTACCAAACCATTGAGGTCGATGTTCTGTGCAATCTCTTGTTCAATAGAAATCGTTGCTAGGCCTACCAATCTATCTTGGGTCATAGATGACCGTAGATAACTTTTTATGATTTTGAGCTTTGAGAAGCTTCTCTCTCCTGATGCTACTGAGACCGGTAGTGTAAGGAGAGTCCGCAGTGCAACGTACAAATTCGGGAAATTTTCTTCCATATCGGATTCTAAAATTAAGTCGAGGACGTCATTAGGGGTTGACTGTCTTTTCACTCGTCTTGAAATAGCTTGCAGTTCACCACACAGCTCTATTGCATCAATATCTTTTGATTGATCAGTGGCCAAAACTTTTTCGAGTTTAATGCATTGCTCTTGGACATACTTTGTTGGTTTGTCTTCTAAGGCATCAATATGATATAAAAATCCAAACTTACAGTTTATTTCTTGCAGCTGATTAAATCGCTCTTTCACTGAGCTGATGGCAGTAGTAGTTAAACAACAGGAATTCAAGCCCACTTGGAGTGGGGGGAGGAGTGGGGGAACTGGTGGGGGTAGGAGTGGTGGAGTGGAGGAAGTGGTGGGGGTAGGAGTGGGGGAAGTGGCAGGAGAAGGAGTGGTGAAATGACATTGTTGACATGACATTGTTGGCATATGACATTGTTGACATGTGACATTGTTGACATATGACATTGTTGACATTGTTTACATACGGCATTGTTGACATACGGCATGTTGCCATTGTTGACATATAACATCATTGTTTACATTGTCCCCATCGACTCGATTAAGAGGGTTACGTAAGCACGTTGAAAAGTGGTGTGACGTAAGCGTTGAAAAAAACTTGGTTTCTCGGAGGTTCGAACCTTAATCCTTTGCATTACTAAACGGATAGCTATACCATGTAGCTACTACGCATATTAATTTTATCGTGCAAGATTGGATATACAAATATATATTTGTGACATCATTTTTGATAAAAATAACCTTGAACTGCGCTACCAGATAACTTTGTTATCGTATACTTAAATGAGGTGTAATATTGATTGCGACAGAGATAATAATTACACACGCACATAGTCCCAGTTTAAATGTGTGCGATATTGTTGTACATGTACAGTGTATGTCACAAATTAAGAAGTCAAAAGAACCTTAACGAATGTTGGCATGGGAAAAATGGTATGTCACAAATTAAGAAGTCAAACAACCTTAATGAATGTTGGCATGGGAAAAATTGTTTTTATGAAAATTCCCATACGCTAATCTTAAGATACACCGTTCTAAATATAAAGGGGTTGGAAATTCCAATTAAATTAAATCAAATTTCAAAGTTCGAGAAACTAAACGAAATTTCAGTTAACATCTATGCTTTAGAATTGATCGAAACAGAGAAGAGATCATTTTACATGGTTATACCTGCGTTTTTAACCAAAAATAAAATGAAACGTCACGTCAATTTGTTACTAATACAAGATCAGTATTTTCGGAAATTAAATGATTATAAAGCGCCACCTATCGACAATGAAAATGTTGAAATCAAATATGTTTGGATAAGTACGAGGTATGTCGTAAATTAGGAAGTCAAAAGGACCTTAACGAATGTTGGTATGCGACCCATCAAACGATTCAGCGTTGCTTAAAGTACGTCAAGTGTCACGAGAGTACGTTAAATGTCACGTGAGTACGTCAAGTATCACGTAAAACGTCACGTTATACGTAATGTGTCACATTAAAAACACACACACACACATGTTGAATATTTTTGTTCATGTACAGGGAATGTCACAAATCAAGAAGTCAAAAGGTCCTTAACGAATGTGGCATGTGACCCATCAAACGATTCAACGTTACGCAAAGTATGTCAAGCGTCACGTGAGTACGTTTAAAAACATACACACATGCACAACAACGTGACATGTCACATTAGTAGACATTGTTAACATATGACATTGTTGTCGTTGTTTACATACAGCATTGTTGACTGCCATTGTTTACATAGGGCATTGTTGACATATGACATTGTTGCCATTGCTTACACACACATGACATTGTGGACATATGACATTGTTGCGATTGTTTACATACGGCATTGTTGACTGCCATTGTTTGCATAGAGCATTGTTGACATATGACATTGTAGCCATTGGTGACATGACATTGTTGCCATTGTTTACATACGGCATTGTAGACATATGTCTTCAAATTTCCCTTAAACTTGAATACTATGAGACTACATATGTTTTTATTTAATGTCATTACGGAATTTTGGAAAATATGGGAAGCAAGATTTTTGATACATAATCTTTATTTCATTCACATATTCATTGTATTTAAATCAATTTTCGGTGATAATGTATTATCGTATTGATCGTCGGTAAAACATCTAAAACCCACAATAATCTTTTTTAAAAATAAAATTACTTAATAAATTCAAAGTTTACGAGAGATGAAAAGTATGACAGTGACATTGAGCGAAGGGTGTTGGCAGGAAAACAAATGAATGGGGCTCTGCATAGCTTTATGAATAGCCAGAAAGTGTCAAAAAAGACACGACTGGCTGTGCATAGAAGTGTGTTGGTTCCTACACTTATGTATGGTAGTGAATGTTGGGTTTGGCAGAAGAAGCATGAAAATAGGATTAATACTGCGGAGATGAGTAGTCTGAGAAGTATAGCCGGAGTGACTCGGTTGGATAAGGTAAAGAATAGTGAGATTAGAGAACGCTGTGGTGTAAAAGAAGATGTGGTTACAAAGATAGATGAAGGAATGCTTAGATGGTTTGGACACGTTGAAAGGATGGATGAAGGAAGATTGACGAAACAAATTTATAAAGCGAGTGTGAATGGACAAGTCGGTCGACCTCGGAGAACATATCTTGATCAGATCAACATTGTTTTGAGGAAAGGCCAGTTTAAGAGTACCAACAACCGACGAGCATGTATGAGAGCACTGATAAAAGTAGAGGAAGCAAAAGATGTGTGTAAGAACCGTAGCGAAAGTGAAAGGAAGTGGTCTCTGCCTACCCCCATGAAAAAAAGGTGTGACTTTATGTATGTAATAAAATCTCAAGAGTACCAACGACCAAGAACACTAATGCAAGTAGTTCATTGTATTTAAAACAATTTCCGGTAATAATGTATTATCGTACCGATCGTCGGTAAAACATCGAAACCATGACAATAAAAACCACAATAATCTTTATTAAAAATCATGAATCAAACAAACAAAAAATAGCTTAAGTCCTCATGATGACATTTATTGCCTGGGATTATCGATACTCTTGCTTCGGGTCATTATAGTTTAAATAAATATTTTTATTTCACGCTAGCGCATATCTATAGTTAAAAAAATGAATAGTTTGTTCCTTATTCAGCTTTTAGACGATGCATATCTCTAAAGGTAGTGTCAAGGCCGGGATGCGTACGCGCTCGCTGGCAGCTGCAAAAATAATATAGATAGGTATATGTACAGGGGGGTGCATGAACTGGCAAAACTTTTGGAACTATTGGAAAAAATATCTTTTTAACAAAAAAAAAAAACCTTGGTTAAAAGAACTATTTAAGCTCTCTTTTTTCATGTATCACGCAATAAAGTGTCTTGCAGCGTCATCAAAAGATTTAGCATTACGCAAAGTGCGTCGACCGTCATGTGAGTACGCCAAGCGTCACGTTAAACGTCAGGTGAGTACGTCAAGCATCACCTTAAACGTCACGTGTGTATGTCAAACGTAAACGTCACGTGTCATATTAAAACACACACACACACATACCAGTTTGATTTAAACAATCTGCATGGTTGAAGCCCTATATCGAGCTGAACACTCGTTTAAGGACTACAGTTCATTTGCAAAGAAGCTCCCTTTTTTCATGTATTACGCAATAAAGTGTCTTGCAGCGTCATTAAAAGATTCAGCATTACGCAAAGTACGTCGACCGTCACGTGAGTACGCCAAGCGTCACGTTAACCGTCATGTATGTACGTCTAGCGTCACCTTAAACGTCACGTGTGTACGTCAAACGTAAACACAGCGTCACGTTAAACGTCACGTGTGTATGTCAAACGTAAACGTCACGTGTCACATTAAAAAACACACACACACCAGTTTGATTTAAACAATCTGCATGGTTGAAGCCCTATATCGTGCTGAACACTCGTTTAAGGACTACAGCTACCAGTTCATTTGCAAAGAGTCAGTTTAAACTCGCGAACAACGCGGTGTTCGACAAAAGAATAGAAAATAAACGCTTCCGCAGTTAGTAAGTTCATACGAGGGTCGTTACAGGACAAAAAATTTAATTTCTAGCGCCAGATTTCACAATAGATCAATTTTTGAAAGCGAACGAGCAAGATATTTTAAAACATTTTAGTCATTTGAAAATTGCAGGACCTCGAAAATTTAAAACTGCTAATCTTGATATCTACTTAGTAGAAAAGGAACTTGGACGCAAAGGAAATAAAATGTACGTCAAATGGTTAGGCATAAAAGGCAACAGTTGTTTAATTATGAACAAAAATCGACTTTTAAGTGGAGGGGAGGAAGGTTACAAATATGCGCGAGTTATATGCGTCATTTCCGCTGACTTCTATTAGAACCATTTTTGCGACGCAGCAGTTCTAGAAGCTTCCAGAAATTGCTTATCTAAAAAAAATGTCACGCTCGCATTTTCCTTTGTTTAACTTTATTATAAAATAAGCATTATGTATTAAAATTAATCAATTTTGACTTTATTTCTAAATTGTTAACTTCGTTGTCATATTTTTTATATTATATTTATAATTTTGTTAAAGTAAATAAAAGTTTTTTTTTAAAATAATTTAAAACGAACTATAAAATTCGCGTCATTGGCAGGTGGATGTCAGTCATCATGTGCAGCAGTCAAGACAGTAATCATTTTAGTATGACGTCGAGTAGTGATGATAGCGTGAGTAATGACTTGGAAATGTCCGAATTCGTATTGCCGGGGGCACCTTCTATAGAAACAATTGTTCAATCCTACGAAGATGCTGCCAAACGTGAAGTGCATTACTTACTGCTAACGACATATATGTTGTCAGAATATGAAGTTCGATGTGGCCTTAGTCCTGCGCGGACGTTTTCTCCGGCAATCATTTTGGCTAAACATTTTGGGCCTACTAAAATATCTTTTGACGATTTTGAATGGGGTACCCTCATCAGTATTTTGGATTAAAATAATTTAAAACGAACTATAAAATTCGCGTCATTGGCAGGTGGATGTCAGTCATCATGTGCAGCAGTCAAGACAGTAATCATTTTAGTATGACGTCGAGTAGTGATGATAGCGTGAGTAATGACTTGGAAATGTCCGAATTCGTATTGCCGGGGGCACCTTCTATAGAAACAATTGTTCAATCCTACGAAGATGCTGCCAAACGTGAAGTGCATTACTTACTGCTAACGACATATATGTTGTCAGAATATGAAGTTCGATGTGGCCTTAGTCCTGCGCGGACGTTTTCTCCGGCAATCATTTTGGCTAAACATTTTGGGCCTACTAAAATATCTTTTGACGATTTTGAATGGGGTACACTCATCAGTATTTTGGAGAAAAGGATGAAAGATTTTTTTCAAAGATTTTGTTCAAAGGTGGCTAATGAAGTCAGCGCACAAGAACCTAACGCAGTGCAAGGCACTATACTGTTAGCATCATAAAGGGATGCGAGAGATCGCTTGGGTAATATGAAAGTTAGGTATGTAAAAATCGTTGGTAATTTTATAATTGTCTGATTTTATTTTATATTTGTCTCGTAATCGTCAGTCACTTCTGTGCTCCTGTTTCGGCATTTCTTCGGTGTAGAGGTGGGGTTCGCTCAAATCTGTAACAGAAAATCAAAAATATTTTGCATTAGTTATAATTTGTAACTTTTCGTATTTTCGGGGTTTAGTTGCTACCCCTAAACACAGGCATGATCTGGCTGAAAATGCTGGCCATCTGAGTCATCATCTCTTGGAATTGTTTCATTTGCTGCATCATTTGGACCATGTTTGTCGTTCCTGTGTTTCGGGGAGCGGCGGTCGGGGGAGTAGGTCCTCTTGTGGCTTGGCTGTACGACATTCCTCGTCTTTCTTCTATTCTTGGGATCTTCTTTGGTGCTCTGGGGCATCCTTTGAAGTTTGCTGTGTGCGCACCTTGGCAGTTCGCACACTTGGCAGGTTCTTCTTGTTTTTTCGTGCATTCCGTTGCACGATGTGGTCCTCCGCATTTTACGCATCTCACTGCCATCGTGCAGTGAGACTGGGTGTGGTTGAATCCCTGGCATCGGTAGCACTGGGATGGTCGGTCGCTTCGTCGTTGAGGTTCCGTTTTGATTACTAGGTGCAAGCATCTAGTAATTTTTAGTAGCTGGACGGAGTCTTCGTTCGTTTGGAGTTCTACGATGAACATTGGGAGTGGCTCCTTTGTTCTTCTGGATGTCATTCTTTGAATTTTGTTTATCTTGATGTTTTGTGATTTTAGATCTTCTTCTATTTCTTCGGTTGGGGTGTTGATTGGTAGTCCTTTTATAATTATCTTCGGTTTCTTTTCTTCAGGAAGGGAGTAAGTGAAATGCTCCATGTTGTTATTTTGAAGATGATTTCTCAAACTTCTGTAGTCGTCGATGGATGCCGGGTAGACGCGAATTCCTTCGGGTTGTAGCTTGGCCTTGGTGTAATTAATCCTCTTTTCATTTAATGTTTTGGAAATTGTGGTCCATTGGTCCTTAGCTTTGATGGTGATCGGCGGTGGGCTTCTGTTCTTTGTGGTTGTGTCGTCTACTTTTGGTGGGTTTGGTTTTGGTTGGTTTATAGTTCTTGAGTCTTCTTTTGTTGGTTTTTTTGGTTCCTTGGGGGAGGGGGGGGAGGGAGGAGTGTTTTTCCTCTTCCTGGAAGGTCCTGGTACGACGGGCCAGTCTGCAGTGTCGTCTTCTTGGGTCGTTTCCATTTCTGTAGGGGTTACGGGGGCTTCTTGTTTGTCACGGGAGGATTTCCTGTCCTCCATTATTTTCTTGATGAGCTCTTGCATCTGGGTAATCTTCTCTGTGCTTTCTTGGATGAGTCCGTTTTGGTGTTTGATCCTCTTTTCTTGCCAATTTAATTGCTTCCTTTGAGCTGCCATTTCCGCTTGGGTGTCGGCGTAGTATGCCATGAGTTGGCGATTCGTCATTTTCTTTGCTTGGTCGAGGTAGGTGTCCCTGTCTTTTTCGTCCTCCTCTAATTCCTCCAGTTCATCTTCGTCTTCATCATCGTCGTCACTGTAGTATTTCTCTGCTCGAAGATCATTTAATATTGAAATTAACTCTGCTTTCTTCTTTTGTTCCATTTTCCTGTGTGTAATAAAAACAAAACAACAAAATGCGACTTGAAAAAGTCGAAACAATAATAAACGACTTAAAAAAGTCGATTTTTATTTGGAAATAACGAGTCGTTCCGTCGAAACGTTATTTCCCACCTCTCACTTTGTCGGCGACAACGGCGATCGATAAACGAGGTCCCCCTGCTTTGCAGCTGGTTCCCGCGCTTTTTCGGTGCCGGTGTGCGTGGCTTGGGATTTGCACGTGTGGGTTTTAGACCATACGTTAAGAGGGTCGTCGGGCTCCTTTAATCAGCGAATTGATAAATTCGCTAAATAAATTTACCTCGCTTCGCCTTTTACAATCAAAATGCGACGTAAATCACTGAATCTCACAGGTTTTCACAATGCACGTCTACACACTTTGAATAGCAAGTCAGCACTCGTGTTTTCCATTCTATACTAAATCGACGTCTTCTATCCAACTGTTATGTTTTTTGTCGAGTCCTAACCACTTGACGTACATTTTCTTGGGATATAGGCGGCAAATTTGGAAATTTTTCGTGAATAAAGCGTGTCCGTGTGTTATCTCCATAACCAATCATTTGTAGAATGGTTATTTTGTGCATTTTTGTTAAATGAACTATTTTTCTGATATTATTACGTACAGTTAACAAAATCCAAACGACAATAGCACTGACACTGATCACTACTGTCATGCAGACAGACAAGTTGCTAAGGCTATGAGTTTTATACGAAAATAAACAAAACTGTTTTTGTATTTTTTTTATTTCAATCAGTAAAAAGGAACGCATTAATGGTTTTTGCTTATTTTCTCAATATTAAGAGCTAAATGGGAAATAGGTATTAAGTGTAATGTAACGAATTTGTGAAATAAAATAATTTTCTTTTTTTAATGTTAATTTTTGTTATACATCTGAAAACACTTAATATTTCCGAAACAGTTGAAGATAGGTATGGGACATTGTACATGAATTATGTCTAGAATTTTCTGAAGAATCCAAAAAATAAATAATATACAGGGGGTTGTTTTTAAAATAAGAAAGTTGGTATCGGCCACTGTCACATGACACACCCTAGATAATTTTTTTTTTTGAAAAAAAAAATGCGCATCTAAAAATACAAATCGACGTGTCCAAGCGTTTTTCCCAACACGCTCTCAATTATTCGTTATCGAATTTATTCCATTTGGCTGTTCCACACTGTACATATGAGCGTTTGTACAGGTGTTTAAATAGGTGATAAAATTAAAATTTTAGCAATAATTCCAGGGTAATGTCTCAATCTATTCATTTTTGGTCCTAGTAGGCCTCACCCATGGTGATATGTATTTCTAATCCACCCGTGTAACGAAGGGTAAAGAACGAAAGAACATAGGTAATTAAAAGCATATTTAAAAAGGGGTTTTGTACCCTAAAAACAATTTTTCTAGCTTATAATTTCTAATAATATCTAATTTAAATCATTTAAGGTGTATGAAAATTTTATTGTTTTTAATTATTAACAATATAATTTTGAAAAACAGGTAGAAGGTCTGTGGTTTTAATAAACTCCTGTAAAAGGAAATTCTAGAGCCTACAAACAATTTTGAAGAAAAAAACAAGTGACGTGTTATGTTTAAACATATATAAGGGTAGCCAAAACAACAAATTTTTATTATTCATATTATTAATGTTACTAGTTGTTGCTCTTTTTATTTGTGTTTTTCAAGCGTAAACCAACGCTCATTATAGGTAAGAAACATTTTTGCTAATTTTTATTCATTTAATTTTTGTTAGAAAAAGAATAATTGTAACGATTTTATTCTAAATAAAGAAATTTTGTCGGTGTTTTAAAGGACGATCAATTTTTTCTATCGCCTTTTTATTGAACTTTATCACGCAATGGTTTTTTAAAATCTAAAAATTTTTAAGATCTAATAAAATAAAACAAATAATTAAGCAATAGTTTTTTATTATCTGCAACATAAAATCATGTGTTAATAAAAAATACAAAATCTTAGATAAATTTTTATACCTCAGAGCCCAAACAACTGTACAGCTCGGTGCAGTATCTATGTATATGGTAAAGGGGCCCACATCCCCTAAACAAACCATAGATGGGGGTGGGTTGCCCCCACGAGAACCCATCATAATTATGATGGGTTTGGTCTGTAAAAAAAGTTTTATTTAAAATTTAATGTACTAAAATTGACACAAAGAATTTTTTAATTTAGTAAAAAATATCTAAAATGATTAAAACCTAATGTTAATACTAAAATTGGTACAAAAAAAGAGTTTTTTAATAAAAATTATCCAAATTTTCATTAGAAATTAAAAATATTAAAAACACACTGTAGAAATTAAAATCACAAAAATACCAATAAGCATAAGAAATTTTAGTTGAAAATTAAATTTATTGTTAAAACTACCAACACCAAAGTAAGATTGGTAGAAATAATTAGCAAATGGTTTTGTTTACTTACTCTTTGATGCGGGAGTAATGCTCCCCTTACTCTAGTATTTATAACGTCTTCTAATCGTCTGTCTGTAAAGCAATTTTAAATTGAAAACTAGTGTGTAAAAAATAACAAATTTGATTAAAAATCAGTATTATCAAAAATTAAATAATTATAAAGCTCAGATGATGAGAATTGTAAAATTAAATATAACTATTGCTGCATCAAAGATTTGTCTAGATTAATAAATAGTCGAGTAATTAAGAATAGACAAAAAATTTATTTGTGAGTGGTGTTTAAATTATTTTTTAACTGACGAAAAATAACTTTAAAATAAAAGTATTTTGAAAATTTGAAAAATGTTTGTAAAGAGTAAAAATTTAAAATTACAACATAATTAAAAAAGTTTTAGTTACTTATCCATCTCGTTTTAAATTCTAGTAAAAATGCACTTTTTATTTTTCCCTTTTATAGATTTTAAACCGTAGGTAAAATATATTTGAGGTAAGCCGTCACTGTATGCGGTTTTTTTTGTTTTTCTTTTACACACAAAATACACGGTCAATAATACTGACAGTAGGTATTGATAAAAGTACTGAAGGTGCCCTTCTTCAGTATGTTCTGTGATTACACGATCATTATTACTGAAAGTATTACTGATGTTCGTTTAATTCACACGGTCATTATTACTGTCAATATTATTCGTCAGTTCCCGCTTTCCATCCTTTAGTAGATAACTTAACATGGATAGAGCCTGTTTGGCAATAGTTATAGCTTCTGCTGTTGTAAAAAAAAGAAAAAAAAGAAGAATATGGGTTAAGGATTGGCTGTTGGAAAGAGACAGGTACACCCATTTAAACCTATTGAATGAAATAGTAGTTAAAAATCCTGCAGATTTCAAAAATTATTTTCGAATGAGTGAAACAACGTTTTTAACTTTATTGGACATGGTTTCACCTCATATTAAAAAGCAAGACACTAATATGAGACAAAGTATCAGTCCAAAAGAGCGACTCGCTGTTACTTTGCGATACCTGGCGACAGGAAGAAATTTTGCTGACCTCAAGTTCTCAGCATTGATTTCCCCAGCAGCAATTAGTTCAATGATAATTGAAACATGTGAAACTCTCATCTATGTGCTTCGAGATTATATCAAGGTAAGTTGAACAAAAAAATTCAATTAGTAAAATATTTTATTAGTATGTATAGGCATTTATACACTTTACAAAATTTTATTTTATTCAGAAAATGTATGATAGTAGTCCTTCAATTTATTTTTTGATGAAATGCCGTTATCATCGATTGGATCATAATTGTTATTATTGTTTAAAATCATAATTTTTTGGGGGGAAGTGGTGGTGGTAGAAGGGACATGGACTGGACTAGGAAGGGTTCCGTTCAGTATTTGGGAAGGATTTGATGAATGGACTGGACTAGGAACGGTTCCGTTCAGTATTTGGGAAGGATTTGATGAATGAATAAGCAAATTATGTTGGGCCGAATAATTTTCAGAGTTAGAGTTGGTGGTACGAAGGAAATGGATTGGACTTGGAATGGGAGTTTCGTGTTGCATTTGGGAATAATTTAAGGAATGTGTGGAAAAATTATTTTGGACTGAAAAATTTTCAGAGGGAGAGCTGGTGGTAGTAAGGAAATTGATGGTACTAGGAACGGGAGTTTGGTTTAGGATTTGAGAAGGATTTGAGGAATGTGTAGGAAAATTATTTGGCCTTTGAGTTTTGTTAAGAAATGTTGAGGCAGACGGAGTCTGATGAATCCGGTTTGGAGATAGAGCCGGGTTTTGAAATTGTAGATCTCTTGGAAGGGTGTTAATAGGCAAAAACACTTTGTTTTGCGAATAATTTTGGGGTAAGGAAACATTTTTGGGGATGGGAGGACCATGCTGTTGTAGGTGACCAGAGCAGCGTAGGCAGGAAGATTGCGGCTCGTTGATTTTAACGGAGTTGTGATGCAGATTCCCCATTGTAGCCTCAAATAAAATGTCGTTTATGGCCTTTTCGGCAAGTATTTTTTGGGTCGCATCCAAATTTTGCAATTTTGTAGCCCAAACTTTCGCTAAGTTAAGATTGTAATCTCCTTCTTTTTCCTTGGTCAGGTACTCACACGCTAAATTCAGCAGCTCTGATTGTTTATTACATTTTTTTTGTTTTTTGGATTTTCTGTTGTAATTTATTGAAGTCGAAGGCTGAGTGATAACATCGTCCTCTGGAATTATGTTTGTAGTTTCTTGAGCCTAAAAAATAAAACAAGAGTTAAAAAATTCCTCGATGTTCATATTTCATGCTTTAAAAATGATTGACATTCTTTGTAACTAATTACAGCAAATTTTTATTACTACTAATAATAACAATCTTATTATTATTTAAAAAATATTTTTTTTTTTACAGCTTCCCTTAACAGAAGAGGAATGGTTATTAACTGCAGCAGAATTCAGCAAGAACTGCCACTTTCCTACTTGTCTCGGAGCTCTTGATGGAAAGCATATCGCCATAAAAAAACCGGCTAATACCTCCTCTCTGTATTATAATTATAAAGGACACTTTAGCATTGTTTTAATGGCATTGGTCAATGCAAATAAGGAATTTATAATGGTGGATGTAGGAGCTAATGGTAGGATCTCCGACGGTGGGGTCCTCTTTTATACAAAATTTTGGGATTTGTTTCTAAAAAAGCAATTGCATATTCCACCTCCCACAAAGTTACCAGGTTCAGAGGATTATTTTCCTTACGTTTTTGTGGCAGATGAGGCCTTTGCTTTGCACTGCAACCTTATGAAACCATACCCTCAAAAAAAATGTACAAAGGAGCAAGATACTTTCAATAAACGACTGTCCACAGCTCGATGTGTAGTCGAAAATGCCTTTGGCATTCTCGCATCAAGATTTGGTGTGTTTCAAAAGCCAATAAATCTTGGTCCTGACAAAGCAACAAAAATTACACTAGCATGCTGCTATCTGCATAATTACTTAAAAAAGGAATCTCTAAACTTTAGTGCACAAAACGAAATTGAAAGCATAGATGTAGGGGCTAGTCTTCGTGAAGAACATAGTAGGAATGCAAGCGACGCAAAATCCACAAGGGATAAATATTGTACATATTTTAATCTTACATAATAATTTGTCATAATACTTTTGCAAATGTTAATTTTTTATTTCAAAAAATTTAATACTGAAATTTATGGTAAAAACCAAACAATCAAAATCATACCTGTTCCTCTTCCTCGTTTTCCACATCAATCGACGAGTGGGTTTCGAATGGCTGCTCGATTTTATCAAGAAATTGAAGAGCATAAAATACCCATGACGACGGAGTGTAAATGTCTTCGGTACCACATCCAGACCTTTAATAACATAATAAATTCATTTCATATTTTCTTTTTTATATAATTATTATAAAAACAACTATACCTAATGCCTAAATAAAATTTTACTAAGAAAATCAAAATGTTGGTATATATTCTCACCTTTTCGAAGATTCAATTTTCTTAAGTTCTTTTCGAAAATTTGATCTTAATGTATTTATTTTTTTCCTGACATCGGAAATTTCCGCGTTAGGTTTTATTTTTTTGTACAAAGGCAATAATTTATTTAAGGCTTCCATCCTTTTATTTTTTTTCATGTAATTTGGATCTGTGGAGCTCCACAATTCGGGCATGGATTCAAAAGTATGAATAAATAATTAAAGATCTTCGTCCATATTATCCTCCATCTGCAAATTATTTAACAAAATGTAAATGAAGTTATGATTAATATTTTCGTTATTAACCCTCCGAGTACCATGGGGTCCTTTTGGGACCCAACACTTTTACGAGAATTTAACTTTCTCTGCTGTATGACCTTTGTAAACTCCGTTTTAAAATATTGTTTCTTCAGAAAATACAAGAAAAAACAAGTTGCACCTTTTATTTATTTTTGGGCATAAGTTAAAAGATGAGTATACTTGAAGGTAAAATTCATTATTAGCATTCAAAAACATGTGAAAGTACCAAGTTTCAACTTCCTATTCAATAACCCAAGATTTAAAATGGAAAAAAATATTTGGGGTCCAAAAAGAACCCCTGTGGTACTTGACTTTCATGAGGACCGTGGTACCCAGAGGGTTAAATTCACAGTATTTTAAAAATAATCTTGTACTTACTTTGGATGCACGAGTTTTTGCACAATTTAATAACTGAGGAAGATAAATTTATCGTAATTTAACTTAATTTAAATAACGTAATTTAACTTAAATTCGTAAGAAAATAAGCAGGCTTCACGTTTTCAGAGAAAATAAACGGCAACTCTACAAAAAGCAAACCAACGTCGAACTCCAAGATTTCATCAATTAGATGGCACGTGTTTTCACAACCTAAACCCGCCTCATTACTGAAGAATGAAGCAAACCCGGCCACACGGTCATTATTACTGTCAGTATCCCCACTACTCGGCGACCAGAACTGAGGAATGAATGGGTTGAAGCATCAATCTTCAGTACCCTCTTCAGTACTTCAATACCTCGGATTACACGATCAGTATTACTGACAATATTTTTCGATACTGTCAGTATTATTGACCGTGTATGCTCTGCTTTAGATTTAGTGCAAAAACAATGGATTTGCTAATTTTAAAATACAAATTTGTAATTTCTGTTACAAAGCGTTTAAAAAGATAAGTCGTCGTCATATCATTATGCATTTAAGATGTCCTCTGTGTAATTTAAGATTTAAAACAGAAACACAATATTTTAATTATAAATACTTATTGAAGGTGTTACAAGATTTGATTTCTTTACTTTAAAACTTAAAATCACTTAATATTTTTATATTTTAAAAAACCATAGCTTAATAAAGTTAAAAAAAAAGTCGATAGAAAAATTGATCGTCCGTTAAAAACACCGACAAAATTTCTTTATTTAGAATAAAATAGTTACAATTATTTTTTTCTAACATAGAAATTAAATAAATAAAAATTAACAAAAAAGTTTCTTACCCATAATAAGCGTGACACTTGAAAACACAACAGAGCAACAACTATGCAAATATATTTATAATACATATTCTATAGAAACGTAGATTCAAGCATTCCTGAATTACCAGGTCAAACTTATATCAATGTCAGCAATAGCATCAGTTATTAAAAGACTAATTGTAATTTTTGCATTCAATTATATTTTCAAGAAACAATATCATATTATAATCATTTCATGTACCCATCATATTTGCTTCCACGAGGATCACCTCTAACCCACGTGCCTTGGCCACAACAGTACATCCATTCATTTTCGCGTAATGGTTTCCCAGTAGTATTAACACGCATAAAATAATTAAAAAAATTAAAATATTTATTTTACTACTAAAATTCTTACACTCTTATATTATATGTAGAAATGTTATAGAATTTATTTAATATCTGAAATTTAAGCAATTGTTTTCATATTGGCTAGTCAAATAAGCCTTAATGGTTTATGAACGTTAAATGAAGAAAAGATCGATTTTAAAAAAATTTCATGCACAAATCAACAATTTAAAAAAAAATTACATGTTATTCGTAAAATGAAATTAGCTTTAATAGTAGAGATTTCAATTGTTTCTTCAAACTTTGAGTAGGGCACAGCATCTTAAATGATTAACAAATATTATTTACAGTATATTTATAGAAACTTAAAATTTCGGGGAACCAATAAAACAAAACTTTTTGAAAAAATTATTTATTTAAATCATTAATTGTGGTAATTCTATAAAAATAGATAAACTCTCTCAAGGCACTATTTAACAAATCATTTGGAAGTATTTCCGACAATAATGATAACGATAATTCACCATGCAGTTTACAAAAACCAATAATATTGTGATAATATGAACAGAAACTAAGTTTGTTTAATAAATTTACTCGATGCGTCAGCAAATGCGCGTGGATTTTAAGAATTTCTTGAACATCTTCTTCGCACAAATAGTACTCGACGTCGTGTTTTTTTAAAACCAGGAATTTGGTATCATCATAAACTAGTTGCATGATGGTACAATAATCGCCACAGTGAAACGTTATGGGGGTGTTAACATCGTCTTCATCGGGATACGTAGGCGACATCTCATGAAAAAAATTTTCCATCTTTTTCTCCAAAATACTGATGAGGGTACCCCATTCAAAATCGTCAAAAGATATTTTAGTAGGCCCAAAATGTTTAGCCAAAATGATTGCCGGAGAAAACGTCCGCGCAGGACTAAGGCCACATCGAACTTCATATTCTGACAACATATATGTCGTTAGCAGTAAGTAATGCACTTCACGTTTGGCAGCATCTTCGTAGGATTGAACAATTGTTTCTATAGAAGGTGCCCCCGGCAATACGAATTCGGACATTTCCAAGTCATTACTCACGCTATCATCACTACTCGACGTCATACTAAAATGATTACTGTCTTGACTGCTGCATATGATGACTGACATCCACCTGCCAATGACGCGAATTTTATAGTTCGTTTTAAATTATTTTAAAAAAAAACTTTTATTTACTTTAACAAAATTATAAATATAATATAAAAAATATGACAACGAAGTTAACAATTTAGAAATAAAGTCAAAATTGATTAATTTTAATACATAATGCTTATTTTATAATAAAGTTAAACAAAGGAAAATGCGAGCGTGACATTTTTTTTAGATAAGCAATTTCTGGAAGCTTCTAGAACTGCTGCGTCGCAAAAATGGTTCTAATAGAAGTCAGCGGAAATGACGCATATAACTCGCGCATATTTGTAACCTTCCTCCCCTCCACTTAAAAGTCGATTTTTGTTCATAATTAAACAACTGTTGCCTTTTATGCCTAACCATTTGACGTACATTTTATTTCCTTTGCGTCCAAGTTCCTTTTCTACTAAGTAGATATCAAGATTAGCAGTTTTAAATTTTCGAGGTCCTGCAATTTTCAAATGACTAAAATGTTTTAAAATATCTTGCTCGTTCGCTTTCAAAAATTGATCTATTGTGAAATCTGGCGCTAGAAATTAAATTTTTTGTCCTGTAACGACCCTCGTATGAACTTACTAACTGCGGAAGCGTTTATTTTCTATTCTTTTGTCGAACACCGCGTTGTTCGCGAGTTTAAACTGACTCTTTGCAAATGAACTGGTAGCTGTAGTCCTTAAACGAGTGTTCAGCACGATATAGGGCTTCAACCATGCAGATTGTTTAAATCAAACTGGTGTGTGTGTGTTTTTTAATGTGACACGTGACGTTTACGTTTGACATACACACGTGACGTTTAACGTGACGCTGTGTTTACGTTTGACGTACACACGTGACGTTTAAGGTGACGCTAGACGTACATACATGACGGTTAACGTGACGCTTGGCGTACTCACGTGACGGTCGACGTACTTTGCGTAATGCTGAATCTTTTGATGACGCTGCAAGACACTTTATTGCGTAATACATGAAAAAAGGGAGCTTCTTTGCAAATGAACTGTAGTCCTTAAACGAGTGTTCAGCTCGATATAGGGCTTCAACCATGCAGATTGTTTAAATCAAACTGGTATGTGTGTGTGTGTGTTTTAATATGACACGTGACGTTTACGTTTGACATACACACGTGACGTTTAAGGTGATGCTTGACGTACTCACCTGACGTTTAACGTGACGCTTGGCGTACTCACATGACGGTCGACGCACTTTGCGTAATGCTAAATCTTTTGATGACGCTGCAAGACACTTTATTGCGTGATACATGAAAAAAGAGAGCTTAAATAGTTCTTTTAACCAAGGTTTTTTTTTTTTGTTAAAAAGATATTTTTTCCAATAGTTCCAAAAGTTTTGCCAGTTCATGCACCCCCCTGTATATATACCTATCTATATTATTTTTGCAGCGGCCAGCGAGCGCGTACGCATCCCGGCCTTGACACTACCTTTAGAGATATGCATCGTCTAAAAGCTGAATAAGGAACAAACTATTCATTTTTTTAACTATAGATATGCGCTAGCGTGAAAAAAAATATTTATTTAAACTATAATGACCCGAAGCAAGAGTATCGATAATTCCAGGCAATAAATGTCATCATGAGGACTTAAGCTATTTTTTGTTTGTTTGATTCATGATTTTTAATAAAGATTATTGTGGTTTTTATTGTCATGGTTTCGATGTTTTACCGACGATCGGTACGATAATACATTATTACCGGAAATTGTTTTAAATACAATGAACTACTTGCATTAGTGTTCTTGGTCGTTGGTACTCTTGAGATTTTATTACATACATAAAGTCACACCTTTTTTTCATGGGGGTAGGCAGAGACCACTTCCTTTCACTTTCGCTACGGTTCTTACACACATCTTTTGCTTCCTCTACTTTTATCAGTGCTCTCATACATGCTCGTCGGTTGTTGGTACTCTTAAACTGGCCTTTCCTCAAAACAATGTTGATCTGATCAAGATATGTTCTCCGAGGTCGACCGACTTGTCCATTCACACTCGCTTTATAAATTTGTTTCGTCAATCTTCCTTCATCCATCCTTTCAACGTGTCCAAACCATCTAAGCATTCCTTCATCTATCTTTGTAACCACATCTTCTTTTACACCACAGCGTTCTCTAATCTCACTATTCTTTACCTTATCCAACCGAGTCACTCCGGCTATACTTCTCAGACTACTCATCTCCGCAGTATTAATCCTATTTTCATGCTTCTTCTGCCAAACCCAACATTCACTACCATACATAAGTGTAGGAACCAACACACTTCTATGCACAGCCAGACGTGTCTTTTTTGACACTTTCTGGCTATTCATAAAGCTATGCAGAGCCCCATTCATTTGTTTTCCTGCCAACACCCTTCGCTCAATGTCACTGTCATACTTTTCATCTCTCGTAAACTTTGAATTTATTAAGTAATTTTATTTTTAAAAAAGATTATTGTGGGTTTTATTGTCATGGTTTAGATGTTTTACCGACGATCAATACGATAATACATTATCACCGAAAATTGATTTAAATACAATGAATATGTGAATGAAATAAAGATTATGTATCAAAAATCTTGCTTCCCATATTTTCCAAAATTCCGTAATGACATTAAATAAAAACATATGTAGTCTCATAGTATTCAAGTATAAGGGAAATTTGAAGACATATGTCTACAATGCCGTATGTAAACAATGGCAACAATGTCATGTCACCAATGGCTACAATGTCATATGTCAACAATGCTCTATGCAAACAATGGCAGTCAACAATGCCGTATGTAAACAATCGCAACAATGTCATATGTCCACAATGTCATGTGTGTGTAAGCAATGGCAACAATGTCATATGTCAACAATGCCCTATGTAAACAATGGCAGTCAACAATGCTGTATGTAAACAACGACAACAATGTCATATGTTAACAATGTCTACTAATGTGACATGTCACGTTGTTGTGCATGTGTGTATGTTTTTAAACGTACTCACGTGACGCTTGACATACTTTGCGTAACGTTGAATCGTTTGATGGGTCACATGCCACATTCGTTAAGGACCTTTTGACTTCTTGATTTGTGACATTCCCTGTACATGAACAAAAATATTCAACATGTGTGTGTGTGTGTGTTTTTAATGTGACACATTACGTATAACGTGACACGTGACGTTTTACGTGATGCTTGACGTACTCACGTGACATTTAACGTACTCTCGTGACACTTGACGTACTTTAAGCAACGCTGAATCGTTTGATGGGTCGCATACCAACATTCGTTAAGGTCCTTTTGACTTCCTAATTTACGACATACCTCGTACTTATCCAAACATATTTGATTTCAACATTTTCATTGTCGATAGGTGGCGCTTTATAATCATTTAATTTCCGAAAATACTGATCTTGTATTAGTAACAAATTGACGTGACGTTTCATTTTATTTTTGGTTAAAAACGCAAGTATAACCATGTAAAATGATCTCTTCTCTGTTTCGATCAATTCTAAAGCATAGATGTTAACTGAAATTTCGTTTAGTTTCTCGAACTTTGAAATTTGATTTAATTTAATTGGAATTTCCAACCCCTTTATATTTAGAACGGTGTATCTTAAGATTAGCGTATGGGAATTTTCATAAAAACAATTTTTCCCATGCCAACATTCATTAAGGTTGTTTGACTTCTTAATTTGTGACATACCATTTTTCCCATGCCAACATTCGTTAAGGTTCTTTTGACTTCTTAATTTGTGACATACACTGTACATGTACAACAATATCGCACACATTTAAACTGGGACTATGTGCGTGTGTAATTATTATCTCTGTCGCAATCAATATTACACCTCATTTAAGTATACGATAACAAAGTTATCTGGTAGCGCAGTTCAAGGTTATTTTTATCAAAAATGATGTCACAAATATATATTTGTATATCCAATCTTGCACGATAAAATTAATATGCGTAGTAGCTACATGGTATAGCTATCCGTTTAGTAATGCAAAGGATTAAGGTTCGAACCTCCGAGAAACCAAGTTTTTTTCAACGCTTACGTCACACCACTTTTCAACGTGCTTACGTAACCCTCTTAATCGAGTCGATGGGGACAATGTAAACAATGATGTTATATGTCAACAATGGCAACATGCCGTATGTCAACAATGGCAACATGCCGTATGTCAACAATGCCGTATGTAAACAATGTCAACAATGTCATATGTCAACAATGTCACATGTCAACAATGTCATATGTCAACAATGTCATATGTCAACAATGTCATTTCCCCACTCCTTCTCCTGCCACTTCCCCCACTCCTCCCTCACTTCACCCCCACTCCTACCCCCACCACTTCACCCACTCCACGACTCCTATCCCCACTCCTACCCCCATAACTTCCCCCACTCCTACCCCCACCACTTCCACCACTCCTACCCCCACCAGTTCCCCCACTCCTCCCCCCACTCCAAGTGGGCTTGAATTCCTGTTGTTTAACTACTGGCAGTGTCCAGGATGGGAAAATAAAAAGTAACCTTAAATCTCTGTTTTTGATCTTCAACTGGTTCGTCTCTCCCCTCAAAAGAAAATTGTCTCTTCTTTTTCTTCAAACGTGTTACTGTCGAGCTTTGTTCAAATGTCGTCGGAATGTCGAGATCTTCAGTAACTTCCCTGGCATCTACTAGCATCTTTTCAAAACCATCATTGCTCCTTGATTTTTCAAGATACGTTCTGGTTTTGCACAACTGTTCTGTTGCAGCAGATAGGTCGAAGTCCTTTGTCTGAAGTAATTTGCTTGTCAGGTTAATTTCGTACAAAATGTTGTACCACATCACAAGAGAGGCTACAAATTCAAATTTACCAATTTGTTTGGCTAGTCCCTCAGCTTTAACTCTTGAAACATTGCCAGAAGCTCCAGTCAATGCAGTGTTCTCAACGATGTCCATGAGAGCGTCGTGTACTTCACTTAGTTGATACCGAAGAGGTAGCAATGCTTCGACTCTGCTCTCCTATCTTGTTTCGCTTAATGGTTTGAGCGTCAAAGATGGCAAATGACGCTTGAGCACCTCCCAACGTTAAGTTGATGCGGAGAAAAAAACGTACAGATGTTGAACGAGGCAAAAGAAAAAAGTGGCTCCTAAACAACACTTAGCAGCATCATTTACCACAAGATTTAGTGAGTGTGAGTTGCAAGGCACGTAAGATATTCTGGGATTCATATCCAAAATTCTTCGTTGAAGCCCAACATTCTTCCCTTTCATGTTACTTCCATTGTCGTAGCCTTGCCCTCGTAAATTTTCGATTGGAAGTGACAAGTTCTTTAACTTTTTTAGAGTGGCTTCAGTCAAACCAGCCCCAGTTGTGCCCAAAACAGGAATGAATCCCAAAAAATGTTCCTTTATTTCACAACTCTTTTTATCTTTTAATATTGAGACAAAGCGGACAATGATTGTCATTTGTTCTACGTGAGAAACATCTGGTGTGCAATCAATAACTATAGAAAAATATTTAGCAGTACTTACTGCAGTCAAAATGTTATCTTGAATTGCATTGCTCAAAAGTTGTATTAGTTCATTCTGGATATTTTTTCCCAAGTAATGAGTGTGTGTCTCTTTGTCACGTATTTTTCGGACATGCTCACGCATGATGGGATCAAACATTGCTAAGTACTCAACAAATTTTAAAAAGTTTCCATTACCACATGCAAACAAATTTTCATTCGAACCGCGAAAAGCTAGATTTTGTGTTCCAAGCACTCTTACCAGTGCAATCAGTCTTTCCAACACTTGATGCCAGTATTTTTCTTCTTCCCTTATTTTTCGCAGATGTTCTTCATCGATAGTTTTGTTTTTCTTCAATCTGACTTCCAGTTCTTTCCACTTTTAAAAACTTGACATATGCTCACTGCTTCTTTCATGACTTGCTAAGATAGCTGAAATATCTTTCCAGTCACTGACACCACCACCGCACATTGCTGAGCGTTTTACGGTTGAATCGGTTGAAAAAAGAAAACAACAAAAACAGAAAACTGCGTTCTTTGTCGTGGAGTAGAGAAGCCAATCTCGATTAAGACACTAGCCATTCACTAAACGCCTTTTATAATGGACTACTGAAAACTTTCTTCGATTAACATCCAGGGGGAAGTTGAAGTCTGTAATTTGTGTAGGCCCCTGTTGAACTACACCTTGATGGAAATCATCGTCGAGACAATTCCAAGTAGCAGGATCAGAGTAGTTTCTATCTGTTTTAATTACACTAAGTATTTCGTTCACATCATTGCTTTGTTTGGGTTCATATTTCTCACAACGTGTTTCAAATTTAGACTTATATGTAGACGTTGATGGTTCAACCTCATTTATTTCTTGTGCATCATTCATAACATTTTTGTCTCCTAATCCTAATGAAACCATTGCGATATCATGTTTCCCATCCCCAATATGTTCAGCCCGCAATGGCGTACTCGGAGATTCATCTTGTTTGCTGACGAATTTCAGAAGTGAGCCTTTAATTTTTGCCAATGACTTTTCCTCTTCTGCCTTTCTTTTCCGATTTTAGAATCCTGAAAGTTTTTTCTTCTTATCAGCCATGATTCAAACAACCTGAAGTGCAAAGTAAAATTTGTTAATACTTAGTTATTTGTAAATAAAAATCTTATAATAAGATTTTTTATGGTATCGCCTGGATACCATAAAACTCAGTACGGGTTAGAACTACTGAATTTTACATTCTCATTAGACACAACAAGTTGCCACGTCTTTTTCGTTCTCTAAAGAGTACTCTGCCAGTGGTCTCTCTACTGGCAAATTATGCCCGAGCTCAGCCGTAGAGGGTAGAAGAAAAAAAAGGAAAATAAAAGTGAGCCGCGCCACCGACTTAGACGGTTCAAGCCGGAAACCCCTAGGTCTTATAGGCACTAGCATAGCCACACGATAAACAACCAAGATTATGGTGAACCAAATAAATAAAATTATAGCAAAAATATGTTGGATACTTTACTCCTACAATAAATCAAAATATACAGCTCAATAACAAAATTATAACAAATATAATCAAAATTAACAGCCAACAATAAATCCAGGCACACAGTTCAATAATAAACTTATAACAAATATAATCAAAATCAACAGCTAACAATAAATCGAAACTTCAAAATTTACAACCTTATAAGACAACAATAAATCAAAAATCCAAAGTTTACGATTCAATAAAATAATTAAAACAAAGGTAAGAATAACAAACCTTATCAGGTTACCAAAAAAAACGTATAAAAGTCATCTTTTTAATAATACTTAATCAAACGTTCACGTACGGCTGCTAATTTACTCACTTTTTTTTTTACCATTTACATAAAGATTTACACTGTTAAAACAATCGAGCTTATTTAAAAATATTTCTTTTTACGATGGCTGTTCTTCAAAATAGCAATATTGTAGGATATTTACAAATAAGTATGAAGAAAACATTTTTACTTGGACACAAAGAACTATTGAGAATATTACTTTAATCAAAGTTCAGCCTTGTCATATTATCCAGTGCAATAAATAGTTTTCAACAGTGTACCATATTAATAAATTAACACAAAACTTAATCGTGGTGTCAAAAACAAATCACGTCGTTTAAATATTCTAAAATAAATCACTTGTAACCTTTGGGTATACGAATTCACTAATCCTGTGGCCTACTCCTGTGGCCGGTTTGATTATGGAACTGCACCTGCTACTTAACAATGGCTTCCCTCCATCAGATCCCGCATGCGGATATTTTAACTCGACAACAAAATCCAAAATATCAACAACAAAGGTAAGATAGAATGGTCAAGTTAAAAATTAAATGGTTTTTCTTCAAAATCCAATTAAGATGGCCCAAATACAGCCAGATATGAAAGAAAAAACCGTAGAGGTTCTGCTCACGTGTTAATATCAAATCGTTTCAAAAACTCTCACCACCACCCGACTTCGAAGACTGACACCAAACGACTCCCAGGCCGGATATCAAGAAATGACACGGGACACGCGTCAGCCAACAATCTTCGCAAATCTATGTTCCAAACTCATAATCGCACTCGTCCGTGTTGATAGCCGCCAGATCATCCACACAGAAATGCAAACCAAACAATATAGCTGACAACACACGACAATCGAGGCCAAAAAGCAAAAATCTAATAACAAAAACCCCCACTCCATCGATTAACAAAAATGTCACAGCCATTAATAATTGAATCCTATCACTACAAGGTATGCAACACTATTTACAACGAGTGATAAATTTAAATTACAACAAAATACGGTAAGCGAAACTATTTACGAGCACCTGAAGAATACAAAACTATCAGAGACCCAAATAATAATGGAACTGTAGAAGGGAAAAAATAGGCACGTGACAAAGTTACGTGTATCTGTTTGGTTTTTTTCCTTACTTAGAGAGTCATATACTATAATCTAACATAACCTACCTTGTAAGTAGATTATTAATTAATTAAGTGTGGATGTTGATGTTAGCTTCATAAAAAAAAATAAGAATCAGTTAACTAATTAAGATTAAAACTAAAATGATTAATTTGTAAAAAGGAACTCCGACGAAACAATGTAACATCACACTTATACGCACTCACACTCACATTATGTACAGAGCGAGAGCTGAGAGCAAACAAAACAATCGTCTGTCCACACCCGATGCAAGTACGTAAAAAATGAGAAATCTCGTACCTGACGATAAAGAATCTTGAATTTCCAAAGCAAGTGCCACCAATGTTCTTCTCCTTGATGAAAACACCTTTAATTGAATAAAGTCAAAATAGCACAACCACTTACATAGTAAGATGTATGAAAAGACACTGACTTCGACAGCTCCCGGAGTTTCTTCATTATTTTGCGATGAGGAGAAAGGGAAAATTGTATTCAGATGTCATAACAATATACCTGCTCGTCAACCCTTTTGCGTCACCAATTTGTCGTTCTACCCAAAAATTCGTTTTTCCTATTCTGTAAATCTACTCCTCAAATTAATAAATTATTGTCAAATTTACTTCTAAGTCCGCTCATAACTTTACTTTGCCTAGCGTACTTTGCGAAAACGGTTTTTCGCGGTTTTATCGATTTTTGACAAAGTTGTGTCAGTTTAAGCTTTGCTAAAAATAATTATAACAAACCAAAATTTTTGAATCAGACCTAGAATTACAGTCTAGTTCTAAGACAAATAAATTAACTATTCAAAATTCAAAACAGATTTTTTTCCAATTATGCTTATCCTTCGCGCCCGCCTACTTGGCGCCCTAGGCGGTCGCCTAGTTCGCCTATATGGTAAAACCGGCCCTGACTCGGCCCCAACGGCACTTACTAAACTTCCCCAAAAGGGTTAATTTTCGGTTAAACACTCCGAAAAAAAGAATCTCAAAAACGAGTCAAGCGCACCTCATCATGGCCACCCAGAAAAGAAAAACTCCAGTTCGCAGCTAGAGGACGGATACCATCTTCTATTTCCAAAAATTGCCAAAAAACTGCACATCTTGTATAAAATCAGCGCCAGTTTTGAATTCCTAGCCTCTCATTGGTCAGAACCATGAATGCTATCCCGTTTGACAGAACGAAAGTAGTCAAAAAAGACAACTATTCTTCTTCTCTCTTTTCTGCTACGGGCACGAACATTTACGGCTAACCGACTTGATACCGAAGATCGATGACAGAAGATCCATGACAGAAGATCAATGACAACCTAAACAATGACATCGACGTCTAGAAAATAAATATAACCTATAAGAATCCAATAAGATTATATTATGAAAAATAGAGAAAAAACCCAGTAAATACCCAGAGATCTCATTCAGAATCAACAAAATCCTGGGACAACCTTCAATAGCCTAGAATTCATCACACTAGAGAACACAACGGTATGTCGCCTGCCTACATGTGAATGGATGTTTTTATTGACTATTATTTTCAATTCCAGGCCTAGGATCAGACAGGTAGCCAGAAATCATAAGATTCCTGCAGCTTAATTACATCACTTCCAACAGCCCTTAGAATGTCAGAAGCAAGAGTATTACCTTGTGTTGGAAACCTGTAAATTTACTAGCATTTAACTATATGTGATGTTTGTTTTGAAATAGTGGTTTTGATAGATGTTCTATTCAGGAATTTGATATCAAAACTGAATGTTCTCTGTGAGTGCAATGCCCAATAAATGAAAAATTTATTTATTTAAAAGAAAACAAAATTAAAAGGTAGCAATTTCAAATGCTACACATACCCCTCTCTGAAGAGTAAAAATTTGTAAACAAATTTTTATGAGGTAGTAGCTACTTAGTGACAATAATGGATTTATTTATAGTATCTTCGCGTACCAAACGTTCCTTAAGGAAGTCAAAAATCAGTAGAATGTCTATATAGGGAAAAAAATCAAAATCGGTTTACAAGTCAAAATCGGTTTACAGGTCAAAATCGGTATTTTAAATCCATTTTATCAAAATCACTAGTAAATTTAATGAATTGCTAAATAATAGAAGAAATATCTACACAAGGTAATAATGATGTTCATTTCAGGTTGATCAGACCTATATGAAACATCAACAGGGAAAAAAATTGAATTGAAGTATGCATACTCTCAAGGGTACATTTATAATTAGATTTTCTACTAATTATTTTTTCCTAAAAAATAGGAAAACCAACCAAGGTTTCCTAAGTTGCACCAGCAAAAATTTTCAAAAAATTGACCTCAAAATTTGTAATTGCAATTACTTAATATTGTGCACCAACGCACCAAAAATTGTGCACCAACGCACCAAAAAATCAGTAAAACTTTAGCATTAAGTTTACTAAAACGGAACATTTAACCAAACCACTACAGATATACTCTGTGTACAAATCAAAAAAATTACGGTTTGAATTAAATAACTATCCAACAGAAACATCTGAATTGGATCCAAAATATTCCTTCAGATCTTTAATATGCCATTCTCCAGCAGGAGAACCATCCATATTATCTAAGGAATAAACTAAGCGAGATATTCGCTTCTTCACTGTACATAATATATATTTCGGAGCTAATTTGGCACTGAATTTAATCGAAGCATCAGAAAGAATTTTATTTTTTTTCCAAACTTTATCACCCTCATTAAATACATGATCTCTTTTCCTGAAATTGTAAGATTTTGCATTTTTCTGATAAGCTTTATGTAGTCTATCCTGGATAGTCACAAATACTTCACTAAGACCCTTGACATCTTGAATATAACTATCCCTACAATCAGGTAATAATAATGGGTGACTTCATGGGTTGCTGTATTTATTGCCTGTTGAATCTTATATAATTCTTTATCCCAATCCATGTGTTCATCCACAAAACTTCTAATGGCTTGACCCTATGGTCTTATTGGTTCTTTCCACAAAATTACACTGTGCTGAATAACGAGGGGTGTACCATATTTTCTGAACTTTATATGTTTCAGCTAACTTTTTAAACTGTTTACCAGCAAACTGAGTTCCATTATCACAGATAATAAACTGTGGTACTCCAAATACCAAAAAAACTTGATTTTCCATAAATTTAATTATGCTAGGTGCCTTGGCATCTCGCATTGGACACAACAGTGTATATTTAGTAAAGAAATCCGAAACAACCAATAAATAAGTGAAACCTTTAGAAGATCTGGGAAATGGTCCCATGATATCAACAGCAATAGTCTGAAAAGGATATTTGACGGAACGTTGAGCACCCATAAGTCCCATACGAGGAGTGTTCGATAATTTTTGCGACTGGCAGACTTTACATAACTTAATATATCTCAAAATATCGCATCTCATTTTAGGCCAATAGTAGTTAGTGTTTTTGGACTCTCGAAAGTGTTTTGAAGAAACCAAAGTGACTGCAAATGGATGGATCATGTGAATCTTTTATGACAGAAATTCTTTGTGATTTCGGAACAACTACTTTCCATTCAACTATATTAGATTTAATGGGTACTTTTGAAGGAACATATTTATATATCAAATCATTATCTACTTTAAAATAAGAATAGGCAACAGGATCTTCTAAAACTTTAGCTCGCAGAGAGGAACACCAATTGTCTGAATCAGACTTAACATCTATTAAATCAACTTCTAAATTATGGTCTGTTTCTGAAAAAAGGCATTCGGGAGAGAAAATCTGGCACCCGATTATTAGCACCTTTTGTATAGGCCAACTCAAAAGTGTGTTGTCTTAATTTAACAGCCCATCTGGCTAATCTACCGGAGGGATCTTTAAGATTATGTAGCCAGAGTAGACTATGGTGATCAGTATTCACCTTAAAAACAATTCCTTCAATATAAGGACGAAATTTATCTATCAAAAAGATTAAACTGAGTAATTCCCTCTCTGTTACACTGTAATTCCTTTCCGATTTTGATAGTGACCTTGAGGCATAGGCAATGACTCTCTCGACACCCCGAACCTCCTGAGTCAACACACCACCCACGCCCACATCACTTGCGTCGCACTGAATGGTAAACGGCAAGGCAAAATTAGGGGGACATAAAATGGGTGCTGATACAAGAGCCTTCTTGATGGCGAGAAAGGAAGCTTCCGCCTCAGGAGTCCACTCTATAGGTTGCTTTTTACTTTTCCCTTTTAACAAAGCACTAATAGGAGCTATTAAAGTAGAAAAATTATCAATAAATCTCCTATACCATAAACAAAGACCCATAAATCGTTTTATCTCGGTACTAGTAGTTGGACGAGCATAAGTAACCATAACCGAGACTTTGGAAGGATACCTTGCCTATCAATGACAAAACCGAGATATTTAAGAGATGTTTTGAAAAACTCACATTTTTTCAAGTTTATGGTTAAATTAGCATCTTTCAAAATATCCTTCACTTCGTATAAAAGATTCACATGCTCCTCAAAAGTAGATGAAATGATGATAATATCATCCAGATAAGTAAATAGATGAGGTTCAAATCGGGGGCCGAACAACGCATCACACAGCCTTTGTTGCGTTTGCGCGCTGTTACATAAGCCAAACGGCATAACATTAAAGTGAAATAATCCTCGTCCTGGAATACTAAACGCAGTCTTTTCTTTATACGACTCTGTAATTGGAACTTGCCAAAACGCTTTTCTTAAATCGATACTCGATATATACTTATCATTTCTCAACAAAGTTAAGATTCTGTCTATCCTTGGCAGTGGATAACTATCGTGTTTAGTAAGTTCATTCAACTTACGTCCATCAAAACAAAATCTGTATTCACCAGATGATTTCTTAACTAGCAGGACGGGACTGTTCCAAGGACTGTGTGACGGTTCAACGACACCCAATTTGAGCATGTCATCTAGTTCATCATTAAGCATGTTCAACAAATATGGTGACATTAAATATTGTCTCTGCTTAAACGGTTTTGCATCACCGGTATCTATCTCTAAAGTTATTTTATTAGTTCGACCTAAACGAGAATCACTACTAATTTCCTTAAATGAGTTTACTAAATCCTTCCTCTGCTTTTTTTGTTCCTGTGTGAGCTCATCATCAATACTAGTCTCAAGACTTGTCTCAAAAATACTACATTGTTGAGATGTGGCAACAATGTCATCTAGCATAGCTACTAATCTACTCTGGGAACTAGAACTAGAACTCTAACTTCTTACATAAAGTTCCAAGATGTGAAACTGAATCAATATCACACAATGCCAACCTACTTCTATAATCAGACTTATTTTAGTTACCTCAGCTGCTCCATGACTGAGTCTATTAAAAAGAGCTTCCATACAAGCTATATAGATAACTACTGGCTCTGTATTACCCTGTTTCCGGTTCTTAATTTGTTGCCAAACTTCATCTTCAAAATCTGACACTAGAAAATCTTTCCTCATTTTCAAAGTTAATGAGTCCCAATCAGTGACTTGAGATTTAATGTATCTATACCAGAAGGTAGCTTTTCCTGTAAAAAGATCACTAGCAGACTCAAAAAGCTCTACTTTAGAAATATGTCTAGCTTGAGCAAGTTCTTCAATTCGCTCTATGAACGATAAGAGGTTTTTAGAATCTCCATCAAATTGTATTCCCAATTTGTAGACAGGAGTTGATTTCGAGAAATTTAGAGAGAAAGAATTACTGGTAGAATGTCTCAGAGAAGGATTGACAGTGGAATTCATTAATGGCACATTAACTGGTTCAGATTCCGGTTCTGACACCTTGTCATGTAATTCAGCATCTAGTTGTAGAGATGTTGCATAGGACTCATTTTTAAACAATGACATATCTTCAAAGTTTTCATCGGTGTTATTTAATGGAATTCTCTGAATCCTCAAAGTCACATGACATAATCTAGATATTGCTCTTTTATAAGTGGAATCTGTAGAAGGACCGTCAAAATCACTAATTAAAAATTTAATAGAAGTTAATGTGTTTTCTATCTCTGTTTTTTCAATCTCAAAATTAAAAGATGGATCTACTAGGGCCAGAACATTCTGTCCCTGTTTGTATCTCTTTTGAAATCAAACGACCTAAAATTTTCCTCTTATCATTTATATTACGTTCAGAAATAACACCTCTGATCCTCAACTCATAGTTGATTTTAGCTATCAGCAAGTGTTTCACCTTAAGTGAATGCATAATGACGTGTAATGAGCAGAAACAAAAAAACAAATGAAATATCTAGCAAATCGATACTGAGTTATCAAAATCAGGTTGTCAGTCACAAAAATATCTATGAAAATTCCTATGAAAAATATCTGTCAAAATTGTTACCAGAAAATTATTTTCAAAAAGGAAATTTTCAAAAAGAAAATCTCCAAAATTTGCTATCTTAGCTCCAAAATACATAATTATCACAAATAAACACACACACCGAAATGCTCTCCAGTGTAATAAATTCCAAGATATCTCTTAGAAAAGAATACCTATCCTGTTTACCTGTTTCAAAAACACCTAAAGCTGTTCCTGAAATGTCTGTCTTCAAATAAACAATAAGACTTAATGGACAGGTTGTAATTATTCAACTAAATGTACCAAACCAAAAAATCTAAGAAAATCAACTCAGGTTTTTCAAAAAATTCTAACATGAATTTCTGAATTTTCGGGCCCCACACGTTGGGCGCCATTTATGTGGCCTACTTTATTATACTCACAAAATGAATTAAAAAAAATAGAACACAATGTGCTGAAGGAAGCTGTTCGCCGGAGAACAGATAAGTGAGTTCGAATTGTTTATGGCTCTAAGATTGAAAATTCAAATTCAAAAGGGCGCCACTCAATTTAAATAAATGCTATACTATATTTGGAGAATTGAGAAAACCAAATACTTAACTTCAACAAATACCTGAAATGATATAGAATTAAATTTTCTTAGATATCTGGGTCGGACAAATAGAAGAATAAAAACCATATCACATACAAGAATATAATAAAGACACCAAAATGAACAAGGCAAAAATATGTTATGGACCAGAGTAATAGATTATATCAGTAATAGTTAAATCAATTAACCCTTTAACGCCTGATTTTTTTTTCCAGAAAACTTTTCTCATATTCCATTTCTTGGACGATCATGATTCAATTATACTGAAAAAATACGATAGAATTGTTTTTTCAAGTGGGGTTGGAGTACAACCCCCGTGTTCATATGAACACGCTAGGAGTTAATTGATGAGAAATTTGTAGTCATATTAATTTATTTTTCCTTCATTTTAGACAACATGAAAAGATTTAAAACATTCTACACAAAGTCCCACGTCACATTTTCCACATTGGGTGCGAACAGTTTTCTTGCAATCCATCCCAGAACATCTGCGCCTATTGCAAAGCTCAACCAAATGATGTAAACCATCCAGTCTAATTTCATTAGGTATTTTGCTGTCCAAACTATGTTTAGAACCTCGTGGACGACGAGGACCTTGAGGATCATTTTTATATCTCTTCAGAATCACCTGAACTATTTGTCTTCTAAAATCGAGTTGCGAAATTTCGCTACCGGACTTTCTCTTCAACAACCAGGCATTATGTATAGAGAAATATCCAATTTTCGCCACCACCATTTTTTTCCTCGAATGGAAACTCTGTAGTACGATATGTTTTGGTCCATTCTGTCAATGCCACCCATGTATTTATTATATTGCCCAAAAAGAGCTGGACAAACAACATTGATCTTCTTTTTTTGTTGTTGGGAGTAGCGATTGCAATACGTCACTGGCTCAACACCATAAGCTGTGGATGCCGCCGAAACAACTGAATTGTCCATCCACTTCACAATAACGATGCCATTCTTTCGATCCAACTGTGAGGTGTACTCCCCACGATTTTCTTTTTTCATTTGTTTGTTGGTTTGTATTTTGCAAGAAGCAGGAATTCTGTTATCGCATATAGTTCCCGTGCCATGATAGTTCCTGTTGCGTAGTTCTTGCAATAGTGCCACACTTGTGAAAAGATTATCGAAGTAGAGGTACATAGAAAGCTGTTTCATACTATATGGAAACATATCCAGCATTTGAATCATCGGAGCGGCGCATTTTCCAAACTTTTCTTCGTATTCGTTGACACCGTTTGGATTTATACCTTGGTAAATGTCAAAGTTGATGAGGTAACCTTCGGGAGTGTTCAGACACCAAGCTTTGTATCCAAATCTGATCGGTTTATTTCTTATACATTGCTTACACCCGTGTCTACCAAAATATTCGATCATTGACTCATCAAAGCTAATATGTTGTTCTGGCCTATAAAGCTCTAAGAATCGGTTTTGCAACAGAACCATGAGTGGTCTCAGTTTCCACATTTTGTCATTGGTTGATGGAGTCGAATTGTCCGCACAGTGTAGAAATCTTGAAATAGTGAGAAATCTGTCTCTTCTCATGGAAGTATAGATGAACTCATTACGTAGATCTCCTTGTGAATCCCAGTAGTTGCGTTTTGAAGGCACAGTGTTATATCCAGATATAATCAAAATGGCTAAGAAGACCTCAAGCTCTTGTTTGGTGATATCTATTTCTGGATGATTTTTCGAAGATGCATATTTTTTAGTCTCTCGAAGAAGATGCTCAAGAACTTCGTCATCGAAAATCATGCGAAATATATCGTAAGTGCCTATTCCTTCGAATATTTCATAGTTTGTGCTAGGAAAATAAACTGGCGAGGGGACTAGATCTCCTTCTATCCATTCTGTCTCAATGGAAACCTTTTTTGATTTTTTCTTGGGGTGATTTGCGTTTTGTTCGGGAACGTTAGTCACTAACTCAGGGGTTTCCTCTGCTTCTTCTCCTCCTTCTAATAATTCTACTTGATTTCTAAAAACAACTTCGGCTCCGGCGCGTAGCTGTCTGCCAGACAAATTATTCTTCGTCTCCCGAGTCCTCGTCAGTGAGTACATTTGATTCTGGAGGTTCCATGAATATTCGGGATACTTCTTAATGGTCATCATCATCAATCAAAGCCAATGCTTCCTCCATGGTTAATCCACTAGAATATACGAAAATATTATGAAAAATCATGAAGATTAGTGTCAGAATATATGTGAATTTATCAAGAACAATATATTTTGTAGTCAGTGTCTAGCGCCTACATTAGTGCCTAGCGTGTTCATATGATCACAGGCACATTGTTCACCTATTTATAAAAAAATAGGAGATCAACAATTCAAATCTACATAATGTACATATTCCTAGAGATAAATAAATTGAGTTTCACATGCAAGAAATAGATTACAATTTTGTATTATGACGAAAACATACTTACACAAATCGAATGTCCGACTGCGTCATGGTTGCAAAACGTGGCGTAATATAAAAATTATGTTGACTGATTCTAATGAAGCACAATCCTTCCAGCACGATAGCACAAAGTACACTGAACATTCTCGAATGCGAGGTGTGAAGCGGAAGACATGGTTTGCACAAGGTTGCCAGCTCTACCTGAAAATCTGGGTGTGATCATATGATCACGCTAGGCGTTAAAGGGTTAAATAATATATCATATCAAGATACATACATTTATATACAAGGTGTTATATCTCTCAAAATAACCAAAATGAGGTATATTGGTAAGAAATAAAACTGTGACTAAATCCGCTGTCACATAGTACTATGTGAGAGCTTCACAAGAGCTCTTTAGATTATAGTTTATAAAATTTATTATGATATGTGATATCAATAATTAGTTATTAGAAAAAAATGATGGTATGATTGTTGGGATTATGGATAAAAGTGACGGTGTATTTCTTTAGAATGAATCATGATTTTATTTTTATTTAAAGATTTTATTTATTGAAATAGAGTTTTCGGAAGTGTGTCTTAACACCATCAAGGATCGGAGAGAACTAACTACTTACAACTATATTTCTACAGTTGTCCCCTTTTTTACATCGTGTAACATTTAGTGTTTATACAGTCTATACAATACTCGAATTGTACCTAGTTTTTATGACTCGTAGTTCGAGTGCTTTAAACTATCTTTCTCCGAAATAATAAAATAAAACCTATCTCAAGGGTAAAAATGTGTTCACCAAATGTTACTCAAAAAGGAAAACTTTTACTTTCAGAACAAAACAAATTTAAAAGATTTAAAATATAATATCACAAAGAGAATGATTTTTGTAGACGAACTCAATATTTCAACAATGATAAACTCTGATATGAATAATTAGTTATAAATAAATCTTAAAAAGTAAGAGAACACTGAAGGTGTAAAAAACCTGGTGTTAAGGTCCAATGGTCCATATATGTAGCCTTTATCCAAGGTCCACTTGGTGTAGTTGAAGACAGCAACAACGAAGAAGGCTCAACCTCCCCGGTCAGCCAGGAGTCTGATGATGAGTGCTAAGCTGTACCCTAACAAAAATAGCCTCATGAGAGGTCATATGCTAAGGAAAAAACCAAAAAAATGAAGTAGGTATATTTTCAACCTGATCGATATCATTGCTGGTTCATAAATCATAACTTACCTTCTGAGAAGGGAGGTAAAACTAGAAGATAGCCAAAACAGCAAACAGGACTAACAGGACATCAGGACAAAAATGGCGGCGTTCCTACCGCATGGCAGTCTCCCGGTGGTCGGCACAAATCCCCATATAAAGGCTCCAAAAACCACAAACGATGGGTGCGACTTGAACTCGGCCCCAACGGCACTTACTAAACTTCCCCAAAAGGGTTAATTTCCGGTTAAACACACCGAAAAAAAGAATCTCAAAAACGAGTCAAGCGCACCTCATCATGGCCACCCAGAAAAGAAAAACTCCAGTTCGCAGCTAGAGGACGGATACCATCTCCTATTTCCAAAAATTGCCAAAAAAACTGCACATCTTGTATGAAATCAGCGCCAGTTTTGAATTCCTAACCTCTCATTGGTCAGAACCATGAATGCTATCCCGTTTGACAGAACGATCTCCAACGAAAGTAATCAAAAAAGACTACCATTCTTCTTCTTTCTTTTCTGCTACGGACACGAACATTTACGGCTAACCGACTTGATACCGAAGATCGATGACAGAAGATCAATGACAGCCTAAACAATGACATCGACGTCTAGAAAATAAATATAACCTATAAGAATCCAATAAGATTATATTATGAAAAATAGAGAAAAAACCCAGTAAATACCCAGAGATCTCATTCAGAATCAACAAAATCCTGGGACAACCTTCAATAGCCTAGAATTCATCACACTAGAGAACACAACGGTATGTCGCCTGCCTACATGTGAATGGATGTTTTTATTGACTATTATTTTCAATTCTAGGCCTAGGATCAGACAGGTAGCCAGAAATCATAAGATTCCTGCAGCTTAATTACATCACTTCCAACAGCCCTTAGTATGTCAGAAGCAAGAGTATTACCTAGTGTTGGAAACCTGTGAATTTACTAACATTCAACTATATGTGATGTTTGTTTTGAAATAGTGGTTTTGATAGAGGTTCTATTCAGGAATTTAATATCAAAACTGAATGTTCTCTGTGAGTGCAATGCCCAATAAATGAAAAATTTATTATATAAAAAAAACAAAATTAAAAGGTAGCAATTTTAACTGCTACAACCCTCACGACCAAGCTCAAGCAACGGTTGAGCTTGTATATCTTTTTGTTTTCCTCCTCCTTCGGTAAGTCGACGAGGAAGTGGGGGAGAGGCTTTTTGGTTTTGAAGGATGTCATCGCCTGCACTTTGGTGGGGTTGAATCCTTGTTCTTTGAGGTCCTCCATAATTTGTTCTGTTGAGTTCTCCGGTAACCCTCGTATGACAATTTTTGCTTGCTTCTCTTTGTGAAGCAAGTAGGTATAATGTTGGGGCTTTTGTTCCGTGAAGAAGCTCCTCATGTTCCTGAAATCCTGAGGGGTGGCTGGGTGAATCCTTACTTCATCTTCGTGGAGCTTGACCTTGGTGTAGTTAATTTTTCTCTGCTTCAGCTGGGTGGAGATGGCGTTCCAGCGGCTTTTCTCCCTAACTGTGATCGGGGGAGGGGGGTGCTTTCTCTTTCTTTACTTCAGCGGGGGCTGCTGAAGTGGATGGTTGAGCCTCTTTGGCTGGTTTGGGCATAGCTACTCCTTGTGTTGCGGGAGTGATGGGTTCTGGCTGAGGGGGGGGGGTTGGGTGTGGACGGCTTTGTTCTCTTCCTCTTTGCCGCAGTCCACTCGGCTTCCGATTCTGAAGTCTCCGCTGTCCTTTTAACTTCGGAGGGTTCCTTATTGTAGGCACTTAGTAATTGGTCTATCTTTTTGTTTAATGGGGCTGATAGTTTCGTAACCCCGTCGGTGAGGTGTTTAACCCTATCTTGAAGATCCAATATCAGCTTATTCTTAATAGCTGCTTCTTCTTTAAGGTGTTTAATAATTTCTTTGAGTTGCGTTAATGCATTTTTGTCATCGGGGGTTTCCGCGTCGCTCAGTTATTCGATTACTGAGTAAATGCTGTTTTCGTTATCGCTGTCCATTGTGCTGTAAATAATTTAGTAAAGAAAAGTATATTTACGTGAATTTTCGGGTGGGCTGAACTTCGGTTGGGGCTCCTCGCTGGTTGGTCGCTGAATTTTCTCGCCTCGACCAATAAAAACGTCCGGCTCTCGGTGCGTTCTGGTTGGTGGGCTAGATCTCGAAGGGGCGGGGCTTGCTACAGTTTATTTGGCCAATGAGGATCATCCGACGCTCGGATGGGAAGATAACTCTGGAAACACTTGGTACAAGCCCGCCAATCGCCATTGTGTTTTTAGGGAACGAATTTAGTCATTATAATCAAGATAAGGGCTTTTTCTCAAAGAGTAATACCAAGAAGTATTTTTGGGTGGCACCCTGCCAAATATAATTTTATTATACTTGCAATATCGGATCGCCACCTCCATATTGCTATTTACTGGTATAAGACTACAGAAAGGATTACTTTTGGTAAATTTTAATTTTCAGGTATCTGGGAAGTGGCTGCTCACTAACCGATCTACATTACACCTATAGGATTGGAATATCAACTGCAAGTACAATAATCCAGGAAACATGTCAAAAAATTTGGGAAATAATGAAAGATGAGTGTATTCCAACTCCTACAAGAGAAAAGTGGCTAGAAATACAAAATGGATTTCTAAAGAATGCAAATTTCCCTCATTGTTTAGGAGCTATAGATGGGAAGCACATTAGGATTATAAAGCCGCAGCATAGTGGGTCTTTATACTACAACTATAAACATTTTTTCTCGTTGCAACTTTTGGCTATGTGTGATTCCAATTACTGTTTCACCTATATAGACGTGGGAGATTATGGCAAAAACAGTGATTCCAGTATTTTCAAAAATTCAATGTTTTATAAGAAGTTAATCAATAATGAGCTAGACATTCCAGATCCAGATTTTTTACCAGATAGAAACGATTCGAAAATTCCATATGTTATAATTGGCGATGAGGCATTTGGACTGTCTTTTCACGTCCATATGGCGGTAAAGTTTTGTCAAACAAAAAACTTATTTATAATTATAGATTATCTCGTGCTAGAAGGTACATTGAATGTAGTTTTGGAATTTTATCAAATAAGTGGAGAATTTTTCACAGACCACTCAATGTGTCGATGGATTTAGCAAAAGATATTGTGAAAGCCTGCACTGTTCTTCACAATTTTGTACGTGTGCGGGATGGATATAGACATGAAGATATGTTGTCCTACGACGGATTGCATGATAATGATAATAATGGGATTATCTTGAACAGTGCAAAGTCAGCTACTAAAATTCGTGACTACTTTGCTGATTATTTTGTAAATACCAATGTATTGCCGTGGCAAAATCGTTATACTTAACATTGTTTTACCCAATAATAAATAATTGTGTACTTACCATAATCGTTTTGCTTGACCGATGTGAGCTCATCGAAGTTTTCTTCCATTCCTCTGCACACGTCGATCCATGCCTCCTGTTTTTTATTCCGATTGCAATAATCGGCATGAGACGTATCCCACAAACACTGTTTTGGCTCAATTAAATTAATGAATTTTTCATTGTCGAAAACGCTTCGCTCCATCGCGACTGCACTTGACTGCGCCTATGATTCGACTTACAAAAACTTGCAAAAGAATTCGCGTCTGAAAGGTCCGTAAGACGCAATGTAAAATCTGTCGCCGGCGAGTAGCGGGCTACAAATTTCGTCGCCGGCGGCTGGAAAGACGAGATTCTAAAATTCGGAATCTGGCTGCAGAATCCGAAGGGTAGCCACGTGTGAACGGTTTCATTTAACGCATGTATATTTCTGAATGCGAGATTCGAGAATCCGGGATTCCGAATCTACGTTTGAAAGAGGTCTTGGACATACTTTGTTGGTTTGTCTTCTAAGGCATCAATATGATATAAAAATCCAAACTTAGAGTTTATTTCTTGCAGCTGATTAAATCGCTCTTTCACTGAGCTGATGGCAGTGTCCAGGATGGGAAAGTAAAAAGTAACCTTAAATCTCTGTTTTGGATCTTCAACTGGTTCGTCTCTCCCCTCAAAAGAAAATTGTCTCTTCTTTTTCTTCAAACGTGTTACTGTCGAGCTTTGTTCAAATGTCGTCGGAATGTCGAGATCTTCGGCAACTTCCCTGGCATCTACTAGCATCTTTTCAAAATCATCATCGCTCCTTGATTTTTTAAGATACGTTCTGGTTTTGCACAACTGTTCTGTTGCAGCAGATAGGTCGAAGTCCTTTGTCTGAAGTAATTTGCTTGTCAGGTTAATTTCGTACAAAATGTTGTACCACATCACAAGAGAGGCTACAAATTCAAATTTATCAATTTGTTTGGCTAGTCCCTCAGCTTCAACTCTTGAGACATTGCCAGAAGCTCCAGTCAATGCAGTGTTCTCAACGATGTCCATGAGAGCGTCGTGTACTTCACTTAGTTGATACCGAAGAGGTAGCAATGCTTCGACTCTGCTCTCCCATCTTGTTTCGCTTAATGGTTTGAGCGTCAAAGATGGCAAATGACGCTTAAGCACCTCCTAACGTTGAGTTGATGCGGAGAAAAAAACGTACAGATTTTGAACGAGGCAAACGAAAGAAGTGGCTCCTAAACAACACTTAGCAGCATCATTTACCACAAGATTTAGTGAGTGTGAGCTGCAAGGCACGTAAAATGCTCTAGGATTCATATCCAAAATTCTTCGTTAAAGCCCAACATTCTTCCCTTTCATGTTACTTCCATTGTCGTAGCCTTGCCCTCGTAAATTTTCGATTGGAAGTGACAAGTTCTTTAACTTTTTTAGAGTGGCTTCAGTCAAACCAGCCCCAGTTGTGCCCAAAAAATGGATGAATCCTAAAAAATGTTCCTTTATTTCACAACTCTTTTTATCTTTTAATATTGAGAAAGTTGTATTAGTTCATTCTGGATATTTTTTCCCAAGTAATGAGCGTGTGTATCTTTGTCACGTATTTTTCGGACATGCTCACGCATGATGGGATCAAACATTGCTAAGTACTCAACAAATTTTAAAAAGTTTCCATTACCACATGCAAACAAATTTTCATTCGAACCGCGAAAAGCTAGATTTTGTGTTCCAAGCACTCTTACCAGTGCAATCAGTCTTTCCAACAGTTGATGCCAGTATTTTTCTTCTTCCCTTATTTTTCGCAGATGTTCTTCATCGATAGTTTTGTTTTTCTTCAATCTGACTTCCAGTTCTTTCCACTTTTGAAAACTTGACATATGCTCACTGCTTCTTTCATGACTTGCTAAGATAGCTGAAATATTTTTCCAGTCACTGACACCACCACCGCACATTGCTGAGCGTTTTGCGGTTGAATCGGTTGAAAAAAGAATACAACAAAAACAGAAAACTGCGTTCTTTGTCGTGGAGTAGAGAAGCCAATCTCGATTAAGACACTCACCATTCACCAAACGCCTTTTATAATGGACTACTGAAAACTTTCTTCGATTATCATCCAGGGGGAAGTTGAAGTCTGTAATTTGTGTAGGCCCCTGTTGAACTACATCTTGACGGAAATCATCGTCGAGACAATTCCAAGTAGCAGGATCAGAGTAGTTTCTATCTGTTTTAATTACACTAAGTATTTCGTTCACATCATTGCTTTGTTTGGGTTCATATTTCTCACAACGTGTTTCAAACTTAGACTTATATGTAGACGTTGATGGTTCAACCTCATTTATTTCTTGTGCATCATTCATAACATTTTTGTCTCCTAATCCTAATGAAACCATTGCGATATCATGTTTCCCATCCCCAATATGTTCAGCCCGCACTGGCGTACTCGGAGATTCATCTTGTTTGCTGACGAATTTCAGAAGTGAGCCTTTAATTTTTGCCAATGACTTTTCCTCTTCTGCCTTTCCTTTCTGATTTTGGAATCCTGAAAGTTTTTTCTTCTTTTCAGCCATGATTCAAACAACCTGAACTGCAAAGTAAAATTTGTTAATACTTAGTTATTTGTAAATGAAAATCTTATAATAAGATTTTTTATGGTATCGCCTGGATACCATAAAACTCAGTACGGGTTAGAACTACTGAATTTTACATTCTCTTTAGACACAACAAGTTACGTGTATCTGTTTGGTTTTTTTCCTTACTTAGAGAGTCATATACTATAATCTAACATAACCTACCTTGTAAGTAGATAATTAATTAATTAAGTGTGGATGTTGATGTTAGCTTCATAAAAAAAAATAAGAATCAGTTAACTAATAAAGATTAAAACTAAAATGATTAATTTGTAAAAAGGAACTCCGACGAAACAATGTAACATCACACTTATACGCACTCACACTCACATTATGTACAGAGCGAGAGTTGAGAGCAAACAAAACAATCGTCTGTCCACACCCGATGCAAGTACGTAAAAAATGAGAAATCTCGTACCTGACGATAAAGAATCTTGAATTTCCAAAGCAAGTGCCACCAATTTTCTTCTCCTTGATGAAAACACCTTTAATTGAATAAAGTCAAAATAGCACAACCACTTACATAGTAAGATGTATGAAAAGACACTGACTTCGACAGCTCCCGGAGTTTCTTCATTGTTTTGCGATGAGGAGAAAGGGAAAATTGTATTCAGATGTCATAACATTATACCTGCTCGTCAACCCTTTTGCGTCACCAATTTGTC
Organism: Agelastica alni; assembly: GCA_950111635.1. Taxonomy (NCBI): domain Eukaryota; kingdom Metazoa; phylum Arthropoda; class Insecta; order Coleoptera; family Chrysomelidae; genus Agelastica; species Agelastica alni. Next base: position 28,228,386 of record OX467718.1, on the reverse strand, counting down.
GTTCTACCCAAAAATTCGTTTTTCCATTCTGTAAATCTACTCCTCAAATTAATAAATTATTGTCAAATTTACTTCTAAGTCCGCTCATAACTTTACTTTGCCTAGCGTACTTTGCGAAAACGGTTTTTCGCGGTTTTATCGATTTTTGACAAAGTTGTGTCAGTTTAAGCTTTGCTAAAAATAATTATAACAAACCAAAATTATTGAATCAGACCTAGAATTACAGTCTAGTTCTAAGACAAATAAATTAACTATTCAAAATTCAAAACAGATTTTTTTCCAATTATGCTTATCCTTCGCGCCCGCCTACTTGGCGCCCTAGGCGGTCGCATAGTTCGCCTATATGGTAGAGCTGGCCCTGCTTCTGATTCTTCTCTTCTCAGATTCCGTATCGCACGTCTAACTTCTTCGAAATCTGGATCGTCATCATCGTGTTGATTTAGTTGGCATTGTCGTTCCAAGTTTTCTAACAGTGCTTCTCCTTAATTCCTTAATTTTTCTCTGCTTCAGCTGGGTGGAGATGGCGTTCCAGTGGCTTTTCTCCCTAACTGTGATCGGGGGGAGGGGGGTGCTTTCTCTTTCTTTACTTCAGCGGGGGCTGCTGAAGTGGATATTTGAGCCTCTTTGGCTGGTTTGGGCATAGCTACTCTTTGCGTTGCGGGAGTGGTGGTTTCTGGCTAAGGGGGGGGTGGGTGGCGACGGCTTGGTCCTCTTCCTCTTTGCCGCAGTCCACTCGGCTTCCGATTCCGAAGTCTCCGCTGTCCTTTTAATTTCGGAGGGTTTCTTATTTTAGGCACTCAGTAATTGGTCCATCTTTTCGTTTAAGGGGGCTGATAGTTTCGTAACCTCGTCGGTGAGGTGTTTAACCCTATCTTGAAGATCCAATATCAGCTTATTCTTAATAGCTGCTTCTTCTTTTAGGTGTTTAATAATTTCTTTGAGTTGCGTTAATGCATTTTTGTCATCGGGGGTTTCCGCGTCGCTCAGTTATTCGATTACTGAGTAAATGCTGTTTTCGTTATCGCTGTCCATTGTGCTGTAAATAATTTAGTAAAGAAAAGTATATTTACGTAAATTTTCGGGTGGGCTGAACTTCGGTTGGGGCTCCTCGCTGGTTGGTCGCTGAATTTTCTCGCCTCGACCAATAAAAACGTCCGGCTCTCGGTGCGTTCTGGTTGGTGGGCTAGATCTCGAAGGGGCGGGGCTTGCTCCAGTTTATTTGGCCAATGAGGATCATCCGACGCTCGGGTGGGCGTGGCCTCTCGAAAAAAAATTTATCTCCTTGTGCGCCGCACATTTTGAGTCTAAATCAAACGCAAAGTATCAGCAGCCAGAGTGCTGAAGCGAAAGAAAGTGACAACTTTTTTGCACTTATTAATGATAATTTCAAAACCATGTATTTTGAAACTATCTTCTACGGCCAAATTCAACGTGTGAGCAAAACAGGGTAAGTATCTTATTTTCAGTATTTCAGCAACATTTATCATGTTTTGAGCATTATCTGTTACAATGGCAACCACTTTATGCCTAATAAGGTAATTGGGGGGAAGACAAAAAATAATTAACTTTATTCAAAACTTACAAAAACTGTGTATTCTATTACAAATACAATAAACAAATGATTAAACACAAAAAAGTTTTTATTTTCTTAAAAATAAACGAAAAAGTTGGATAAACATTGACAGCTGTCATTTCGGCAACTTACCCCAACTACGGGGTAAGATGTCGACAGACTTGGGGTGAGATGACAAATTTGGGGGTGTGATGCCATAGACAGAAAACATTGTATTGGCCATCATACTCCAGCTAAAGTGCCATCTTACACCAAGTCTAAAGTTTTTAATGTTTTATTTAGTGACTTTTGCGCAGGGATCGCACATATTCGGCCCCGAAGCACAGGTTTCGTGTAGCCACTTGTTGCATACCACACAGCAAATCCAGTGAAATTTGGGACCCTTTTTGTCAAAGTAAAAGCCATCGCAAATTGCACAGAACTCGTCCTTGTCACTGTCAGGTTCATCAGAGCTATGGTCTGAGACAATATTTTCAGATCCACTGACTTCTTTACTACCGCTATCGTGTGCTACATTCTTCTTTTTTTTGTTACCTTTTTTACGAAGTTTCTTCTCTAACTTAGCTGCCTTCCCTTGTTGCTTCTTTTGTTTTTCTTCAATTTTTTTGCGTTTCTGTTGGCGGTAGTCAGGAGAAGTAAGGACTTCTGCATGTTGTTTTCTAACGTTTGGCTTACTAGGACTAGCTATGGATGGAATTGGTGCAATATCATCAAAATTTACTACAGCTACGTCGCCGCTTTGTTCGTCAGAGTTTTCTGCATCGACATGTTCCACTTCTTCCTGTGAATTTCCAGTTTGGTGCTCAGCTAAAGCATATGCATGGTCGGGAATTGCATCTTTGGAGCATGGATAAATTTCACAAGCCCAAAATCCAGAAACACCATTCTGAACCGTTGCGGCTTGAGACCACGCTTGGTTTAATAGTTCCCCAAACTGATACCTGTAAAGCACAAGAAACAAAGAAATCTCTTTTAAACTTATTTACTTAAATCAAATTACCTAGTTATTCGACGTCCTGGATGATTTCTTATCCACTGATTACAAGTGCTATTCCAGAAGGTCTTTAAAGGTTTAAAAAATGAACGGTCGAGAGGCTGAAGCCAGTGAGTCGTATGACTTGGTAAGCAAATCACATGAATTTCATTTTCAGCCAAAAAGTCCAAAAGTTCCACGTCATTACAATGGGAAGCATGACCATCTAATATTAGTACTGCAGGCCCTGGTCCCTTACGAGGCAAAAAATGGTCTTTAGTCCATGATGAGAAGATACTGGTTTTCACATAGGCGGACTCTGGAGACATCACTACTACCGATCCAGGGGGCATGTTATCTTCAAACTCCTTTTTTTTGTTTTTGCCTTTAAATATTACGTAGGGAGGCAAAAAGCTACCTTCTGCATTACAGCAAGCGATGACGCTAACTGTTTCTCCTTTTTCTGAGCTTGTGACCGACTGAACATCTCTAGCTCCTTTTGTGGCTACGACTTTGGTAGGTTTATTGCATAATTGCAAGCCAGTCTCGTCCATATTGAAAATGTTTGCCGGTTTATCAAACAAATTGAGCGTCGTAAATGTATCGTTCAACATTTGGAAGTATGGATCTACTTCTGCGGCAGACATACCAAGTGAACGAGCAATTGAACGACCTTGAGCTACTTTCATAGTTAGGGTTGGGTGTCGTTTTAAAAAAAGTTTAAATCAATCGTAGCCTGCTAATTCTTTTTCTTGGTTAAATCTACATTTTAACCCATTCCTTTGCGAAAAGGTAAAAGCAAGGTGTCTTACGTCTCTTGACGTTGGAGCATAGCCAATTTTTTCTAACCGTTTTATATAAGACACCAGTTTAAGTTCATTTTCAATACCTAAGGACGCGGTTGGCCCAAGACTGCCCTTTTCAAGATTGTTATTCTTTACACGTCTCCTCAAGGTTCGTAGAGGGATTCTATATTCTTTAGCAATCGCATTTGCACTCAGGGTTGGCTGCTGACGTAAAGCATTTGCAGCTGCTCTAAGATCTTCTTCAGACCATTCGCCTCTAGTTGATTTTCTGACGTACGTTCGTGGCATTTTACCTAAAACAAACAAGATAAATTAAGAAACTATTCAATTAGACGTACTGAAAGGAAACCACTAACCAAAATAGACGCAAACCTGAGAAAAAACAAGAGTTACAAAGTTTACAGTACAATTAAGATAAGGCATCTTACCCCACACGGATCTTGGCGTTTTACCCCAACCCTTAGGTATAAGATGCCAAACCCACAAATCAAAATAACAAAACCCTTTTTCTCATTCAAAATAGGACAGGAGTATTGTAATGAATGCCAAAACCCTACATAAATTATATTAGCACAAACAAAAAACATTTAACACTGTATATCACATAATTAATTTCTATCGTAAAAAACTTACCGGCATAAAAAAACACAACATCACCTCAAGGAACAGTTGCATGCACTTAAGCGCTTTGAAAACTATTATGTTCTCTAATAAAAAACACAATAACAACGTAGCCGTGTATGTGGCGCGATCTATTGGGTATTGTTCAAAATACTTAGACTAGGCATCTTCCCCCCAATTACTTTATTCCATGCTATGAGAATTTCATCGATAAAGAAAGTTTCATTAGAGCACACCAATAAAAAACAATTAATTTATTAAATAATCACATTGCTAGTAACTACCATTTTAATTTGCCTGAATATGTTACTCACATTGGCTATTATATTAGCTGTGTGATGACCTTCCACTTTAACTGTTGATAGTAAAGGAGCAATTAATTTTCCCTCATGTACAAAGTGACAGGTGATTGCTAGAATGCCTTCAGTAGCAACCACATATCCGTGGTCAATGAAATATATTTTGCCTTATTCACTGCCTCTTGTAGTTTTTCTTTGATATCATTGTAATATTCTGGGATCAACTTATTCTTCAAATGTGTTGTCGAGACTATTTACTATCCAAGGCTTTCACAAAAGCTTGAAAACCTGAAGGTTCTCCTTTTCTGAATGGTTCCAGATCTGCAATCATTTTTACATAGAGTTTGTCAAGCATTTTTTTTTCTGAGACCCCTCTAAATAATAATATTCCATGTTCATATAGTCTCTCATAGATATGCGTTTTTTAATAGAACCATTATCACAGGCAAGAACAGAAGTGCCCGCTTCAGGCTCTTCATTGTTGTTATGGAATTCTTGGGGATGCTTTCGTTTCAAATGATCCCTCATGTTGGTGGTGTTACCACTAATTTTGTAGGTGTGGCTACAAACTTTGCAAGTAATGTAACCCGATTCACTTTTTTTAAAATACATCCAAACTTTAGATTTATCCATTTTGCAAAACGCAAACAGAGGTTAACCGGCTAACCTAAAATCTGGTATAGGTAAACATTGAAATTCGAATTCCCGGGAAATCCGACACTTGACATATGACAGTTTCGAATGAAAAAAGTCAAATATTCAACTTGTACATTAATCCAGAGTGCAATTTTCAAACAACATTCGTATACAAATTTGGATTGCTTTCTCTCTTCCACATACACTTAATCAGTTCAATAGTATCGATAGTTTCAGAAACTATCGATATGAAACGATAGTTTTTTACTATCGATACTGTCGATGTTTAGCTAGCACTATTGTGCGGAGCACTTGGATCGAAAAAAATTTCACGATATCCACTAAAACACTCACTTCACTTGTCCACTGTTGAATCTTGACCTAGAAAACAGATAAATTAGCGTTTCGACTTAAAAAAGTCGATGTTTTTGTACCTGTCGGCACAGAGCGAACAGTGTTTGTCCCTAGATCTAAAAAGATCTCAAGGAATCACTGTTCTGTTGAACAACTCAACACAATATAGCACAGTAGTGATTAACAATCACAATCACTGGTTTTAGCACTGAATTTGTACTTTTGTCGTTTAAAATTTTTGCGTGCTTTCGCATTCAAGACTTCGGTCGCAACTGTATGAGTTGTGATAATCGTTTTGATTAATGTATTTACGCATAATATGGTTGATACAAGTTAATACAAATAGAATATGAACCCCTCGGTATCTAATCGTATCTAATTCATCGAATATTCACATCATTTAAGTATGTATATAAAATATCCAAATTCATATAGGTACAATCATAAATTAAAAGCCTGATAATCTCGCTAATAATTTGGTCTAGAATAGGCGAATTAAAAGTTATTGTTTATCTGAAAATTATCAATTCTCATGTTCCTGAATATTGACATTTCGATCAATTATTTTCCCGAAATCAGCTCGTATTTCTCCATATTGCCTCGTATTTCCCGGCATTGCCCCGCATTTCCCGGCATTACCCCGTATTTCCAGATATTTCCTTGCATTGCCCCATATTTCCTGGTATTGCCTTGTATTTCCAAATATTGCCCCGCAATGCCTCGTATTTTTCAATATTTCCTGGCATTGCTCCATATTTCCTGATTTTGCCTCGCATTTCCCGATATTTCCTCGTATTTACCCTTGAGCGTACAAGAATTTACTCCGTGGCAATTTACCCCCTCGGTAACAACTCCATTGTGACATTATATGACCCTAAAAAATCAAATGTGAGCGTAACTCCATTGTGACAATATCTGTCCATAAAAAATCGAATGTGAGCGTAACGACTCCATTTTAAAAAATACAATATCGTTACAATAAAATGTTTTTTAAAGCAGCAATCACCTAATTCCCGACCTATCCTTGTTTCGTAATTAGCTGCGTCTCTTAATAAATTGGCAAATGTAACACACTTACGAAACTGGTCCAACACACTATTCCTGATTTCTGTCCAACTAGTTTTCACCTGAATGCAATCGTCATGCATTTCCCCAAAACGGTTTGAAATCAGTCGTCCCATTTGTATCGACTAGCCAAAGTTTCAACCTACTGGACCCACTCTTAGGCCGTAATGCCATTACGCGCAGGGTCAAAAATTGGCACCAAACACTCACCACCAGCGCGCACTTCACAAACAGTTTTGTTTTTAATGTCACTTAGTTCTTTTTCAAACGTTTTACCTCACGTTTTATCGACGATGATCCACTACTGTCCGAACTCGAAGAACTTGAGGTAGTACTTAAACTCAAACTACTACTACTTTGTCGACGGCGACGTTTTTCCTCACGTCCACGATCACGACTTTTTGGTTTTCCCATTTTTATCAATACTTTTTTTTTCGTTTAAATTAATGAAATAAAAAAAAATATAATAAAATGTTTCCAATTCCACCACTGCTTGTAAGAAATAACAATCTTAAAACGTAGTCAAAACTATCAATCTATTATAAAAATGCGTCTTTACCCTGCAGTATCGTACCAAAGACTGCCAAACTACCTACTATATCCCGCACCCCTCCGCGTCTTCTTATTTAAGGTACCCAGCAAAACAGATCTTTATGTTATTGTTATATCAAGTAACTCTTGTTTATGACTCCACCGATGGACCTTGTATACAGGGTGGATTAAAATCTATCTTATAAAATTAAATGTAAATTTTTTAGTTTACACATTAGGTAGGTAACTAGCAAAATGTAAGCCAGATCCTGTATTTCGCTACTTGAAGAGTAACTAACAAAAAAAATGTTTAGTACATTACCACCCTAATGAGTTTCTGGCACTGCACTGTGTTTGCTTTAATACTTTAGAGCAGAGGCGTCTAAACTCTTTGCTGCGAGGGCCAGTTTGGTATTTATATTCAATAGCGGGGGCCAAGCATTGTAAATATGTGAATTAAAAAACCTTATTACAAGTAAAGCAGCATTAAATTTTATTTTTTATAGTAAATTACAGATATAACAATACTAAACAAACATGTCTAAATTATATTATTATAAAATTATTTTATGCAATTTTTAATGGGAATGGTGGAACTGGGTTTTTTCCTGGAGAGTTTCTTCAAAGTTGGGATTTAAATCGGAAACACCAATTATTAGCAATGATTGCAAATGATCATCCGATAAATTTGCCCTATATTTAGATTTCAGATACTTCATCCTGGAAAAAGTTTGTTCGCACATATAGGTAGTGCCATACATAGAAATAAATTTACCAGCCAATTGCTTTAAATTTGGAAACTCTTTTGCGTCCAAAAATTTGTAAAAATCGATCAAGTTTCCTTCCTTGTATTTGTTATTGATTTTATCGCTAGCTTGAAGATCAATTATTTCCATTTGAAACTGACTTGAAACGTCTCCAACGTTGCAGCCGTATGGATTTTGAAACAGCCGAATTTCCCTTGAATTTATGTCAAGATCAGAAAAACGCTTTTGAAATTCTAGTTTTAAATCCGCGATTACTTTTACTGCAAATATGGTGGGAAATCTTTCGTCACTTTCTGTACTCAATTTTTCACAGCACGTGAAATGGGAAAAATTACATTCATTCATATGACTTTCGAGCAATATCAGCTTGGCTCTGAATGCTTTGATTTGCTCGAATAAATCACAAATTAAGTTGTTTTTACCTTTGAGCTTTAAATTCAAGTTATTTACGTGTGTCACGACATCTGCAAAAATTGCCAACTTCCAGAGCCACTCTGCATCCGATAAAAGCGGTTCAGGGTGATTCTTTTCCGCAAGAAAAATTTTAATTTCCTTTCTAAGCTTGAAGAACTGCAATAACACTTTTCCAAAGCTAAGCCATCGAACTGCTGTATAATAGGACAAGTCAAAAGACTCAGCTTCAATTTCTTCGAGGAAAGATCAAAATTGGCAATGATTGAGTGCACGTGATCGAATAAAGTTTACGACAGAAACAACTGGTTTCAAAACGCAGCTCATGTCGACATGTTTTACACATAGGGCTTGTTGGTGTATAATACAGTGCAGAAAAATTGGTACTGTTGCTCCTGCGCTTTCACAAGCTTTTCTTATTAGCCCAACCACCCCAATATTTGCTCCAGACATGTTTCTTCCTCTTTTAATTGTCACACCTTGGAGTCGATTCCAGTCCAAGTTATATTTGGTCAACGTCTGTTGTAGTTCCTTAAAAATATTTGCTCCAGTTGTAGTGCCATACATGCTGTTAACCGATGATAATTCTTGGGTGACATTAAGATCGTCGTCAACTCCACGAACAAATTCTAAAAGTTGTGAGGTGTCACTAACGTCGGTCGATTCATCCATCGCGATAGAATAGTGAGTGAAACGCTGTGCTTTCCCAGAAATCTGGTGGAGTATATTATTGCCAATATCGTCAATTCGACGAGCAACAGTATTGCGGGAAAGACTTATCGTTTCGAAAGTTTCACCTTTTCCGGACATAATACCCCAACAGCTTCCATCATACACTCTTTAACGATGATTCCATCCATAAAGGGTTTCCCTTTTTTCGCCAACAAATAAGCAACTTTCATGCTAACCAAAGTCAATGATTCATTTTCCTAATTTGCCTTCCTAAATAAATTTTGCTGTCGACGTAAATTGTATTTCTTCATTACAGCAACAGTGTCATTGCAAATTACACATATAGCTTTGCCATTCTTTGACTGCGATTGTACAAAGAAATATTTAAATCCCCATTCTTCTTTAAAAACGCGGCACTCCTCATCTACTTTTCTTCTTTTTGTTTCCATGTTCAACTTTAAAAAATAATATTAACATAATAATTAAGTTATAATATATTAAATATAAATCTAAACATACCAATTTACAATATATCAACTGTAAAGAATGTAAATAAGCTCCGCGGCCGACGAATTTTTGGTTTGTCGTGGACAATCTCGTAGCTTTGCAGGCACTGCAGTTGAGTGCAGTCTGCCGCTCCGCGCCGCCTACGTACAGTCAGAGTACAAAATCATTCATGTAGTCGAGCGGCCGAGTCGCATCGCCGACTACCGAAAAAACTTGAATACCAGACTGTACTTTTTCGAGCGTGATACCGTGCTCATTCTAAAGCCGGCCACTCACGTTCCGGTAGACCTGTGCAGGTACACCTGTGCATGCGAAACTGTGCAGGTATACCGGAGACCTAAAAAGTCCACACACGCTAAGGTGAAATTCTAGATTTTAGTTATAGTTTGATGATGGCATCGAAAGATGACGACGCATTGGCAGTTCTGGGCCTCGTATTAGTTATAAATAAACGTGCGAAACCCAAAAAAAAACGGTAAAAATGGTGCAGATTGGTTACTAAAGCGAAAAAGTTAGTCATGTTAATTTATTGAACAAGTTGAAATTTGAACCCAAGGATTTCCAAAACTATTTTCGAATGGACAAGGAAACTTACTTTAAATTACTGTCTATGGTTGGTCCCCTTTTATTACAAAGAAGGAAACAGTAATGAGAAATTGCATTTCACCTCATCAGAGATAAAGTGTAACTTAAAGATTCCTAGCCACAGGAAGAAGTTATGAAGACATGAAATACTCCGCAATTATTTCCCCTCAAGCTCTTGGGAAAATAATTCCTGAAACATGGCTGCTTTGTACAAAGCTCTTTGTGCAAGATACTTAAAGGTAAGCTAATTAGACAAAAAAGTATTATTCAGCATTTATTCATAATCATAGTTGTAATAATATTAAATGTTACTTCTAAAGTTTGTAAAATAAGTAGCAGCATCTCCTGTGCTAGACTCCAAAAGCACTAAATCTTCAGAAGGTTGTTGGTTTTCTTGAAATCGAGAACCATGTTGTGGGGGACTGATCGGAGAAAACTGCTGGGATTGAGAATGCTGAAAAGTGTGTTGTGGGTTTGGCTGATGTTGTGCTATTTCTGATTGGTTGTATTGCATATAATTTTCACTTGGACTTGGAGCAGGGGTCATAATAAGGCTAGAACTGGAAGAATGAGATGAGGGACACGGAACTGAGTGGCGTGAAAACATAGCTGGCAGATGTTGCTGCATATTACGAATTCTTGCGTCAGATGTTTCCTGCATGTTAAGGCATGTATGTTGTAGTGTAAGGTTACCAAGTTCGGCCTCGAATATAACATCGTTAATTAGTTTTTCTGCAATTGGGCTTTGTCTTTTGTCCACGTCCCTAAGTTTTATGGCAACACTTTTTCCAAAAATATCAAAACGGTCGTCTTGTATTTGTGGACGCTTGAAGTGTTCTTGCACAGTCGTCAAAACATCATTGGTCAAAGAATCTTGGTTTCGTTTGCCTGGTCTGGCTTTCGAAGTACCAGTGATACTTTTTCGTGAGGAACATGGAATATTTTCATTTTCTGTAAACGGACCGGCGTTGTCTGTTGTAGACGGTCCTTGGCGGGATGGAGAATCCGGGGCATCTTCAACATGCGAATTTTGAGTTTCTTGTATTGACCCAATCTGAAACAATAAAACATTAAAATGCCAGAACAGGTCAAAGAAAGCGGTAGAAATCTTCCGTATGTTTTTGTCGCAGAAGACGCTTTTGCTTTACGCACTGATGTGATGAAACCCTTTCGACAAGCAGACTTGAATTCACAAGAAAAAAAAAATTAAATACAGATTGTCTCGTGCAAGGCGTAGGCGTATAGTCGAAAATGCGTTTGGAATATTAGCTTCGAGATTTCGTATATTTCATACACAAATTAATTTATAGCCTGTGAATATTATTAAAATAGTAATGGCAGCAGTTGTGTTACACAATTTTCTCATCCAACATTCACCAAAATCTTATGCTCCACAAAGATGCGTTCACCAAGAAAATACTGTTGAAGGAACCGTCATCACCGATGGATACGAATCACAAAACTCTAACATGGAAAATTTAGAGCAACGAAAGCCGGGAAACATCAATGCTGCCGCAAAAAAACGTTAGAGACAATTTTATGCACTACTTTTGTGGCGAGGGCAAAGTATCATGACAAAATGATTTTATTAATTAAATTGTTTATTTTTTTGGTAATATATACCCTAATAATAATTTACTAAATAAAGTAAACATGTGCTAAAATATATAGTAAATACATAAAAACTGCTACATCTTTTATTAACTTACCTCAGAGAAATCTTCCTCATCTGGATCCAAGTTCGATACGGAAGTTCTTGGCGTTTCTTGGTCACCAAGAAAGTCAAATAAATGGTAGTACCACAGCTTAGGATGGTACACTTCGTCAGCCGATGCTCCAGACTTAATAGAATCGTCATACTTCTTTTCTTTTCTAACGTTGCTTCGTAAATTATTATTTTTTTAACGACTGCATCTTTATTGGCTGTATGGTCTATTTATTTCAGCTTTTCTAGCAATTTTTTATAAGCAAGCCTCCCTTTTTCCACGATCGTGGTATTCTTTGCTCTTTATTCGCCATAGACAGGGCTCAAATTTATAAAGTTCCATAAACTCGGCTATTTCTCTACGTTGCTCTTCAGTACTCAACGCCATTTTATAACAGAATCTATTTACAAACACGTGCATGCAGCACAAAATTTGATAGAGAACTAAGACCTGTACAGGCCTGTCGGCACACACATTCCGGTCCGTCATACGACAGCAGTCTGCGCAGGTTGACCGAATCGATTTTCAATACTGCTCCGGTCGCCTGTACAGGTCCTTTGAACTGCACAGGTTTGCTCAAACACACTTTGCGATATACCTGCACAGGTCTACCGGAACGTGAGTGGCCGGCTATAAGAACATGGGAATGGGAACATGTATTATTGTTTCATATGTTTGGTTACTTACTTTGTTCATACATGTTATATAAGGTATTCCGTACTGCCATTTTGGTTCCCTCAGGTAAATCCTCTGTTTTTAGTTTTAATCGAGGTAGCTGACTAGGTGATGTTGGGAAAGTTGGAATATTCTCATTTTTTTTTAAGGGAACATACCGTTTTAACTAATATTTTCAGTGCAGTTGCCAGTCTCTAAAACATCTTTATTTAATTTACATATTCATTGTATTTAAATCAATTTTTTTTGTTTAATATTTTAAATTTATTTTTACCACTTTTTATTTGTATGATACTGTTAAAATGATTTTTTCGAGTACTTTTTTAGTTTTAAATCCTCTTTTAGATATTAACTTAAATTTTGAACATTTTAACATTTTCTACGCTAATTAACTAAAATAAATGTCAAATGTTTGAGACGTGTGTCGAACGTTACTTCCAAAAATAATTAAAACAACAATATTCATCCATTTCCTTTATTTAACTCAAAAATAAATTTTTTTTTAATTAGTTAACACATAATTAAAGTAGAATAGGCCCATTATCTGCAACATAAAAAAAAAACCCATGTCTCGCTCTCGTGGACCTCTATATATATACTGTAGGGGCCCACATCCCCTACACATAACATTGATGGAGGCGGGTTGCCTCCACGAGAAACCATCATAATTATGATGGGTTTAGCCTGTAAAAAAAATTTTATTTAAAATTTAATGTACTAAAATTGACACAAAGAATTTTTAATTTAGTAAAAAAATATCTAAAATGATTAAAACCTTATGTTAATACAAAAATTGGCATAAAAAAAGTTAGCTTAAGAAATTTTAGTTGGAAATTAAATTTATTGTTAAAACTACCAACACCAAAGTAAGATTGGTAGAAATAATTAGCAAATGGTTTTGTTTGCTTCCCTTACTCTGCTATATATGCGGTATTCTAATCTGTCTGTAAAACAATTTTAAATTGAAAACTAGTGTGTAAAAAATAACAAATTTGATTAAAAATCAGTATTATAAAAATTAAATAATTATGAAGCTCAGTTAATGAGAATTGTAAAATTAAATATAACTACTGCTGCATCAAAGATTTGTCTAGATCAGGGGTCTCTAAACTACGGCTCGAGGGCCACATCCGGCCCGCGGACAGATTTTGTCCGGCCCGCGGAGAGCTAGCATACTTAAAAACTCCTTTTAGAGAACATATTTTTTATAGCAAATTAAATTTAGTTTACTGAAATATTCTAATTTTATGTTGAATAATTATTAATGTGACATCTACATTGATATGGTCATGGGCTAACTACTCATAACATTGTTGTAGGCTTATTGTTATTGTTTTTGTGATAAGTTGGATAAAGAAACACAGAATTGTAATGAGTAAAGACATGTATAATATGCAGAAAATTTAACTTCAGTATATAATAACTAACAAATTATTGAAATGAATCCAACTAACATTTTATACATGAACCACTAATGAGATTTATGTAATTGAGATTTTCCACTGACAATAGTTTGTAGTTGTGGACTAATTTTACTTGTGCCAATTATTAAAAGAGATCTGTTATATATTCACTGCACTTTATCCCAAACCAAACCGGAACGTACGATCCTAAAATGTAAACTACTAACTCCTTTAGAGCATCAGATGGATTTTCTAAACTCACATATAACCGAAGAACCCTATTAGCACGCGTGAGCCATCTAGCGTGTGAAATCGGGCCAGGTTCTCGTTTAGACAAATCATTTGGAAAGTCTCCACTTTTTATTGCTTGAGATATGTCCAAAAGGTACTGCTGATCTTTACTCAACAGTTTTCTGTCTACTTGTGGTATATCACAATCAATGCGTTGAAAATCAACTACTGCAAGTTTTTCGCAACTGTTTAACATCTGACCAATTGATCCAGCAAATGATTTCGGGCCCGTTGTCGCACCATCCAAATGTTCGAAAAGGTGACGAAAAGGTAACTCAGCAAAATGAAGCAAATACACAGCATATTGCAAGGGCCGTCCAAGATGCACTTCTAGTTGTCTTATTGCACCACCCTGTATTCGTATTTGTACTATCACATCCTACAACATCTAGAGTCTTTAAGGAAATCTCATTTTCATTGAGGTATGACAAAATCGATTGTGCAATGTCTCGAGCTGATCCAGACTTGGGTGACACATGACCTAAGTAGTCAGATCCAGGTTCTTTTAGGATAACATAATGTTCCTTTTTTACTGTTCGACGAAAATGTTTGAATCCAACTTTCTCTATGGCTAGTGTATCATCCTTGCGTCCATTAAAATATATGCCATGTGCTTCAACTGATTTCTGCTTCTCCTTCTGCAATTCCATCCTAGAGCGGCTTTTCGCCCTTCTTATTTTGTATCGATCAACCACATTAGCAGTATCTGTTTCATTAACTAAACCAATATCTTCCAAAACACTTGATGCTATGGCAGCAGCTGCCCGATCTGATACATTATAGCGGTCACAGTGTAATGCAGTAGTTTTTAGCTTGATTTTCATCTGCCAAGGAGATTGTTTCTTTACTGAGATGCCAGCTTTGTACTCATCATCATTCTTATCAGGCACTTCAAAATCATTCAAGCTGCCCTCAGCTGTATTTAAATCATAATTATCCTCAATTTCAGTCTCTGTTGGTTTCGGAGATTGTATTTTTAGCTTATAACTTTGTCTTTCCAGCCTCTTGCTAAGCTTTTTCGTCTTCTTTTGGTCAATAGTGCCAATTTTTCCCATCCTGTAATTTCTCTGAAGATAGATAAACTTGTGTTCAATTACAGGGATTTTGTTGGGCTTTTCACACAAACAGTTGATTTGAATCGTACAATCACAAAGATCAGGTTTTTTTTTACAGGAACAATTTAAAGTCATTTCACACTTGCATGCTGAGACGTCAAACATTTGAGATGCTTAGCTTTTGAATGCATCAATTTTTTCTATGAACTTAGGTTTGCTTTTATCGCGGTTGTACGATTTCATGAGCTTAAGATACTTATCATAGAAAGATTTTATGATTTGAATAATCCTATGGCAAGTAACAGTAGGGATTGACGCTTTCTGGTAAATAAGCATTACTTTTTCAGCAACAGTGTAGCTGACAGCTGAGAAACTAACTTTAATGTTGTTAAGCTTACTTGCCAGCACAAACTGTTCTTCAAAACAACATCGAATCACATCTTCATAGCTGGGAATAATGTTCGGCGGCAATTCTCGTGGATCACCAAACACAGGGCAACGAAAAAACTGTCTAGTTATTTTCTTGGTCAATGATGTATCCATATCCATTTCGCTTTCAAACCTTAGCACAATTCACTAAAATTGCTTACTAAAATGTATAAAGATAAGTGGTGAAACACAAAGGCACTAGTCTCTAGGTCTTGGACTTGCTAACTGCTAAGTAACACTAAGGAGAAACAGCTGTGCCGTTCCAGTTTCACTAGCGCTGTTGTGTTTCGGTGACCGCCTGATGAATGAAAACAATTCTGAAAAATTAAAGTTTCAAAGAAATCGCCTACTACCGTGAACAGTAACCGATTCTAACTATTCTTATTTAGTTTCGATTGGTTGAGCGATCATACGATAAAGTGCAGGTTCAAAGATTGAAATGAAACTTAAAATTAATAACTTTATATCCTAACATAGCTATTTTCCCAACATGCTAAATGTGTCCAAAAAATGACAAATTTCGTTATAATTCAATATACTTGCGCGATCAGAATATGAACTCCCAGAGTCAAAATATTTTTCTTTACTGTTTTTCAATGCTTGAAGAATAAAAATTTTGCTATAGTGACTTAAAATAACAATAAAAAAAATTACAAAAAAAAATTAAGGAAAATTACGATTTTCACTAATTTTACGAAACTTTCAGCTGATTGCGCGATCGGAAGATAAAGTCCGATTTCAAAATTTTTTGTTTTGTTTTGCTTCTATATACATATCACAACTTTTCCGCACTATAGGAACTATAAATTCAAAACCTGAATTTTTTCGCACCACCCTACTGTGTAGTGCAAAAAACGCATAACCGTGAAATTCTTGTTCTGCCCTGCGCACGAATCGCAGAAAATAATTATGTGTTTTACTGTTGGGCTGAGAATACTATCAAAGAAATGTTTGAGCATTGAGCAAACGTCATCTGCTTCCTTTCGAGCGACACTTTCGTCGTACGTGTAAAATACTGAGGTAGAGTCAGACATCATATCTTCGAGAAGATACGTTGCAGGATTGGTTATCTTACATTTTGTGATTTTAAATAATTCCGTTGACCAATTGGGTGTATAACCTTTCTTAAAAACGTGTTTGGCTTTACTAATTCGTACAATGTCACCAACTTTAAATTTTCGAGGTCCTGCAATTTTCAAATGACTAAAATGTTTTAAAATATCTTGCTCGTTCGCTTTTAAAAATTGATCTATTGTGAAATATGGCGTTAGAAATTAAATTTTTTGTCCTGTAACGATCCTCGTATGAACTTACTAACTGCGAAAGCGTTTATTTTCTATTCTTTTGACGAACACCGCGTTGTTCGCGAGTTTAAACTGACTCTTTGCAAATGAACTGGTAGCTGTAGTCCTTAAACGAGTGTTCAGCTCGATATAGGGCTTTAACAATGCAGATTGTTTAAATCAAACTGGTGTGTGTGTGTGTTTTTTAATGTGACACGTGACGTTTACGTTTGACATACACACGTGACGTTGAACGTGACGTTGTGTTTACGTTTGACGTACACACGTGACGTTTAAGGTGACGCTTGACGTACTCACATGACGTTTAACGTGACGCTTGGCGTACTCACGTGACGTTTAACGTGACGGTCGACGTACTTTGCGTAATGCTGAATCTTTTGATGACGCTGCAAGACACTTTATTGCGTAATGCATGAAAAAAGGGAGCTTCGTTGCAAATGAACTGGTAGCTGTAGTCCTTAAACGAGTGTTCAGCTCGATATAGGGCTTCAACCATGCAGATTGTTTAAATCAAACTGGTGTGTGTGTGTGTTTTTTAATATGACACGTGACGTTTAAGGTGACGCTGTGTTTGCGTTTGACGTACACACGTGACGTTTAAGGTGACGCTTGACGTACTCACATGACGTTTAACGTGACGCTTGGCGTACTCACATAACGGTCGACGTACTTTGCGTAATGCTGAATCATTTGATTACGCTGCAAGACACTTAATTGCGTAATACATGAAAAATGGGAGCTTAAATAGTTCTTTTAACCAAGGTTTTTTTTTTGTTAAAAAGATATTTTTTTCAATAGTTCCAAAAGTTTTGCCAGTTCATGCGCCTCCCCGTATATATACCTATCTATATTATTTTCGCAGCGGCCAGCAAGCGCGTACGCATCCCGGATTGACACTACCTTTAGAGATATGTATCGTCTAAAAGCTGAATAAGGATCAAACTATTCATTTCTTTAACTAATGAGATGTGCTAGGGTGAAAAAAAAAATATTTATTTAAACTATAATGACCCAAAAGGAAGAGTACCGATAGTCCCAGGCAATAAATGTCATCATGAGGACTTAAGCTAATTTTTGTTTGTTTGATTCATGAGATTTAATAAAGATTATTGGGGTTTTTATTGTCATGGTTTCGATGTTTTACCGACGATCGGTACGATAATACATTATTACCGGAAATTGTTTTAAATACAATGAACTACTTGCATTATTGTTCTTGGTCGTTGGTACTCTTGAGATTTTATTACATACATAAAGTCACACCTTTTTTCCATGGGGGTAGGCAGAGACCACTTCCTTTCACTTCCGCTACGGTTCTTACACACATCTTTTGCTTCCTCTACTTTCATCAGTGCTCTCATACATGCTCGTCGGTTGTTGGTACTCTTGACCTGGCCATTCCTCAAAACAATGTTGATCTGATCAAGATATGTTCTCCGAGGTCGACCGACTTGTCCATTCACACTCGCTTTATAAATTTGTTTCGTCAATCTTCCTTCATCCATCCTTTTAACGTGTCCAAACCATCTAAGCATTCCTTTATCTATCTTTGTAACCACATCTTTTACACCACAGCGTTCTCTTATCTCACTATTCTTTACCTTATCCAACCGAGTCACTCCGGCTTTACTTCTCAGACTACTCATCTCCGCAGTATTAATCCTATTTTCATGCTTCTTCTGCCAAACCCAACATTCACTACCATACATAAGTGTAGGAACCAACACACTATGCACAGCCAGACGTGTCTTTTTTGACACTTTCTGGCTATTCATAAAGCTATGCAGTGCCCCATTCATTCGTCTTCCTGCCAACACCATTCGCTCAATGTCACTGTCATACTTTTCATCTCTCGTAAACTTTGAATTTATTAAAAAAATTTATTTTTAAAAAATATTATTGGGGGTTTTATTGTCATCGTTTCGATGTTTTACCGACGATCGATACGATAATACATTATCACCGAAAATTGATTTTAATACAATGAATATGTGAATGAAATAAAGATTATGTATCGAAAATCTTGCTTCCCATATTTTCCAAAATTCCGTAATGACATTAAATAAAAACATAGTATTCAAATATAAGGGAAATTTGAAGACATATGTCTACAATGCCGTATGTAAACAATGGCAACAATGTCACTAATGGCAACAATGTCACCAATGGCTACAATGTCATATGTCAACAATGCTCTATGCAAACAATGGCGTCAACAATGCCGTATGTAAACAATCGCAACAATGTCATATGTCCACAATGTCATGTGTGTGTAAACAATGGCAGTCAACCATGCCGTATGTAAACAATGGCAACAATGTCATATGTAAACAACGGCAACAATGTCATATGTTAACAATGTCTACTAATGTGACATGTCACGTTGTTGTGCATGTGTGTATGTTTTCAAACGTACTCACGTGACGCTTGACATACTTTGCGTAACGTTGAATCGTTTGATGGGTCACATGCCAACATTCTTTAAGGACTTCTTGATTTGTGACATTCCCTGTACATGAACAAAAATATTCAACATGTGTGTGTGTTTTTAATGTGACACGTTACGTATAACGTGACACGTGACGTTTTACGTGACGCTTGTCGTACTCACGTGACATTTAACGTACTCACGTGACGTTTAACGTGACACTTGACGTACTTTAAGCAACGCTGAATCGTTTGATGGGTCGCAAACCAACATTCGTTAAGATCCTTTTGACTTCTTAATTTACGACATACCTCGTACTTATCCAAACATAATTTTTGAAAATACTGATCTTGTATTAGTAACAAATTGACGTGACGTTTTATTTTATTTTTAGTAAACACAACAGGTATAACTATGTAAAATGATCTCTTCTCTGTTTTATTTAATTCTAAAACATAGACGTTAACTGAAATTTTGTTTAGCTTCTCGAACATTAAAACTTGATTTAATTTAATCGGAATTTCCAACCCCTTTATATTTAGAACGGCGTATCTTAAGATTAGCGTATGGGAATTTTCATAAAAACAATTTTTCCCATGCCAACATTCGTTAAGGTTCTTTTGACTTCTTAATTTGTGACATACCCTGTACATGTACAACAATATCTTACACATTTTAACTGGGACTATGTGCGTGTGTAATTATTATCTCTGTCGCAATCAATATTACACCTCATTTAAGTATACGATAACAAAGTTATCTGGTAGCGCAGTTCAAGGTTATTTTTATCAAAAATGATGTCACAAATATATATTTGTATATCCAATCTTGCACGATAAAATTAATATGCGTAGTAGCTACATGGTATAGCTATCCGTTTAGTAAGTCAAAGGATTCAGGTTCGAACCTCCAAAAAACCAGCTTTTTTTTAACGCTTACGTCACACCACTTTTCAACGTGCTTACGGAATCCTCTTAATCGAGTCGATGGGGACAATACCGTATGTAAACAATGATGTTATATGTCAACAATGGCAACATGCCGTATGTCAACAATGTCATCTCCCCACTCCTGTCATATGCCAACAATGTCATATGTCAACAATGTCACAGGTCAACAATGTCATTTCCCCCACTCCTTCGCCCCCCACTTCGCCCCCTCTTCCCCCGCCACTCCCCCACTTTGCCCCCCACTCCATCTCCCACCACTTCCCCCACTCCTACCCCTACCACTTCCCCCACTCCTATCCCCACCACTTCTCCCACTCCTACCCCCACTCCTACCCCCACTCCTTTGTGCTTGAATTCCTGTTGTTTAACTACTCACGAGTTTCGACTTAGGATAGGTCACATAATTTTAGGCTATTTTATTACCTTATTCCCACATTTTTTGCTCTTCTCTTTGATAGAAAAATCTGTGGCTTTGCTAGCTTCGGCCGAACTTAGCAGAGCCATTTTTGATAAACAAAAAATTTTGGTGATTTGATGTAGCCAAATTGTATAGCTCATTTTAGGCTAATTTATTACCTCATTATTTTTTTTTTGCTCCCTTTCTTTATAGAAAAACCTGTGGCTTTGCTAGCTTCGGGCGAACTCAGCAGAGCCATTTTTTCAAAAATAACATTATTCTGCCATTCATTGTAGTGATATTTTAGTAGTGATTTTATGCTAATTAATTACCCATATTTCATTTTTTTGCTCCACACATTACAGGAAAAAATAAGATACATCGATTTTCGCCAAATCGATGATGCAATTATTTCAAATTATAATTTTTTGACGATTAAACTTGTCAAACCGATGATACGCATCCCTGGATCAATAGTTGGTTACAGTTGAAATCTGGTATTCAACCTTTTTTAAAAAAAACCTGTGGCTTTGCCGGCTTCGGGCGAACTTAGCAGAGCAATTTTTTTAAAAACAACATTTTTCTGCCATTCAATATAGTGATATTTTAGTAGTGATTTTACGCTAATTAATTACCCTAATTTCATTTTTTTGCTCCACGCATTACAGAAAAAAATAAGATACATCGATTTTCGGCAATTTGATGATGCAATTATTTCAAATTACAAATTTTTGACGATTTATCCAACTGTTGAATAAGTCTGAATATGTCCTTAATTGTTTTTATTCCAAGTCAATATTCTGCTGAGATATGCAGGCATAATAATAGGTTTCAGATGACGAAACGGACATTTTGTCGACGTTGGGCGCTTCTAGATTTTTGAGTATGAAGGGATATTTTAGGGAGGATCTGTATATTGTGTAGGATGTCATTGATATTTACGTTAGGCAGAAACTTTTGAAATTGAATATTACATGTTTCCATTCGAGAAATAAATGATTTTGTACGTGGAAGAGACCTGCAGATATGGATTATTCCCATTTTTTAATATCGGAATTTTAGTTTATGTTGCCATCGGAGAATGGAAAATCATATGTCTCGGGATTCCATTGCAAATATCTTGATTTGGTTTTAACTCGATCTGATGCTAATCCTCTCCAATTCACGATTTCTTGTAGTGCAGATATGGAGGCAGATATTGCTTCATCATTGGTTTGTCTATTAGATTTGTAATCATCACAAACTCCTTTATTTGTGATGTCTTTCAAAACGTGCATTTTTTCTTCGATGCACTGTTGCTGTTTCTTCAACTCGTGTTGCTTATTCAAACATATATCATCTTTCAATAATTTTGTGGAGGCATCAATCATTTTTATTTTTCCACTGAGATATTTCATGTAGTTCTCTACGAATACATCACCTCTCACAGGCTTCGGAAAAAGTTTGAAAACATGATTTTTTACCAAATTGAATTCTATTTCGGATGGAGCACTAGTCGCAGGATGCCTTCCAAATCCAAAACGATTTCGATAAATGGATGACCAGAGAGGTAGCCATTTCATATCACTTATCAGTCTATCAGCCAGCTCAGGAAAGTAATGTGCGTTATCTTCATCTCCATTTTCTGTTGTGGCTATATTCTCAGCCTGTAGATCTATATCTTTAGCCCATTTCGACCACTCATTGTGGTATTCAGTTGAATTGAATATCGTATCTCCTACTCGATCTCCTACATTCATATCTGAATTACCTTCAAGTTCGTCATTTTTCGGATCTAGAAACTGTTTCAATTTTTTTTTACGAGTTATCTTGCCCGTTTATCAATTTTCCATTTGTCTTACATCTAGCGATTATCAATATTGACAGCAGAATGTCTGCAGATGTTTCTACATCTTCGCATAATATCATTTGGCCGATGCAAGACAAATATAGAGCTTTTACAGCTTTGCTCTTGATATCCTTCAAAAAATTTACGTACATTTTGATGAAATGTGCAACATCCAAACGTACGTAACATTGTAGCTTGAGATGAATCAATGCGTTAGCATAATCCTCGATTGTCAAGAAACCTGTAAATGCTCTTACAATGGCAGTCAGAAGGGCTTTCGATGAATCGCAGACTATCTCTTTCGGAATAGGAATATTCATTCGACACCATTCACCTATCCAAAATGTAATGGCGTTTGTATTATGACTCTCACTGAGCATATGGAAAAGTGGGTAGTGATTGTGCTCAGTTGATGCCACGGCGTTGTATAGAAATATATTATTAGAAATAGTTTCATTCGGTTTCACAATTTTTCTGACTATTCCCCCCAGTGGCATCGATTGAAAGAGTAACATGTCCACTTCTCATCGTTGATCGATACACATGCAGGTTATGGGCCCAGTTCTGCATCTAGAATTCAAACTTGTATTTTATTGTCTGCTTTAGAGAAAAGTGTTTGACCATTCGATAGGAGGTGCATTCTACATCATCTTTGTAACTATTGAGAGACCTGGGGAGTATATCTATTGGTAATGTCTGGTTGGTGCCTGGTATGTATAAGTTTCCAAATATGTCTATCCTCATCAAGATTTCCCCAGTTGTTTAGTACTCAGATTTGTCAGTTAGTGTTAGTGCCCCGTAAACTGCTGTATCTCTTGGGTCTATGCCTATTATAACGTGGTGTCCCTTTCTTGTTTCTATGATTGCTTCGTGCTCCATTTCTGTGATGGTCTTTTTTCTGCTCATCATGAATGAGTGCCTTATATTTGCTGCTATTCTAGCTAATGTTTAGTTAGCTCTCTTTTCGATGTATAGTTGCAGCTTACACTTATTAAAGATCCCTCACTGTGGACGAATATTCCTTTTATGTCTCCAAATTTAAAATTGGTTGTTTGCTTCCCACTCTGATAAGGTATGTTGACTCCTGCCTCATTTTCTTTGTTTATTATTACTACCCTATTTACATGTGGGCAAGTGATGAATCCTTTCTGATTTACTTCAAGGTTGTCTTGTATTCCATACAACGCTCTACAATATTTTAACTCAATGTTATTGTATTTGGATAGTTGTCCTACCACATTTTTTAAGGGTGTTCCTTTTATCTTGAATTTTCCCATGACTTCTAAGACTTTTGTTTGATTCCACATTCCCTTTTTAGCTTCATATAATATTGTTCTTATTATGTTGGTTGTTGTTTCTTTGAGCTTTCTGTTATCTTTGTCTTTTGATTCGGCCTCTAGTGGGATGTTTGTTACCACCAAGTTATTGTAGCACATTGCGTGTTTATAGCTGGCTATTAAGTCATGTGATCCTGACAAGACAGGTAGATATCGAGTTTTCGGATCCATGCTATTCATCAGTACTCTGATTTGTGACATTTAGCTCATCCTGTCAACTATGTTTAGATCTATCAACATCTTCATCCTTGCTTTTAGGTCAGGAGTTATTCGAGCATCTGGTGTTGTCAGTTCTGGGAAGAGTGAGTTTCTGATTAATGGTTCGAGTAGATTTCTTTTGATGTCGGTCAATGTTGTGTTTGTAGCTATATTTCTCCTTTCAAGTATGGGTGGTCCAAATTTCAATGTTGCTTTGATCCAACACACAGAGTAATACTTTGATACCTCTTCTCGGTGTTTTTTGAATAGTATGTCTATAACTCCTTTTGTACCCTCATCAGGAATAGGGCTTTTTTTCTCCTACCTTGGGGACCTAAGTTAAGGTACTCTTTCGGAACGTCGAATTCTTTTGCTTTGTTGACATCAATACTTATTGGGTACTTCAACTCCATAGTAGACATTGTGCTCGCTAATGGGCTAGGATCCTTTTTTGATCTAGCTGATTTTTCAATTAGTCGTAGGTTCATCATTTGATATTTGTCTCAGAAATTAACTTTATTTCAATAAATTACAAATCTATATTTTTAGAAGTTGACAAATATTCAATAACAACGATTTCTTTTTTCATTCTGAATACAGGACGTCTTGATGAATTGCTTTTCCAACACTCCCCCTCAATTCAGCAGCGTGAACACCCAAATAAATGCTCATCTTTACAAAAGTGTCCATAGGTAAGGGCTTCGTCAGGATATCCGCTTTTTGTTTCTTGGATTCTATATATTCAACTTCAATCTCATGGTTGTTGTAGAGATCTCGCAGGAAATTGTATTTCACGTCTATATGTTTCAAACGCCTATGTTCCCATTTGCTAAGAAGATGAATGCAGGGTTGATTATCTTCATATATTCTGATTGGTTTCTTCACGTGTGTCTTCAAATCAGATAATATATTGGAAATCCATATCAATTCAGTGGCAGCATTTGCTAGAGCCACATATTCAGCTTCAGTCGATGATAGAGCAACTGTATTCTGTTTCTTTGTTGCCCAACAAACCGTTGACTCATATATTTGAAATAGATATCCAGTTGAAGACTTTCTGTCTTTACTTCCAGCCCAATCAGAATCAGCAAAACCGGTGATAAGAATGCTACCATTCAATGGAATAAAAAGTCCATAGTCGAAAGTGCCTTTTAAGTACCTCAAAATTCGCTGATATCTACTATAGAAATTCACAGAAAAACTGATATCTGGTCTTGTATTCAGCATAAGAAACATCAAGCATCCGATGAGTTCTCTGTAAGGTTTCTTTTCTATGATACATTCGGAGGAATGTTCAGCTTTTGCTTTTATTTCTTCCACTGAGTTCATGACTATTGGTGTTCTTGTTGGTTTGCACTCTTCCATTTGAAATCTGACTAACAAATTTCTGATATAGACTGGTTGACTCAAAAACATTCCATTTTTACTGCGATCGATTTTGATTCCCAGAAAATGCTTTAGTTCTCCCAAATCTTTTATGTTAAACTCGTTTTTCAATTTCACTTCTGACATTACCTGCCAAAATAATGTCATCCACAAAAAGTAGCAGAAAAATTTTGAAATCTTGTCCAAATTTTACGTAGAGACAACTATCACTTGCCGATCTTTCCAGTCCTATTTTATTAACGAAGTTATCGAATCTTGAATTCCAAGCTCGTGGGGCTTGCTTCAGTCCATACAGTGATTTTTGTAACTTGCACACCAAACTTCCATCTTTTTCGAAACCGTGAGGTTGTCTCATGTACACTTCCTCTGTGAGATTTCCATGGAGAAATGCAGGATGGTTGTCTTGTGAGAGTACCGAGCCGATAGCTGTGTTGGAAGCATCGGTAGTTAGGACGAAGGTTTTTGAAAAATCTGGGTATTGGAGAACTGGAGCGTTAGAAAGTAGTTGTTTACATTAATTAAAGCATTCTAAATAATAAGAGTTAGTAGGATCGATAATTGCTCCTTTTCGAGTACATCGAGAGAGTGGGGATGTTATTAACAACACTTTTCCAGCTGGTTTTCGTGGCAAAAAATAAAACTCCAACCAAATGGTAGCGTTGACATACGCCGATTTCTGTGACATGGTTATTTGGGAGAGAGGTGGCATTCCATCTAAGAATTCCTCCTTCTTATTTTTTCCTTTAAATATTGTCGCTTTCTCCCGGATTGACAGGTCATGCCGCTTGACAGAGGGAACACTGTCCGGAGGGGGAGGGGCTGGTGCGCTCCGAGCGTCCGCCTTACGGCGAATGCTCTTTGCGCGTTCGACGAGCTGCAATAGCTTGGCTTCCAGCTCCACCTCATCCGCCCAGTTCCCCTGGGCAAGACCCCTCAACTGATTAACCCAAGGCGAATCAGAGGCGGGTCGGAGTAGTTGATTGAATCAACCTCCTCGACTGTCATAGCTTTGACCCTATCGACGATGCTACGCTTAGTGATGGAGAGTTTCCCACAGAGAAACTTCCAACCCTTGCTATGTTCGAGCGAGCGGATCGCTTTTGAGATCTGTTTCTCCCGAACCGATTGTCGATTCGTGTCGTCAGCCTTCTTTTTCGAGGCTGCCGCCTGCGAGGACTTACCCTTTGAGGTGGAGGCCTTAGCAGAGGACCCTGCTGCAGTTACCTTCCTAAGGCGCGAAGGAGGTTGAACCTCCCTCGCGGCCACGGAAGCGAATGTGGTATTTCCTGGCGACAACTTCTGCCTGGGGACCAAAAGCCCCCCGAGGCAGCAGCTAGCGGAGCAAGCTGACAGAGTGCCCCCGAGAGGGTGCTAACTGTCCGCGATAGCTCAGTCGCCACCGACGGTGCCGGCGTGTATCTAACACGACGGGGGGTGGTTGATCTGAAGTGCATTTGCACCGCGATTAGGATACTTTCCCAATCAGCGGCGGATACACGGGCTGCCACACCCGGGTTTAAGCCTTTAGCGATCTGGCGGATTTCCGATATTTTGAGACTTAGTTCTTTGACCTGGGGTCTCCCCTGTCCCGCGGGTGATAAACTCACCTCCTGGGAGAGGGCCTAACCTGGTCCAGTGGTTTGCGTTTTCGAGTTATTGCTCGAACACTCAGCCATATTGAAAAATCTAAGCGGTCGCTACTGCTTAGAACGTCCCAAACGACCACCTTGTTAACCGAAGAAAAAATGAGAAACGCCTACATTTTTGAGATTATATTGTAGTTCCATGCATATTTTATCATCCAGTATTCAAGCAGTTCAAATAAACTTATTCGTCTTCAAAATATCACCATCAGAGTAAATCATTTAAAAAACTTTGAAATTACCACATATCTTTAAACCCAGTTTATAAATTTACACTTTTGTCTCAGGCTGTGGTAACGTGTTGGATGAAACAAGCTCAACTAATTTTATCATATATGTGGCACACACAAGCCCTCTATTGCTTTGTTCTTAAGTTATCGGTACTGGTCAGTCTATCCCGATGGTCGATCTCTCCTGGACTATATATATATATAAATATATATAGTCATTTTTTTGGCTTGTTTGCTGCTTTTACATGGTATGTTTGAAGTAGCTTTATCTTTATTTTTCTTAGCAACAATGTTCTCCTTATAAGCTTTTTAGTCAATTGGTCCTAAGGAGAATTTTGGTTTGTAGGTTTTGTGTTTATCATGTGTTTTGGTCAGGAGATCACAAAGATTGTCTGACCGCCAATGTTGTCCGTCAGCAATAAAGAATACCAACTAAAAGGCCTCCCACTGGTGGATGTCCTCAGGAGGGCGTATTATCGCCTTTCTTGTGGTGCCCAGTGGTGGACGAACTATTAGTTAGATTTAAAGAAGCTGGTCTCACGGAAGTTGGGCCAACGGTTAACCCGTCAAACCTGAAGGCTATGAAATTAGTAACTTAAATACTTCGCTTCAGTGAAGTACCTAGGCGTACACCTTGTTGCAAAATTGAAGTGGAGCGTACACTTCGAGGCAAAGAGGAATAAAACATATGCTTTACTGTGGGCAAAGCTATAAAAAAAACCTGGGGTTCAAAACCTGTGTCGCAAGCCTGTGGTTATATCAGGCGACCGTCACTAACGTACGCAGCAGTAGTCTGGTGGCCAAGTGTGGAAGGGGCCGGGGCTGTGAACCTGTTAAAAAGCCTACAAGCAAAATTCTTGCGGGCTGCAACGGGGGCAATAAGTACCGCTTCTACAGAGGGACTACAAATAGCCCTAAACGTACCACCTCTGGATCTCCTAAAAACAGATCGGGCCAGGAACACTGCATAGAGACTAAAGTGTCAAGGTGGGTGAGGGAGCAATGAAATTGGTCACACCAAGATCGAAGCACTCACAAACACCCCTTCACAATAAAATTGGACAAGATTCCAAAAAAGACCTTAATAGGAAAAAACTATAAAACAAAAATACCAACCAGAGAAGACTGGTTAGATTAAACACCATTGACCAGCACAGGAGTGAAACGATGGTACACTGACGGATCAGGGTACCAGGGACGCTACGGGGCAGGTGTGTTTGGAGCATCCTGCAACCACAGGGAAAGCATACCCCTGTGAAAATACGCCTCGGTCTTTCAGGTTAAGGTCTATGCCATTTTCAGGTGTGCTACGCACCATAAAATGACAGAGTGACCAACAGTGAGATTGATGTTCGCACTGACAGTCGCGTGGCTATTGGAGCCCTCGTAAGTTGCATCACAACATCATTGATCGTGTGGGACTGCAAGCAGGCACTCGCTGAGTTAGCGACTGCAAACAAGGTCAGTCTTACATGGGTTCCTGGGCACACGAAGATAAATGGCAACGAGGTAGCAGATGAACTGGCAAGACATGGGACCCTGGTAGTACCAAAAAGCTAGTTGGTCAGATTGCCATTGTCGAAGCGAAACATGAATTAAAACTAATCCTTGAGCAAGAACATATCGCTCAGTGGAATGCAAATACTGGCTGCAGAACATCATACAGCTGATGAAAAAAGCTCTCCAGAAGAGTGCAGACGCACTCTGGACGATAAACCGGAGTAGGCTAAGCAGCACACTTGGCCTGCTCTCTGGCCACATTGCACTAAGTGCGCACCTCTTCAAACTTAAGCTGGCGGCTGAGAAAAACTGCCGACAGTGCGGCGAAGAGGAAAAAAGCATTCTGTGTTACTACCCGATGCTAGCGGTGTACAGGTATCAAACCTGGGATCGCATGATAATGGATTTAAGTGATCTAAATGAGACAGGGCCAACAGAAATCCTGCGGTTTGCCAAAACCAGCGGACGGTAATTCTGATGCCCTGAAGACACGGCGACATAGGAACAAAAGATCTAGGTGATATAGGTGCCTATACCAATGGCCCAACCGCAAGATTGTAATGTACTTTTATTTTTTGCTTTATCCAATGAATATTTTTTAAGTTTATTTGCTAATAATAGAGTTTCAGCATCCTGAATTTCACGTATTTTCTTAATATAGTCTCACTTAATCAAATCGTTATTAGAATCAATAAAACTTCTTTCACACCAAATGCATTCCTGATTGGTATCTTCTTTTCTTTCAATAATGGATTGTCAAAATGAGTTTTTAAGTTGGATAAATCTATGAAGTCACATGCTAATTTTTTGAACCTAGTAAAATGTGCTTTAGGGACCATCGCAAGTCACTGATGAAAGTAAAATATCAATTTCAGCTAACCTGATTACTGCTTTCCTTACTATATTTGCTTTTTCATCTCTAGTAAGTGAATTAATGCAAAAATATGCTATTGGTAGTTTCCATGAAGAATTCAATGAAACAACCATCAATACCAATACTTTAAAAGCTTGCTGAGCCTCATAACCCTCCACTTTTTGTCTAATATCCACAAAGCCCCAATTCCTTTCACCATCAAAATGAATTTGCTTTTTGATGGACATTTCATCCAACACTAGGTTACAGATTACTTTTTTGTTTTTCAATTTCCTCTCCCCCAATTTGATTTTCAAGGCATCAAAATTTGTCTTATAAAAACTAGGCATGCAGTCAACAGTGCTGCACCATTTTTTCAATGTACTAGGGTGTGGTAAAGAAAGATTGAAAGTCTTTCTGATGTAATCGTAAGCTCTAGATGAATAAAAATGAAGGGTGATTGCAAATTTTCTCATTTTTTCTGGAGGTAGATTTGGATCCAACATTCGTCAGCATTCTTTGCAACATAGCATTTGGAATAACACCACAACTTTTTTCGAAACAGTCAATTGCAAAAGTAGAGAGCATATTTTTTTACTGCAAATTTTCACTTAGATTTCAAAGATATCACTTTTTTGTTGAGATTCTTCATAAATCGATTGGCTCTATATAATTTCATTTTCTGTGAGGTAATTTTATTTCAAGCCCCTTCCACATTTTTTCTTAACCTTTGAGGACTAGCACGGGAAAATATACAAAATGAGGGTATCATGACAGACCCTTTTAAATTTAAAAAGGAGAATATGAGTTTGGTTATTAGATATTTAGCATCAAAATACTTACTAATAATTATGTTCCACCTTGTTTTTTTTATCTTTTCAGCATAGAATTACTTCCTGTGAATTCATTAGAAAGGGGACGTTTATTGGTGTTTTTTTCTGATATATTCTCCACAATATCAAAACAAACACTCGTGATATTGGTTTTGTTAAGCATGGAAAATTAGAGACTTGTTAAGTTGAAGGTTTTGGAAATTCTCAGAGGATGATTTGCTTATGTTTATCCTTGGTTATCACGTCCAAGTTCAAAACAGATAGAGCATTCATCTTCAAGAAACGTTTTTAAATGGAGCTTATCCGAAAAGAAATCATGATGCAGCTATTTTTAGAGATTCTGAAATATATGAACAATTATAAAGAAACATAGTATTTTGAAATGGGCAATATGTTTTGTATGGAGATCAAGAATATGATATACGAGAACTGTTACTTGTTCCATACGCTAATCCTGTTACAGAGGAGCAGCAAAACTTTAATACAGCAATGAGTAGTCTTAGGGTCAGCGTGAAATGGGGTTTTCAAAAAGTGATCAGTAAGTTTGCTTTTATAGATTTAAAAAAAAATCAATAACTATTACAGGAAGTGGAGAATTTCCATAAAGTTGCAGTTTTATTAACGAACTATCATAGTTATCTGTACAGAAATCAGACATCTTTATTTTAATGTAATACCACCAACTTTGGAGGAATACTTTTAAAAGTTTTTACTAGAAATGTAATCAATAAAAATATATGTTTATATGTATTTGTTTCATTTCTTTCTGTTAACTTCTGTGAACTTTAAAAAGCACTGTTAAATAAATTGAAAACAAAACACTGTGATGCAAGTAAAGTCTGTGACTAGATTTTTCATGATTGCTGAAGTTTAAAAGGTCTTACAATTGGTATTATTGATTTGTATGTTATATTAAAACGGATGTTTCATAAAAAATTAAACAATTTAGTTATAAAGTTATATATATACATAAGTACACAACTTAAACTAGTATTAAGAAAATATCTACACAAACTAAACTTCATTGACACAAATTTACATAAAAAAATAAAACTTCGTCCTTAATCTATTTAAATTATTTTATGTGCAATAATTTTTCAATTAGTCTTTGCTGAAATTCAAAGTTTTGTTGGAGTTGCTTTCTTTCAGAGAGTTCCACTTCATGCCTTTCCCGTTCCATTTGCCACCTAACTTCTGCAAACAATTTCTGCTCATTTAAAACCAACCGCCTTTCTTCCAATGCAATTTTTCTTTCTAATTGCAATTTTTGATTTTGTATTTCTAGTTGTTTTTCTTGCTTATTGCTTAAGTAACAATTGCCCCTATTTTTAAATGGTAACGTTTGGCACGAATATGGAAAGGCACTTTAAGAAAAAAATTAATTGTAATATAGTAAGTTATACATACATATATATATATATATATATATATATATATATATATATATATATATATATATATATATCGGGGAACTTTTTATTTCAACCAAATTAATTATATTTCAATATCTGTAAAAAAATGAAAAATAATTAAATTTCAATATTTTTCAGGTCGTGATGTGCAAAAAAAATGGGCTAATTTAAGGACTTGCTTTCGTCGCGAATTAAACGCTCAAAAGAACACTAAGTCGGGGCAAGCTGCGAATAAAAGGCGTAAATATGTCCACTTTGAACAGTTATTATTTTTACTTCCATGCATGGAAAACCGACTTTCTGAAGGTAACCTGGAAGAGGAAAATTCTCTATCAAATGATGACGATGATGATCAAGCTGGTTCATCCACTCCCACCCCTATTCGTCAGCGGAAAAAGAGACCTAATGTACCGAAGCAGACAGACGTGGATGAAGCATTATTAAAGGCATTAAATGAGCCTAATACTGATGAAGATGTGAACTTTGCTTTGTCACTGGTCCCTTCACTCCAAAGTTTAACCGCAGAAGAAAAACTTGATGCTAAAATAAGTATTCTTAACGTTTTTAAACAGATAAGATTAGCTAGGTGCGTTCAGTCTACGCCAACATGTACGTACAACAGAGTTCAGCAACCCTTGTACTCTTTTCCAATTTCGCAACCGACAACCATTCAAAAATGTCATTACCTGGCAACTCCAACGATTTTTCAGATGAATCTCAAATATATGACTTGTAAATAACTTAATTTCTCAAAACGCCGAATTTTGTAATATTAATTCTAATAAAAATAGTTGAAAAGTATTTGTGGTTTATCATACCTTATCGTAACGCTCAATCTCTCCTCCACAGGTATAGAAAGTCTTAAATTTGTATCCTCCTTCGCTATTGCTGGTCCAATTAGCTTGACAAGTTCATTGAAGCTTTTAATGCTCATTCGATAATAGGCGAAAAATTTTTTCGGGTAATCAAGTAATTTGGAATGCATAGTGTAAAATTTTCCACTAACTAATCTATCACTGAGAATGGGATGCACCCAATACTCTCGGAATCACTTCTTGATTATCCTCCTCCGGAGTATGATGAGAGCAATAATTTTTCTGGACAATATTTTCATTGTGTGACCGCTTCAACAGTCAGTTACAAACTAGTTCGAGAATAGTCGGCCGGCTGTTGGATAGTCTGCGCCCTGTTCACCAACCAAACTGTTTAGTTGGCTCGGTGTGCGCACTTTCAGCCCAACCCGACTAAACTATCGGCCGATAAAAAGTCTGCAGTCTGCGGGGGCCCTTAGTTATTCATTTTATTCACATTTGGGGCATAAATTAAAAAGTTCTATTTAAAAACAATATATTGCTTGCCTAAAATTGTTCTCTTAGGAATAGCCTTTATTGTTGGGTTAAAGAAATCTTCTGTAGCAGGATCGTCATCAAAATGTTTTATGTCTTGGTTTTCTTCAACCACATTATCATTATTACTTTCAACAACTTCCTCAATTATAACATTATGTTCTCTAGAATAAATGTTTATTGTAGCAAGTTAATTTACGTTTTTCATTTATTTCTAAATATTTACTGCTTATACATAATAGCTTAGATTACTTAAATATACATATAATGCAGCTACTTACTATCATAACCATGATCATCGCTTGTTGCCCAGAGATCCCTGTCTAACTACCCTTTCACCGAAGAATCCATCTTATCGCATTCTTCTTTATTAATATGGCTAAATTGCTGCATTAAATCGCATATATTTTGCAACAAATCTTCCTTTCCTGTATAAATTTATTTAATGCCCGAACTAAAATGAACATGCAACTGTCACCTATTAAATAATTAAGCAAGTAATTATGTACTTTGTGAAAATTATGTGGATAACTAAACTTATTTAGCTCTATTCGTCCTCTCTTCCTTGATCCATTTGAGGACAAGACTGTTTTCATGACTTTTTATGTCCCTCAATGCAAAAAATTTGCCAGTAGTCGAATTTCAATTTTGTTGCACATTTTTCTAACGAGCTGGATTTTCCAATGGATTGCAACTAACGATTTCTCGTAACAATATTAAAATATTGTTTTGAGCAAATCTAACTCGTTTTAGATTTTCCATAACGAAATTAACAAAATTAACATGAATATAATTTCAACGTTATAATTTACAAAGAGTAGGTGTACTAACAAACCTTTTATCCTTGTAATTTATCAGATCTCCTTCTTACAAAATTATTACTTATTACGAAACAATAACATAAAACACCAAATATATACGAGGGCGGTTTGATAAGTCAGTGACTTTTTGAATAAAACAAATTTTTTTCCGCAAATAAACATTTTATTTTTCTACATAATCACCTTCTAGCTCGATACATTTAGTCCAGCGTTTTTCTAATTTTTTTATTCCCTCCAAATAATAGGTTTTTTCAAAGCTCTCAAAATACGCGTTTATTTCGGTAATGACTTCTTCATTCGACTCAAATCTCTTACCGCACAGCCATTTATTTAGGTTTGGAAACAGAAAATAGTCGCAGGGGGCTAATTTTGGATTTTGGCCATCGTGACTAGACAAGTGGAATGGAATGGAACAGCACTTTCTTCTTCTCAGCCAAATGCGGCCGTTTTTGCTTCAAATCAACGTTGAATCTGTTCAAAAGCTTTGAATAATATTCGCCGGTGATCGTTTTACCTTTCTTGAGGTAATCGATGTGAATGACACCGCGTACATCCCAAAAAAACTGTGGCCATGACCTTGTTGGCTGACAGACTCTGTTTAGTCTTCTTTGGTCGACGTTCACCCCGAGCAACCCACTGTTTCGATTGTTCCTTGCTCTCTGGCGTGTTGTGATGGATCCATGTTTCATCCACAGTAACAAAACGGCGCAAAAATTCGTTCGGATTACGGCTGAACATCGCTAAACACTCTTGAAGTGGTCACACGATTGCTCTTATGGTCGAGTGTGAGCAATCGCGGCACCCATCTCGCAGAGAGTTTTTTCATGTCCAAATATTCGTGTAAAATATGATGTACCCGTTCAGTTGAGATACACCTACAGCATGAGCCATCTCACGCACTTTCATTCTCCGATCATCCCAATATCATTTCATGGATTTTATCGACATTTTCCGGCGTGATCACTTCTTTTGGGCAACCTGGACGTTCGGCATCACTAGTGCTGGTACGACCACAACGGAACTCTGTAAACCACTTTTTAACCATTAAAATTGATGGTTCCGAGTCCCCATAGTATTTTTTAAGTCTTTCCTTAGTTTCAGTGATGGATTTTTTACGTAAAAAGTAATGCTTAATCAGCACACGAAATTCACTTTTTTCCATTTTCGTAAAAATTCACGAGGTTGTCTGCTTTGAACGACTAACAAACACCAACTGCACGACGTAGCTTGCTCAAAATTAGAAAGTTGCCCGCCGATAGATTATAGTTGACGGCAGCACTGTTGCATTTGGAGTAACTGCGCGGGAAATTCAAAAAGTCACTGACTTATCAAACTGCCCTCGTAAAAAATTTTGTTTACTGTTGCAAATGCGTAAATGTCATTGTAAGGCATACCTTATATCCCAGATAATGTGCAACTCTCTATTTATTAAAAAATTATCTCCTACCTACCTAATTATTACAACAAAAAGTATATAAACACTGCAATTAAGCTTAACAAAGACAAAATTAGACAGTTTTAAATTCCATTTTTTAAACTTACCTAAACAGCAGTATTCCCTTATTTCTTTTTTATTTTCCTTATTTTTCTAATTATCAATATTTTTTGTAAAATTTTTAGAAGTTAAACATAATGGTTGTTGCAACCATTCCAATTCATCTTCACTTTTAATTAACGGCTAATCACATTTTTCGTGTAACAATTTAGTTTTAATATTTTTAACATCCTTCACCTCCTTCTTAACAGCATTATGATTATTTCTACTCCGGTTCATCGTCCAGAGTGCGTCTGCCCTCTTTTGGAGAGGTTTTTTTATTAGCTGTCTTGATGTTCTGCAGCCAGTATTTGCATTCCACTGAGCGGTATGTTCTTGCTTAAGGATTAGTTTTAATTCATGTTTCGCTTCGGCAATTGGCAATACGACAAACTGGCTACTTGGTTCCACCGGGGTCCCATTTTTTTCCAGTTTATCGGCTACCTCATTGCCGTTTACTCCTGTGTGCCCAGAAACCCATGTGAGAGTGACCTTGTTTGCAGTTGCTAACTCAGTGAGGGCCTGCATGCAGTCCCACACCACCGATGATATTGTGGTGCAAATTACGAGGGCTCCAATGGCCGCGCGACTGTCAGTGTGTATATCAATCTCACTGTTGGTCACTCTGTTTTCTATCAGGTGCGTGGAACACCTGAGTATGGCATAGACCTCTGCCTGGAAGACCTAGCTGTATTTCCCCAGCGGTATGCTTTCCCTGTGGTTACAGAATGCTTCAAATACACCTGCTCCGTAGCGTCCCTGGTACCCTGATCCGTCAGTGTACCATCGTTTTACTCCTGTGCTGGTCAATGGTGTTTTATTTAACCAATCTTCTCTGGTTGGTATTTTTGTTTTATAGTTTTTTCTTATTAAGTTTATTTTCGGAATCATATCCAATTTAATTGTGAAGGGGTGTTTGTGGACGGCCTCGATCTTGGTGTGACCAATCACGTTGTTCCTCCACCCACCCTGACACTTTAGTCTGTATGCAGTGTTCCTGGCCCGATCTTTTATCAGGAGATCCAAAGGTGCTACGTAAGGTTTATTTGTAGTCCCTCTGTAGTGGCGGTGCTCATTGCCCCGTTGAACGTGTAATGTGCTAAAAATATATAAGACAGCAGCAAAGGTTTTCTGGTAGAGTGTCAAGTTATTCTCTTTGGATCATATATGTGTAGCCAACTTCTGACATATATTAAATCTCTAAAAGTTTAAATTTAATTGGAAAATACTTATATAAATCAAAAGCTAGATTTACTTAAACAAATCTTAATAAGATATATGCTTTTTATTGGTAGGATCTTCACAATATTTCAAGATACAAAATTTCAACACTTGAGAGCACAATGGCGTCTCATGTCCTGAAATGCTATAAAAAAATTATCTTTAATCACTAGCTAAATTTTTAAAACAAAATCGGAAAGTATAAAATTTCTATTTACAACTTTGCAAATTTAAATCTTACCTTTTCTCGTCAATAGAAAGGTATTTTAAAGCCGCAGCAAAGATTTACGTCTTCTCCTAAGGAAGAATCTTCGACGAAAGAGACTTTAAAGGGCACACGCCAAAGGAAAGAAAACACTTTCCTTCTATAAACTCGCTTTCACAAAAAGCAAAAGTCAAAAGATACTCCAGTCATCACGTGCCATCATTTCCAAAAAAATCCAAATTGCTTGTATAGGGCACACATCAACGGAACCAAGCTTCTTTCCATAAAGGGCACACGCCAAAGGAAAACAATCACTTGTTTTCCCGGAAACTTGCTTTCTCAGAAAGAAAAATCGAAATTAAAAATCGCCAATTGATATCAGCGCAAAACCCAACATTCGTCACTGGCAGAAGCCAGCGACCAAAGAGAACCTAACTTTTAAAATTCACATTTCATCAACTCTTATCAAACGAAAAAATCAAAATAATTGCCGGTTAACGACTTATGTCATATTTATTTAAATTCGTCTAATTATTACTACTGTTTAGTCCGCTACGACGAACCGATGATTTAACCCGGTACGACAAACCGATGTTTTTTGTGTTTCAATTCGAAAGACCAATGTTCGTGTTACTAATCCGTTTCGGCGGATTAGATTTTGCATTGTGTTTTTTCCGCGTATCTTTGTGATTTGATTTTTAAGTACAATAAATGCATATATTGAAACTGCGTATATTTACACTATATACAATACATTTAATTTGTTGGTATAAACCCAAAAACTATGATGTATGATGTCAAATGCTCGGAAGCTAAATGTAATGTTAAAGATTCGGAAACTGAATGTTTAGTGCTCGAAAGCTGATGTGCACTGTTGAACGTTTAGAAACTGAAAATTTAGTGCTCGAAAGCCGATGTGGACTTTTGAACGTCTAGAAACTGAAATGAATACGTGTTAAATGCTTGGGAACTAAATTTTTACTTAATGCCAGATGTGTCGTAGGCAACACTAAAGGAATTTTTCTAAAACCATAGACTCTTACCTTGATGGTAGGTGCGAAATGGCCTGTACCACATCTGTATTTTAGTACAAAATCCATCAGTCATAAAACATAGCCGGCGTGCCGAAATAGGTCCTTTAAAAGTGCAATAAAATATCATAAACATAAAATCCCAAACATACTCCCCTCCATTGAAGGGACCCTTCAATAAAAAATTTAAATAAACGATACATACATAAACTTTAATTAAACGATTTTACAAAACATGGAAACAAAGAATTAAAATCATGAAAAAATATAAAATAAAATTAAAATGTCTTAACACATCGGCAGTCTTGCGATCCTAGTCACTGTTCGTTTTATAGAATCAGTTATTGTTTTTACCGTAACCACTCTAGTTTTTCCATCACTACCGGGATGTAGACAGGTGATTCTCCACAAGAGGTGGTAAATTTTCGTCTTGTATTAATACTAAGTCACCTGGTTTTAAAATATTTTGATCATTCTTGTTCCATTTACTTCTACGTTGTAGATTACATAGATACTCTTTGGACCACCGTCTCCAAAAATGTTGACAAGTTGTTGAACTCGTTCATACCTATTAACTAGCTTTACCGTTAAATTTTCGAAATCAGCTTGTGGTGCTGCTTGAAGTTATTCGCTGATTAAAAAATGGCCTGGCGTTAGGGGAGTCGGATCGTTTATGTCATTTGATATAGGACAAAGTGGACATGCAAGCTTCTATCTGTGTAAAAACAGCGTATAACTCCTTAAAAGTAAGTGAAGCGTTACCGACTACCTTAACTATATGCCGTTTAGCTGCTTTAATTGCAGCTTCTCACAAACCCCCAAAATGTGGAGCTCGCGGTGGTATAAAATGCCACTTAGTGAATTGTTTATTTAAAATTTTTTGAATTTCTTCGTTATGAATTTTATCTTTAAGTAAGCGTTTTAATTGTCTGTCAGCTCCAACAAAATTAGTACCATTATCTGAATATATTTCAGCACAATTACCTCTACTTTCCGTCATACGTCGTAAAGCTGCTATAAATGCTAAATAGGCCTTGCGCAGTGCGGATTTTCTCAGTTTTTCGTTAACAAAAAATGGACCCGCGTAGTTCACACCGCACAGACAAAAAGGACGAGTCTGTGTTAGCCGCGCGGATAGTAAATCGCCCATCAACGGTGGGATAAATTTGGGTTTCGCCTTAAAACACATGAAGCAATTGTGAATAATTTTTTTTATTGAATTACGGCGAGACAACGGCCAGTAATGTGGTCTTACAACTGCTAAAACGGATTGGGTTCCTGCATGGAGCGTGTATGTGAGTTTCTGTTAATATCATAGCAGTAATCTTATGTTTTGCAGGTAAAATAATGGGATAGCGCTGTGCGAATGAAACAGGTGCGTTTTTTATTTTACCACCCACTCTCACAACACTGTGATTGTCTAAAAAGGGTTTTAAATTCAGAAGCTTGCTTGATGAATGCAATGACCTTGTTTTGTTTAATGAATGAATTTTCTTTTCAAATTCTATAGATTGTACTGCCCTTAAGATTACTGTTGCCGCATTTGTTATTTTTTCAACCGTAAGAACACCTATTTGACGGTTTCCTTTTAGGGGTTGCCTTGCATTTTTTATAAATCTTAAACAGTATGCAGTTAAGTAGTTAAAAAACAGGAATTCAAGCGCAAAGGAGTGGGGGAAGTGGTGGGGGTAGTAGTGTTGGTGGAGGAGTGGGGGGCAAAGTGGGGAAAGTGACAGGAGAAGGAGTGGGGGAAATGACATTGTTGACATATGACATTGTTGACATATGACATTGTTGGCATATGACAGGAGTGGGGAGATGACATTGTTGACATATGACATTGTTGCCATTGTTTACATACGGCATTGTTGACATACGGCATGTTGCCATTGTTGACATATAACATCATTGTTTACATACGGTATTGTCCCCATCGACTCGATTAAGAGGGTTCTGTAAGCACGTTGAAAAGTGTTGTTACGTAAGCGTTGAAAAAAACTTGGTTTTTCGGAGATTCGAACCTGAACCCTTTGACTTACTTAACAGATAGCTATACGATTCAGATAACTCGCATATTAATTTTATCGTGTTAGATTGGATATACAAATATATATTTGTGACATCATTTTTATTAAAAATAACCTTGAACTACCAAATAATGGTCGAAAATGTTTGGTGTGACGTAAGCGTTGAAAAAAAGCTGGTTTTTTGGAGATTCGAACCTGAATCCTTTGACTTACTAAACAGATAGCTATACCATGTAGCTACTACGCATAATAATTTTATCGTGCAAGATTGGATATACAAATATATAATTGTGACATCATTTTTGATAAAAATAACATTGAACTGCGCTACCAGATAACTTTGTTATCGTATACTTAAATAAGGTGTAATATTGATTGCGACAGAGATAATAATTACACACGCACATAGTCC
The DNA here is from genome assembly GCA_950111635.1 of Agelastica alni. Lineage (NCBI taxonomy): Eukaryota > Metazoa > Arthropoda > Insecta > Coleoptera > Chrysomelidae > Agelastica > Agelastica alni. The sequence goes on along the minus strand of OX467718.1, from coordinate 28,188,131 downwards.
CAGTTTAAATGTGTAAGATATTGTTGTACATGTACAGGGTATGTCACAAATTAAGAAGTCAAAAGAACCTTAACGAATGTTGGTATGCGACCCATCAAACGATTCAGCGTTGCTTAAAGTACGTTAAACGTCACGTGAGTACGTTAAATGTCATGTGAGTACGTCAAACGTCACACACACACATGTTGGATATTTTTGTTCATGTACAGGGAATGTCACAAATCAAGAAGTCAAATGGTCCTTAACGAATGTTGGCATGTGACCCTTCAAACGATTCAACGTTACGCAAAGTATGCCAAGCGTCACGTGAGTACGTTTAAAAACATACACACATGCACAACAACGTGACATGTCACATTAGTAGACATTGTAGCCATTGTTAACATATGACATTGTTGCCGTTGTTTACATACAGCATTGTTGACTGCCATTGTTTACATAGGGCATTGTTAAAATATGACATTGTAGCCATTGTTAACATATGACATTTTTGCCATTGTTTACATGGGGCATTGTTGACATATGAAATTGTAGCCATTGATAACATATGACATTGTTACCATTGTTAACATTGTTGTTATTGTTTACATACGACATTGTTGACTGCCATTGTTTACATAGAGCATTGTTGACATATGACATTGTAGCCATTGGTGACATTTTTGCCATTGTTTACATACGGCCTTGTTGACATATGTATTCAAATTACCCTTATACTTGAATACTTGAGACTACATATGTTTTTATCCAATGTCATTACGGAATTTTGGAAAATACATAATCTTTATTTCATTCACATATTCATTGTATTAAAATCAATTTTCGGTGATAATGTATTATCGTATCGATCGTCGGTAAAACATCGAAACCATGACAATTAAACCCCCAATAATAAAAAATAAAAATTAGCTTAAGTCCTCATGATGACATTTATTGCCTGGGACTATCGGTACTCTTCCTTTTGGGTCATTATAGTTTAAATAAATATTTTTTTTTTCACCCTAGCACATCTCTTTAGTTAAAGAAATGAATAGTTTGATCCTTATTCAGCTTTTAGACGATACATAGTGGTAGTGTCAATCCGGGATGCGTACGCGCTCGCTGGCCGCTGCGAAAATAATATAGATTGGTATATATACGGGGAGGCGCATGAACTGGCAAAACTTTTGGAACTATTGAAAAAAATATCTTTTTAACAAAAAAAAAACCTTGGTTAAAAGAACTATTTAAGCTCCCTTTTTTCATGTATTACGCAATAAATTATCTTGTGGCGTCATCAAAAGATTCAGCATTACGCAAAGTACGTCGACCGTCACGTTAAACGTCACGTGAGTACGCCAAGCGTCACGTTAAACGTCACGTGAGTACGCCAAGCGTCACGTTAAACGTCATGTGAGTACGTCAAGCGTCACGTTAAACGTTACGTGTGTATGTCAAACGTAAACGTCACGTTAAACGTCACGTGTCACATTAAAAAACACACACACACACCAGTTTGATTTAAACAATCTGCATGGTTAAAGCCCTATATCGAGCTGAACACTCGTTTAAGGACTACAGCTACCAGTTCATTTGCAAAGAGTCAGTTTAAACTCGCGAACAACGCGGTGTTCGACAAAAGAATAGAAAATAAACGCTTTCGCAGTTAGTATGCGCTGTCAATTTCAAAAAATGGGAAAGCTAGTGGTCCTGATGACGTCTATATAGAAGTTCTAAAAATACTGCAAAACGAAGAATCACTGAACACGCTGGTAAAGCTATTCAATCTTATTTACCGAAACGGCAGTATACCTTCTGATTGGTTAAAATCTACTTTTGTCCCGCTCCCCAAAAACGCGAAGGCCAAGAACTGCGGTGATTATTGTCTTATTAGCCTGATGAGCCATGTGCTTAAACTCTTCTTGAAAATAATACACAAAAGAATATATGCGAAGTGCGAGACAATGATGGGGGACTCTCAGTTTGGTTTTCGCAATGGCTTTGGAACAAGGGAGGCACTATTTAGCATACAGGTTCTTATCCAAAGGTGCCGGGACATGTCGGTGACCGTTTACGCATGTTTCATCGATTACGAAAAAGCCTTTGATAAAGTAAAGCACGAAAAACTGATCAACATTCTTAAAGACATAGGACTGGAACAACGAGACCTTAGAATAATAGCCAACATTTACTGGAACCAAAGTGCTCAAATAAGAATCGATAACACCGCGTCCGACGAGATCAAAATCCTGAGAAGCGTTCGTCAAGGATGCATTTTATCACCACTGTTATTTAATTTGTATTCCGACAGGATATTTCAAGAGGCGTTGGATGAATGTGACGAGGGGATATCTGTCAATGGGATTAATATCAACAATCTGAGGTATGCGGATGACACGGTTCTTGTTGCCGACTCACTGGAAGGACTGCAGGAGCTGGTAAGCCGCGTGACGGCTGCAAGCTCAGAGGCCGGACTTAGCCTGAACGTGAGAAAGACAAAGTGGCTAGCAGTTAGCAAATCAAACAACGTGGACGGTCACCTGACAATTAACGGTCAACGAATTGAGCGAGTAGAAACTTTTAAATATCTTGGGTGTCAACTAAATGAGAAGTGGGACAGCATGCAGGAGATTCGTGCCAGAATAGAACAAGCTCGTGCTTCGTTCCTGAAAATGCGTAAAGTACTTTGCAGCAGAAATTTAAGCTTGCCTCTGCGCGTCCGAGTGCTTCGCTGTTACGTGTTTAGCATACTGTTTTATGGAATGGAAGCTTGGACTTTGACAGATGCGATGTGCAAAAAATTGAAGGCCTTTGAAATGTGGACGTACAGAAGGCTATTAAGAATCTCCTGGGTAGAAAGAGTGCGTAACACCGAGGTACTTCAACGCCTCGACAAGCAGGTGGAAGTTCTGTTTACACTAAAAAAGCGCAAACTGGAGTATTTTGGACACATCTTAAGAAATGACAAGTATCGACTTTTAAAGCTTATTATAGAAGGGAAGATCGAAGGACGAAGAGGCCCGGGTAGAAGAAAGATATCCTGGCTAAAAAACTTAAGACAATGGTATGGAGTGAGCACTACCACATTGTTCCGCCGAGCTGTAGACAAGGTTCAGATAGCGCTGATGATTGCCAACGTCCGAGGAGGACAGGGCACCTAAAGAAGAAAAAGTTAGTAAGTTCATACGAGGGTCGTTACAGGACAAAAAATTTAATTTCTAACGCCATATTTCACAATAGATCAATTTTTAAAAGTGAACGAGCAAGATATTTTAAAACATTTTAGTCATTTGAAAATTGCAGGATCTCGAAAATTTAAAGTTCGTGACATTGTACGAATTAGTAAAGCCAAACACGTTTTTAAGAAAGGTTATACATCCAATTGGTCGACGGAATTATTTAAAATCACAAAATATAAGATAACCAATCCTGCAACGTATCTTCTCGAAGATATGATGGAGGCACAAATCAAAGAAGCCTTCTACGCGGAAGAATTACAGAAAACTGCTAATCTCGATATCTACTTAGTAGAAAAGGAACTTGGACGCAAAGGAAATAAAATGTACGTCAAATGGTTAGGCATAAAAGGCAACAGTTGTTTAGTTATGAACAAAAATCGACTTTTAAGTGGAGGGGAGGAAGGTTACAAATATGCGCGAGTTACATGCGTCATTTCCGCTGACTTCTATTAGAACCATTTTTGCGACGCAGCAGTTCTAGAAGCTTCCAGAATTTGCTTATCTAAAAAAATGTCTCGCTCCCATTTTCCTTTGTTTAACTTTATTATAAAATAAGCATTATGTATCAAAATTAATCAATCTCGACTTTATGTCTAAATTGTTAGCTTCGTTGTTATATTTTTTATATTATATTTATAATTTTGTTAAAGTAAATAAAAGTTTTTTTTAAAATAATTTAAAACGAATTATAAAATTCGCGTCATTGGCAGGTGGATGTCAGTCATCATGTGCAGCAGTCAAGACAGTAATCATTTCAGTATGACGTCGAGTAGTGATGATAGCGTGAGTAGTGACTTTGAAATGTCCGAATTCGTATTGCCGGGGGCACCTTCCATAGAAACAATTGTTCAATCCTACGAAGATGCTGCCAAACGTGAAGTGCATTACTTACTGCTAACGACATATATGTTGTCAGAATATGAAGTTCGATGTGGCCTTAGTCCTGCGCGGACGTTTTCTCCGGTAATCATTTTGGCTAAACATTTTGGGCCTACTAAAATATCTTTTGACGATTTTGAATGGGGTACCCTATCAGTATTTTGGAGAAAAGGATGGAAGATTTTTTTCATGAGATGTCGACTACGTATCCCGATGAAGACGATAATAACACCCCTCTAACGTTTCAGTGTGGCGATTATTGTACTATCATGCAACAAGTTTATGATGATACCAAGTTCCTGGTTTTAAAAAAACACGACTTTGAGTACTATTTGTGCGAAGAAGATGTTCAAGAAATTTTTAAAATCCACGAGCATTTGCTGACGCATCGAGTAAATTTATTAAACAAACTAAGTTTCTGTTCATATTATCGCAATATTATTGGTTTTTGTAAACTGCATGGTGAATTATCGTTATCATTATTGTCGGAAATACTTCCAAATGATTTGTTAAATAGTGCATTGAGAGAGTTTATCTACTTTTTTAGAATTACCGCAATTAATGATTTAAATAAATAATTTTTTCAAAAAGTTTTGTTTTATTGGTTCCCCGAAATTTTAAGTTTCTATAAATATAATGTAAATAATATTTGTTAATCAGTCAAGATGCTGTGCCCTACTCAAAGTTTGAAGAAACAATTGAAATCTCTACTATTAAAGCTAATTTCATTTTACGAGTAACATGTAATTTTTTTTTAAATTGTTGATTTGTGCATGTATTTTTTTAATATCGATCTTTTTTTCATTTAACGTTCATCAACCATTAAGGCTTATTTGACTAGCCAATATGAAAACAATTGCTTAAATTTCAGATATTAAATACATTCTATAACATTTCCACATATAATATAAGAGTGTAAGAATTTTAATAGTAAAATAAATATTTTAATTTTTTTAATTATTTTATGCGTGTTAATACTACTGGGAAACCATAACGTGAAAATGAATGGATTTACTGTTGTGGCCAAGGCACGTGGGTTAGAGGTGATCCTCGTGGAAGCAAATATGATGTGTACATGAAATGATTATAATATGATATTGTTTCTTGAAAAAATAATTGCAAAAATTACAATTGGTCTTTTAATAACTGATGCTATTGCTGACATTGATATAAGTTTGACCTGGTTGTTGGTCATTTGTGTTTTCAAGTGTCACGCTTATTATGGGTAAGAAACATTTTTGTTAATTTTTATTTATTTAATTTCTATGTTAGAAAAAAATAATTTTAACGATTTTATTCTAAATAAAGAAATTTTGTCGGTGTTTTTAACGGACGATCAATTTTTCTATCGACTTTTTTTTAACTTTATTAAGCAATGGTTTTTTAAAATATAAAAATGTTAAGTGATTTTAAGTTTTAAAGTAAAGAAATCAAATCTTGTAACACCTTCAATAAGCATTTATAATTAAAATATTGTGTTTCTGTTTTAAATCTTAAATTACACAGAGGACATCTTAAATGCATAATGTTATGACGACGACTTATCTTTTAAAACGGTTTGTAACAGAAATTACAAATTTGTATTTTTACAGATTTCTTTAAAATTAGCAAATCCATTGTTATTGCACTAAATCTAAAAGAAAAACAAAAAAAACCGCATACAGTGACCGCTTACCTCAAATATATTTTACCTACGGTTTAAAATCTATAAAAGGGAAAAACAAAAAGTGCATTTTTACTAGAATTTAAAACGAGATGGATAAGTAACTTAAACTTTTTTAATTATGTTGTTATTTTAAATTTTTACTCTACAAAATTTTTGCAAATTTTCAAAATACTTTTTTATTTATTTTAAAGTTATTTTTCGTCAGTTAAAAAATAATTTAAACACCACTCACAAATAAATTTTTTGTCTATTCTTAGTTACTCGACTATTTATTAATCTAGACAAATCTTTGATGCAGCAATAGTTATTTTTAATTTTTGATAATACTAATTTTTAATCAAATTTGTTATTTTTTACACACTAGTTTTCAATTTAAAATTGTTTTACAGACAGATTAGAATACTACATATATAGCAGAGTAAGGGAAGCATTACCCCCGCATCAAAGAATAAGTAAACAAAACCATTTGCTAATTATTTCTACCAATCTTACTTTGGTGTTGGTAGTTTTAAAAATAAATTTAATTTCCAACTAAAATTTCTTAGGCTAACTTTTTTTATGCCAATTTTTGTATTAACATAAGGTTTTAATCATTTTAGATATTTTTTACTAAATTAAAAATTCTTTGTGTCAATTTTAGTATATTAAATTTTAAATAAAACTTTTTTTACAGGCTAAACCCATCATAATTATGATGGGGGCAACCCGCCTCAATCAATGTTATGCGTAGGGGATGTGGGCCCCTACAGTATATATATGGAGGTCCACGAGAGCGAGACATGGGTCTGGGCCTTATGGTATAAATTTATCTATGATTTTATATTTTTATTTTACAAATGTTTTTTTATGTTGCAGATAATGGGCCTATTCTACTTTAATTATGTGTAAAATAATTAAAAAAAAATTTGAGTTAAATAAAGGAAATGAATGAATATTGTTTTGTTTCAATTCTTTTTGGAAGTAACGTTCGACACACGCCTCAAACATTTGACATTTATTTCAGTTAATTAGCGTAGAAAATGTTAAAATGTTCAAAATTTAAGTAAATATCTAAAATTGGATTTAAAACTAAAAAAGTACTCGAAAAAATCATTTTAACAGTATCATACAAATAAAAATGTTTAAAAAATTAACTTTTACCAAAAAATCTGCAATCAGATCAATGAACAGAATTTTTCAATATTAAATTTCAGAACTTGATGAAAAAATATAATATAAACCACTATAATACATTCACTGTGAAAAAGGCTGCCATTGCTGAACGGGTGATAAGAACACTCAAAAATAAACTCTACAAGTATTTTAGTCTGAATGGAAAATACAGATGGATTGATGTATTGTCAAAAATTACCAAACAATATAATGACACCAAGCACAGTAGGACTAGATTGAAACCTACTGAAGTGAACAAGTCTAACGAGAAAGAGATTTTACGTCAGAGATATAGTCATTTAAAAATTGCTGGTCCACGTAAGCTCAAAGTTGATGATATCCAAGTCTAAACATATTTTCGAAAAAGGGTACACGCCAAATTGGACGATAGAGTTATTCAAAATCATTAAAGTTAAAATAACCAATCCTGTAACATACTTACTCGAAGACATGCATGGTCAGCCAATCAGCGGTGCTTTCTATGAGGAGGAATTGCAGAAAACCAAAAATCCCGACATTTACCTCATAGAAAAAGTATTGAGTAGAAAGGGAAAGAAAATGTACGTCAAGTGGTTAGGCCTCGACAAAAAACATAACAGTTGGATAGAAGACGTCGATTTAGTATAGAATGGAAAACTCGAACAAAGTTCTGCAGTCAGGGGGGCCTTTTCATCTCCATCATCAAGAATCACAGTTCGGATAAGTCTGGGAAAGAAGGAGAGGGATATAAATATATGCATGAAGTTAATTTCAGTCTCATTCAAGTTTGTATCTAGCTATGTCGAGTCAAGATAGTGCTAGTATGCTAGATGTAAGTGACGTCGAGTTAACACCACCACCAGCATCATTCAGCATCTGATGGAGACGAGCTGTTGGAAATGTTCGAGAGCAAAAATTACAATTGGTCTTTCAATAACTGATGTCATTGCTGATATGGAATATCAAGTGACATTGACACGCAAGTCAAAGTTTGAAGGAACAATTAAAATCTCTACTATCAAAGCTAATTTCATTTTACGAATAATTTGTATTTTTTTTTTTTAATAAAATTGTTGATTTATGCATGTGTTTTTTTAATATCGATCTTTCTTTACACTCAAATAAAACTCAAAAATAAAACAATTTTTTTTATTAACTTACACATATGATTACATAATTTTAGTTTACACAGTAGATTACATAAAAATCGTGCAACTCTTTAGGATATTCTAAATCAACCTGTAGGATGTATCCTTCTTCTGCAACGTCAGGTATCTGAGAGATGTCAAAATTTGTTTCCACCCATTGAAAGTCATCGTATGGCAGAGGTTGAGACATAGCCCACCCATACAAATTATTAACATCAAGGTAAAATAGATAACTTGTCGGCTTGGTGGAATCGTATGTTTCCATAAACTCATTGTTTGCCTCCGTATATCGATTACTGCAAACCGATATTACTCCTCTAATACCCGCTTCAATGAACAATATCATATCCTCATCCTTTATAAGTTTGAGTTTACATTTAGTATACTTTAACATGCAGTCCCACGTATACCCAGGCATAGTATAATACCATGCCGGATCTAAACCATAAACTTTCAAAGCAGTCTCTCTAAAATTTTCCATAACGTCTGCCAAAAGAGGGATATCTGTGCGAAGGTATAAGTCGCTATATTTCCCCAAGTTTTTAATCCCGAACGATTGCCAAACGTTTTGCGCATGACCATACTTCTCTTCGCTAATATGCTCGTCATTTAGTTTATTGTAAAATTGTTTTTTAGATGGTAATTGAATGTCATTTAATTAATCCAAGTTGTTTATATAATCATAGGGGAAAACACCTTTTTTTAAATTTTGCAAGTTTTCGACTTTTAGAGTGCTCACCAATTCGTCAAGACTGGCCCTCATAAATCTACAAGAATCTATAAATCTAATTTTGATGTTAGTCTCCGAGTGGTATTGAGTGAATGATATATATTTTTCCATATTAACGGGAAGTACATTCACTTGTCCACGCTTGGCAATGTCTTTTATAATGAAATGACTATCGTAGCCCGAAAGATTGTGAAATGCAATTGGCACAATAAATAATTTTTGAAATTGTTAATTGCATACTTGATGCGCCCAACCCCGAAAAGCTGCCGTAAAGTGATCATGATCACGAACAATAATATCTTTAATACCAAAAGGCTTTTCACATATGTGACATACCTTGGCATTAATGACATCAGGCTTTTCCACCATTGGGATTAAATTTTTGATTTTTGATTGAATAAAACTGGCTAAATTTGACAATTGGTCGGCGAACCATTGCATGCAATCATCCCCCTGATTACTATTGAAATATGAAAGACTATCATCGTAAGAACATTTAAAATAGTAACCTGCATTAAAAGCCCGATGCTTTTGATATTTGACAGTTTTTTCGGAAACCTTATCATTACAATCTACCAACTGCGATTCAAAGTCTGCATAAATTAAAAAAGGACACTTTTGTTTATAAACGAAATTTCTAAACTCTATGTAGATTTCATTTCCTAAATATGATTATGTAATCATATTTAGGAAATGAAATTTTACAGTCATTAACATTTTGACAAACCTTTTAATGTTTGTTTAATTTATCACAGCTTAAAAAATAATTTAAACATCTGTCGCACAAGAATTTTTTATCATGACATTTATTAAGTTGACTTGAAATTAATCTAGACAAATGTTTTATCCAAACATAATGATATTTAATTTCAACATTTTCATTGTCGATAGGTGGCGCTTCATAATCATTTAATTTCCGAAAATACTGATCTTGTATTAGTAACAAATTGACGTGACGTTTCATTTTATTTTTGGTTAAAAACGCAGGTATAACCATGTAAAATGATCTCTTCTCTGTTTCGATCAATTCTAAAGCATAGATGTTAACTGAAATTTCGTTTAGTTTCTCAAACTTTGAAATTTGATTTAATTTAATTGTCATAATGCGGATACTTACTTAATCGTTGTGGGTGTTTTGTGACTGGATATAAAGCGCTTACGATGCACCAAAAGAAACATGCTTGGTCTGCATTTTGAACGTTTACGCAAGCATGTTTCTTTAAAATTTGATCTGGTAATTTAATGAAAGATGAACCGTTGCCGACCTCATATTTATTTATAGCTACTTCTAATAAAACGATTTTACTAAGTGCCCAACCACTATTTTTTTCAGAAAATTCTGATAATTTATTTAACCCTCGGTTAGGCGCGCTGTACTTTCCTACGAGTTTGGTCGCGCGGTCTACAAACGTAGACCATTCTTGTTGTGAATATATGGCACCTAATGTCTTAAATGAAAAATGAATTATATATATATATAATGTATTCGTTTATATATACATTCTGTCATGAAAATCATTTTGTGTCATTATCTGAGATTTTTTCCTTTTATAAAATAAAAACGAGAAAAATATCGAATTGTTTGAAAATTTCAACGATACGTATATTTCTGTTATAAATACATTACAACTCACCATTTTTTTTACAAAAAAAATAATAAACTTTGATAATGAGAGTGGAATGGAAATTATGAAATTCTCAGTCGATCGAACAGGTAGTGCATACATCTTTCATGTGTTGTTTGCATGCATAACGATTGCATTTCACGCATAATTTTCTCGAAGACTTGTTGCGGCTTCTAGGACATATATGACATCTTCCGACGTAATTTTCCGGTCTTTGCAGTGAAGTGGGGGGGGGGGAATAATTACCTCTAGTCCAAGAAGTGCACGTGCTCGTCTTCTTATCTCTACTGGTAGGGAGGTTATGGTTGACCTTGCCTCTATTTGTGGTTTTATCAATTCCCAAGCAAATTTCTCGATGAAATCACTTCTGGAGATTTTTGCTTGAGGATGATTTGTTTTATAAACGCAAAGAGCATTTATCCCAGAAATATTCAAAAGATTGTAAAAGAGAACCATCGGCCAACGACGCGTATTTCTGGCGACATTGTAATTTCCGCATAATTGGTCTACCAAATCTACACCAATTTTGGTATGATTATAATGAGTGATAATCTCAGGTTTTTTTGCTTCACCTGTTGCTGGATCAATTGCCATATCATGATGCATTGAAGACACTACGATGACCGATTTATTTTTCTTAGGACAATACGAAACCATCGTTATATCCTCTTGAAATGCGAAAAGTGAGGTGTTCTCTTTCCTTTGCCTATTTGGCAAGAACTCCACGGGAATTTCACGTTTATTTTTACGTATCGTACCAGTATATGTTAATTTTTTTTGTTGCAACAATTTTCTGACCAACGGAATACTGCTGAACCAGTTATCGCCTGTGATGTTGCGATTAGCTCCCTCTACTGGATGCAGCAATCGTAGTACAATGTCTTCGGCAGAATTGCTGAGTTTATACGGGCCATCTGGCTAAGTTCCCACGTATGATTCCAGATTGAAAGTGTAGGAAGATTTTGCATCAACCAAGGCAAACACTTTCAAACCATATTTTGCTGGCTTATTTGGTATATATTGTTTGAATAAGCAGCGCCCTCTGAAAGCCAATAATTGTTCGTCAATAGTGAGGTATTCACTAGCCGTGAAGGAATTCTGGAAATTAGCCAGGAATATTTCAAAAACTTCCCTGATGGGTGCTAATTTATCTAATTCTTTCCTCTCGTTTCTAGTAGTAACATCATTAAATCTCACACAACGGAGCAAAAATCTGAACCGCTTTTCGCTCATGGTGAGATAACATGATTCAACGCCATTTCCCTTGGAGTTATCCAATATTTTATGAGCATTTTTCCTGGAACATTGTTCCAATCAAAAATAAAATTCCTATCAAAGCTTTTACTTCAGTTTCATTGGTGAGTCTAGCATCGCGGTCTCTGTCAAACTTATTTTTTATCTGCTCGATATATATGTTTGTTGAATTGACTAGAATTTGAATAACTGCGTCGCTCACGAACAGTTTCAGACAGTCAATTTCAGAAATGGCATTGCGGGCATCACGTTTTGATCCAGGAAAATGTGTTATGATGTTATGAGCACGTGTACGAACTTGTATATTATTACACTCCTTTTTCCATCTAGTTTTTTTATCCTTGCCAATGTAGAATTTTTCAGAAACAATTCGTTCGCTCTCGCCTTCTGACGGAATTTCGTTGTCATCAGATGAAACTTCTTGTTCAGAATCTGTGTTATGCTCGCTTCCTTCCACAATATCTGCTTCTACTTCATCTTCCTCATCCTCTTCTGCTGGACTCTCCTCACCACTCGAGATTTCTTCAAACCATCCTTGCCAAACATCTGGATCTCTACTACTTTCCACACGTCTCCTTTTTGAGTCAGACATACTTCTCTGAAACGAATAGTGATGACTTTAGAAATAATGCACCCAAAATGACACACATGCCCTAAGTATGAACGAAATATGTTCAGTTCATTATCAAGAATATTCATCAACCATATTACAGGTGAAAATACAACTTATATGATGTCTTTTATCGAAATGAAAAAAACACGTACCTGACTAGAAATGTTACGTTGTCAGGCGCACGGTCTACAATCGTAGACCAATAAAAATTAGACACAAACCTCTACACTGCACTTTGCGTACTGAATCGTTAGACGCGACTGTCATCGGCAGCTACTGAGAGGCGCACGCGCGTACCTACTACGAACTTGAAACTGTCGTCATTCAAATAGGTGTGGTCTACAATCGTAGACCGCGCGCCTAACGTAGGGTTAAGATAACATCGACTACATTGGGTACGTTCCACTTAACGCCCGCAACGTCATCGACCACGACCGCGGAAGTTGCCGTTCCACTAACGTAAAAACGCCGCAGGCGTTGTAGGCGAATGTTATAGGTGGAACGCACTATAAAGTTTGGAGTTGCAACTAGTTGCTTAGAAATTTAATTAATTAACATACCGGATGACACTTCGCTCTCTGACTCCTGACTTCTTTGCGAAGAGACTCCTGACGACGAAGCTACCGCAACCGGCGAAGCCCAGGCTTTTGCTTGGAAAATAGTGTCCATTTTCTACAAGGAAGCATATCATTTAATGCAAGAATGAAAATAAGTTTAGAAAATAAATATAAAAACATAGATTTTATTCTTACTTCAAAAAACGGCCATGTTCGCCTGTCATTGCCACTTTTATTATTGTGGTCTTTGACACTTTTGTAAGTTTTCTTTAAGCTCCTCATCTTGGCTGCACACTGAGGTCCAGTGATCAGTGGGATTCTGGCTCTCATAACGTCGGCAATGTCTTTCCAAATTTTTTTTTGGGAATACTTTCCGCTGGAGAATTTGTCCTCGCTCTCAACATAAGTATCGAGAAGGAAAAGTACCATCTCCGTAGTCCAACGATATAATCCTAGAATGCCTATAGTATTTTCGGAATTATTGCTTGCATTTATTAATCTGGATTATATGCTCTAGATAACACAAATAGATTTACATACCACTCTCTTCACTGGTGACGGTATCACCCTGCTGTGCTGATTGCAAATGACCCTCTGTATTTGCTAAAAAATCAAAAATAAAGAAAATGTAATTATCATTTCATTTTAGACTCTCTAACAGGCACGCCATAAAAACTTTTACAGATTTTTTTTGAGTTTAAACCAGTTGTATGTATGCATATTTCAATTGTTTAATATAGAAAATAGAACTTGCATACCACTATTCGTATTATCAGCATCTCCCTGTTCCTGCTGCGATGTCACAGTTGTTGCGGCTATTTCTTGCATTGCACTATTCATAAGGGCCGTTGCAAATTGTAAATCTGAAATAAAAAAACTCATTTCGTTAGTTTAATCTCAGTAAGCTCAAACTCAGTTTTGTTGTGTACTCACAAAAAGTTCATTTTCAGGTTAGGTTGAGAAAAATATAATTTTCTCCCCAACTAAAGTTATTCTATTGAAAATGTTTATTTATATCTGTCAAATTAAGGGACCACTTAGCATTTTCGGCACGTTTAGCATCTTCCACTGACCCTGTCACTTCTACTGCAATGTCAGTTTCGGGGTTGTAAAGCGTTATTTGTCTCGTGGCCATTGTTATTTTTTCGAATTCCCGCTCCCTTTTAGTGAAAGCCCACTCTTACCCACCAATATTTTGTGGGCGAAGTGGGCGCGATGTGGTCGCGAACAGTGACGTCGAGCGATCGCTCGCAACGACCACGGGCCTTAGGTGGAACGATACAGAGGGTGTTACAATCGTTGCGGGCGTTAAGTGGAACGTACCCATTATCATTAAACCACTGTGCTAAATCTGATCCTGCATCTACAACAGCATTTGGAGTAATGAAAAACTTTCGATCTAATAAGTCGTCACTTGACTGCTGTTTTATAAAATCCCCCCAAAAGGTTGTATTTATTAACTCTACTTTTAAATAAATGAAACGCGTCTTTTAAAAAATCTTTAATTTTTTTATGTTGTAAATTTATTATAACTCCCGTTCTAATTCTACTGTCGAAAATAGCAATCACATCTTCCCACTTAACTCTACTACCTCGTTTTAACCCTAAACCTACCTTGTTGGACATCGCTTTAATTAAACATCTCATCCGTTTTAATTCAGCGATTTTCGTATGAATTTTACGTTTTTCTCCAACAGAAAATTTAATTTTTTTAAAAGCTAGCGCACATTTTCTAATATGTTTGGCAATTAATTTTAAAGAGACATTAGCAAGATCATCGGAATAATTTTGATGTAACTTTTTAATAGTTTCGGTAACTTTGGACGACATTATAAACCACTTTTATAATTAAAAAAGAAAAAAAAATTTGCTTACTAATTTTCTATGGATGTTTCGGATTAAATTTCTTCAATTTCAAATGCCGCAGCCAAATGGAGACGACCACAATCGTAAGATCGTCGGTATGTTAAGCTGTATTTCCCTTTCTCGAAATGGCTAATATACAAGTAGCAGTCACTCTGTTGGGTAGGAAGGTGACTTTATCACCCAAGTCAAGAAGAACGCTTGTACCATGTGTTGTTTTGGTTATTTTCGCAGCATAAATTGCTTGAGGAACTCCTATTGGTAGCTCCTGCAGCTTTACTATAGGTTTCCGTGCTGTAGTGGAGAAAACTTTGTTTAATTTTTCCAAATTCATTAAAAATCAAAAATAAGAATATTTTGTTAGACAAAACACAACAATAATTGAAACTTACTTTTTTCTTCTTGTAGCACTTGAACGCACAAATCTATCACCGTTTAATGTAAATAGTCAAATGGTACTAAACCTTTTTTTTTTTTTTGTTTTACAAGAGGAAAATCTTTTATAGACACTCAGCGCTTTAACTGCTCTGAAAAGAGCGCGTTTCCGAGCTGAATAGTGTGGGACTCATTGAACGACCGTTCAAGGTTACCCACTAAAAAATTCTTGAGTGTGATTTTTTGGGTTATTGTCTCTTGGTAGGAGACAATCTTACCCCTTGTGTAGTGTATAAAATCAAAAAATGTTGTGTGTGTGTAGGGTCCTCAGAAATGTGTCTAATCTTACCATTTCAGAATTAAGTTACTCGTTAAATGCTTTAATAGAAAAAGGTTCAAACAATCTCATTTTCGCATGATTTAGATCGACTAATGGCTAAAAAATCTCTAAGCGCTAAAAGTAAACTTTTATCATTAAATCCGTTTTTGGACCAAGATAATATAATTCATGTCGGAGGTAGAATTAATAAATCTACGTTAAATTTAAATAAAAAATTTCCTATCGTTTTGCCTAATGATCATCCGTTTACGAATTTAATTATTTCATATGAACACATTAGGCATTTTCACGCTGGGCCGACAGCCACGCTAGCTGCTGTTAGGCAAAAGTATTTGCCATTAAAAGGCAAAAGTAATGTTCGTAAAATAACCCGATCATGTATTATTAGTTTTAAAAATAGACCATTGACCTCCGACCCACTTATGGGAGATCTGCCTTCCGAGCGTGTCACACCTTCGACCATTTTCAAATACAAGTATAGACTTTGCCGGTCTATTTGTGGTAAAGGATGGTAGATTAAAAAATAGAAAACTCGTAAAGTGTTATTTGTGCATTTTTATTTGCCTCTGGTCGAAGGCAGTACAATTTGAGCTAGTGGGAGATCTCACAACCGATGCATTTTTAAATGGCCTGAAAAGATTTGTGGCCCGACGAGGGTTGTGTAAAACAATATGGTCAGACAATGCCACAAATTTTGTTGGAGCCCACAATGAATTTAAAAAAAATTGCAAAAAACAATTCCAAATGAAAATGACGTTGTCAGTTTTTTAAATCAAAACAACATTGAATGGAGATTCTCTCCTGCTAGGTCGCCGCATTTTGGTGGTATTTGGAAATCAGCCGTCAAAAGTGCGAAGTATCATCTTGTTCGAATATTGGGTAATTCTAGGTTGACATACGAGGGTATGTAAACGGTGCTTGCGCAGGTGGAAAGCGTAATGAATTCCTGTCCTTTAATGTCAATGTCAGACGATCCTTCTGATCTCGTCCCTTAAACCCCTGGACATTTTTTAATTGGCGATGCTCTTACTGCCACACCACAAGAAGATGTCAAGGATATAAATACCGGTTGATTGTCGAAGTATTTGCAATTGCAACAAATGGTTCAACATTTTTGGAGAAGATGGTCCAGTGAGTACCTATCAACGCTACAACAGAGAAGCAAGTGGTTCGTTCCGTCAAAGCAGCTGAAAGTTGACATGTTAGTGGTATTATGCCAGGAAAATACTGCGCCATTA
Source organism: Agelastica alni (assembly GCA_950111635.1). Lineage (NCBI taxonomy): Eukaryota > Metazoa > Arthropoda > Insecta > Coleoptera > Chrysomelidae > Agelastica > Agelastica alni. The sequence continues at coordinate 28,171,494 of OX467718.1, read as the reverse complement.
AAATGGCCTATAAGGCGTATAATTGATGTTCACCCTGGAGCCGACGGAGTTGTTCGAGTGGTTAGCGTCAAAACTTCTTGTGGAGTATACAAGCGTGCAGCTGGACGAGTGTGCGTTCTGCCGATTAACGACTCAGTGTTAAGTGGAAAAGTCAGCAAGCAATAGATCGGACGATTAACGCATAGCAAACTTACATTGTATTAGTTAATTTTGTTTTATTTGTATATGCATGCACTTTAATTATGTTCAAGGGCATATGCCTTCAAAGGGGACTGCATGTTAACGCCGATCCCTCGTATTTATATTTTGTTTATGTATTTAAACCTGTTTAGTTTTTTACGCTCTCGTATATCGAGTAGTAGTCGTTTTCATTCTTGTAGAACCTGAAGCATATACATTTTGTGTGTTGACGGCTCATTCTTTTTGTTTAAATAAAATTTGTTTTAGAGTAAATATTTAGTAAATTATAAATAAAGAGAAAACACCCCACAACTTAAATACACTGAAAAGATAAAATGATTTCTTAAAAAATTCAAAAGTTAATTGCGCAAGAATACTTATATTTTGTATTCAAATTGAATCATAAGGTAGCAAGCTTTTAAATCTGTTATTCATAGAATAATCTACGTTACATATGTGAATAAATTATGTTTACCTTTTTAGACTATTTGAATGAAAGCTAGTTTTTAAACAGTTTTTTCATTTATATTCATTGGTTGATTTTTGTTATTATATTACCAATGTAATAAATAATTAACTTCAAAATTCCATTCTTAAAAAATCAACCCTTGAAGATTTCATTAAACGCACAATTGAGAAATGTCTCGAACAGTTATTCACATTCTTAAAGAATATTTGAATTCTTGAATCACTATAGTTGGAACAACGTACCACACACTGATTTGAATTGCGCCACATTTATGCCTGGAAGAAATAGTTTTTAATTTTGTCTTAGGTCCTTAAAACAACTATTGAACATATACAGTAAAATGTGTATTTGAGGACAGTCCGCAAAAGCACCGTTGAACATATAATTCCTCTGAGGACCGTCCTCAAAAGCACCAAAAATTCACAAAGGCACCACTTGACCCCATAAACCGTCCTCAAAACGACCCTTACACTTATATATATATATATATATATATATATATATATATATTTATATATAGGAGTACATATGAGGACATTTGGCACATATGGGACCGGTCCTCGTATTTTTCTAGATATAGTGGTGATTATCGATACCGGTCCCAATTTTCTATACGTGTAAAGTATTTTAAGAAGACCTCATTCATAAAACATACAATGCTTATTAGAGAGACCAGTGTACATAATGAAAACCGTCAGCGCTCTGAAATATAATATATTCTCTCACACGTCAGAAAATAATGGTAGTAAACCTTTGTATAGCTCTGCCATGTAAAAAAGGGACCTTACTCATCTAGAATCTAGTTAATATGAATATATTTATTTTGACCATAAATAAATATCTTAAAAATAATACATATTTTCTTATGCCTCATTACTATTTTTCGGGAAGTGACCGTACTGTATCTCTTTTTGCCTTCATTGGGGTAAAAATTGTCCCCATTTAGCTCCCTTAGTGACGCCCATGAACATGTCCTTATAATGACCATACCAGAATGTACATATTTAAGTGCATCGAAATAAATTCGTGTACTGAGGCATGTACTTCAATTGAAATTCGACATTATATAAAGCAGCACAAAGATGAAGAAAGGGTTAAGAAGTTACTGACTCACAGCAAGGAGAGAAAAGAAATGTTTTTCACTTTTCGCAAAAATAGGCAATTTTTCTTTAATACAAAAAACTTTGTAAATACTGGAGAACGAAAAGTGACCAGATGTCCAAATGCGAAATTTGGAAAAACCGCATCCGATTTTGTTACTTGTCCGTCTTGTTGCGGAGATTACGACAAGATAAATCTTCGTCACTATTTTCGACGATGCAATAAATTTGGGAAAAGAAAACATAGGAACATTTTGGTGAAATATCGACAGATCGTTGGACGCATTCACAAAAATGCCAGCGACGCTTTGCGAAAAAGAGTATTTCCAACTTTACAGGAAGATAATGTAACCAAAAAAATACGTTATGACGAATTAGTAAACCTATTTGGAAACAAATTATGTCAAAAGTATAGAGATTCCTATTTCTATGACACGATAAGACAAAAACTTCGTCAATTATTACGCTTCCTTTTGGAAATTAAAAAATTGGAACCAAAAATTGAATTGAAATTTGACGTACTTTATCCGAAGAATTACGACAGCACAATTCTTGCAATAAAAAACCTGGCGGGATTAAATGAATCTGGTATGTACCTAGAGATTTACTTTTGCTCAGCGTAATTTTAAATAATTTATTTCCATTGAAGTATTATAATTTTGCAAAGATTGTGAGATGTTTGAAGATTTCTGCGTTTTCAGGTAGTGGTTTTAAGATTCCATCTTTGGCCACATCGTTGGACACTTAACTTAAACAAGTGGGGTTGTTATGCATATCTGCATAGCGGCAGTTTAGAAATCGGACAGTTAGTATTAGTAAAGGAAGACAACGTCCCTCCTATGAAATGGCGAATGGGTCGTATAGTGGACTTGATTCCAGGAAAAGATGGAGTCAACCGAGTAGCAGTAGTTAAAACTGCTGATGGCGTCATTTCCCGCGCAGTCGTCCGATTGTTTCCACTTCCAGTTTGAAAGGTGAACCTTTCAAGGCGGGTGGCATGTTCCGTCCCTGTATGCCATGCCGCTGGCGTACCCAGGCTATTGACGCGACATCATCCCGAGTTGAGCGCCACCTGCCAACGCCGCTGAATGGACCGACCGGCAAGCCAGCAGTCTTCAAGTCGCCTGTGTACGATGTACATGTATTCATACGTTTTCATGTTTTATACGTTATTAATCATTATTGTAAAATAAAAATATTCTTAGAAATACTTCATCATTCGAACACAAGAAACACCAGCATATACAGTCCAAACACACGAAACATTGGTCCATTTTGAGCCGGATGAGAAAAGTTTGAAAAATCCAGTTATCAAGAAGAAGAAATATAAGATAAGAGGTATTCGTGAGAGAAAGACGTGTTTTGAATAGCTCCGCTCAAGACTAGTAAATATCAGGTAAAAACAAGCGTTACGAGATATCAAGAGAAGACGATTCGAAACGAAAAAGTCTGAAATAAATAAAACATTGTGTAAAAAATAAACTGAAAAAGTTAATTACGGTCACCTTTTAGTGCCACATACCAGATGTGACGATATCACATAGTTGCCAGATCTACTAAAATTATGGAAGCTTTAAGGGAAGAAATTCTAAACAGCAAAAAAGTATACAAGCAAGTGAAGTCAATATCAAACGGAAAATAGAAACAATACTAAATGAAAAAATTAGAAAACTGCAACGAGAAAATGAGGAACTCAAGCAGCAAGTAGAAAATTTGGAAAGAAGAGAGAGAAGGAATAACATAGTGATATTTGGATTGCCAGCAGAAGAAAATCAGACATCAGTTGTTGAACTTTGCAAAAATTTGAATACCCTATTAGGCACAAATATAAATAAACATAATATAAATAATATATATAAACTTGGAAAATCAGAAAAAAGTCCAATCAAAATAGAATTTATCTCAACACTCTCAAAAATAAGTTTATTACAAAACTGTAAGAAACTAAAGGGTACCAAAATTAGCATAGTTCAAGATCTGACAAAAACACAACAGGAAAAGAACAAAATCCTAAGAAGCTATCTGAAGGAAATTCGAAGCTCAACTCAAGATCACTGCTACATAAAAGGCGAAAAATTATATAGGAACAACATAGCTTACACAGTGGAAGAAATTCTGGAAATTGAAGAAAGACGTTTCTTTCTTCAAATTATACTCAAAAAGCAGCAAACACCATCTAGAAGAAATTCAGAGTTTTTCGAAACAGCACCCCTACAGGAACCTACAGAAATTATTATAAACAAGAACGAACTAAAGAAAGATCCGGTTGAGGAGAGAAAGAAGGAAGACGAAGAAAAGAACAAAACAAGAGATAGAGTTATATCTTTAAACCAACCACAAACCAGAGTCAGGAAGCCATCCCTCAGATCTCAAAATAAAATCTAGATACTGATAGCGAAAATGGATCCGTATATAAAAAATTATGAAAACAAACTCATACCAAGACAATTAATTGATAACTTGAACAATTTTGATGAAAAACGTTTAAATAATAGTGATTCTAAGTTAAGGATTCTTCATGTGAATATCCGTAGTGTAAGCAAAAGTTTTGATGAATTACTCATTTTTCTGAATCAGTTCACTCAACAATTTGAAATTATTATTTTAACAGAAACATTCATTGTCACTAATGATACTTATAAGCAGGGCCGAATTTAGAGGTATGGAGGCCGTGGGGCAACAAAGGAGTGGAGGCCCCTGGCCCCAAATTATTTTCCGAATAAAATTAACAATTTTTTCAGTTGAGTTTTTCAATAAATATTTTATTGTGAAACGCAGGTAGATTCTTCTAGTATTCAACAAACATACATAAATATAATTGGAAATAAGAATTATTTGAAATTAAATTTTAGTGTTAACGAACGGATTCTTTCGAGCTTTTTTCGCTGAAAAATCATTAATGATTTCGCTAAAATCCAGTTCCCGAAGTAAATCGCTTTCAATGCTCAGGAGAGAAAGGTTTGATAAACGGTTCTGTCCCATCGTGGTTCGAAGCCTATTTTTGATAATTTTCATTTTTGAAAATGAGCGCTCTCCAGTGCAATTTGATACCATCAAGACCAAATACATTCTTAATGCAATTTCAAGGTTTGGGAATGTAGCTCTGAAATTTTGATCTTCGAGAATTTGGTAGTAAAATAGTTCCGGAGATTGGCCTTTCTCATAGTTTTGTTTGTATGACTCGATCAAAGACACAAATTGAACCAACTCATTACCAAGACTAGGTTCTAAATCATCCACATAAACTTTCACCAATGCCTCTGCTGCAGCGTGCAAATTTTCAGCATCCATCTTCTCGATGTGATTAAGAAATCCAAATCTCGAACGTACAGCTTCATAGGCATGCAATCTTTCAGTAAGAGAAACATATAGCTGGTCAACCACTGGGATGAAGGCGGACACTTTGTATTTCTCCTTGGGTGATAGATTTGCATCTTGTGCTTTCCCGTAATCGAGCGGATTCAACCTCACATTTCTCGTTCCGGTGCGTGATAGTACGTATTGGTCAGTATGAGATATTTTTTTTGCTGCTTCCTCGTATTTATCAAAATCGTTTCTTTTGGATTCTTCGAATGATTTCAATGATTCTAGATTCTATTTCGGGTCTTGCAACATCTTGTTTGTAGCGTTGAATCGCTCCAAGATGTCGTTCCAAAAGGTTGCAAACAAAGCGGTTTCGAGACTACTCATCTTCTTTAGAAGGTGCGTTGCTTCATTCCTCACAATGTCCTTTTGCTCTTTATCGGAAGATATGCTGGTTAGAGCTTCTTTGATTTCCGAATAGCCGTCGACTATGGCTTTCGTAGCTTCATCTCGACAAGACCAACGAGTGTCGCTAAGCTTTTTCAGCACGTAGAACTGTCCGCTTTTTTTCTTTGATAATTTATCGATCAGAATTCGGTATCGCTCTGTACTTGCTGTGAAAAACGTATATAAATTCTGCATAAAATCAAAGAATTGAACAGCCGATGGACAAGAGTTAGCAGCTGCCTTTCCTACTAAATTGAGTGAATGACCACAACATGGAACAAACGCCGATAAATGATTTTTCTCCAAAATAAGAGCTTGCATCCCTTTGTATTTTCCACTCATGTTTGCAGCATTATCATATGATTGACCGCGGCAATCCATGATGTCTATTTGATGGTCACCTAAATATTTCAGTAGAGCGTTTGCTGTGGCTTCGCCAGTATGACCGCAGTTTGGTAAAAAAGTGAGAAATCTTTCTTTTGGCGTCGATCCTTCCATATATCGAACAACTATAGTTAGTTGATCGATGTGAGATTCGTCGGGAGTAGAGTCCACTGATATAGAATAATATTTGGATTTTTTTATCCGGAATACTATTTCCGTTAGTACTTTATCACCCATAGAACTGATCAGTTCTTCTCAAATCGTGGACGAAAGGTAACTGACATGACCACTCCCTTTATTGGCATGCTCTTTCAAATGGGTTGCCAGGATTGGTTCATACTCGGCTAGTAATGTAATGTAATGTAATTTATTCAGTTAATATATGACAGAGCACAATAGAAAATGAATCCGTTATAAATATAATCGAGTAGCCTAAACGTAATATTAGTTACAAACATAATATAGCAGCTGGGGATACACGTTTATAGAGAAGGAGATGCCACCTAAGCAAGCTTGTGTTGTGGCATCATCGTTCTCATTATATGGATACAATTCGTTTGATGGAAAATGTAGACTAGTTCGTCGAGAGCAAACATGTGTGGCCATTAAATGATTTCCAGTATAGCATTTAAGCAATCAAAACTATTCTTCATAAAAAATTTCAATTTTGGTTTAATTTTTTTGATACTAGTAATATTCTTAAATTCAGAGGGTAATTGATTATAAAGTTTGGGTCCAATATATGTTACACATCTCTGATTATGACGAAGTCTAACAAAGGGAACATCAATGTTCTGGTTTGTGTTTAGGCGGGTGTTATGCGGGTGTGTTTTAAAATTCAAGGGTGTGTTCATAATCCACAGGAGACAATGATAAATATAAAGCTTCTTCACATTGAAGACATCTGCTTCTTCGTACAATTTCGTGGTGGAGAATCTTTTATTTTTCTTCAAGAAGATTTTAAGTAATGTATTTTGGACTGTCTCCAAATTCCACAATGTAGTTTTGAATGTTCCCCCCCAAGCAATAATACAGCAACGAATAATGGATTCTGATAGTGCGCTATAGATCATCATGAGAGTTTTTTTATTCAGAATATTCCTGAGTTGGTAAAATTTGTAAATCAATTTACGAAGTCTTTTTGTAGTGTATGTGATATGCTCGTTCCAGCGCAGAAATTGATCTACCATAACACCCAGGTATTTTATCGATTGAGTTTTAGTTACGGAGGGGCATTGACAATTAGCGGATGCATCACAGTTGACATTATGGATATGTAGAGTCTGAAGAGTGGGTTGATCTTTGGCCGTCGAAGAGAATGCCATGAATTTGGTTTTTTCGATATTGAGGCTTAGTAAACTATTACTGAGCCAGCTAGAAATTAATGCCATTCCCTTTTCAGCTTTATCGTATGTTTCATCCCAGGTGTTACCTACAAAGGACACAGCGGTGTCATCAGCATAAGATATTAAGTTGCCATCGAGTTTTTCAATAGAGAAAATACTGTTTATATACAACAAGAAAAGGATAGGGCCCAAAACTGTCCCCTGTGGAACTCCCATGGTGATTGGTAATGGATCACTTAAAGAAGTATTCACTTTAACTACCTGCATTCTTTTCGAGAGATAATCTTTCAGTATATCCAATGACACGCCCCTAATTCCACTGCACTCCAGACGATTGAAAAGTATTTCATGATTGACAGTATCAAAAGCCTTAGCCAGGTCTAAGAATACTGTCAAGCATTTTTGTTGATTTTGAAAACAATAAAATATCGAGTTTGTTAATTGAAATACCGCTGTTTCAGTAGAGAGGTTTTCCCTGAATCCAAATTGGTTATCCGACAGAATATTATTTTTAGTACAAAAATGGAGTAGTCTGGACTTTAAACATTTTTCAAAAATTTTTGCAAAATTGTTTATTACAGTTATTGGCCTATAAATGGTAGCTTTTTTCTTGTCACCACTTTTAAATATTGGTGTTGTTGTTGACTCCTTGAATCGGGAAGGCACTATTCCACGGCTAAAAATCAAGTTCAAAATAAAACACAATGGTTCAACAAAAAATGTATGAAATTTTTTTAAAAGATACACAGAAATTTCATCGGGTCCCGATGAGGTATTATTTTTTAGAGACGATATAACGTTGACCAATTCGGTTTTCGTTACAGGGTGTAAGAATAGCGAATCTTTGATGTTCGCCTTTTTTTCTGGGGCAGATTGATCGTATTTTAATATTTTTCCTGCCATTGTTGTACCTATATTGGAAAAAAACTTATTGAAGTGATCTGCAGTTTTTTTATCCGTGTTTAGTTTTTTATTTTCATCATCATGGATATTGAAGGTGTATGAGCCTGAAGATTTTTTGTTATGCGTAATTTCTCCGATACACTCCCATATTTTTTTGAGTTGTTCTGTGCCATTTCGATTTGGTTCCTGTAGTATTGATTTTTTGTGGTCCTCAGGAGGTTGGATAAGAAGTTGCGATATATTTTATATTCAGATTTAGATTCGGGACTTTTTGATTTTATAAATTTTTGTTTCAGACGATCTCTGTGTCGTATGGAATTCAACAAACCAGTAGTCATCCAAGGTTTAAGCTTTGTACTATCATTGTTCAAGTGAATTACTTTCGTTATTGTACTAACGTCGATATAATGAGATATTTTTCCAATGAACAAATTAAATGCTGTTTCTGGTTCAACCGACTGATAGATTTCCGCCCAGTTTTCTCTTTTCAATAACTTATGGAGTTTATTATAATTGGTAGATTTTTTTTTTATTATATCGGAATGTTCAGTCACCTTTATTGGAGAATCCAGGTGGACGGACAGCATAAGTGTGTAGTGATCAGTTATGTCGGTTTTAAAGATATATGATCTGATTCTTGTATCGTTATGAGCATTTGCATTTTGCATCTTGACGTCAATCAAGCTGGAGGTACTATCTGTTACTCTTGTTGGTTTATTGATATAAAGGAAAAATCCCAATTCTGCTAATATACAGGTATAATTAATGACATTCCTATCTGCAAGGTTTAGAGTATTTATATTTATATCTCCGCAAAAGATATTTATATCATGATGAGTATCTAGCGAGGAGAGATAATCTTCGAGTTCCGTTAGATATAGATCCACGTTGGTGGAGGGGGGTCTGTAAGAGGCTATCAGGAGGAAAGATAGGTTATTTAGTTCGAAGGATAATTGAACTAGGTTAGTTTCAGATAGGCGTTTGATAGATGCATTGTAGTTGATGTCCTTCCTTATAACCAGGATCAAACCATCATTTTGGTTAAAATGTGAGTCATTATATATAACATCAAAATTGGGAAGATAAAAAGTGCGAATATCATCTAATAACCAAGTTTCAGATAGGACTATTACACCGATGTTAGCATTATTGAATGACTAAATATAAAGAAGAAGTTCATCAAAGTTCTTTCTCAGACTTCGGATATTGAAGTGAAGGATATTCAATTGATTTTCACCGCACATGTTTACTCTCGCCAATGTCACAGACTATTGTATCCCTTTCTTCGTATTGTTCCAGACTATTAAAAAAATCCAACATGATTATAGTTTAATGAAATTAAGGATATGAACATAAATGTAATTAGTAGTATATAATATAAACACACAAGTATGCATATATATGTAACAAAAAAAAAAGTATTCAGTCAGAGGTCAATAAATGGATCACACCACCACCAGAAAATTAACTAACAAAAAAAAAACTCGAATGTGCAGTGTTAGAAAAGTTGAATTACATGATTGGGTACATAAGAATAATTCAGAATGTGAATATTCTCGAAGTACAGGAATTAATAAAAATAGAAAATAATGGTGTTCATGGTATCTAAAAAATAATGTAACATTAGGATGTAGAATTACTGACAATTCAGAATTTCAATTTCACCAACTATAGTACAACCACATTATCTTAATTTTTCAATGTCAGAGTCGCAACTTATTTTAACGTTTTTTTCATTAACTTTGGTATATTTTTGGCCATTAAAGGACCAGACAGGTTTTCCCTCTAGAGCTGATTTCGCAGTTTTCATTAAAAGTCTTCTGTATAGTGTCAAATCTTCCGTGAAGTAAACTTTAGAACTCTTCAGCTTTTTGGCGGATTTGAAGATATTTACTTTCACAGCTTTACTGGAAACTTTAAGTATCAGTGGTCTCGGTCTAGATTGGGAGCTGGATTGTTTACCCACTCGATAGCAGCTGATTATCTCTTCATTTTTCAAAGCTAGATTGGCATTATTCTTTAAAATTGCAATGATTTTGGATTTGGCGTTTTCCTCTTCAATTTCGGACACTCCGTATATACAAATGTTGTTGCTTTTGCTGTTTTGTTCCTTTTTGTTTGAGTATGGATATTTTATCGTTTTGCTTTTTTATTTCTAGTTGGAGACCGCACATTTTTTGTTCGAGACTCTCCATTAGTTTTTTTGTCAGCTTAGTAATGAAATCATTATCATTGAAGAATTCGGTTATCGATTCTTTTATTATGTTATTAATTTCTTGTTTACTCCTCGTACCCATCGCGTAAATATGTTATATCAGTTAGAACAGTAAATAGATAGGACTCACGTTGAAGTTGGATTTCTGCTTTTTTCCACACTACACTGTGTTAAATAGTTGTTCGTGGTGGAGCGAATCGAATTTGGACTAGGCGGTACGACACATTAAACTGAACTGAATTAGTAATAGTAATTCCAAAATTCCCAGGAAATTTCCATTTCTCGGTGAGCCAACAATTTCATTGTCACCTCGAGAGGCTAATCCGCGTTCAGCAATGAATTTTATGGTACTAACGATAATTCTGAGGATTTTTTGCCAATACTCGATTTGTCGTGCCTCTTGCATCGCTAGCTCTTGATCAATGCGTCCTGTGACTTTTCCCCGTTGTACTAAACTCATTACCGATTCCAAATGAGTTTTCGAAATCTCGTGTTCATATAGACGATCGGATGCATGTTTCCAGTCACTGAAGCCTTCTCCACTGAGTTTGTTGTTCGGAGCGGACATTAATTTACACGCATAACAATATATTCTGCCGGTAGTTGGAGAAAAGCAAAGCCAGAATCGATTGACGGTCTCTTGATTTTTGTTGCGGCGTGTAAACATGTTCCTTGTGCATTTCTGAACACAGTTGGAATTATTTCGCGGTTGATCTTGATGAACTGAATTTTGCAGAGATACTTGATCGCAATTTTGAAGTTCTGTGGAACCTTTTTTCGCCCAATATTCGATCATTTCCTTTGTTATATTAGCAGGCCAAAGACCGATGTCATTTTTTAGACCGCAAAATTCTGCTTCCACTTGGGTCTGATATTCAGTTATAGACAATTGTGTGGTGTCGCCTGATGAAACCTCAGGCTCTGGATGATCTTGGATACTATCGACCATATCTCCATCTACTATTAAATCTCCTGCTGTTTTTTTAGGATCTTGAGGGATTTCTTCTTTATTCGACGACGTAAAAAAACTGGTTAGTTTGGGTGTTTTCGCTAAGGTTTCTTCGGATTTTTTGAAACGTTCTGCTTGCAACTTCCTTTTCTGAGAGCCACTAGCAAAAACTCGAGGAGTTTTGTGACGATCACTCATGATTCCGCTATAAAAGAAATATTAAGAGAACATGCGACTGAAAAAGCCCTCAACTAATAAAAAAATAGTCATGGAGTTGATAGTCAAGGAAAAGGAAACATTGGCAGAAACACGAAAAACAGTTACGACTTACGAGCAGTGCACATGGAAAAAGGAAAAAAATAGAAGTAATGTATTGAAACCTGTCCAGTTATTTGCATGCACTCAAAAAATAAGCGACAAAAACAGGAGTGAATTGAGGAAAATTATTTTTAAATTACATGAGCAAACGTTAATTTACCTATTAAATATTGGCATTTGATCATGATATTCCAGTCGCCTAAATGATTGAATAATTAACTCATGCAGAACCGAACAAAGCAAACAAAAAAAAATGATAAACAATAAATCACAACCTCTCCATAACCGTTTTTTATGTTCTTGCTCTCTGCATAATATTTCATACATTGATATGTTGAGAAAAAAAAGAAGGGTTTTCGTAATTGCAGAATCAAATATGGCATTCGGTTTATTTTGAAGATTTGAAGATTACAAAATAAAGATGAAAATACTCACGTCTGTCCGTAAAAATTCGAATGGATTTATATTTGTTGCAACAATGGTCGTAAGTTCGCCGCTTCTCAGTCGCACGTCGCACGTGAATGTATCAAATTCTGGGATTCCTTGCGACAAGCACAAGCCACCCAGCTAACCCAGCGAACATTTGTCACCGCTACTACGAATCGTACAGACGAAAAACGGGGAAAAGGGGTATCAATGGTATCATCGTATCTCGATTCGACACGCAAATACGGGAAATACACTGAATAGGCTTGTCAAATCCGCAGAATATACTATAAATTCATCTTCCGAACTAGCAATTTTTATTCTATTGTGGATACACATGGACAGGTAACGGGCAAAAAAAACTCCCACCGCCGGTTGAAGAAAATTATGCTTTTTGGAAAAATATAATAAAAATAAAAGACAACTACATGAAGACGAAATTACGCACGGCAACTTCAATGGACACATTCTTTCCTCGATCGTTACCCAAGACTCGATTGTTAATATTAGCGTTTGACTCCTCGTCACCATGATGTGGGTTTTGTATGAAAATTGATATTTTTCAATAATTATAGAAATAAATTATTATTGATCAACTATGATTTTTTCAAATTTTTGCATGCATTAAAGTTCGTGAATAATTGATGGCGTTTAATTGTGTCACAATAATAATTATTTGCCTATCAAAATTCAAATTACATACCTTGCTGCATAAAGAAATATGGAAAAAATTACCAAGTAGTCAATAATAACTGATTTGTTTAAAAATTGAATAACACTAATTGTTCACATATTGCAATTAGTTTATACATAAAAAATTACAAAAAAAAATTGTCGAGGCACGGAATCGAATATCTAATCTCCGAGGATGCGGGCAAGTACCATCCCACTCAGCCATTGAGCCAGTGGGATACTTTCTCAAGACCAGTAGTGAATTGCTAGTGCTCATGAGGACCATTTGAGATTTTGAAATTTTACTGATTGCCTGACTAAGGTGAACAAAGATAGAACAATGATATTACTGTTAACTTTCAAAAATAATATAATCATGTTTGTACAAAGTACTGTAGATAAAGGTAAAACAGCGAAAAAAAATATCAAAGGAAAAGATATATTTTTTTTTACTAGTGTTTACTAGTCGGAATTAAAAAAAAATTCCGACGTCTCTATTGTGGGGGCCCCTCTTTTGTGAAGGCACCGGGGCTGCCGCCCCGGTTGCCCTCCCTTAAATCCGGCCCTGCTTATAAGATACAGGGTTATGACAAGGATCATTGAACAGGAATGACGGAATAATGATTTTCATCAATTCTAAAATTAAATATGAATATAGGACTGTGCAAATCGCATTTAGCAGTGCTATAGAATTACATGTTACTATAAATCAAGTCAAACTACTCCTAACAGCAATTTATAGATCACCTAGTACCGATAAGAATATTTTTAACACAGAACTCTACAACTACTTGGATATAAAAAAAACAACAAACTTCATAACAACAACAAATCTATAGTGACTACATGTGTTTTTGTGTCTCTAGCAAAATGTGCATATAACTACAGTTCTGTTCGTTTCTCTAAGTCAAGTTCAATATCATTGAACCCAGAAGCCTTCCAACTACACAGTGATATAAAAATATTTGATGATAATTGAACAAAACTGCATTAATCACATGCCAAATAGCCTTTCTTATTATCTTTTTTCCATATCAACAAGTGATTAGATTCGGAACACATAATAAAAAGTTTAGGAGATCTTCAACACAGGCCGGAGAGTAGATACATTCTCGCAACTTAAAACATAAAGGACTACAATTTTATCAGAATGGATAAAGTCATTTGTGGTAAATGTAATCAACAAGTAATTGAAAAGGACAGTGTGATATGTGACTGCTGCAATGAATGGTTACATGAAGGATGCACAAACCTATCAAGTACCGAATTGAGAACAATTGCCTTAAGAAGCAAGATTATGATTTATTTTTGCCCTACATGTCGAACCAATTTCAAACAAATACCGAGGATTGTTAGGAGCCTTGATGAATTAATGGAGAAAAACAAAATATTATTGGAGGAAAATTATAAACTACACAAGAAAATCGAAGAATTAACAACTTGTAGGGATCGATCAGAACCCGCTCAGTAAAACCAGAACAACTACAGACATTGAAGATTTTGAAATTAATCTCCAAAATTACAATATTTTTCGATGTGACACTTCCAGTCGCCATACAGGAGGTGTAATAATATATGTTAGAGAAGACTATAATTGTAAAGTCTATAAAAAAATTGTCAAAGATGGAATGTACTGGTGTTTATTTATAAAAATCAATGTTCAGGGTGAAAACTAGATTATAGGCTGTCTTTACCGCTCACCTAGCTGAGATATTCGCAGCTTTATGACAGAATTTGAAGACTTAGGTGAGAATATCTTTAATGAAAACAATAAATGTATTCTGGTAGGTGACTTCAATCTCAACCTTCTTGACAATACTAATAATTATGTTCGTGATTTCAAATCACTTGTAAGTATAATTGGTGTAGATCAACTTGTAGATAAGCCCACAAGAGTAACCAATGTTAGTAGTACTATAATAGATTATGTTCTATGTAATCTATCTTTTGTTAGTTGCAAGGTACATGATAGTCCTAAAATTAGTGATCACTCAATTATCACAATTTCCATGTCAAAAGGTAGAAGCTCTACTGAACAGCAAATTAGACACTTTAGAAATTACAATCAGGCAACACTGGATGAATTAAATGTCAAACTAATATCTTGTGAATGGCACTTGAATTCCATGGATGTCAACTCTATCTACACCAACATTATTGATAATGTGCGATAAATCATTGAAATAATTTCCCCATTGAAAACATTCAGCTGCAACAATAAATTGCCTTGGTATGATCACGAAATATACGAGTCTGCTAAGAAAAGAGATAAAGCATACCGATCATTCAAAAATTGCACACTGGTTAATGAGAAAAAAACATCCTGGGAAGAATATAAGTACTTCAGAAATAGAGTCGTTAACAATTTAAAAATAAAAAAACGCGAATACTATGAAAATAAAATAGACGGCAATATGTCTAACCCAAAAAAAATGTGGCAAACTTTAAAATCATTACTAAAACCTCAAAATATTGGACTAACACAAAATATACTCTTTATAGTTGATGGTACACGCACAATTTCCACAACTGATGTTGATAAAGCTGAAAACTTCAACTCATTCTTTATCAACAGTATATTAGAAATTAAATCAACCATTCCTAATTCAAAAAGCTGGTCAAATACTGATCTTCCCATTATTAATAGTCAACTCAATGAATTCAGACCACTTAGCCTAAATGACTTGAAGAAAATAATAACTAGTTTAGATAATAAGTGCGGTCATGATATTATGAATAGCAAAGTTTTGAAAAGCGCTTCTCAAGTCATTGGTCATGTTCTATTGAATCTCATAAACACTTCACTTCAAACAGGGACATTTCCTCAAGAATTAAAAACTGGCACAGTGATTCCTATCCCTGAAGTGAACCATACGAAGGAATCAAGTAATTTTCGACCCATAAACACATTACCACCATTGGAAAAACTTCTTGAATTAGCTGCATACAACCAAATTAAAGAATATTTTGAAAGCAACCATATAATTATGGAACATCAGTCAGGATTTCGTCAAAATCATTCTTGTGAAACTGCTTTACAGTTCACAATGTCCAAGTGGAAACAAATAATGGATGAAAATAAATATATAGTAGCGGTTTTCCTTGACTTCAAACGTGCCTTTGAAACCATTGAAATCGACAATTTGCTTGAAAAAATGAAATACTATGGGATAGGTGGGACTGTAATAAAATGGTTCACAAGCTATCTCACCAATAGATCACAGAGGACGAAAGTGAATGGGAAAATATCATCTAATAGGGATATAAACACGGGTGTTCCTCAAGGCAGTGTTTTAGGACCTTTTTTGTTCATACTCTACTTGAATGATATAAAGATTATTGGTGATATTGAATTCATGAAACTTTTTGCGGATGACACACTTGTTGCAGCAAGTGATGAAGATCTGAATATTGCTATAGAGAAAATAAATGGCTACTTGGATATCCTTGTTTCTGAACGTGAATAAATTGAAACTTAACCATCAAAAGACTAAAGCTATGATTATAACTTCAAAATATAAGCACAATCAAATAAATGTCCAAGATTTGAATATAGAAATTTATGGAAATAAAATAGATATAGTAACAGATTGGTGTAATTGTAGACAACACACTTGATTTCAAACCACATTTTAACTATATTTACAAAAAAATTGTTAAAAAACTATATTTTTTATCATGCCAATCTTCTACCACGGTTTACAGAACAATCATACAGCCACATTTTGATTATTGTTCTAGTTTGCTTTCTCTGCTAGATAATAATAGTGTCTCCGCATTGCAAAAACTGCAAAATCGTGGAATGAGGATCATACTTTAGTGCAACAGATATACCCCTGTTAACTCTATGTTATCAGTTCTTGAATGGATGGCAGTAAAACAGAGGATATTATATTTTTCCCTGATATTCATTTACAAGGTGGTTAATTGTGAACTTCCAACTTATCTCAATGAATTCATAACATTTAATAACCAAATTCACAACTATGAGACCAGGGGTAGGTTTGATTTTCATATTAATCGTACTAGAATGAAAAGAACTATGAATTCATTATTTCACCAAGGTTTAGTTGAGTACAATAAACTTCCCATGGAAATCAAGATGAGTCCATCTATTCAAATCTAAAATAAAAAAATTAATTATTGATTAGTTATTTACTTATATCAACACTTATATTGTATATTTATTGTAGTTACGTATTGTGTAATGTTAAATACCATGTTCACATTTTTTTTTTTTAGATTAGTTAGTTATCTATATATATATTTATTTTGTTTTTATTAATGATTTTACATCATATATTTTTTGTAAACTAGGATTTCCTATTTAATAAAGATTATTATTATCATATAATTATTGGAGATATAAATATCGATTTGCTCAAAAAAGATATTAGTGAAACAGAGGAATATAAAAATGTATTGAATTCATTCAGTTTTATATCGTATATAAATAGAACAACAAGACCAAGCAGCAAAACATGCTTGGATCATATTTTTGTTAAAAATCTCTATGAGCAAAATAACTCTCAGTCCTATGTGTTCGACTACAACATAACTGACCATTTTCCCATTTCTTTGGAATACAACTGTAGCAAATTCATAACAAATGACCACCAACAGAATAAATATAAAACGTATATTAATTACAATACTTTGAAAACTGACATCAGTAATGAAGACTGGACATGTATTTACAATTCACAAGACACAAATGAAATGATGGATAAACTTATATACATTATAAAACGATGTATACAAAAACAATAAAAATTAAAACAACAAAAGTAAGAAAAGCCTGGATGACGCCGGAAATTCTAAGCAAAGCCAATGAAAAGAATAATACTTATATCGTCGTTCGGACTGCAAAACCTCGTATCTGCATTTTTTTCCTAAATTAATATTTTTAATGAATTGGGATTCCAAGGGTGAAACGCGTATGTGTGCAAAATCTCGAAGCGCTTCGATATTCCTATAACGCAAAATATACTCGGTTGTTAACCACGTATTTGAACATAGCGAACATAACCTCGTATTTGACGCAGTTCCACATGGTAGCTTATAGTGACAGGTGTTTGCTGGTGTTTTGTGTTAAAATCAATAGACTGGTAAGTATTAAATTATAATTTAATGATTAGAGGGAATCTTAAGGCCGTATATGCGTGCAGTAGTAAACAAACTCGGTTTTATGCTTTTCATACAGTTTTATTCCCGTTTCAAATTATTGCATCATATACGAGTTTTTGACCGAAAATGTTTTTGGTTTACATTGCAGATACTTGATTTTACACAATAAAAAGTCAATAAAGCCTATTTATGTATGCGTTATACATTATGATTTTATAGGCAGTTGTGACAGGTTTTCATTTAAGATTTAAAAAAAAACTACAAAATATTAATTATTTGAATATTTTTGTATACTTGTTTACTTGTATACTTTATCTGGACTAACTTTCAGTGTCTGTCTAAATAATGTTATCGCAGTTATCTTGGTCGTTTAAAACCTCTGGACTAAAATGTCTTTTTATCGCTTGACGAATTGTATTCCTCCATTCGGTCAGGATACAAACTTTCGGTATAAATAATTACACTTTAGTCTAGAGGTTTATAATAAACTATTATTTTCAGAAGATGTCCTTACCAAGGGGAAAAGTTATGGTGCTTAAAGCATTAGAACAAATTCATGATCAAGAGTGCCAGATGCCTGAAAATACCTTTGCTTGCGAAAAGTCTTTACCCATTAATGAAATTTTACCAGATATAGACATTCCTAACTTTTACATTGACAACAATGTAATAATAGAAGAGATTGTGGCGTTAAACAATTCAACAGTAGTTGAATTCGACAAAGACATTAAACAGAATCAAGACAAGAATTCAAACAACGAAGACGGCATTGAAAACCTAGATAACAATGAAGATAATGGACATACATGTCACCCCGAAAATATTCCCCTTCAGGATGAAGAGAGTGACAACAACGACAGTGACGACGACGAGAGTGACCCAAAAAATGATCCTGACTATATTCAACTAGAAGATGAAAACGACACCACCCAAGAAGAACTGCAGGATAACCCAGCGGGATCCCAGAAGCATGATAACGAAAATAACACAAATAAACGAAAATATAACAAAAATAACTCAGATAGTGATATAGAAGACAATGAATTAGAAAATGAAGATAGAACTCAAGAAGAAACGAAGGAACCTTTGAAGAAAAAAAGTAAACTGGTTACCAGAGAAGAAAGAACAAAAAACAAATATTTGCGAATGCGTGGAAAGTCATACAAAGGACTTAAGAAAGACACAGATGGTAAATATAAACTAATAAATGCAGCTGCTCCACGAAGTATTGGCCCAACTTGTACTTCACAAAAGTATCAAAAATCAAAGGTACTGAAAGGAGAAAGGGAAGAAATGTTTAAAAAGTTATGGGAAGATTTAACGTGGGATATGAAAAGGACTTATATTAGCTCTCTAGTAGATACAGTCCCAGCAAAGAGAAAGAAAGCAGATTCAAGAAGAAATGAAACATTAATTTACAGTCTTAAAAAGGGAACTGAGAAACTAAGAGTGTGCAAGAAAATGTTTCTTTCCACATTGGGAATAAAGGAATGGACTGTGAGAGAGTATAGTAGGAAGGCATTTGGAATGCATGTAGCTGTTGAAGAAAAGTCAAATGACGCACGAACTAGACATTCTACTAAAGAAAAAAAGAAGGTCCTTGAGAATTTTTTAGATGTTTTGCCAAAAATGCCATCGCATTATTGCCGCGCCTCCACCACAAAATTATACTTAGAACCTCTGTTTCAAAGCAAAATGGACCTATACCGAGAATATGTAAAGTATTGTGAAAAGCAAGGACAACAGTCTTTTTCAGAAAAAATATTATTTGACTCTCTCAAGGAAAAAAACATTAAGTTATACCGTCCAAGGAAAGATCAATGCGACGTTTGCATTGGACATAAAGTTGGTAATATAGCTGATGACATCTATAGTTCTCATTTGCAAAGAAAGGTTATGGCACGTTCTTTCAAGGAAGAAGACAAAAAGGCTTGTCAAGAAAGTGATAGAAAGTTATTAGTATTAACAGTTGAAGTACAAGCTGTTAAGCTAGCCCCTGTACTTAAAGCAAGTGCAATATACTATAAAACAAAACTCTGTGTGCATAATTATACCATTTACAACTTATTTGATGGAGAAGTGACGTGTTATTTATGGGATGAGAGCCATGGAGAACTTGAGGCCAGTATCTTTGCGACAACGTTGTCTGATTACCTCCAGAATTATGTTTCAAAGTTTGCTGGTACAAAAGAAATAATTATTTACAGTGACGGATGTGGCTACCAAAACAAGAACTGTATATTATCGAATGCTCTTCTTAAATTTTCAATTGAAAACCAAATAATAATATATCAAAAGTTTTTTGAAAAAGGGCATAGTCAGATGGAAGTGGACTCGGTTCACAGCACGTTGGACAGAAAACTAAAAAACAGAGACATTTATTTGCCTACCGATTATATAAATGTTTGTCGCGAAGCTCGTCATAAAAATCCATACAACGTAAAATACATGCATTATGATGATTTTAAAGATTTTTCTAAAATTGGTTATTATTCATCTATAAGACCTGGTTACAAAGCCGGAGATCCTAAAGTTTCGGAACTTCATGGTCTAATGTACCTTCCTGCCGGTGAAATAAAATATAAAATTAATTATAATGATATAGAGTTGGACAGAGTTTCCTAAAAGACCAAGGAGTGGAAATTATACAGTTACTCAGCTATATAAAACTCGTCCAAAAATTAAGACCGAAAAGTACAATCATTTACAGTCTTTAAAAACGGTCCTAGATAAGCAGTTTTGGAAATTTTATGACGATCTTCCACACTAATAGTGTTATTAATTTACATTTACGATTATGTTTACCTATATTTATCCAAAGAAAGCCAAAGTAAGTGTATTTTGTTACATTTAAAGCAAAGTCTGTAGGTATTTGAATTGTAGTTCAAGAAAAAATCAAATCTAATGCTCTCCTGTAAAATTATTTAAAACGCAGATACGAGGTTTTGCAGTCCAGACGACAATATTCAACTTCGCTCAGATCCTGATAATGATAGGCTGAAGGAAAGGTACCGAATGCTCAAAAACAATCTTAGACAAACTATAAACATAGCCAAGAAAGAGTATATGAACAAGATCATAGAAAAGAGTCCGAATTCCTCCAGCGGCCTATGGAATGCTATCAATGATATCTGTCCTAAACAGGAAAAGAAAACAAAAATCGATTCCATAGAGATTAATGAAAATATAATAACATCTAAAAATGAAATCGTGAATCAATTCAACATTCATTACAGTAAACTAGGAGAAAACTATGCGAACAAAATAATCAAACCCAAAATTTTTTCAGAAAACATTGACAACATCGAGAATAGTATATACTTGAAACCAACACACGCAAAAGAAGTGATAGACGTTATCAATGATTTAAAAACGAAGAAATCACCGGGATGGGATCTAATCAGATCTGAAACAGTCAAACAATTGTGTGAACAAATTGCTATTCCATTAACATACATAATTAATAGATGTTTTGAGCAAGGTACATTTCCAGACTGCCTTAAACTAGGGATCAACGGAAGCAAAGAAAAAATAGAAAATTATCGACCAATCTCCTTGTTGTCAGTATTTTCAAAAATTTTTGAAAAACTTATTAAGAAAAGAATTTATAAATTCTTAGAAAAATTTGGCATACTTTCTGATAATCAATTCGGATTTAGAGAAGGTCGTAGTACAGAAGATGCCATATTAAATTTAACATCGGATATATATAAGGCACTAGATAAAAAATACCCACTCATATGCATTTTCGTAGATCTTTCAAAAGCCTTTGATACCGTCTGCCATGAACGTCTATTACAAAAAATCAATTCCTACGGCATAAGAGGGCCCGCCTACAATCTACTGAAAGACTACTTGACAAATCGTAAGCAAATGGTTGAAATTGAAGGAATTAGAAGTGACTCGAGAACCGTCACTTATGGTGTCCCACAGGTGACGGTGCTCGGGCCACTTTTATTCACAATTTATGTGAACAGTCTAATGACATCTAGATCTGAGGGTAAACTCATAAGCTTTGCAGATAATATGGCCATTTTGTATGAAGCAGAAACCTGGGCAGGTTTGAAGGCAAAAGCAGAACAAAACTTGAAAGGAATATGTGACTGGTTCAAATACAATAAGCTTACAATGAACGAGCAAAAAACGTATTATCTACCTTTTATTCCAATCACCTACCCAACCTAGGACCTTTCATAGTAGACAACAACACGAGCATACAAGAAAAAGATCGATCAAAGTATCTGGGCATAATAATAGACAGACATTTGAGATGGGACCATCACATCGAGAATGTAAAAAATAAATTGAGGGGTCTACTGAGTAAGTTCAGATATCTCGCTGAATTCCTGAATACGAAAAATCTGAAAACATTATATTTTGCTCTTGTGCAATCACAGCTGAGTTATGGAATCTTGGGTTGGGGAGGTGTGGCGAGAAGTAACCTGTATAATTTAAATATCGTACAAAAATGGATTCTGCGAATAATATTTAAAAAAAACATAAGTTATTCCAGTGACTCGCTATACTCAGAGAACTCTATTTTTGATATAAGGCAACTGTTCTGTCATCGAATATTGACAAATATCCATAAAAATAAAATAAAAATACAACCCATACATCCATACGACACTCGAACAAAACAGCAATCCACAATCGTGCCAAAACGATAAAAAACTATCGGTCAACGATCTGTTGAATTCCTAGCACCTGAGTTATTCAACTTACTACCGGACAGCTTAAAGATCACGAACAATTACAAGACATTCAAGTATCATGTTAAAATGTGGATAACAACCACCGAGAGAAAACTTTTTAATGATCTCATCGATCACATCACCCAAATATTATCACTCACATAAAAGAATACCCAAATACCCACTACCCACATAAAAGACTACACATTTATCTTATCCCGAATTACGACGAAACCCCACTATGAACACTACTCGAATATGTCAAACTAGATCGGACTAGACTTTAGACCACCATAATTGAAAAGAACTTTTCTAAGCGCATTCACATTAGTGAATTATTATTTTGCACATGCATTTTTGTTTATTTATAATCATTGTATATTATTGTATAGGTATAAGTTTATTATTATAAAGGTATTATCACACACACAAGCTTCAGTGATTTATCATGTTTATTTTTCTATTCTATTTATATTTATTGCTCTAATACACTCTGTAAATTGTTGGAAAATAAACAATATTATTATTATTATTATTAATTGAAAGAGAGTCGAAAGCTATCGATACGAAACCGTCGTCTAGTCCAGCCGAATAGCAACAGAAGCGAAGGTCAGATAAACGTGCCAGGTGGGTCAGTTCCTTTTTTATTCACTTCTCCTTTAAACTTTATACATTTTGCATGCGAGTAAGCGTTATTTGAACAAATACTTATTCATAAATTTATCTCAAAGATCCGTGGATTTAAACAAACATTTTTGTTATTGCCATTCAAAACCCAAATATTATCATTATTTACATTTCACTCTATTGTCACACGCTTTTTTTTTAAACGTTCAAGAAGAAAAATGTCGAACAATTTGAAAGCCTTAACGAAAAAACGCACCAGTTTAATACAAAAGTTAAATTTATTCGAAAAATTCATTGAAACCTTTGAAAGTTTGATTGTTGATGTTACAGATGAGTCACAAATAAATTCGAAAATCATAGAACTAGAGCACCGAATAAGCAACGCCGAAAACCTTGCGCACACATATGATACGATTCAAAGTAATATAGAATATGAGGTCGAAGACCTTGAAGAGCAGATTCAAGAAAGAGAAGATTTTTAAAACAAATACTTTGCAACTTTGGCAAGGGCCAAATTAGTTTGTAACCAGGTTAAAATAAAAAACGATTCAAAATCAACAGTTGTAGCAAGACAGTCGATCTCAGATTCTTTACACTTCGAACACGTGAAACTTCCTGAAATAAAATTGCCGAAATTCGACGGGTCATATGAGACTTGGTTAGAATTTAGGGATATTTTCAAATCGCTGATCCACAAAAATGAACAATTAAATAACATACAGAAATATCATTATTTGAGAGCGTCATTGATGGGTAATCGTTTTAATAATAAACAACTTTTGGTTCAGAACCACATAAGAGCTATTTTTAATTTGGAATCTATTGTCACAGCCTCGGCAAACAAAATAAGATTTCTGTACGAAAATTTATTTAAACATTAAGTATTCTCAAACAGCTAGGGGAACCTACCGATCAGTGGGACACACTTCTAATTTACATTGTGGTCGGTAAACTCGACAAAAACTCAACGCATGAGTGGGAAAAACAACGGGCAGGTAAGGACAGAATGACCTTGAATGATTTCAGAGATTTTTTAAAAGGCGAGCCAACTTACTGGAAACTATTGAACCTAACTTCAAATCGGAAGACAAGCGAAATGAAATGCGAAAACCCGGTTACAATTCGGATACGCGAAAAGATGTAAAATTACGTGGACTTTTGAGTCAAACTAAAAATAGTGAAAGTAATATCAATTCCTTTAAAGCTAAACCAACATGTCATTTTTGTAAAAAAGATCATAGTTTGTTTTATTGTTCGGAGTTCCTTAAATTATCAATTAAAGATCGTTTATCCAAAATCAGGATGTTGCAGCTGTGCATGAACTGTCTGAGGCGTGGTCATCATAAAAGGGATTGTACGTGGAACGGCTGCAAAATATGCGGTAACAAACACAATACGGTTTTGCACGAACCCTCGGAAACAGTGAAATCAGTTGTCGCGGTCAACCAAGAAACCGATCTCAATGAACAAGAATCGAATGTTCAACCGGAAGCTAGTCTAAGCTTGTTTGCAACTAAGCATAATGCGGTTCTTTCGACCGCCAAAGTACATGTACACAATACGGAAAGCGCGGATAAGCTAACAGTTCGAGCATTATTGGATTGCGGATCGCAGTCTAGTTTTATAACATCGAATTTATGCGAAAAACTAAATTTACGTAAAACAAAACATAAGTTAGCAGTGTCCGGTATTAATGAAAAATTATCTTACGCTGATTATAAATGCGATGTTAATATTCGATCAACAAATAGCTCTTACTCATTTAATTTGACATGTTTTGTGTTAGATAAAATAACGGACGATCTTCCTGACAACCTCATTGACGTTGAAAAGTTATACATCCCAGTTAACATTCATTTAGCGGACCCTGACTTTCACGTTCCGAAAACAATAGATCTGCTTATAGGTGCAGATGCTTTCTGGCAACTCTTAAGTACGGGAAAAATTAATTTGGTAGCAACGGCACTTTTACAAAACACGCGTTTGGGGTAGGTTGTTGCTGGTTCTATAAGTAATATGAATATAAAAACCTCCAAATTCCACTTGAGCACAAACTCGGTAATTCAAGAACAATTAACTAAGTTTTGGGAAATCGAAGAAATTAATTTTAAAAAACCTTGGTCCGTGGAAGAACAGGCATGAGAGTCACATTTCCTAAAAAACGTGTCGAGCACAAATGATGGTAGATTTGTTGTCTCACTTCCTTTGAAAAAGTCGCCGCATAAATTAGGGGAATTGCGCGAATTAGCATTTAAACGGTTTTTATCACTCGAAAGAAAGCTTTTGTCAAATGAAACACTGCGCAAACTTTATACCGATTTTTTGATAGAATATGAACGCCTAGGTCATATGACTGAGGTCACTGATGACGTCGGCAACAGTAAAGTTGAATATTATATGCCTCACCATGGGGTTCTGAAAGAGTCAAGCTCCTCGACAAAACTAAGAGTCGTTTTTAACGCGTCGGCAGAGACATCTACCGGTATGTCTTTTAACGTCTTACAAATGACTGGACCTATAATACAACGAGATTTATTATCCATTATTTTGAGATTTCGCATGCGATCAATAGTTTTGTCAAGCGATATAAAAATTATGTACAGGCAAGTTTTGATCAAACAACGCAGCCTACAAAGGATTGTATGGCGATCAAGTCCGAACGAGTCAATAAATACCTTTGAATTAAACACTGTCACTTATGGGACAATGGCAGCCTCGTTTTTAGCAATTCGTTGCCTTTTTCAAATTGCTTCGGAATACGAAACAAAGTACCCCGACATAGCCGATATAATTCGTAACGACATGTACGTGGATGACTTATTGACCGCCGTTGATACACCCGAAGAGGCTAAATATGTCTCTGAAACTATTTCGAAAATTTTATCCAAACGCGGATTCGAGTTGAGGAAATGGAAATCTAACGATAAGAAGTCACTTATTGGTTTAGAGCAATTCTTTCTAGAATAGCCACGATTTTTGACCCTCTGGGTTTAATTAGTCCTTGCATAATAATTGCTAAGTTGTTATTGCAAAAACTTTGTGCGGAAAAACTGACAAGGGATCAGCCTCTGCCTACTCAAATTCTAAATTCTTGGTTAGAGTTCTCTTATGAACTGAACATTTTGAGTGATGTTTCCATCGTTCGCCATGTTTTATGTGCCAATCCCATAGAAATTTCTTTGCACGGGTTTGGGGATGCATCAGAAGCGAGCTATGGAGCATGTGTTTATATAGTATCAAAAAATTCAAACGACGAACGAATCTCCAATTTGTTATGTGCCAAGTCGAAGGTAGCACCTCTTAAGTCATTAACTGTGCCACGATTAGAGTTATGTGCAGCTCTCATTCTCGCACACCTTATAGGTATTGAACTCGACAAATGTTAAAATTGACAACGTGTATTGTTGGTCAGACTCGACTATAGTTTTGGGATGGTTACGAATAGCTCCCAACTTACTAAAGCCGTTTGTTGACAATCGCGTAGCTGAGATACAGAAACTCACTGATAAATTTGAATGAAAACATGTCCCAACAAAAGAAAATCCAGCAGATTTAGTATCTCGCGGTGTCCGACCAAAAATAATGATTAACAACGACATATGTTGGCATGGCCCTCGATGGCTTTTGCTAAATAAAGGTCGGTGGCCCCATATAGATATAGTTCTTAGTGATTTGCCGCAAAGAAGAAAGATAGTATTAGTCAGTCATTCACAAATAATCCGTTTTCCATTCGAACAATTTTCAAACCTAAATAAACTTAAACGTTCCATTGCATATGTATTTCGTTTCTTTAATAATTGCAAACTTCCACGCGAAAGGCGGAGTCAATTTATTCTAAACGTCGGAGAGATTGACAATAGCTTCCAAAAATTTATTAACTATCACAGCAAGAATCTTTCACGGAAGATTATTTCATACTTATTAGAAGTGAAGAGTTAGCTTCTTCCAGTAAGATTCTTAGTTTGCATTCTATAATCGATGAAATTGGTATAATACGTTTTGGTGGTAGATTATCCAACTCACATTATTCTTTTAACAAACAGCACCCAATTTTACTCTCTCCTCATCATCATCTCACAAAATTAATCATGGAACATGAACATAAAATGCTGTTACACGCAGGACCACAACAACTTTTAGCTCATGTTCGCGAAAAATTCTGGCCTATCTCGGGACGAAATTTACCTCGAAAAATTGTAAGAAAATGTGTAGTATGCTCGCGTTATAGTCCTAAAAATGTTCAGCCCATTATGGAGAATTTACCTGTTGCACGAACTTATCCAACTTTACCATTTTCCAAGGTAGGTGTTGATTACGCTGGACCCTTTTTATTAAGGGACAGACGTGGACGTGGTTGTAAAATTATTAAAGGTTGGGTAGCATTATTCGTATGTTTTTGCTCTAGAGCCGTTCATTTAGAGTTAGTATTGTCTTTAAGTGCTGAAGACTTTCTTCAAGCTTTCAATCGATTTATTAGCCGTCGAGGAAAGCCGTCAGATGTTTATTCTGATATCGGTACGAATTTTGTTAGGGCTAACAAAGATATTCAGTCCTTTGTAAAATTTCT
The DNA here is from genome assembly GCA_950111635.1 of Agelastica alni. Taxonomy (NCBI): domain Eukaryota; kingdom Metazoa; phylum Arthropoda; class Insecta; order Coleoptera; family Chrysomelidae; genus Agelastica; species Agelastica alni. The sequence goes on along the minus strand of OX467718.1, from coordinate 28,143,767 downwards.
TAAGGAAAATCAATCCTTTATTTCTGAATCCACTGCTAATTTGGGTATTCAATGGCACTTTATACCGACAAATTCACCACACTTTGGGGGTATATGGGAAGCCGCTGTAAAGAGTTTTAAGCACCACTTAAAAAGAGTAATGGGTAATCACAATTTATTTATTCTCGATTTTCAAACATTGCTTACTCGCATTGAATCGGTGTTAAATTCCCGACCTCTTTTTCCGCTCAGCTCCAACCCAGATGACCTTTCCGTCCTCTCACCTGCACGTTTTCTGATTGGACGACCCCTACTAACTACACCAGAACCATCTTTCAGTCATCTTGCTGACAATCGTCTTTCCCAGTACTAGCTGATTCAGAAACTTCATCAGCACTTCTGGAACCGCTGGAGCCGAGAATACCTAGCTGAACTTCAACGCAGGAGTAATTGGAAGAAAACTAGCGGCAGTTTAGAAATCGGACAGTTAGTATTAGTAAAGGAAGACAACGTCCCTCCTATGAAATGGCGAATGGGTCGTATAGTGGACTTGATTCCAGGAAAAGATGGAGTCAACCGAGTAGCAGTAGTTAAAACTGCTGATGGCGTCATTTCCCGCGCAGTCGTCCGATTGTTTCCACTTCCAGTTTGAAAGGTGAACCTTTCAAGGCGGGGGGCATGTTCCGTCCCTGTATGCCATGCCGCCGGCGTACCCAGGCTATTGACGCGACATCATCCCGAGTTGAGCGCGCCATCTGCCAATGCCGCTGATTGGACCGACCGGCAAGCCAGTAGTCTTCAAGTCGCCTGTGTACGATGCACATGTATTTATACGTTTTCATGTTTTATACGTTATTAATCATTATTGTAAAATAAAAATATTCTTAGAAATACTTCATCATTCGAACACAAGAAACACCAGCTTATACAGTCCAAACACACGAAACAATATCTGTTTGGATAAAATCGCAAAGAAATGAGAAACAAACTTTTGCCGAACATTTTGTAAAATTGCTATCCGCAAATTATGGCGCTACTATCAACCGAACAGCGTTGGAAACTCAAACAAAGAACAAAAGGCAATCTAAAGTATTATTGTTATTTGGGAGATAGTTTAAGAGCAAACTATGCAATTTTGATTGAGAACTTTTGTGAGACAGTTGGCAGAAACGGCTCTCTTATTCATTCAGTTATTTAACAGACGAAGAGCGGGCGAAATCGAATGAATATTGATAGGCAATTTATTTGAAAAAATTGACGAGAAATCCATTGTCGAAGCATTTTACAATTTTACAATCGATGAAAAACGAACAAAAATACGTCAGGTTTACGATACGCGGGAAATTAAATCGCACAGTCCTCGTATTCACAGAGAAAGATTGGTCTGTTTGCAGACTTTACTCCGTTATAGATTCGAGGCACATGTTAGTAAACAGAATCCATATTTGTTTGGAATCCTTGGCATTTTGAAAGTTGACCACAAGTATCTCAACGCTTGTCGACTTATGCGTAAATTTACAAATTAATGCAGCGCGAAACAGCCCGAAACTTTACGAGAAACAGTTTTGAGGACGCATGTGGCCACTATGTGTGCAAATTTTTATCTTCAAGAGAATGAAGTGGCAGATTTGGCGAGATTTATGGGCCACGCCGATAAATTAAACAAAAAAAATCGTCAACCCATCCTAACGAGAGAAATTCTGCACATCTTCAAACTATTAGAAGCCGGCCAAGGAAACAACGACGGCGATTCCGATATCGACTCCGATGGAGATGAAGAGAACGACCCATCATCGACAAACGTAAATTTCACGAAATTTCAACTGCACCCCAAGACGAAGATAAAAATAATGGTGAAGAAACGAGTGAACGAAAAATTTTAAGTAAGTAATATTTTATAAGAAAATTAATTCATCTTGCTAATTGTAAATCATAATTTAATTTTTCATGAATTTATACGAAAAGTTAATTGCATTTGCAATGCTTTTGTAAATCTTTCATATACTACAGCTCGAACTTATGGTAAATGCCGTAGAGTGCTCTGGACAACCAAAGAGAGAGGAATAGCCTCAGAAACTTTTAGGAGTGTTTCTTAAGCAATACCCTTCCATCATTCCAAAGAATAAACGAAATAATAGGTTCTAATCCAGGTGTTTTTAAAAGAGGCGTTGCAACGATAAAAACATGGGTGAGGAATGAGCAATTGAAAAAACAAAAACGTAAATCGTAAGCGAATGATTTATGGGTGCCTGTGGTCAATACTCCATCACTCCATTTGACTGTACGCCCTAGTATGACATAATTATAAAAAACTATAAAAAAATAAAACTCTTAAGCATATTATCTTTCTTTTATTTGTTGAACTACTTATATAATTTATTATGTTGCCTTTCACTTTTAATGAAAGACACATTTTAGTACATAATTACCAATGTGAGTTTTGTTGACTTCTAGAGAGCGACGCCTATGAACATGTCCTTATAATGACCTATACCTAAGGTTTTGTAACTTCTAAATCAATTCCTGTTTGAAGCTTGCTCTCTGATTCTAGTTAATTTCATTAACTGAGATGTGGATTTATCGAATAAATATCGTTTTTTAAATATATTCTACATAATCCAGATATTATAAGACGTGTAAATGTCGGTCCTGACATTAACCTCTTAGGCACTGTTGGCATGTCCCCATAATTATCGATAATAGAGTATACATAACGTAGCTTATTCACATAATAAAATTATAGTTTAAAAAACTAAAACACTCGCTTCACTTTTTACATGGACTCACAAGTAAAAAATAATTTTTTAATGTTATTACTCAAATGTTCAAAAAGAGTGGGTGGTGCTCTTGATCTTTATTCTAATAATACTTTTTTTAACATGACAATATAAAACTTATGTCGCTTTTTAAACTTTTTAGTAATTACATTAAAAAATTATTATTTACTTGAAAGTTAAGCGTGTATTTTAGTTTTTTAAATATAATTTTATTTTTCATAGAAGCTATAAACTGTTTTTTTTAACTAATATTTATTTTTACTTATAAGTCATACGAAACTTGCTTGCTAATTCTGAGAGTAGTTATATGCTTGTAGCCTAATAAAATCGGACCATAATAAAAAAATTCGCCAGTTATCTTAGCCATCTTGAAATTATGAATTTTGATAAAAAATCGTAATCTTCTACCCCAAAAACCTCTAAATACCAATTTTGAATAGAATCGGACCATAATCACAAAATTCGTCCGCCATCTTGATGCCCCATCTTGAATTTATAAATTTTTACAAAATTTCGTAATCACCGCCCCAGAAACCCCCACATACCAATTTGGAATAGAATTGGAGCATAATAAAAAAATTCGTTTGCCATCTTGGAGCCGCCATTTTGTTTGTTTCTTTAATAAAAATTCCCTAATGCATTGTCACCGGAATCAAGAACATCCACCAGTTATTCGGACGTTTGGTATCAAAATTACGTTAAAATATTCCGTTACGTACATACATACAAACCCTCAAACAAATGAAGCAAATATTAAGCGTGTAAAAATGTAATAATAACTGTTTAATTTAAAATTTCTTACAAACGTAATATATATCAAGTTAATATCGAAATTTTAAAACTAAAAAACCTTATCAATAGTTATTCTTAAAAGCTCGATTTCATTTCACCCCAAGTTTTCATGCATATATATTTTGCTTCTTAATTTTGTCGAGAACAATTCAAATGTATACCAATACATACGCTTTTCACAATATATATTGTAACATGTATCCAACAGTTAAAATGTTGGGTTATGATATAAGTGTCAATAATTTAAACAGAAAAGAAAAATATGGTGTGAGATGTATGTAGTTATAGAGCTACTTAATTAGATAGATTTATATTGACATTTTAAAGTAACAAAAGACTTTTTATAAATATAATAATTGTAAAATGGTAAATAATTTAGTTTATAACGTATATTTAGTTAATAGTACAAGTAAAAAAGGGTATAACAATTATTAAATAAAAGTAAAAAATCATGTGATTGGTCAAAATAAGTAAGCTATGACGTATTCAAACTTTAAAAAGCATAATTACACAAATTTGAATGTCAAAAACATAATTTAGAAATTGTAATAAGATTAAATAAAAATAAAGAATATTTTGGAGTATAGAGTTAAAACAAAGTATGTAAAAGAAATTTAAAAATCAAAATAAACATTAATTTATATGATCAACAAATCCCAAATTAGGAAAGGAAAATATCGATACCTGTAGTTATCTAGGGAGATGGGATTTTATTGATCGGGAGCTTGGTTTCGGGTTTTGTAAGAGAAACACGTATTATTTGGTACTCCAGAAAAAAATCGACAAAAAACCTTTAGAAATTGTAATAAGATTTAATAAAAAATAAAGAATATTTTGGAGTATAGAGTTAAAATAAAGTATGTAAAAGAAATTTAAAAATCAAAATAAACATTAATTTATATGATCAACAAATCCCAAATTAGGAAAGGAAAATATCGATACCTGTAGTAATCTAGGGAGATGGGATTTTATTGATCGGGAGCTTGGTTTCGGGTTTTGTAAGAGAAACACGTATTATTTTGTACTCCAGAAAAAAATCGACAAAAAACCTTTAGAAGGTAATAATTTTAAAATTTTATATATATAATCAAAGTTAATCAGTAAAAGTAAAAAATTTTATTTTGGAAATTTTAAATAAAAAAAATGGCGAGAGACAAAGTTTTAAGTGAGGCACAAGGCAGAGCCCGTAACATCATCGGAAGAAGGCAGCGCAGAACAAGAAAACAAAAAATGATAAGTCCGGTAACAATTCTAATTTATTTCATGTAGGTAATAAAAAAAGAAATATATATGCAAAAATTATAGCAAACTATAAACATTTTTCAACAGCGTGCATAGATGTGAAAAATGTATAACAGATTTTTGCCCGAAATGGGGTATTATACACGATTATTTATCAGATGTAATTTAATACCTGTCGCAGCATATAGCCAAAGGAGTAGTTGTTTTTGTATACAAAATCGACCCACATGAACCTATAATATAGGTGACATACAGCGAAATTAACTGATTTTTTTTTTAAAATCACTTATACATTTTTCACATCTATGCACGCTGTCGAAAAATGTTTAGTTTTCTATAATAATATAATAGTTTTCTTTAATTTTTGCAGATAACAATATTTCTTCGCAAAAGCTATTCACCGGGTGGTGCTTGGTAAAAAGTATATATGTATATGGTAGGTGTCAGAGCTGTTGATGTGTCCAGTCGAGGTAGACCTGCCCTATGCTGATGAGGGGCAACACACTCCAAAACCAGTCCATAGGTGGTCACTTCGTATGGATAAATCTTATAGTTCTCTTACTTTACAAGCATTTGCATATTGTTACCCTAATTGGGGTATTATACACGATTATATATCAGACGTAATTCAATGCCTGTCGCAGGCATATAGCCATAGGAGTATATTGTTTTCACTAGTAATACCACTAGAGGTCAAAAAATTTCCGGATATTAATTTGACCTCGCGTGGTATTCGGTAAGAAAATTCCACACCGAATTGTGGTGGAAAATCAAATATTTTTAAAATTTATTTTTCGATTCTCAACAATGCAAATTATTTTCTTCATCAAGTCACCAGCGAAACATAAAATGTGTGGTCGACTCGATTGTTGAGTTGCCATGGTAACCAAGTGAGACCCTAACGTCGAAATTATTATTTTACTTTTAAAGCTGTCAAGTAGCACGACGTAAAAAAATGTTTCGCTTCGGTCAAGAAAGCAGAGAAAATATTCGCCAGGAGATTAAGCAGTTGACAGCCGCGAATACCAGGAAATCGAAGTCAAGCATATGGAGGGAGTTTACAAACTTTTGCGCAGAAAAATCGTATAATTTCAATAGAGTGGATATACCTGTGGAAGAATTGGCGCTTATTCTCGAAGACCGTAACATGCGAAAAAAGAACTCCGAAGACAAGGAGAGTGTTATCAAAGTTTTATGGAATTCCACAGCCAAGGTTGCAGGAATATTTTTTTGAAAAGTATAATCGCAAATTTAATCCATTCTTTGACATACAATTTTTGAACGCAAGAGCTGCAAAAAATGCTAAGCGCCAGAAGCTACAAATGGATCCAACCAAGAGAAATAAAAGTTCATCTGCCGATCAGCAGACGAGCTGAGTAAAATTATTGAGTTTTGAGACGAAAACACTCCGGAAGGACTTCGGAAAAAGTTTTTCTACGTTGCTGGTCATGAATTGGCCTGGAGAGAAAATGAAGGAGTGGCAGCTCAACTTGAATTTTTTGTGGAGGAAATTGACAATAGAGGGAAACCAACAGGCCGCATTGAGTATAACCCGATTTTTTCCAAGACCACCCAAAGCGGTTCAAACAAAATGGCTGACAGTAAGTGGCTAGTACCGAATACACTCAACGAAGAAATATGCCCAGTGAGACTGTTCAAAATACTAACAAGCAAGCAAGGCCCCATCAAAACGAAGCGTTTATTTTTGACGCCAAATCCAAACTGAAACATTCCCAGTTCCAAAGGCTAATACAAGAACAGTCCAGTTGGACAGAATACAATATCTTCCTGGTTCAAATCCGCTGCATCATTGATTGGAATTAATGTTAAAATGATCAAAATAACAAATTATTCTGCAAGGGCCACTGCTGTTTTAACTTTAGCCAAAACGAGAATTGGAGAACAGCAATTGATTAAAATAACCGGTCATGGTAGCAGCCACTCAATAAAACCATATCTGCAAATAGATTCGGGTCATCATCAGGAAATAATTGTTGCAATGAGGTCTGCTTCAATTTCGGCAAAGACGATTCGAGAATCTCTAAATAAAGAACAAGCAAATACTTCCAATCAACCTGTCATAGTTTATAATAATTTGATTTATTATCACTTGTAACCATTCATATAAAATAAAAAACCAAAAACTTATTTATTTTTTTATGTTATTTTTTAACTGCTGCAAATATAACAAATTTACATTGCGTCCAAGTTTCGATACCATACTCTAGGTATGGGTTACAAGCCTGCGATAATTCTGAAATTTTTACCCATTGTAGTTGCGTGAAAATGGTAACCTAAAGCGTAACATAATATATTCTTCTATTTTATATCAATTTTGGATTACTACAAGTGGTGGAAAGTTATAATTTTTTAGATTTCGGTAAAGGCCATGTAATGGCTTCTCAGCCTGCATTGTTTTCTACTCATTGTAGTTACACGGTAATGCAGTTTTATAATGAAATATATTACATTCTTTGACTTTTTTATTTACTTCGGGCTACTACAAGTGGTAGATAATGAAAAAAATATTAGTTTTATGAATACATACCTACAGGAACAGATAACATAATAATATTCAGTTTGTCTTCACATCAATGGACTCTTAGCTTATAAACTGTTGATTACTACTGATTGTAGTAGCTCAAAAGTGTCATTTAGGAACAAGAAATATAATATTCTTTTATTTTATAGTTACTTGAGCTTACTACAGAAAATTATAATGTTAGAGGTTTTTCGGGAAGTTGCATGAACAGATTCATAGCGCGTCATAGCTTTGTCAGCAATTATTTATGCCTTCAAATTAGTAATTTCTACTCATTGTAGTTGCATTGAAAAATATACCATTTTCCATCTTAAAATGGTATATTTTTCAATTTTACATAAGTTTTGAGTAACTACAAGTGGTAGAAAATTGTTTTTTTTGCGTTTTTATTAACGTGTGTTATGCGCGCTTTATTGGTATGAAATTCATAACCAGCATCAGCAAGATTTGTATTTTGACACTTAAAAACATCAAAAAAACTCGCGATTTGTTGCAATAAAGAATATTGCACAGCCAGTAAAACCAATAAAATTATTTGCTTAAAAAATGAATCGATTTGAAAATCATACTATAAGCAAAATATTTATTTGCATTAATAGAGGATATTAGCTCCAACTTGAAGAAAGAAAATTTGTTCCGAATTTTCCACGAATATTTGCATCTAAACTACGCAAAATTAAAAGTTCTGAATGGAAAAAGGTAAATAAATTAGTCTCTAAATATTATATATATTTTATTAGACATAGACACTTAATTGAAAACATTCAAAGTCCTGCATTTTCGCCATTAAGAAGAGAGGAGGTGTCCGAAGAATATATAAAACATCTTAGCTTTGTAATTTAAATGTATCAAAATTAAATATTATGTAAACAAATAAAAACCAGTCTGTCAAAAATGGTCCGTTATTGAAAACGTCAAAAAATGTTTAGTATAATTCGCTGTTGGGTATCCAACGAGATAAAAAATTTCACTAAAATAACGTATTTTGATTGGTTTAAAATTGCAGGTGTGGCATTTTCTGATATATAATCGACCCACTTATACCTCTATTAACAATAATATGTAGGTAAATACAGCAGTTATAATTCTCACACCTATTTTCACTGTCGGAACTTTAAAATACTTTATAGTTTACTGCAATAATATTACAGTTTTCTATAATTTTTTATATATATATATATATATATATATATATATATATATATATATATATATATATATATATATATATATATATATATATATATATATATATATATATCGTGGCAAGCCCGAAAACTTCGATCCTAGCAAGAAAGGAAAGAAAAGGGAGGCTCCGGTAAAACCAAAGGCAAACAATCCAAAACCTGGACCATCCAGTGCTGAACTATCAGCTCCGACGCATCTGCAAAAGGAGGCAACGGCCCAAAGAAATAGTCTAGTATCTCCGAATCAATCTTTGGAATCGATGTTTCTGTTACAGAAATCGCGCCAAGACAGGAGTTTAGTGCCAGCTAAAGCAGAATGGTCGATTTATCATTAGAAGTGTACCAAAACCTTCGGCCCGACGAGTAGCAATTAGACATAGTCATAATGAAAGAGGAAATGGCATATTACGCCACCTCACTATTGTGGATAAAGTTGATTGACGTTAAGGCCAAAGAAGGACAAGTAGCTCTGACCAGTGAGGAAAAAGCGATTAGAAAAGCAGAAACGAATGAACAATTGAACGTCCCTCAGCTTCTATTCGCGATGCTCACGGAGATCGGAAACTACACCGACAAGATGGGAAAAGAAACTCGCCATCAAGTTCCAAACCTGCCTACAACAATAGTTCAAGGCTTTGGTGGATATCACGCAAATGCTATCACGACTGACACACATAATCTCTTCGAAGAGGTTCCGTCTTTAGGAATCGCAGGGGATATGGTCATGGCGTTAGCAGCAGTGGCTCCAGAACCAACGCCGAACTTCAGAATAGGGATACCAGCTGGAACGGCAGTGACACGAAATTTAGTCGGCAACACATCACCGATTGGACCTAGGAGGCCGGAAATCGCTCAGCGATTGGCTGGATTAGGAATTACCGCGAACGCATTCCAAGAGTATGTTCGAGGCACGCGCTTTAACTTAAAGTACGTAAAATCTTTGTCTGATATTATCGGACAATTTACAACGTTCAAAGTGGAGAAAGTGTGCTTCAAAAATTTAACTCTGAGTGGAGGCGAAACACAAACAGTGGTAAGCAGACCAACGGAAACCGAAGATCCAGAAATGTGGAACGAAAGAAACGTTCAAACACTATCGGCAGCAACAAGCTCAACAGCCATCATGGGTGCGGCATATTGTTTTGGGTTCCAAACTTTTAAAGAAGATGGACCTGGAATGAACCGCTCACATAGGGTAGCGAATTGGAGCTGCATCGAATCAACGGATCGGTTACAACCCTGGAAAATGCCAGACGACTGGTACGGAAACAGGAATGACAGGAGAAATCTACCCGCCGGAATAGGAACTGAAAGATTTAGATCTATTTCGATGAGGCAAGAACTGACGCTAACCAACGTTTAAATGTATCGTTAAAATCGACAGAAGAGATATAAAAGCAACTAAAAGTACTAACCAAAACTATTCAATGCGCAGCCCGGCAGGCGACACCACCATCGGAAATAAATCGGCCAAATAATTAAAATCCAGTTAATATAAAACAAAAAATTGTAAAAAAAAAGAAACTGCGAAAAATCTGGCAAAGGGACAGGTCTGCAGTAAGTAAAAGAAATCTAAATAGAGCTAACCAAGAACTACAAAAATTACTACAAAACCTTAGAAATCAGTCCATACAAAACTACCTTGAAAACCTATCACCAACTAAAGCAACAAATTACTCACTGTGATAATCCAATATCAATAAAAGAATTAAGGTATCAAGAAATTAAAAATGCAATACTACATGATACTAACCCAAAAAAATCACCGGCGTTGGATCTAATCACACAAGATATAACTATTTTTTAAACCAATGGAAAGTGGCTGAAATTATAATGCTTTCTAAACCAGGAAAATACTAAAATAAAATCACATCCTACAGGCCTATAAGTCTAATGCCAGTCCTATCAAAGTATTTGAAAAATTACTGCTCAAAAGATTAGAACCTATCCTAAAAGAGAAACACCTAATACCTGATAACTAATTTGGTTTCTGCAGCAAACACGAGACAATAAAACAGGTTCACAGAATAGTCAAACAAGCCAGCAATGATCTTGAAAACAAACGTTTCTGCACGGCAGCATTTATCAATATAAGCCAAGCGTTCGATAAAGTCTGGCATAAGGGGCTATGTTACAAACTAAAACAACAATCACCATACCGGTTCTACCAAATTCTTGAATCATATCTAATAAACAGGTTCTTTCTAATAAGACACCATTCAGAACATAGTGATCTGCACGAAATAAACTCCGGAGTACCGCAAGGAAGTGTGCTCGGGCCAATATTATATTTATTATTTACCTCCGATTTACCAACTACAAGAATAACCAAAATCGCAACATTTGCTGATGATACAGCCATAATTGCTTCTCATCACAATCCACAACTGGCATCCAGAAACCTGCAAAACAGTCTCAACAAAGTTGAAAAGTGGCTCAAGAAATGGAAGATAAAAGCCAATGAAACCGAGTCAGTTCAGGTAACCTTCACTCTCAAAAAAGAAAACTGTCCACATGTTAGCTTAAATAACCAACAGATACCACAGGCAGACAGCGTAAAGTACCTTGGCATACACCTAGACAAACGTTTAACATGGCAGAAACATATATTTAACAAAAGGAAACAACTAGATCTGAAATTAAAACAGCTCTATTGGGTAATTGGCAGAAAATCCAAATTATCGCTTTAAAACAAGGTACTAGTGTACAAAACAATACTAAAACCGGTGTGGACCTACGGGATACAACTTTGGGGAACAGCAAGCCATTCCAATCTTGAAATTTTACAGAGGTTCCAGAATAAAATCATGAGAATAATAACTAATGCTCCGTGGTATGTGCCACATTTTACTCCAGAAAAGGATCTAAAAATCCCATCAATTAAAAGTGAAGTTAAACGGTATAGCATAGAATACAAAGATCAAATTAAATCGCATCCCAATACGCTCGCGAGTGATCTAATCAACACAACCGGTGAAGTGCGCCGGCTAAAACGATTTAAACCAACAGACTTAACAATGAGATTTTAATAACAATCAACGCCTAAAACAGTATATATAATTTAACCTTTTAATATGTAGTTGAAATATTTCAATGGAAGTATTTCATACAAACCACATTACACGTCATAACATTTACTTATTGTTTTCGCTAATTATCTTTAGCTTAAGTGAAACAGATTGTAAATATTCTAAGAGTTAATAAAAAAAAATTTGTCACATTAAATTTTTCTGGTTTTATAATAAAAATTGTTTTTTAAAAGTCAATTGTGCTTTCGCAAATCTAACAGTGGCTCAGTCAGTAGGATGCCTAAAAACATTTAGAACAAGAGTTTTCTAACTAAATGTGGTGGTTTCCTAACCTTTAAGGAAAAACACGAACCAGCTTCATCTTCACGACTTCAACAAGCCGACGGTCCCTCCAAACATCAGGAACACGCAGTTCGCTCACCTGGTATAGCAAGGCTTACGGAAAAGGATTTCTGCCCAAGGAGAAATGAAAATACTGGTGTAAGAATCATCTTGTTATTATTTTTACTATTTTTTATTATTTTCTTTTACGCTAAAGGATAAGTTCTCATCATTTTCAACGCCCAGAAAAGACAAAGCGCCACGTTTTCCAAGAAAGTGAATTACTCAAATCATTCCATCACAATGTCCGGAAATACCCTTGATTCAAGTCCCTCCATCTCGATTTTGAGTGTCACGGTGTCCAATAATATGTCTTGGCATGACCATGTTGCTAACATCGCAAAGTCAACAAGCCAGAGGCTAGGTTTTCTGTGGAAAGCTAAAAAGTTTTTTACTCCTGATCAACTGTTAACAACGTACAAGGCTCAAATCCGACTACTGGAGTATTGCTCGCACATTTGGGGTTCAGCACCAAGGCATTCTCTTCGTATTTTAGATTTCATTCGGAAAAGGGCCATTCAGTTGATAAACAGCTCAACTCTTACAGATACCCTTCACCCTCTAGAACATAAAAGAAAAGTTGCAGACCATTGGCCACATTCAGCCGAAGAACTCGGTACGCTGATCAGTCTCACCCATTTACTCTCAAGATTGACACTACAAGGACCAATCTCCATCAAGAATCTTTTTTTACAGGGCTGCTATGGAATGGAACAAGCTTCCAAAATCAGTTTTATCAGAGAACTATGACCTGCAACTTTTCAAAAAGCGGGTCCACAATCATTTCCTTTCTATAATTCCTTCCCCTTCTAATAGTCGCAGTGCGGTCCGTCCGCGGCCCACACGATAGGTCTACCCTTTTTGCGACTATTTTCATTAAAAAAAAACCTTAAAAGCTGTCTCGCCGGATTTTCAAATCAACAACTTGCCAATATCGAATCTCAATACTCAAATCCAAACATTGAATTTAAAAAAAGCAGAACAAATATTCCTATAAGTAACACGTTACCAGTTAACTCAAAAAATCTGTACCACATAAAAGACGCTACAAATACGTTTAGAATATTAATTGATACAGGCGCAGGCCTATCCATTTTTAAACCAAAAACTTGTGAAAATTATAAAAACAGATCTCCCGAAAATGTAATTATTAAAAGCATAACAAATCAAAAAATAAGAATAAACGAATCAACACTAATACCTTTTACGCTATATTTGTAATTTGGACATTGATTTCGACGGGCTACTAGGGTCGGATTTTCTAGAACATTATAATTGCATAATTGACTTGAAAAATAAACAACTGATTACAAATTTTAAAATAATCCCTTTATTTAAAGTAACAAACGATAAAAGAAATGATATTCCAATTGAAAACCAATTCCCTCAAATCTATCAAAATACAGTTTCTATTGATCCTCGCGTAGAACAAATTTTTAAACTCAAATGTGACTTAACTAATACTGAGGCTATACTGATAGGCTAGGAAATAGAAATAGTTAAACTACCGAATGCTTTAGTAAAGATAAATGAAAATAGGGAATTTTCAGTTTCCATATTAAATGTTAATGCCATCACTAAAACTGTGACCTTTCCAAAATTAAATTTAGAACATTTCGAAACAAATAATGTCAATGTAAGTAATCCCAAAAATTTTATCGATAGAAATTTGGAAATAAAAAAACAACTTAGGCTCGATCACCTCAATGAAGAAGAACGTGATTTAATCACCCAACTTTGTAAAAAAATTTCGGATATATTTTACCTGGAGGGAGACAATCTAACTTTCACTAATGAAATTAAACATTCAATAGATACTCAAAACGCAAAGCTAATTTATACGAAGTTATATCGTTATCCCCAAATTCACAAACAGGAAGTTCAAAATCAAATAAATAAAATGCTTAAACAAAAAATCGTCCAACCCAGCATTTCTCCCTGGTCTGCCCCTGTGTGGGTAGTACCCAAGAAACCTGATGCGTCAGGCAAACAAAAATGGCGTGTCGTGATCGACTATCGGAAATTGAATGAGGTGACGGTAGACGATAAATACCCGTTGCCCAATATATCAGATCTCCTTGATCAGCTGGGTAAATGTCAATATTTTACCACATTGGACCTTGCATCTGGCTTTCACCAGATAGAAGTAGCACCTGAAGATAAAGAAAAAACCGCATTTACAGTTGAAAACGGTCACTTTGAATACATTCGAATGCCTATGGGGTTAAAATCCGCACCTTCAACGTTCCAAAGGGTTGTTGACAATATTCTAACCGGTATTCCAAACGAAAAATGCCTTGTCTATATGGACGACATTATCGTTTATCCCCCAACTATACACGAACACATAAAAAGCCTAACCGAAGTATTCAAACGGCTCAAAAAGGCTAATTTAAAAATTCAGCCAGATAAATGCTTATTCTTGAGAAAAGAAGCCGCGAATCTTTGGCATATTGTCACTGAAAATGGGGTTAAGCCTCTCATCCAAATAAAATCGAATGTGTCAAGAATTTTTCTCAACCCACAACCCAGAAAGAAATTAAATCCTTTCTAGGCCTGGCAGGCTACTACAGGAGATTTATACCAAACTTTGCAAAAATCTCCAAATCTCTAAGGAAACTATTACTATTCCCTTTAATTTCGATTCTGAATGTACACAATCATTTAAAGAATTAAAAAATGCACTAACAACAATTCCTATATTAAGATATCTTAACTTTGAGGAACCCTTTATTTTAACCTCAGACGCTAGTGCCTTTGCAATCGGTTCTGTGTTATCCCAAGGACCTATAGGTAGTGACCTACCCATAGCATACGCATCCAGAACTTTATGTAAAGCCGAAACTATTTATTTCCCAACAGAGCGCGAGCTCCTGTCAATAGTATGGTCCGTAAAACATTCTAGGCCCTATTTATACGGTCAAAAATTTACTCTAGTAACGGACCACCGACCCCTTATTTGGTTATTTTCAATAAAGGACCCTGAAAGACGCTTAGCGCGATGGCGCCTTAAACTGGAGGAGTACGACTACCAAATTATTTACAAGCCAGGTAAATCAAATAAAAACGCGGACGCACTTTCACGTATAAATAGATACAAGATTTTGCCTCGTTTCAATAAAAAGTGGGAAATTTTAAACTCCCATATACGATTTATCCTGCCAACAGAGACGAAGTCGGTCCTTCAAAAGAAGACGAAACAGATTCAGAAGAAAATAAGCGTGAAATCAATTGGCATGTCGCGGAACAAGAATTTTTAAATTTTATCGAACTATACAAATCTAAATTCTTAATAGATTATTCCAAAATTGAATATTCTAACAAGAAATTACTAGACAAATCAAATAAAAATATTTTGACATTTTTCCAACAAAACAACTTAAGCGAAATGCATGAAAAAATTATTGATGATACGAGGGCGGTTTGATAAGTCAGTGACTTTTTGAATAAAACAAATTTTTTTCCGCAAATAAACATTTTATTTTTCTGCATAATCACCTTTTAGCTCGATACATTTAGTCCAGCGTTTATCTAATTTTTTTATTCCCTCCTAATAATAGGTTTTTTCAAAGCTCTCAAAATACGCGTTTGTTTCGGTAATGACTTCTTCATTCGACTCAAATCTCTTGCCGCCCAGCCATTTCTTTAGGTTTGGAAACAGAAAATAGTCGCAGGGGGCTAAATCTGGAGAATATGCTGGATGGGGTAGCAGTTCGTATCCCAATTCGTGGATTTTGGCCATCTTGACTAGACAAGTGTGCACACGTGCATTGTCTTGATGGAACAGCACTTTCTTCTTCGCCAAATGCGGCCGTTTTTCTTCAAATCAACGTCGAATCTGTTCAAAAGCTTTGAATAATATTCGCCGGTGATCGTTTTACCTTTCTTAAGGTAATCGATGTGAATGACACCGCGTACATCCCAAAAAACTGTGGCCATGACCTTGTTGGCTGACAGACGACTCTGTTTTGCCTTCTTTGGTCCACGTTCACCCCGAGCAACCCACTGTTTCGATTGTTCCTTGGTCTCTGGCGTGTTGTGATGGATTCATGTTTCATCCACAGTAACAAAACGACGCAAAAATTTGTCCGGATTACGTCTGAACATCGCTAAACACTCTTTTGAAGTGGTCACACGATTGCGCTTATGGTCGAGTGTGAGCAATCGCGGCACCCATCTCGCAGAGAGTTTTTTCATGTCCAAATATTCGTGTAAAATATGATGTACCCGTTCAGTTGAGATACACCTACAGCATGAGCCAACTCACGCACTTTCATTCTCCGATCATCCCAATATCATTTCATGGATTTTATCGTCGATTTCCGGCGTGATCACTTTTTTTGGGCGACCTGGACGTTCGGCGTCACTAGTGCTGGTACGACCACAACTGAACTCTGTAAACCACTTCTTAACCATTGAAATTGATGGTGCCGGTGCCCCGTAGTATTTATCAAGTCTTTCCTTAGTTTCAGTGATGGATTTTTTACGTAAAAAGTAATGCTTAATCAGCACACGAAATTCACTTTTTTCCAATTTCGTAAAAATTCACGAGGTTGTCTGCTTTGAACGGCTATCAAACACCAACTGCACGACGTAGCTTGCTCAAAATTAGAAAGTTGCCCACTGATAGATTATAGTTGACGGCAGTCACTGACTTATCAAACTGCCCTCGTATATTTGAAGAGAGCTCTGATTTCTCTTATGCGAAAATTAATATATTAAGTAGCAAAACAGTAAAAAATCGAAAATACCCGATTATTCCATTACCAATCGAACCCATTAATAATTTATTATACTAGAGATTTTATCTTGTTTGCTCTCCGATGTCGATGTAAAATTTACTACCTTTTTAAATGTTACCAGAACATAACAAAATTCCGTTAATTTTAGACAATTATCATAATGGCAAAAGCCACCTCCACCGCGGAATTAATGGGACTATAAGAAGATTACGACAAAAATATAATTGTCCCGGAATAACAAGAGATATAGAGAACTATATAAAATCTTGCCGAGCTTGTCAGGAAACTCAAATATGTCGCAAAAATTTAGATAGCCCTCTAGTAATAACCGAAACACCTAAAACACCTTTCGAACGCATAAATATTGATATTTTAGAAGTACCTGAAAAAAATTACGCACTAACAATAAGGGATGAATTAACATAGTTCTCTCAAGCATACCCTGTTAACGAAAAATCAGCCAAATCAGTTGTCAATACTTTACTTGTTTATTTTTAACATTTTGGAACACCCCTTCGAATTTACTGCGATACTGGCCGTGAATTTAATAATGCTCTTTTAAAAGACCTATGTACAATGTTTGACATTAAACTAAAATTTTCAAGTACCGGTCACCCCCAATCTAATGGATCCCTGGAAAGATTCCATGCCACATTACTAGAAATAATTCGGGTGCACTTAGCACATCACCCTAACGAACATTCATTTAATATTTTACCTTATGCCATAATAGCATACAACAATTATTCAGTAAATAAAACACACGGATTTACTCCGTATGATCTTCTTTTCGGTCACACTTTCAATAGACCTCCTGGAAAATTGTGTAATGAGAAATAATTAATTAGGTAAGTCAGGCAAGCCCCAAAATCAAGCGACATCATACAGAGCGATTTCTTTAGCCTCATGCGTACTGAAGACCTACGAGCGAATGATTAAAGCGCGTTTAGAATACTTTTTAGAACATAATAATCTATTACATTGTTCTCAACACCGTTTTAGGAAAAAAATCTACTATAGAAAGCCTGGCCAATATAATTACAGACATTGAATTAGCGATGACTAGTCAAAAGGCTACCTCAGCCTTATTTTTAGATATAAAAGGGGCATACGACAATGTAAATCTATATGTCTTATATAAGAACATGTGCAAACTCGGAATACCAATTCATTTGTCCAAACATTTATATAATCTATACTCAAACAAAAAACTAAGCGTCAGAATCAATAACATGCTTTCTGAAACCCGAGAAACCTCTATTGGGTTACCACAATTCTAAGCCCACTCCTTTATATTATCTACACATATGAACTAGAAACTTAGATCCCTAATAATGTTTCTGTTCTTCAATATGCGGAAGATATAGTTATTTCCCAACAAATATCCAAACTCCTCCACCCTGGTTAATACCCATACCCAGAATAAATACCAACCTTAGTATATTACAAAAACAGAAAAAAAGGATGTATTGACCTTTGAAAAATATCGTCACAAAGGATGTATCGACCTTTGTAAATTCGTTGTGCACAACTAAATGAATTTAACTTAACTTACTCGTCATTATCTTGGAAGGTGACCCAGCGTTTCATATGATTTGGTGAGACCACAGTTCTTTTTGCTAATGTTTGACCTTTTCGTAAGTCTTTCACTTCATATCCATCATTTATCAGTACCTTCATGACTCGAAAAGGTCCCCTGAATTTTGGCAATAATTTTTTACTTCGCCAATTCATTGGTTATCCTTACCAGAACCAATTCTCCCTCAACGTATTTCTTGGCCTCCTTCCTAGATCTATCATAACGCTACTTTTGTTGTTGTTGTTCTTTGGTGATGTGAGTGGAAATTTCCCCGCGTAACTGTTTTAAATCTAATCTGTCCATTTCAATTTGAGTATTGTTCAAAATCCATGCTTCAGCCATATTTTTGGATTTACAACCAATCAAGGCCTCCATTGGCGTAGCATTGATAGCATTACTAACAGTTGTATTGAGGGTACACTGTATCTGTTTTACTAAACTATCCCAAAGATCAGGTTCTTTTTCTGCTGCCATAGTAGCGAGCGCGCTGACAATCGTCTTATTGTATCTCTCGCATTGCCCATTTCCTCTCGGTGTAGCCACGGCGTTTAAGAAATGTTTGATTCCATAATTCTCAAAGAATGACTTAGATGTTTTTGATGTGAATGCCGTCCCTCTATCGCTGATTTTTCGGTGGGGCACACCAAATAAACATATTAAGTCTGTAACGGCATTCACAACGTGTTTACTTTTCTGATCCCGTACAGGTTCCAATACACAAAATTTCGTAAATGCGTCAACTATCACCAAGAGAAAATTTATTTTTCTTCTTACTAGTGACGAATGGGCCTACGTGATCGATATGTAAGGTATGGAAGGGAATTGCCACTTTCTCTATTGGGTGGAGTTTTCCTCGTTTCGCACAAGCGTTAACATACATTGTGACAAATCTTCTCATCTTTGGAAACCAATAGTTTTCTTATATTCTCTTTATTGTTTTCTCTAAGCCTAGATGTCCAGCGTTGTCGTGACATAGCCTGCAAACTTGCATCTTTGCCATTCGGGGTACTACCCATGCCATCTTTCCACCGTCTAATTTTCTATAAACCATGTTATTCTTTAGTTTGTATTCCAAAAAAATTTTACGGGTTACACTCTGGGAGTGCCGGCAGAAGTGAAAACTTAAGTATTAACGTTGTGCGCCCTGCGCCGCCTAAACGAAACAGCCGGCGCAGGCATACATTTTCGCCGCGCCGTAGAAAGAGAGGGGGATACTCCCTCTCCTACGCCACGCCAGCTGTCTACTCTCCATCCGTCTTACGAATTTTCGATCAGGTCACGTGTCCTGACGCGAGTTTAACATTTTTTACCCATTACAAATAAGTGTACAACGCCGCTAAAGAAGTATTGTCTCCAGATTTCCATAGTTTATGAATAATGCATTATTTTTATTAACGCTTTATTATAAATCATATATTAACCATCAGTACCAGATTTGAATGTTTTCGATTTCTTTCTTCCGCTTTTTGCTTGATCTTCTTTCAATATGGCGCTTTTCTTCCTACCTCGACTTTTTCGTTTTCGGCTACCTCGTTTTCGGTTTTGTCGCTTTTGGCTACGTCGTCTACGGCTTCTGCTTCTATTTTTTCTTCGTCTTCGAGCCTCCGTTATCGGCAAACCAAAACCTAATTTAAACCTTCCCCCGTTCTCTTTGATCAAACCAGCTTTCAGTCCAGTTTTTAATGCTTTTTTAACACAAATTGATGCATTTTTTAACGGCTTCTTGCACTGATAAATTATTTGATCTAAAATTTTGTCGGGGAGAGAACCATTAGAGTCATTAAGACACGCTATGGTGTCCATAACATCTGCTAAAAACGACACCTCTCCTTGGACCATTTTAATGCAGCAAAAGCAGAACTTAATCAATAAACTAATGAAAAGCACTTAAATTTTGAATTTAGCTACTAAATTAATTTGTCAAAATAACATAAAAAATGTACTTGAATTTGTCAGTTTGTTGAATAAGGTTGCCAAGTTACCAGTCAAGAAAAGTCGCATTTTATATTGTTCCAGTGAAATACATCGTGTTGTGATGGATCCTTGTTCCATCCACAGTAACAAAACGGCGCAAAAATTCGTCCGGATTACGGCTGAACATCGCTAAACACTCTTTTGAAGTGGTCACACGATTGCGCTTATGGTCGAGTGTGAGCAATCGCGGCACCCATCTCGCAGAGAGTTTTTTCATGTCCAAATATTCGTGTAAAATATGATGAACCCGTTCAGTTGAGATACCTACAGCATGAGCCAACTCACGCACTTTCATTCTCCGATCATCCATTATCATTTCATGGATTTTATCAACGATTTCCGGCGTGATCACTTTTTTTGGGCGACCTGGACGTTCGGCGTCACTAGTGCTGGTACGACCACAACGGAACTCTGTAAACCACTTCTTAACCATTGAAGTTGATGGTGCCGAGTCCCCGTAGTATTTATCAAGTCTTTCCTTAGTTTCAGTGATGGATTTTTTACGTAAAAAGTAATGCTTAATCAGCACACGAAATTCACTTTTTTCCATTTTCGTAAAAATTCATGAGGTTGTCTGCTTTGAACGGCTATCAAACACCAACTGCACGACGTAGCTTGCTCAAAATTAGAAAGTTGCCCACTGATAGAATATAGTTGACGGCAGCACTGTTGCATTTGGAGTAACTGCGCGGGAAATTCAAAAAGTCACTGACTTATCAAACTGCCCTCGTATTTAAGGACAAGGAAATCCTATCTGAAAATTCGTTTAATAATGCTAAGACTTCCATTTTTGATCTATCGTCGATGTTTCCGATGTCAACATCCTCAAGATTAATTACGCCTTCCTTAATATCGTCAATAACCTCACTCGTTACAAAACATTCTGTGGAAGTTGGCAGCATTTTCAGATGTACATACTGATTACGTTTTTCCAGTATGATGTTGGGTAAATCAAGGAAGTTTCTCCCAAGTATAATATCGTACTCTAAATAGTCGTCGTTAACTACAATGGCATTCACGTTAGCTACTGCTTCCATCACACGCAGTAACAGTTCAATATATTGATTGCACGTTATTGTGGTTCCTATAAAACTTTTAATACCACATCATTTAAAGTTGTTATAGTACCTACTAATTTTGCCAGTGACGCCTTAACTAAAGTAGTGGAACACCCTGTATGTATCAAACATTTACGTTTAAACCCGTTTACCACTATTTTTTATATATACATATTGGGCACATTTTGTCCTATATTAACTGTATTAACTTCCTTTTTATTTTGATAAAAACGGCACTTGCCTTTAGAATGTCCTAATTTTTTACATTGTACACACTGTAGTTTAGGTTTTTTACAATCTCTGGCATAATGTCCGGTTATTCCACAGTTAAAGCATGCAATTTGAGTAAGCTTTTTATCTTTAGAATCCGGTCGATTAATTAAATTGCGATTAGGAATATTCGATTTTAAATGACGACTATTTGGCGAAATATTAACCGTGCTAGTATTCGTTATTTTACGATTTTCGATCATAGCTACGTCGGGCATATCACCTATGGTATTTAAATAAGCATATAAATCGTTAACGTTTTTATGTCGGGCAGATCTAACTCTCCTTGCGGTATTTTCGTTCGTTATACCACCAATTATAGCGTCAATAAGATATTCGTTGGGTATTTTGAGCCTTAATGCTCTTAATTTAGTGAGCTTTTGAAAACAATAATCTCCCAAATTTTGTCCTGAAGTTGCGTTATAGTTGGCGGCAACAACAAGTAATTTAGCAAATGGAATTGACTTACGAAACTGATAGGCTATTTTTATTTTCATCTCATTCCAAGAAATGTCATACCTCACCTCTGCATCATACCATTGTCTTGCGTTTCCGACAAGCCTACCCGCAATGATACGTATTATCGTGTCGTCATCCCATCTGTAGCGTTTTGCTAAGTCGTCAACACGCTGTACCCATCGTTCAACCATCATATCGTCTTTGTTTGGGTCAAAAAATGGAATTAAATGTTCGTCTCCCATACTGCCCGTGGATATTGAATTCAAAGGTCTGGAACGCAGTTCATCTACTTCCTTTTTTAACTTTTTATAATCACTTTTCAATTTCTTACGCGAACGGCGTTCTTTTTTTGAGCTTTTTCTTTTGTCCATATTTACGACACTATCACTTTCAACTACTGATGACGCAAATGGTAATTATCCCACTTCTGATATGTTAAACTGAATTAACAACTTAAGAAAACAAACAGTGTAGAACTTCAAAAGTATTTTTAATGTCTAAAAATATTTGTAATATGTATAATATATAATATATATATATATATATATATATATATATATATATATATATATATAATAATAATAATATAAATATATATATATATATATATATATATATATATATATATAATATAAATATATATATATATATATATATATATATATATAATATAATTTTTTCAGTTTTTATTGATCTCAGAAGAGCTTTTGAAACGATAGATCGTGATATATTGTTGTTGAAATTGAGAAAATATGGCTTCAATGGGGTAGTTTATTCTTGGATTCAGCATTATTTAAAAAACAGATATCAAATAACCAAATTTAACAATTCAACATCGGATCCGGAATTGAACAATATTGGTGTTCCACAAGGTAGTGTTCTTGGGCCCCTACTTTTCATATTATATGTAAATGACTTGGGCAATGTACTAGAGAAATGTAAAATCCATCTTTTTGCAGATGACACCCTCATTTACTATTACGGGGATAATTTTGTTGAAGTAGTAGTAACAGTCAATTCGGAATTGAAAAAAATATCTGACATATTTAAGATCAACAAACTAAAAGTAAATGAATCCAAATCTAAATTTATGTTCATTGGTGGTCCTGTTTTGCGTGCTAAATTTTTAAACCTTAATTTGAGTGTTAAGATAAATGATCAGGACCTGGAGAGTGTACATGAAATAAAATATTTAGGTTTTATGATGGACCATGAACTAAAATTTAATAGTCACATAGATTACATATGTAAAAAGATTGGAAAAAAAATTGGTTTTTTGAGAAGAATTTCACCATTTCTGTCAATGCATACTAAGCTTATGGTTTACAATACATTAATTCTACCACATTTTTATTTTTATTACTGTTGTTCACTGATATATACAGGTTGTTCTAGAGCTAGTTATAAACGATTACAAATTATTCAAAACAAGGCGATGAGAGTAATTCTGGGATGCAATAGGTATACTAGTGTGGAGTTGATGACTAATTGTTTAAATTGGTTAAAAATTGAGAAGTTTCTGTATGTACAAATAATGATTTTCATCTTCAAAATTATCAATAATCTCTTACCGCAATATTTACATAGTAAACTAGTGCCAATCTCACAGATACATGATAAAAACACAAGATCAGCAAATTTAATTAATTTTTATGTGAAAACAACTATTAAAGGAAGTTCACTGAAAAATTTATTCCACAAAGGTGTTGTACAATTTAATAACTTACCACATTACATAAAAGTAAGTCAAAATGTAAAAATATTTAAAAAATTATTGATTATATACATTAAAAGTAATCCTACAGAAATCTAGTGGTTCATATTTATATTCATATTCATATTAAAAGTCATATTTATTTTTAACAATATACATTTCTTATAATATTTTATATTTTCTATCTTAATTTTATATGTAATTGCTTACACAGTACTTTTTATGCTTTTTATATTTTATTTCATATTTTACTAGTATTATACTTTAAATTATTTTATGATTACTTTATACATATTTCTGTTTATTTATGGTACAGTTTGTTTGTTTAATTATTTTTTTTTGATTATCTTTATTGAATATGTATCTTGATACATGATAAATAAAGCATAAATAACTAACCTATCAATTAATACGTCTCGAATATGACTATTTAGTATTTCTCGTCTATCGCCCGGCTGATAAGAAATACCGCTATTTAACTGGCCGCTCGGCTACGTTCAGTGGCGGAACTCAACACCTTTTCTTACACGATTTATCATTTTTTTGTGCTACAAACAGTATTAATTATTATTAATTTGTGGAGCAAACATGGCGAAGTAAGTTATATCTTATAAAAATGAAATGTTTTTTTAACCTAAAATTTATTTCCAGTGATAATTTGGTTTGTCATGCTTGCAACAAAGAATTTAGCAGTATATCAACTAAAAATCGACATGTTGAAAAGAAGAGATCATTTCAAATTAAACGTCCATTATGACCCGAGGAACACAAATTAATTATAATTTTGCGATTTAACCTTTTTTGTGCTACAAACATTAGTATTAATTATTATTAATTTGTGGAGCAAACATGGTGAAGTAAGTTATATCTTATAAAAATGAAAAGTTAATTTAACCTCAAATTTATTTCCAACTACAAGTTCTGAAGAGGATGAAGATGTTTTAATAGTTGATGAACCTTCCACTAGCCAAAATAATTACCAGCAGAATTTAAAATTGTTTTTAAAAAAAACCCATCATAGTAAAAAAGATAATATTGATTTAAAAATAAAGTATGGGGTATGTTATTCAAATTTTATATATTGTTATCCAATTATTTAGGTAATAAACTGTTAATTTTTAGATTGAAATGGATGAAATTGTCAATATGATCCTAAACTTAGATGATAAAAACTTTAAAGAAGTCAAAGATATTCTAATGAAATATAAAAATAAAAATGACGCCAATACGTGTAAAAAGAGAAAAGTAGAAAGACAGTTATATTTTCCAAACAACAAATAAAATTGCACAGGTTTGTTTACAAAAAGAAAACACATTTTTATTTTAGGTACAATGTTCAACTAACATTTCTAACTAACATTCCTTATGCCATTTTCTTGGCGAAGGATAAGCTCTTACCTCCTCGTGGTCTTCGCTGGACAGTAAGGATATAAAATATTAATAATCAAGAAAGTAAGGGTTGAGAGACAATAAATGTTTCTACTCTTAAATCGTTCCATAACACTTTTTTACAAACGAATACTATGAAAATATTGGGAGTGACATTCGACAAAAAATTATACTGGAAACCTCACATAGATGATCTGACCAGCAGATGTAAGAGAACCCTCAATATTATTAGATGTATCTCCAATATAAATTGGGGTGCTGAAAGAAAGACCGTACTCTCCGCATATAAATCTCTGATACTCCCAAAATTAGAATACGGAAGTATAGTGTACGGATCTGCTTGCAAGAGTCGTTTGTATCAACTCGAGAAGATACATAAAGAAGGACTCCGACTTTTCATAGGAGCTTTCCGTACCAGCCCGAACCAATCAATTTTTTGTGAATCTGGGATTTGCTCACTGATTCATAGGAGGAAGAAACTTTTATTAAATTATGGTGTGAAAATATGGTCTCAACCTAATCATCCCAATCATTCAATCATTTATAATGCGATACCAGCAAATAAAACAGTAGGAAAGCGAATAGAAAATGATTTGTACTCCTTAGATACTGAACTCCCACATGTTTTCCCCTCATCTTTCAGTGAAATTCCCCCTTGGACACTCACAACCCCAAAGTTTCATTTTGAATGCAATATATTCAAGAAAGAGAATACTAACAGAATTCAATATCTCCAAATATTCCACGAAGTCACAAACAAATATGAGAATTGTACAATAATATACACTGATGGATCAAAAACTGATCAAGGAGTGGGATCAGCTTTTTCTTGTATGGGAAACACTCACCAGTGGACATTGAACCCAATATCCTCCATATTCACAGCGGAACTATATGCCATTCTCCAAGCATTGAGATTCATCGGGACGTTGGACCTAGGGACATACTTGATTCTTTCTGACTCCTGTAGTTCACTACAAGCCATACAGAATAGTTATAACGACGATCCGCTGATTCAGATCATCTCAACAGTGGTCCACATCCTGCAGAACTCTGACAGGAAAATAATTTTCTTCTGGATTCCAGGGCACATAGGAATAGCTGGTAATGAACTCGCAGATATGGCGGCTCGCGAAGGTACAGGATAAAATTATATGAATGACATCCCACTGCGACCCGAAGATATGAAAGCACATCACAAGAATAAAATAAGAGATAAATGGAACCAAGAATGGAACGATAGTAACCACAAACTGAAGATAATAAAAAACAAAGTCGATAAAATACTACCTTTTCCATCACACCAGAAGAGAAAACAAGTTGCACTTACACGATTGAGAATTGGTCACACTCATATCACATCTAGCTACCTATTGTCTGGGTCTAGACCTCCAATATGTGATATCTGCGACGTGCAAGTCACTGTGGAACATTTACTTCTTTTATGCCCAGTATACACCCAAGCTAGGAACAATTGCTCCCTACCTGACACACTGAGGCAATGCCTGGAAAATGAAAAATACTGCCTGAAAACGATTCAATTTCTCAAAGAAACAGGTCTTATGAAAAAAGTATAGATTTGTACCTACTCCAATGAAATACCGACCGATTCGACAAAAAGGGGCTAATGACCATAGTAGTCGATGCCTTAAAAATTAAATAAAAAAAAAAAAAAAAATTATTATTTTACTCAACTCACACAATAATTTGGTAACATTAATTTTTTTTATTTCGTCACTGGCAAAAAGCAACCCTTAATGATTTCAAAAGTATACTTGTTTATTGTTTTTTGTTCACTTTCAATTCCAATACATTTTGTAATATAAAAAGATTCCATTGCAATTTTAAATAACATATTTTATTTACTTTTAAATAAATACCTTTAAACTTTTATTATTTTATTATTCTCTTCCTTATGCATACAAACTTAAATTTTGAAATTTTTGTATCAGTTACCAAGGAAACAATTCATTTTTTTTTAACTGACAAAAAGATCTAAAAAGTACCCTTTTTTATTTTTTTTTTTGTTTATCTTTCAATTCCAATATAATTTGTAATACTTATAAAAGGATTTCATTACAATTTTAAATTATAAATTTTTTGATATATTCATGTTTTTTTAAATTGTTTTGTTTTATTTAGGTACTTTTAAATAAATATAAGTATTCAATACTTTGTTTAATATTCTCCTCCTTCTGCACACAAATATAAATTTTAATAAAATTTAATCAGTTACCAAAAAAACCAATTCATTTTGTTTTAATAAGTAACTTAATTTAAAATATTTGATGAACAACTCTTTACTTAAATCCTCATAAACGTTAATTTGTGTTCCTCGGAATGGACACTTTATATGAATTGATCTCTTCTTTTCAACAGTTTCATAATGAATGATTATATCGTTCATCTTCATGGGAACCGCTGACTTCGCTAAAACACCGCCTCACAGATATCTCTCGATTCCCAGAAGCTTTTGCGTTGTAATTTTTATTTTACCACAAGGAATGTTTAATTTTCACATCATTATTATTTTTGACGTTGTACCTATAAGATAAATCTTGTAATAAAATTATTTTTAAAAAAGACTTTGAGATCCGAAAGTTATTTCTGGCGCAGACAGTAAGATACCCGAAATTGTATACGTATCGAACGTATCGGTTTTCGTTTCAACGATTGATCGGAAATCGGAATTGTTGACTTTGTTTTGTGAAGGTGTTTGAAAAGGAGCGGCTCTTTAACAATCAAGAAATCCTGTCCATCGCGGACCCTTAGCAACCCTCAACGGACAAAATCATCGGGGATTGGAACAAAATCGTCTAATCTCGCAAGGAAGCATCTGGGAAATTCAAAATCAAGGAACCAGTTGCCTGCCTTGTAGGAGGATGCTTAAAGTCTTCGTAATATTAATGTAAGTCGATTAAATTAATGTCAATTAATAATCTAGCAAAAATTTTTGAAAATTTAAATTTAAATACTGAAACTTCTTTAGCTGACTCCAGTTTATTTACAAAATAATATTGAAAATTCAATTTTAACTATGACCAATCAATTTAAACCAGAGTACCTAAAATGCGTACCTGAATTCGATGGCAATCCTAATGATTTAAATAGATATTTATCGGTTTGTGATTCGATAATCAATACATTTTATAAAGCGGAAAATCCAGCACATTTTCAAAATGTTTACTTGTTAAATTGTCTCATTTCAAAATTATCGGGTAACGCTAAGCTCGTAGCTAATATACAGAATGTTTCAAACTGACAAGAACTTAAAGATACATTAACGAGAAATTTCGCGGATCAAAGAGACGAGTCTTGCCTAAATCGAGATTTGGTTATGCTTAAACAAGCTCCAAACGAAAAACCTCAACAATTCTATGATAGGTGTCTACATATTTTAAACCTTCTCTGTAATTATATCGATGTACATGAAACGACACATGAATCTAAGAATCTGAAACGTGATTTAAACAATAAATTGACATTAAAAACTTTCCTTTCGGGACTTAGGGAGCCTTTGGGAACTACTATACGATGTGTGAAACCCCAATCCTTTAGTGAGGCACTACAATTCGTTTTACAAGAAGATAATGTACATTACTTTCAAAATTATTCAAATAGGGGTGTATTTAAACCAAATATTTCACAACCTAGACCCCAAATGCAAACAAGACGATCATCCATCCCTCCAAATACCTCTTTCAATATTAATACACCAAACCATTTCTTCAGATCACAGAATTCTTTTCCATCACGACCAATACCCATACAGCCAAGAATACAGAATCAACCACAAAGATTCATCACCAATTCGCAGGTTTTTAAACAATCGCCCCAAAATAAAAATGTTTTCAGGCCAAATCAAAATTAATCATACCCTAAACCTTCGCCCATGAGTGTATCCACTCGGAATACTTTCAATAGACCTACTCCAATGAGCGTATCAACAAAAAATACTTTCAATAATCAACATAGCCCTTCGACCTCCTTTTATCAACAACCCCAAAGAAATTTTGTATCTGAAGAATTATTCAATACCGTAGTAAACGATAATAAGGAATCAAACGATTTACTCGAACAGGAATTTGTCGAAGACGATTACAGTGCATTCTGCGAAACTGAAGAATATCAATACCCCACTGAAAATATCGAACAGGATAATTTCGACCCCGAACAAAATTTTCAGGAAGTGTCGACGACCAAAAAATCAAACCTAGCCACTCAAATAATTTCTTTCAATAATGCCAATTCTAGCGAATTATCGTATAACATTTCCTGAATACGATGCAAAATTTCTCATTGATTCTGGATCTACTAAATCATTTATCAATCCCGATATCGCACAAAAACTATTTCCAAATTTAATAAGTTACGATCCTTTTATTGTTTCGACTGTTTTTCAAAAATCGGCTCATAAATACAGTGCATCAGTACCAGCTTCAAAATTATTCAATTTACCTGGACAAAAATATTTAAAATTCTTTTTATTTAAGTTCCATAACATTTTCCAAGGTTTGATCGGTCTTGACAACCTGAAACTCCTACAAGCGACACTAGATTTAGACAGCGGTTATCTCATTACACCTTACGCCAAAATTCAGCTTTACTTCCAAAAAACAAAAAATGATCTGAACTTAGTTACTGTCGCACCACGTTCTCAGCAAGTAATACAGGTCAAAACTTCTATCAAAAATGGTGAAATCATAATACTACATCAACGATTTCACAACTGCGAAATACCTGAATGTTTGACAATTGCCAAAAGTGGAAAAGCAATTACTACTATACTCAATAACACCATTAAACCCGTGACACTAAATGTCTCCGAACCCCTAACAGTTGAAACATTCGATAGGGACGAAATCCAAAACATTGATTTCCAAAACTTTGATGACTCACAAAAACAATTCTTAGACTTTTCGAAAATAACTAAACCAGGACCATCACGCGCAAATGACATCGACAATATCTCCATGCAAGTACAACCCGACGAAGAACGCGCAAACAACAAAATTGAAGACGATGACGATGACACCATCCACTCGAACGCCGAACAAAATCCTGTAGTAGGTATACCAATCGCACATTGTGCTGTTAATCTAGGTCTGAACCAAATTATCGTAAGTTAAGTATACCATTCCCCAGTCAAACCAAAAATCACCATTTTGTTTGAGAAAAAAAAACGAATTCACGTACAAATATCTAAAAACAACCTAGAAAGCGACATATTGCATTTCATCAGAGATTTCGTTTCCCCAGGGGTACAGTATCACGTTTATTTTGAAAACCCAGAACTCTATGAACCATTTTCAGCAACAATTCAAAAATTCTTTAAATGGCCATCAATTAAACTTAAACGATGCATGAAAAAATTATTGGATGTCACTAATAGAGACGACGTCAAAGAAATCATCCAAAAACTTCATGAAGGAAAATCCAACCATCATGGAGTCGACGAAACTTTTGCGAAGGTCAGGGAAAAATATTTCTGGCCTAACATAAAGAAATCCATCCAAGATTACATTAATCAGTGCATTTCGTGTCAACAAAGTAAATATGAACGTAACCCAATCAGAATGCAATTAAATATCACGCCCACCGCGACGAAACCATTCGAAATTATTCATTTGGATACTTTCACTGTCGAAAAAACCAAATTTCTTACAATCATAGACAGTTTTTCAAAATATGCGCAAGCTTATCTCGTGAATTCATTGACAGGTACTGAAATAGCCGATAATTTAATCCAATTCTTTTCCCATCATGGCATACCAAAGAAAATAATTGTTGACAATGGAACCGAATTTAACAACTTTTTAATATCCGAACTTCTGGCGCTGCACAAAATAGAAGTGCATTTCGTCTCGCCATACCACCCTCATTCTAATGGCATGATAGAACGGTTTCATTCGACTGTTTTAGAACACATTCGTCTCCTAAACACCCAAAGTTTCACAAAAACTCCAGCCAAAATGAAAATGTTATATGCAGTCCTAGCGTACAATCATTCCATTCATTCAGTCACTAAATTCAAGTCCATAGACGTCATAAGTGGACATATTTCCGCTGACGACCCTTTTAATATCAAAATCGATCAAAAGCTTCTCAACGATTATACTAATGATTATAAGGAACGGTCCAAAACACTCTATTCAAAAATTAATGAAAACATCAAACAAAAAGAAAAGGCCAACGAACGGGAGAACAAAAAACGCGACAGCCCCGCGGTGTTCAAGACAAAACAAAAAGTATATGTTAAATCACAGGTGAGAAGAAAGTAAGCCAATAAATTTTTGAAACCTACAAAAGTCAAAAGGGTTGACCGAAAAATGAAAACAATATCCACAGAAAATCAATAAAAAATTCATATGGATAATTTGAAACGCCCACTCAAAAAATACCCATCCTCCATTATGAAATAATTGTTTTTTCAGGATTTCCGGAATACTCGGACTTCAAGATAAGATTACCATACAGAACTTAAGGAACAATACAAGGCTTATACCTCTTAAATTGGGAACAGCAAAAATTGAAACTTATACACATTTCTTGTTCCATTACTATGATTTGAATACCATTATAATAGAAATTAATAAATTGAAATAGCATTCTCAAAATTTAAAAATGCTCGTAAAAAGCAATCAAAATAGATGTTAGATGTATCAAATTATCTGAAAATACAGTTTTCGGAAGAAATGGTTAATGATAAATTACTAGAAATCATCCCTTACCCTGTTAGAACAAAACGCGGCTTAATAAACGGTATTGGATCAATTTTCAAATCTATCACTAGGAATTTAGACTCCAGTGACGGAGAAAAATATGATAGGCTAATTTCCGAATTGCAATATAACCAAAATAATTTGGCTACGAATATCAAAAGGCAAAATTCTCTTGCAATAGCGTTAATCAAAAAATTTAATACCACTATTCAGCAAGTAAAACATAATGAAAAACTTTTGGATTCAAAGATCACACAAATCGCTTTTATAGTAAAAGGCCAAATATATCGAGAAAATTCCATGTTCATTAAGGATGTCATGAATCAAATAATTAGTATGTATGAAATTATAAATTCTATCCTACAGGATGTTGAAAATTCCATCAAGTTTTCCAAATTTAACGTTGTTCGCCCTAGCATAATAAAAACTAAAGAGTTATACCGCAAATTGCAGAAATTAGAAAAAATGATCGATAAAGATCAATTACCAATTGAAATCAGTTATGAAAACACCCTCTTATTTGAAAAATTCATAAAAGTTAAAAGCTATATATCTAATGGTAGAATAACCTATATACTTCATATTCCAATCACACACACCTTAAAATTTGAATATTATTACTTATTTTCAATTCCGATTTAAATTGGGAGTCAGTTCAAGGCAGTGTTACCAAAAAATAAATTTTTGACAAAAACGAAAAATATTACGCATTTTTGAGCAATCCTTGCACGAAAATCGTCCGCCAAACCTACATCTGCCCACCTGCCGATATCAAGGAACAAGCAGACGACAACCCATGCGAAATTCAACTACTCGCCGTTAAAAACACTTCCGCCTGCAAAAGAACAACCATTCACCTATCAACATCTGTCATCAAACAACTAGATGACTCCTACAAATGGATCGTCCTCCTACCATCACAAAAGACAATCCAAATGAGATGTCCTTACCAAGGTGAAACAGAAAAAATGCCACCAGGAAGTTACCTTTTGGAAATTCCAACCGGATGCCGATTCACCTGTGCGCATCAACCGATCATCAATGAAAATCAAATCAGCCATCATCAACCCATACTTCTGCCGGCCCTAGACGAAGCTAACATATATATCCCCGAGACAAGAATGAGCCTTCGAATCGACGATATAAACTTGGACGAACTTCAATCAATAAAAACAGCAATAATGGAAAACCAACCCACAATTTCTTTCCGAGAAGTGGCACACATCCTAAGTTTTTGGACGCTGGTTATATATGCCATCCTTATATCAGCATTGTCCTATATGCTGTACAAAAAATTGGGTCCAAAGCTCTGCAAATAAAACAATTCAGAGGACCAACCAAAGGACATCGAGATGTCCAGGGTTCAGCTTCCTCGTTAATCCTCCTACGCTGAATCGTCGGGGGGAGGAATTATATCGCTCATCTTCATGGGAATCGCTGACTTCGCTAAAACACCGTCTCACGGATATCTCTCGATTCCCAGAAGCTTTTGCGTTGTAATTTTTATTTTACCACAAGGAATTTTTAATTTTTACATCATTATTATTTTTGACGTTGTACCTATAAGATAAATCTTGTAATAAAATTATTTTTAAAAAAAGACTTTGAGATCCGAAAGTTATTTCTAATGTACATTTTTAATATGTCGATTTTTAGTCGCTACACAGCTAAATTCTTTGTTGCAAGCATAACGAACCAAATTATTGCTGAAAATAAATTTGAGGTTAAAAAAACATTTCATTTTTATAAGATATAACTTACTTCGCCATGTTTGCTTCACAAATTAATAATAATTAATACTGTTTGTAGCACAAAAAAAGGAGAAATCGCCAAATTATAAAATATCGCAATTTAAAAAAGTTAGAAGTAATTGACATTAACACAACATGACAATCACTAAACAAAACGCGGGAGCTAGGGATGGCCATTGATGGCCGATAGTATCAAAACATCGATGTTTTGCGTTCGATGGTCGATGTTAAAATAGCCGATGTTACAGACCATCGATGGTTTTTTTTTTGTCTTTTTTTTCTCTCTCTCTCTCTCCTAGACTCAATAATTAAGTTCTCGGAGCAATCATAATTTTTGGCTCCAGTAAAAAGGATACGAAAAACAATGAAATCGAAGACGAAAGTTGATTCTTGATATCAAGAAGAAGGTAGATACATATTCTGATATAAGATATACGAATGTGGCAACACACTTACTTTGAACAGGGAACACCGTAACCGAACAGGTGCAGCGCGCAGGTAGGAATACCGATTGGTTTCGAATTACGACGCAGTTACCAGTAAACCAGTAAACAAACTAACAAACCAGTGGGAGTGCGATATTCAGATACTTTTACTTGTTTCACCGAGTTAAGTTAAAAGCAATCGAATGAATTAAGCTTTTTTTTTAGTTTTAGTTTAGATAATTTAGTTTGTTCTTGTTTTAAGTTATAATTTAGTTTGTTTCGTGATTTAGTGACAAGTGTTTGTTCGATTTATTTTTACTATCATCATAATTATGGCACCGAAGAGCAAGTGGTGGAAATTTTTTACGAAAATAGACTCTAAATCAGCCAAGTGTATAACTTGTGGCCGAGTGCTTAAAACCGCAGGTAACACAAGTAATTTAAAATGCCACATGGAATCCGTCCACCCATTACTTGTAACTAATTCCTCAAAAAAACAGGGGAAGGACCAGCCTCAGCGCGAATATTTCGACCCAGACGATCCGTCTCCAGGTCCGGCTCCAAAAAAAAAATTCCTCCAACATCAACAGCCCTCACCTTCTCCACAACCTACGGAAACTACGAGTACAAGCGACTCATCAACGAGCCGTACCGTTATCCCTTTTCGAGCTTCAAGCTCCAGTTCGGAACCACAGCACATCCCATCGACCACAACCAATTTGACAGATACGAGTAGGAAACATGTACAATCGACGTTAGACGAATCCTTCAAAACTGTGGTTGCTTTTCAACAAGAAGGAAGCAAACATACCCAGATAACCGATAGAATAGCATTCATGCTTTGCAGGGATAACATGCCTTTCTCAACTGTCGAGAAGCCTGGATTTCTCAAATTGCTGAAGTGTCTAGCCCCACAATACAAGCCGCCATCGAGGAAAACGATTAAAAAAATAATAGAAGACAAATACGCGATAGCATCTGCCAATTTGAAAGACAAATTAAGGTTGGTGGAGAATTTCACATTGACATGTGACATTTGGACAGATACCCAGCAGACCAGAAGCTTTTTAGGGACAACAGTACATTTTCCCGAGGAAGGTGAAATTTCGTCTTACACCATCGGTGTAAGTGAGTTGGAAAGCTCTCACACAGCGGACTACATCTCCACAAAGATTTTGCAGTTATGCACCGAATGGTGTCTTGATGTAAACAATTTGCACGCAATTGTGACAGATGGAGGAGCAAATATGGTGAGAGCCGCAGAGAATACGTTTGGCAAAAACAAACACATTCATTGTTTTGCTCACATTTTGAATTTAGTAGTGCAACGATCACTTGAAGAGCCGGAAGTTGGCAAAATGATAAATAAAGTAAAGTGCATTGTCACTTGGTTCAAGCAAAGCGTGAATGCTAGCGACAAACTTCGAAATTCAGGGGGAGACTTTAAGCTCATTCAATGTGTGGAGACTAGGTGGAACTCCACATTTTATATGATCCAGAGATTTCTACAATTGAGCACATTTTTAAATGACATTATCTATCGGCACACTTCGGCTCCCCCTATGACTACTCTAGCTGAAAATGAAGCCTTGAAAGAGATTCAAGAATTATTAAGTCCTTTGGAGTTGGCCACAAATGACATTTCTGGGGAGCAGTATACGACAAGTAGCATGGCAATACCAGTCACTTTCAAGGTTGTGCAAACCATTAAAGCAGCTTCGCCAAAATCTGAAGCTGCTTTAAAATTCAAAGCATTGCTGATGCAGCAATGTCGTAAAAGGCTAGCTGCAGTGGAGCAGATTTCAATTTTAGCCATTGCAACAGTCTTAGACCCACGTTTTAAAACTATGTATTTTGGGGATCCATCGGCGGTAGCCAAAACTATTAATGAATTAAAGAATCACCTAAAAATAATATTTTCAAAATCACCTACACCAAGCTCTTCAGACTCTGATACCCCATCGATCAATATCGATGGTACGAACTATCGAAAGTTTTCCACCCCTACTATCGATCGAAAAGAAACGAGATTTTTTTTGTGATCGATGTTCGATGGTGGCTAACATCGATGTCGATGGTAACATCGATGTTTTCCCTTCGATGTCCCATCCCTAGCGGGAGCAGGAAAGAGTCCAAACCAAGAATGGAGCATGCGCAGATTGTGTCGCACCGGATTGGTCGGAGTCGACGGTGGTATTGTAATAATTAATGTATGTTGTCAGTCGCGATCGAGCTTTGTGAGCGTCAACACGTTTAAGTAAACGAGAGCGATACAAGTGCACAAAAGTGTTAAGTGAAATAGTGAGTGACCTTAAAGGATTACTTGAAATTGGATTAAGTTGTATGTGTGCTAAGCAGCTCTCGCACACCGAAGATAAGTTTTTAATTTTATTTTATATTTCGTTCTCTTTCCGTAAAATGTACAGGAACGGGCACCTTTCTATTTTTCTAACGAAATCGTGAGCACCGTCCCGAGGAGAACGATCACTAAAACGGCGATTGAAAAAGATTGGATCATCCATACCTAACCTCAACTGTTTCGGAAATATTAAGTGTTTTTAGATGTATTACAAAAATTAATATTAAACAAAGAAAATTATTTTATTTCACAAATAATATAAAAAAAATATTAATTTCAATGTAAGAGATGTTTAAAATGTTCGCCGCGAACGTCTTGGCAACATGCTAATCTGGTATAGAAATGTCTTCTAACGTTACTCAACATCTCAGGCGTGACGGATCTAATCGCAAGCGTGATTCGTCTTTTTAAGTCATGTAAGTTGAGTGGTTTAGTTTTGTATACAATACTTTTGACATATCCCCACAAAAAGAAGTCTAATAGCGTCAGATCAGGAGATCGTGCTGGCCATTCTATTGATCCGCGCCTCCCTATCCACCGATTTGGTAATGGGGCGGTGCTCCATTTTGCTGAAACCATAGAATATTGGCAGGAACTTGTGGGTTTGCTGGATCAGGATATAAGTTTGTCAAAGTTGGCACGACATTATTTTGGAGCTCGCAAAACTGTTTTTCTATTTTGCTATTTGTTCCTTGGGATATAGGCAGCAAATTTGAAATTTTTTTGTGAAATAAGCGAGAAACTTCCGTGTGTTATATCCATAACCAATCATTTGTAGAATGGTTATTTTGTGCATTTCTGTTAAATGAACCATTTTTCTGATATTATTACGTACAGTTAACGAAATTCAAACGACAATAGCACTGACACTGATCACTACTATTATGCAGACAGACAACAAGTTGCTAACGCTATGAGTTTTATACCAAAATAAACAAAACTGTATTTTTTTTATTTCATATCAGTAAAAAGGAACGCATTAATGGTTTTTGCTTATTTTCTTAACATTAAGAGCTAAATGGGAAATAAGTATTGAGTGTAATGTAGCGAATTTGTGAAATAAAATAATTTTCCTTTTTTAATGTTAATTTTTTTAATACATCTGAAAACACTTAATATTTCCGAAACAGTTGAAGATAGGTATGGGACATTGTACATGAATTATGTCTAGAATTTTCTAAAGAATCCAAAAATAAATAATATACAGGTGGTTGTATTTAAAATAAGAAAGCTGGTATCGGCCACTGTCACATGACACACCCTGTATAATTATTTTTTTTTGAAAAAAAGTCGCATCTAAAAATACAAATCGACGTGTCCAAGCATTTTTCCCAACACGGTCTCATTTATTCGTTATCGAATTTATTCCATTTGGCTGTTCCACACTGCATATATAATTCTATTACTTAGTAGATTAAAATCCAGTTAGCGTAAGGAGAGACCCCAGGGAGTCTACTTAATATTTTATATAGTATAAAAATATTAACTTTATCATATGCACTCTTCAAATCAGAAAAACGGCCAGTAATAATTTTTTATTGCTAAAAGCATTGAGAATGTATTGATGTAATGTACTTATGGCTTCCCTACATACTAGTCCTTTTCTAAACCCTATCTGATATTTGGGCATTAAA
This sequence comes from Agelastica alni, assembly GCA_950111635.1. Taxonomy (NCBI): domain Eukaryota; kingdom Metazoa; phylum Arthropoda; class Insecta; order Coleoptera; family Chrysomelidae; genus Agelastica; species Agelastica alni. The sequence goes on along the minus strand of OX467718.1, from coordinate 28,105,762 downwards.
TTGTTATGTTCTAAGTACCATTCAATTCTTATTTTTATCATATTTTCCATAATTTTCTCAACACATGACGTTAGAGCGATCGGTCTGTAACTATCACTACTATAAGGATTTTTCCCTGCCTTGAGAAATGGCAGGATAATGGTGTATGCCCATTTCTCTGGTACTCTTCCTGTTTCCAGACTATTATTATATATTTGGAGTATCTTACCTTGCGCTACGGATGGCAAATTTTGCATCATTGAATTAGTGATGTTATTCATTCCTGGAGCTTTTTTTTGCCGTTGCAGCAAAGCAAAAATTCATTAAAAGAAAATGGTGTCGCATGGTTGTTATTAGGTATGTACTCAAAGTTTGAATCTATATTACAGATTGAAATATTTTGTAAAATGTCTAAACATATATTTTTTGTTGGGAAGTTAGACTTATTTACAGAGTAATATGCTTTAAAGCTTTTAACTGTTTTCCATACTGTCGAAATCGGTGTATCTCTATTGAGTGTACTACAGTATTCTTTAAACGATATTTTTTTTTTATTTTTGAGTTTGCGTTTAACAAGTGCTTTTATTCTTTGATACTCTAGGAAGTTAGTTACGCAGGGATCATTTTTAAAGTCTATAATGGCCTTTTGTCTTAGTTTTACGAAATCTGCACCTTCATTGTCACACCATGGTGTATATTTTTCCTTCATTTTGATTTTTTATGGTACGGGATCTATGTATCAGCTGCTTTATCTATAATCCCATTCCATTTTCCATAATTCGTTTCTTTAAATTTCTGGAATTCTTTTTCCAAAGTGCTAGCGAATAAGTTCCAGTCCGCTTTTTTACAGTTTCTTTTCATTTCTGGAATTACTATGTCTTCCTGTGCTTTGCCAATTTCGCATATTGTTGGGTAGTGGTCGCTGCCTCCAGTATCCTCTAGTACCGACCAGATACATTTTGATACTATGTCGTTTGTTGCGATGGTTACGTCCATAGCAGAAGGATTTTGTCCCACCAGTGTCAGTCTAGTGGGTGTTCCATCATTAAGTATTACGAGATCATTTAATTCTAATGTTTCTTTAATAAATTTTTCATTGTAATCATAAGTTAAACATCCCCACAAGGGGTCATTTCCACCAAGATCTCCCATAATTATATAGGGTTTGGGGGTGTTTTTTATTATATCATTCCAGTGACTTATTTATTTTGGACCCCGCTGGGTTATATATACATATATATTAATTACATGTATATTTTGAGTTATTAATTTAATGATTATTACTTGCATGTGTGACATACAGCTATTTTTTATCATGCAATGTCCAATATTATTTTTTACTAAAGTTATTATACCGCCATACCCATCAAATCGGTCCGGTCTAGATATGTGATAATTTTTTATGTTGAAAAAATAAGTGACATCAAGCCATGTTTCATTTAAAAGGATAATATCTGGTTTGTTTTCGTTTACAAATATTTTTAATTGATTCTAATTAGCTTTTAGCTTGTGTATATTCCATTGAAATATTTTTAGGTAATTATTATAATTATTCAGCTTTTTATTTTTTAAATTTGCCTTGTTTAGATGTGATAGATTATCGGCGGTCTGCCCCCGGTCGTCTAACACATCCAATTTATTATATTCTTGGGGAGAAGGGAATGGAAGAAGAAGGGGTGTTATAGCTTTACATTTTATTTTTTATCAGTTATCTGATACGTTAGGACCGACACAGAGTTCAGTTAAAGACTGGGATTCGAGAAAGACGTTACACATATTGTACCGATTCTTGTTAATACTATAATAATAATTATAGAAATAAAAGTGTTATTTCGTGAACAATGTTTCAGTACTATAAAACACAGTGGGTCACCACAAATTGCCGACAAGGTAAACATTTAATTTTGTGTCAGTGTGATAAAGCTCAGTAGCTCTGTTATCATCTTCTTTCTTCTTCAGGTGCCGTCTTCGTTGCGAAGGTTGGCAATCATCAATGCTATGCGTATTCTTGAAACAGCAGATCTAAACAACTGGTTTGCTGTGCATCCGTACCAGTCACGCAGATTCTGCAACCACGAGTGGCGTCTTTTTCCGAAACTTCTTCTTTCTTGAATCTTTCCCTGTATTATCAGTTGTAACAAGCTGTATTTTACACCCTTATAAAATGTCCCAGATACTGTAATTTCGTTTGTTAATGGTCAGAATTATTTCTTTTTCTTTGTTCATCCGTCTTAGCACTTCAATATTTGTTATTCTTTGTATCCAGCTAATTTTTAGCGTTCTATGGTATGTCCAGTGTTTGAAAGCCTTTAGTCTTCTTATATCTTCTTTCTTTAGGGTCCATGCCTCCGTGCCATAAAGCAGCAGAGACAGCGCGTAGCATCTCGGCAATCTGATTTTCAAGGTCAAACTGATATCTCTTGTGCAGAATATTTTTTTCATTTTCATAAACGCTGATTCTGCCTTTTGTATTCTAATTCTTATTTCATGGAAGCAGTCGTTGTCTTTGTTGATAATGGTACCGAGGTATTTGTATTTTTCTACCTGTTGTACTGGTTGGTTGTGTATGTAGATGTGTCCAACATTGTTCGTTCTTTTGCTAATCAACATGAATTTAGTTTTTTTCACGTTGATTGTCAGTCCATATTCTTCGCTTTTTTTATTTACTTTGTTCACTAGTATTTGTAAATCTTGGAGTGTGCTTGCTATTAGTACTGTATCATCAGCATACCTTAAGTTATTAATGGGTATTCCGTTTATGTTAACTCCCCTTGTTTCATTGCTTAATGCAGTTTTCATGATTTCCTCCGAATAAAGGTTAAATAGTGCCAGTGACAGAATACACCCTTGCCCGACTCCCTTTTTTATTTTCATTTGTTCTGTGGTATGCCCTTCTACATTTAATATTGCTTTTTAATTCTGTTATCGTAAGAGTTATCATAAAAAAATTGTGTGTGAAAATTTGTAGGCAACTTTAAGCTTCACATTTCAAATTTAGTTACAATGTTACAGGGTGTTCCATAACGCAGTGCCAGATCAAAGTTATGTTTTTTTAAATAAAACACCCAATATTTTACCTTAAAATTAAAATCCGCTTTACCACCCCATTACAACAATGTAAGGTTATAGTATGTTATACAGGGTATTTAAATAGTTATAACCAATTTTATGTGGAAATCTTAAGTTCAACGACCTATATAATTAAAAAGGAGTATAACAATAACATGCTTCCACCTTAATAATAAGTTGGCAAACAGAAATCTGGAAGTTTATTTCAATAACAACTTACTACGCCACAGCACCCACCCAAAGTACTTAGGGGTCACATTGGATAGGACACTATCATTTAAAAAGCACCTTACGAATACAGCTGGGAAGATTAAATCAAGGAACAACATCATCCAAAAACTGTGTGGAACGGCATGGGGTGCTAATGCAAAAACTCTCCGCTGTCCTGCATTAAGCTTGGTGTACTCGGTAGCAGAGTACTGTGCTCCTATGTGGACAAACAGTCTCCACATTGAAAAAGTAGACACCCTTAACCATACTTACTGGCTTCCAGTATTAAGCCGTATACCTCGACCTTATCTGCTTAGGTCCAAGGCACTGCTAAATGAATACAACAAGATAGTCAATATTCCTGAGTTTCCAATACAGGCAGACATACCAGACTTGCTTATCCAAAGGTTAAGATCCAGGCGGCCTCCTATCATTGTGGCAGAGAGTCTGTCCAGAAACCATCATCAGATAACGATTAGCTGGCGAGAAGAAATACTTCAAAAGGCTCCACTAGAACTCAATGAATTACTACTAGAGATGGTAAACGAGGAACCCCCCGGCTTCGATCTCCTACGTAAAGCTTGGTCTACACTCACCAGGATCAGAACAGGTCACGGTGTTTGCAAAGACTTCTTGCATAAGTGAGCCAAATGCAATTCTTCATCCTGCGACTGCGGTGCCGATAACCAGACTGTCCAGCACATTGTAAGTGACTGCCCTCTACGTGCCTACCTGGGCAATGTTGGGATTTCCTATTGGCTACACCAGAGTCGATTGACTGGATTTTAAATCTGGACATAAAACTTATTATTTATTAATTATTATGTATATATCGGTTGATTATCTTGTTCTGCTCTGTCCTGTATTTTATTTTATTTTGTATAATTACCATACCTTACGTGTCATATTTAAGTGCATGTGTTTATAGCTGCCATACGTTAAATAAATAAAATAAATTAAAAAATTAATAATAATCTATTAGACCCAAAGTTTTTTAATGATTGTCAAAATTTATAAACAAGAACGAATTTGCGAATATTTATTAAATCAAATACAGGGTAAGTCAAAACTTGAGTACATTATTTTCTCAGTAATTTCAAATGGATCACCCTGTATTTTATATTACCTAGAATGGCTACTGTTATCATACTTCTTTTTTTATTAACCATTCCCTATTCTAAAAGTTATTAGTCTTTTAAATATTTCCATTTTTCCATGCAAAGTATTAATTAGGTATCTAAACGTACCAATTGTTAGTTGGCCATGATTGATCTGGATATTGGGGGGAATGTAATAAAAACGCATTAATTACTATCAGTAAGAATTTATCATGAAAGATATCCTAAGAGGCGGCAACCTACAACAAGTTTCGAAAGATTAAAGAATCGCACCGGTTTAGTAACTTATGAAAAACAAGAAAGAACAAAAACTACTGTGACCGATAAAAACGAAATGAATGTACTTGTGGCAGTTAACGAAAATCCACATACAAGTATTAGAAATATTTCAAAAGAACAAGAACTTAGTTAATACTGTGTTCAAAGAATTCTTTCTAAATACAAAATGCACGCTTACCACATTAAATTGCACCAATTGCGTTTTCAAAGAAAAATACATTAAGAGATAAGGCAGAATTTGCAGCTGGAGATTAAGAATTAAAAACTACTGGAGATTTGCTGGCTTGTGTCTCTCAGCTCTGGACAAACACTATTAAGAAGTTTGGTGAATCCCGTGCAATAGCCTTGGATATATCTAAAGCCTTCGACCGCGTTTGGCACCAGGCATTGTTAAGTAAATTATCTGCCTACGGTATTCCAACCAAGTTGCGGCAATGGATCATGAGCTTCATGCAAGATCGCTCCTTACATGTGACAGTTGACGGTATTTCTTCTGGTGCGTTAAAAACCAATGCCGGGGTCCCCCAGGGTTCCATCCTGTCCCCCACCCTATTTCTTTTACACATCAACGACCTCTTGAAAATTACCACAAACCCCATTTGCAGTTTCGCAGACGACAGCACAGTTGTCTCAACTTTCACATCCTATCGATCACTTTCGGTGAATGATACAAATAGACTGCTTTCTATAATCCTCCCCCTTCTAATAGTCTAATAGCCGGGCCGTCCGCAGCCCACACGATAGGTCTACCCTTTTTGCGACTATTTTCAGTAAAAAAAAAGATAAGTAAATTTTTTTTTATAGCTTATTTTTTTAATTGTTTTTAAGAATAAACTAGGGTCTATTACTCTGCTGGCAAAAAAATCACTCAAAATAATATTGAGTTTTGTCCTAGAGTAAAAAGTTTTTAAAGATTACGAAATTTGAAAATTATTAATTTCATTCTATACAGTATGTCTGCTTAGGTTTGAACCATATGGAAAACTTTTATTATCCGTTTTAAAAAAAAAATTATTGTTTATAAAAAGTTCTGCATGGCCTAAAATTAAATTTGAAGTAATCAGATATCAATTTTTTGCAGTCTTTTGCAGGATATACTTTCCCAACTGTGTCAAACTTATAAATGGGACATATTATGCCTACAGGAAACGCACAGAGATGAAAATTCGAACAGGCCCCACATCGAAGGTATGCGCCTTGTCGTCGAAGCGCCACATAACAAGTACGGCAGTGCCATCTTCACAAAAACTAATATGACCATAACATCCATTGGCAAGAATATTACCGACGACATCGAAATACTAACCATTGAGAGCGGGGACTATACCGTGTCGTCCGTTTATAAGCCACCAGGCAAACCACTCAACCTTCAGATGCCGGGGAATTTCGGGAAACAGAAGGTACAATTCGTGGTCGAAGATTTTAACTGCCACAGTACAACATGGGGCTACAACGAGACCGACGGAAATGGCGAACGGTTGGAAGAATGGGCAGAGACCAACCACTTCTCCGTAATACACGATCCAAAGCTGCCGTGTTCCTTCTACAGCAAGATGAAACGTGGCTATAACCCCGATAACTGCTTCGTGAGTGAGAATATCCAGGACGCATGCATAAAAAATGTCTACGATGCAATCCCAAAAACACAACACAGGCCAATTGGAGTCCAAACTTACTCACCTATAAGAACAACAGAGATACCGTTCCGAAGACGCTTCAACTTCAGGAAAGCCAAATGGCTCGAGTACTCAGTCAACCTAGATACCGAACTCGAGCATCTAGACCCAACACCGGAAAACTATCCAACCTTCGTGCAAATTCTACAAAGAGTGTCAAAGAAATACATACCAAAAGGCTGTAGAAAACATTTCATACCAGGACTATCAGAATCCTTAAAAAATACTTTAAAGAAGTACGAGAAACTTTTTAATGAAGACCCTTTCAATGAAGAAACCATAACCTGTGGAAATGAACTAATGATAGCGCTGAGCGAAGCCAGACATGACACATAGTAGCAAACTTGCCTGGAATCTAATAAAGAAACTGAGCGGCGACCCAAAGAAGAGCAAAGCGCCTTCGAACGTAACCCCGAATCAAGTAGCTCACCAACTGCTCCTCAATGGCAAACCAGATACAACATGTAAAAAAATACGCATCAACCGCTCACCAACAACCGAGGAGAAGCACTTTCATATACCTTTCACCTTAAAAGAGCTTAACACGTGGCTAAACTCACTCAAGAACGGAAAAGCCACAGGGGTAGACGACATATGCGTGGAGCAAATCAAACACTTCGGTTCTGTGGCAAAAGGATGGATCCTCGGCTTGTTCAACAGTTGCCGAACGACCTTCCAAATACCAAAACTATAAAGGCAAGGGTAGTGGCCCTACTAAAGCCAGGAAAAGACCCAGAATCGCCAAACAGCTATCGCCCCATTTCGCTCCTGTGCCACCTATATAAGTTATATGAAAGACTTATCCTCCATCGTATAGAGAAGGTGGTAGATTCAAAAATCATACCACAGCAAGCTGGCTTCAGACCAGGAAAGTCCTGCACCAGCCAAATCCTGGCCCTAACGGAACACATTGAAAGCGGGTTCGAAAAGAAAAAGATAACAGGCCTAGCCCTAGTTGACTTAAGCTCAGCATATGACACCTTTAATCACAGACGCCTTCTGCACAAACTCTATGCTACATTAAAAGACCACCAGCTTGTTCAAATAGTGGAATCGCTACTACAAAACAGACAATTCCACGTTAGCCTTGAGGGAAGAAAAAGTCGATGGCGCACCCAAAGGAATGGACTAGCCCAGGGCAGCGTATTGGCGCCCATCCTCTTTAACCTGTACACCAATGACCAACCAACGCCAGCCTTTACCAGAAATTTTCTATACGCCGATGATCTGGGTATCACGGCTCAATGGTCAAAGTTTGAGGAGGTGAAACAAAAACTAGGAGACGCTCTCTAGGCCTGATGTCTACGTACTACCACGAAAATTTGCTAAGACCAAATCCATTTAAAACCCAGGTGTGCGCGTTCCATCTCCGGTCCCGACAGGCCAAAAGAAAACTCGACATCACCTGGAATAATTCCAAACTAGAGCACACCGAAAAGCCAACTTACCTCGGAGTCACCTTAGACCGCTCCTTAACATACAGGTTCCACTGTGAGAAAACCCGAAAGAAAGTTGAAGCGCGAAACAACCTCTTAAGAAAACTTGGCAACAACAAATGGGGCACCAAACCGTCGGTACTAAGAATAACAGCACAGGCGTTATGTTTCTCAACGGCAGAATATGCATGTCCCGTGTGGAGCAGATCTACCTACGCCAAAAAAAGTAAACATCAGTCTGAACGAAACATGTAGGCTTATAACCGGATGTATAAAACCAACCCCACTGGATAAACTCTACAAAGCCTCGGGTCTCTCAGATCCTGACTCGCGTAGAATAGCCCACGAATTCTCAGAAAAATCCAAGCAGACCCTCGACGACAAATCCAAGCAGACCCTCGACGACCGTCACTCACTCTTCGGATACGAACCAAGCTCGGCCAGGCTGAAATCAAGAAAACGCTTCTTAAGTACCCCACTGGACGAACCACCAGCCTGTTTCCCACTAAAAGTAGCCCCCCAAAGCGGGATATCGAGCAACTGGACGACATGGAGAATGCTGAATCGCTTAAGAACTGGTGTAGCGCCGGTCAAGACCAATCTGATCAAATGGGGCCTGCTGGACCACGATGACGACAAGTGCGACTGCGGAGCCAGACAAGACATGGAACACCTCCTTATCTGCCCTAACTGCCCGTACAGATGCACCCTCGATGATTTATGGACAAACAACCAAAGAGCATTAGACACTGCCCAATACTGGGCTATGAAATTATAGTTTCCGGACACGAAAAAGTAAAGTAAGTATCTATGTAAAAGTGCTTATTTGGTGCGAGGGCGCTCGAATCAGTCCGTAATTGTGTCTGCAGGGGTTTAGCAAAAATCATTTTTGACCTAGTAGTTATTGATGGATCGCGATAATTTTTTTTTTCAAAAAAGACAACTGTATAATTGAGGCATCTCTCGGACTACTTTTTCAAAATACGATATATCTTGTGAGATAAAAGATAGTGAATATGGCCGATATTTTGTACTATTTTTTCTACTCTTTTTTTTCAAAAAATAAAAAAGGTACTCTGAGAGATGCCTAGATCCAACCTTTCACAAGCAGAAATTAAAAAAAAATCTCGATTTTTTTCAGCGAGGTCTGAGTAATATGATTTTTGCCATTCTTTGTTTTACAAAGTTTTACTATCAATCCCAAATAAGGTTAAACCCCTCTGAAGTGATTCGCCAAGTTAACCATCATCGGTAATACACAGTAGTATTTAAAAAAAAATAGAATAAAAATTCTTTTATTTTAGAAGTCGTGGCGACCCCAAAAAATTGACCGCTGTATGACTTCGAATGCACTATCAAGAGACAGTGATAGTATCCTAATATAATTTGGAGTACTACCTCAAAAGATGATTCTGCTGAAAATATAGAAGATGTTTGTAAAGCCAACCAACAGTATAAAAATATATCTGCAGGTACCACGGGTTTATTGGGGTATAAAAAACCATTTCAAACCAGCAACACATTATTATTACAAGTAAAAGTCTACAGGTTAATATTTTCATGCGAAAAGTGTAAACAACTATTAACTAATGCCCCAGTCCTACAAAACCCCAACTTCTCAAAAACTTTTGTCTAAACCACAGATGCTTCTAATGTAGCAATTGGCTCCGTATTATCGCAAGATAATCACCCAATAGCTTAACTATTCTCGAACCCTAAATTCCACCGAACAAAATTATTCCACCACGGAAAAAGAATTGTTAGCAATTATAGATTCTTGTAAACATTTTCGGCCTTATTTATATTCTCAACATTTTATAATCGAAACTGATCACAATCCCATCGTGTGGATTTACAAAATTAAGGACCCTACTTCTAGATTAGCCCGCTGGAGACTTAAACTCGAAGATTATAACTTTGAAGTCAAATACCGTAAAGGCTCGGAGAATTTTGTAGCCGATTGCCTTTCACAAGTGCAAATAAATGCCCTAGAAAGTAGTTACGTAGACGTTAGTAGTAGTTCACTCTGTGCCGAACCTCCAAGCCCCACTGATTTTGACATAGATGAATTCCTAGAAGAATTTAATAATAACCAACCCTCTAGTAATACACAACACACCGCAATAGAAAACCATATTACAGGAATAGAAATTTCTGAAGATCCTATTAATCTGTCGACTAAGCAAATTTTATTTATACCCAACTCTTCAAATTATGACTTAACCTATAGAAAAATCTTCAATAAACATAGATACACGGTCAACATCACTGGCGACTGGGCATCTGAAATAACAGATACTTTCAAAAATATATTAAGACCTAATGAAAAATTTGCAATTAAAATTCCACACGAATTAAGACAATTTATTTGTAATTATTTTAGAGAAAATATAAATTCAACCGTAAAAGTACTCTTTTGCAATGAAATGTTACAAGACGTAGAAGATTCACAAAAACAAATGGAATGTATAAAAAAATACCATTCCGAAAACCATAACGGCATAATAGAAAGTTATAAACATCTAAGACATCAGTATTATTGGCCTTCGATGCAAACAACTATTTCAAATTTTATTAATCAATGCGAAATTTGTTTGAATTTTTTTTGTTTGACCTATTGATTTATTCCACTGTAATAAGAACCTTTATTTAACAATTGTTGATTCGTTTTCTAAATACAAACAATGTTACAAATTACCCAATAAAACGTCTATTTCAATTTTAAGCAAACTAAGACATTATTTTTCACACCATAATTATCCGAAAAAAATCGTTTGCGATAATGGTACCGAATTTAATTCCGCGTTAATTAAAGAATTCCTAAAATTACATAAAATCGAAATTCATTTTACAACAGTAAACAACTCATCTTCAAATTCTCCTGTAGAAAGGTTCCACTCTTACTCCACTCTTACTGAAAAACTTAGAACACTACGCGCCCAAAATCCAAATGACCCAATAGACATGCTGTATTGATTTATAACCAATCAATTCACAGTGCTACAAATTTTTCGCCATTTTCAATTCTTTATGGACCATACGCTGAACAAATACATTTCGATTTTGATATCCCTATCTATGAAGCATACAATCAAAAACATAAAGACGAACTTCAACCATTTAAAACATAACTATATAATAAACAAAAAGAAATAAGACAACAAATTTTAGAAAAACAAAACGAGAATGCCGAACCTATACCAGACATTGAACTTACAAAGACCTTGTACGTATCAAAGAAAAAACATCGTCCTAAATTGCAAGCTCCCTATACTACGGTACACCCCACAAAACAACAAAAAACAAAAATAACTGGTAAAACTGACAAACAAAACGAAACTAGTACTCATTTAAAATATCGCACTAGTATTTCTAAAATGACACAACTAAAAAATCGGTGTATTTGACTTATGACTATGAAAGAAATTGGTAAATATCGTTTTATCAACCATCAAAACTGCATCAACCTAGCTTCAGAGGATGTCCGCCAGAGGGCACTTGTGTCACTTTTGCTGCCTTTATGCTATTTCCCCTCCATAGGCAAGAGTGACACATTGTCAGTTGAGTCTTGGATTTTGTGGTGAACCAAAGTGAAAACCAAGTTCAAAAGTGCATTATTTTGAGTGGTGACATTGTTAATGTTTCAAAGGCTGAGAAGACGTTGTACTATTTGGAGTTGTGTCGATTTAGCTGACTCAGGTAATGTAACAACATGTTGATTATTTCGAGTTATGTCATTTTTGATGAAATTTATTGTTTTTTTCGATTTTGCATTTAAAAAAGATCCGGTGACCATCATTTATGACTCAATCGTAAAAGGATGAAATGCTGAATATTTCCTTTGCTTACAGTATACCTTATCTTTTATTTGAGCTATTCTAATCGAAGTTAGAAAAGAGTTAACCTAACCTGCTTTGTGACACCTTGACGTATAACTCTCTATTATTGCTTATTAGACAGAGGATGAAATAATGCTAATCATTTCTTTTCCTTTTGTTAATGTAGTTTATTATTATTTTTAGTTATTGAAATATTTTAATCCACAGCAGGAAAGAAACTGTCGGAGTTTCGTGCTTTCGTGTCGGTGATTCTTTTGATCTTCATCTCACCCTCTCATAGAACGTATTGTACATTGATAAAAAGAAAAAAGCCCATTTATCAATTGAAACATTTCATTCGAATAGTTTTGAAGAGATTTCTTTGGGGTTGAATTTTGAAAAAGGTTTTTGTTTCAGTGTTGGAAGCCCTACATTTGAAAAATGCAAAACTATTCAAGCCGCACTCAGAGAATTTTGCAAATGGCGAAAGAAACTAACATTTACTCAACAAGAAAAGAAGAAAGTTTCACGCAAAATCCAACTACAACTGGGGTTAAAGAAACAATTGATACAACGATATCCAGCATTAATAATGAAAATAACCAACTAACGGATATTGAAACTTCAACTGCAGCCATGTTTCAAAGGTCAACCGAATCACTTGATGAAATTGATAATGGTTATTCTGTCACAAATTATAGTTTTGATTGCCCTACCGTGATGCGACTAACAAAAATAAAACCAAATAATTTTTACTACGTGTCGCCTGTGCACAGTAACGAAAGCGACGTCGATGATTCAGACGCGGACAAGAATTTTACTCACAGTTCCACTGATAGTTTCTCGGAAAGTTCAGACGAACACGACGTTGACCATAATTCCTTGGACAGTTCAAACGAACACGAAGTTGGATCCAGTTCCTTAGAAACTCCAGATAAAGATAATGTTGATAAAAATGAAATTGAAATGGACACAAGAAAAGGAAGGAAAAGAGGAAGAAATTGGATAAACAAACAGGCTAAGAAATTCCGGAAAAGCTTACCAATCGTCATCGAAATCCAACAAGCAGTTTCCTCAGAGGAAAGTAGGCCCGCCATGCGGAGAAAAATGTAGACTCGCTTGCAGTAGCAAGATCAATAATGTAATTCGTCAAGAAATTTTTGATCATTTCTGGGGCCTTGCCAATGTACAAAGGCAAAGGGAATTCATTGTTCGGCACGCGACTTTTATAAAACCCAAATACCGATACTCGAGCACCCAGGATCATAGAAAACTTAATTCTGCATTTTATTTTGAGATTAATAAAACTCGTGTTAGAGTATGTAAAACATTTTTCAAATCAACTCTTGATATTAATGACAGACCAATCCGGACAGCACTGATGAAGAAAAATGATAATGGATTCTTGGAGTCCGAAATAAGAGGCAAACATGGTAACCAACCCACCATTGACCCTGAACTTAAAAATAGTGTAAGGCAGTTTATTGAAGCCATTCCCAGAGTTGAGTCACATTACTTAAGAGCTCAAACCACTAGAGAGTTCATCGACAGTGGAAAAATATATATACCCAAAAAGGACCAATGCGATATTTGCGAGTCATTCAAAAATGCCGATGAAGAGAGAAAAATGATGTTACTTTCAGCTTTAACCTGCACCAAAAAGAGAAGGAATTATCACGAAGGGAAAAGGAAAATGATAAAAAAGATCCGAATGGAGCTCATGTGGCTGTATACGATTTACAGGCGGTAATGCCAGTACCCAAAGGGCAAGTATCATCATTCTACTACAAAAGTAAAATTAATTGCTTTAATTTCACTATAAGCGACCTAAATGCGAAGAATGTTGAGTGATACTTCTGGGACGAGACTGAAGGAAAACGTGGTGCGATAGAAATCGGAAGCTGCATTCTGCATTACATTAATATGTTGATAGAAAATACCAACAAGGATGATCAGGATATTGTTTTCTATTCCGATAACTGTTGTGGGCAGCAAAAAAACAAATACGTGCTTTCAGCATATTCATACGCAGTTAACAAGTTTCCGAAACTTCGCAGTATTACACATAAATATCTCATTCGTGGACACTCACAAAACGAAGGTGACAATGTTCATAGCGTAATAGAAAAACAGGTTAGCAGATACCTTAAAGCATGCCCGATCTACGTACCACAGCAGTATGCAACTTTAATTACATTGGCAAAAAAGAACGGCACGCCATATCATGTTAACGAGTTGACCCATGAGAGTTTTTACGACTTAAAAATCCTGCAAGAAGAATGGGGTAGTAATTTTACGATGGATGCTGATAGAGCGCAAGTCAAATGGCAAGAAATCAAGGTTCTTCGTGTTGAAAAACAGCACCCTTTCGCCTTCTTCTACAAAGCTTCCTATGAAGACGTAAATTTCAAGAGGGTCAATGTGCGCAATTTAAGAAAAAGGAAACATTTAGGGGCGTTTCAAGAACCTCAGTCTTTCCAGTTGGTTCAGGCTTATGAAGATAAAATCCCATTAGCGGAAAATAAAAAGAAAGACATTCTAGAACTTGTTAATAAAAACATAATCCCACAATCCTACTACAACTGTTATTTTAAAAATGTTTTAAATTAATGTTAATTAAATTTAATGTTCATTGTTCTTATAATAAGTATTAAATATAATTTTTTTTATAATGCAATAAACTGTTGTTTCATTTGCCTGATTTATTTCCTATAGGACAAATCTATCTACTTGGAATGAATTTCAAATTAATAAGAGTTTTTATCTTTTTAGTTAAATTTTGTATCTATTTCCTTGGACAACGTTTCACTTCTATAAAAATTAATTAAATTAGTCGTCTCAATTGAAGGGGAAACCTTTTAAAATAAATTCAAAATCAAAACGGAAATTAACCAAAATCTTGAAAAATAGAAAAATTGTTTTTCATCTGCTTGTTTTACATCGGTTTTCACTTAAACTGGTTTTTTGCTTTAAATTACTCATCTATTTTTTTTTTTTTATAAAGACATAAAGCTTAAATTTTCAAAATGTTACAACTCAAAGTTTACGAAGGAATCCCATTCTATTTCATACACAAAAGTGTCTCATTTCCAACAACTAAAAATAAAAAAAGTCATAATTTAAAATAATCCAGTCCTTTGTAATTTTCAACTACATAAAAATTGTCACAACTCAAAAAGCGTGAGTATTCAAGGCTTGGAATCGACATTATGCAATAACAAAGTTGGATCAGATTTTTCTACCGCCTATTTTTGGAAAATATAGGTTGGTTATGTCATTGGTTTTTCCCCAAGCTCAGTAACAGTTTTTCCCGTTTTTCCAGAAACGTAGGTTTTTGACTTATGTCACTTTAGAAATACTAGTGCGATATGTAAAACGAATACGAAAAATCACTGACAAAAATACTCGAGACGAAACTTCTTTACAGGACGATCCTATACCTAGTACATCAGGTACTCGTACTGAAAATCCAAGAGATCCCGAATAATGGCTACTATGCCGAAGAAATCGGAAAATCAAGAGAAATCTCCCATTATCACCGACACATTTTACACATAGATTTAGAAAAATTAGAAAACATTTTATATATTAGTCCAGACAATTATTTTCAGGTCCCTAAAAAAAAAAATGGGCCACTTTCTCTTTTATATTCCCAATATAACCATTTACATGACCAAATAAAGGATGATTTACATAAAATAACTAGAAAACAGAAGAAAGGACTTTTTAACCTTCTTGGCACGACTATAAAGTACATAACAGGTACATAAATTATTAAAAACCCATATAACGGCTATAGAATCAAAACAAAATGACATTATAAAAAAATTCAATAATCAAATTTCTTTCGAACACACGTTAGATACGAGATTCAATAAATTATTAGAAAAAATAAATAATAATAATATTTTGCTTGTATCTGCAATCGATAAATTATCTGCTGACTTTGACGGATATATTGCTCTACATAACGAAATTTTAAATCTTCAAAATTTAAACGAATTCATAATGAAACTTATTCGAACGGTTACCTTGTCCCATTTAGATATCACAAATATCGAATTATTTACCTTACAAGAACTTGAAATTTTGAAAACTAATCTTATTAAAATTTATTTTAGAAATGCTCTTCTAATCAATGACGAACATCCATATGAACTTATCGAATCATCAAAAGCTTTAGTAAGCGTAA
Source organism: Agelastica alni (assembly GCA_950111635.1). NCBI lineage: Eukaryota > Metazoa > Arthropoda > Insecta > Coleoptera > Chrysomelidae > Agelastica > Agelastica alni. Next base: position 28,089,985 of record OX467718.1, on the reverse strand, counting down.
CACCCAAAACAATGCTCATAATAATCAAAATCCCTATCCTAGAAACCAATACTTACTTAACATGTAAAATCTATCCTATCCCTAACAAAGATCATATTATGATATTGCCACCTGCAAATTACTATGCCAACAATAAATGGTATGAAAGTTGTATTGGCCAAGCTGAATTCGTAATCTGCAAAGCACATGTAAAATCTAAATGCCAAATACCAAATGTACAAAATTGCACCAAATCTATGGTTACGGAGAATTTCTTTCAAGAAACTAGCCGAGTTATCCTGTTAGGCGTAATTCAACCTGTCAAGATTGAGAACCAAGAAGTCCGTAGCAGCAGCCTCCTTATGACGGATGAGCCAATTACTATCGAAGGTATTCGATACACTAAGAAAACAACACAAAAAATTTCCATACCAGAAGTAGTACCTATGAAATTATTACCCGAACACAAAATCCAGTTAGAAAAACTTAAAATTCCAGAAACCCACGGTCAACTTCAACCTATGGAATCCACAGAAGCCCTGCCACTTCTTTCAACGGGACTTAGCGCTACTGCAATTTCGTTAATATTGTTTGTTTCAGCCATCCTGATTTGCATTTTAGTAAAGAAAAGAAAACGAATTTCCAAAATCTTATTTGGGCCCAAATTGCAACCTGCTCAAATCCAGATCCTAGAAGAGTTATTCAAGGATGATTCAAGGACTTCGAGGATGAAGCCAGGACCAAAGGAGGGAGGAGAAATGTAAACACCACTGCCTGTAATATGAAGACATACAGCATAGTCAGCACTAAGAAGTTATAAATTTATGTTCAATCATTCTTTTCCTGTTCTTTTATTCCGTAATCTTGTATAATTAACATTGTATAAATTAATTTTGATAAAAGTTCCAAATTTTGTATTTTTTTGAAAATAAAGCTTTTTTTTGAGAAAGTTAAAGTGCAATCTACATTTCTATATATTACTAGATCTGAAGAAAAGCTGAAAAACAATCCGCGTGACTTTTGGAAGTGATTATATATATAACTTCCATCATAAAAAATCGCCACTTCCCTAAAATATAGAAATTGTCAAAAGTATGCCCTGTATTCAAGTCTGGAAAGGTAACATACATACATACATAAAGTCACGCCTTTTTCCCATAGGGGTAGGCAGAGACCACTTCCTTCCACTTGCTACGGTTCGTACACACATCTTTTGCTTCCTCTACTTTATCTTATCAAACTTATCTGGGTCTCTGATGTCATTATCAGAGACAACTCGTCCTTTTGATCTGAGGTATGCCTCTACAGATGTGGAGAGGGTTCCTGCTGTCTTAGTAGAGAACCTAACCAAGCATAATTGTTTCAGTAATTGCTTGTCTACTGAGGTATTCAATTTAATCTGGAAATTGTCCCATGAACAAGCCATTCTCATTTTTTTCGATGCAAATGCGCAGTATAGCAGATTAGAGAAATTTCTTGTTGCTAAATTTGGATTCTGTTCTTCTAAAATCCAAGAGTAGTCAAACATATAAGGCTTAGATAGATGATCTTCTTTAAGGTCAGAGATTAACTCTTCAATTTTCTGACTCTCCTCGCATACCTTCTCATTAGTGGAGGCATGGGTCTCACATGCCACAGCAAATCTATGGCCAATCATTATGGATTGCAACCCTATATATTGTAACATCATCTGGGTATAGTCCCTTATAGCTCCAAAAACCGGCTCACTATCCGGAGCTTCTCTAGTAAGGAAGGGGAGAAGTAGCATCCTCCTCACCTCTATATTGTCTGATAAATAGTTAGACACGTAAATAATGTCCCGCTGTATTGCTTTGATCTCTGAGTATTGGGACGGAATGGAAAGCTTGGCAAGTAGTGGAGGTACTCTTCGAGAGAGCCAAGCTCTTATATTTCCAAGATTAGATGCATTTAGCTCTCCATATTTGGATAATACGTATATCATATTATCTGCTTTATAGAGTCCAAGGCTAGGAATTCTATTGTCGGTTACCCTGATCGATTGAGTAAACTCCGCCTTATCCTCTTCTAATAGGGTCAATTCCTGGGAGCATTATTTATTGGTTTGCTGGAATACATTTTAACAAGAGAAGTGATGGACGATCGTACATGATCTGCATTCGATTCATTTATCATGTAACTGCCATCATAGTACTTGCATAGAGCTTTGAAAGTGACAGGCTCAGTCTTCTCTTCTAGATGGATCCGAACTGGGATAAGCTCTTCTCTCTCTGATATGTTATCATATAATTCTGAATTTATGACATTGAGTACAGCGAAAAATTTGCTATCTTCCATTTTGATATATTTAATGATTTTTTATCCCATAACAAGTGTTGAAAATTACAGGCCAATTACATTAATATCAGTTTTTTCCAAAATACTTAAAATAATACTATCGGATATGATTTATAATCATGTTCGTTCTTCACTGTCCAATTTTCAACATGGCTTTATCGAAGTACGCAACTAATCTCTGTATTTTTACTCAATTTGTTTCTGATGTATTTGATAATCAAAATCAAGTTGATGTTATCTACACGGACTTCAGCAAGGTGTTCGATCGAGTGTCACACCAACAGCTGCTAAAGAAATTGTCAATATTTGGCATATCATCCGATATTCAGTTGCTCCTGAAATAATATTTACCCGACCGATGTAGTTATGTTGAACTTCTTAAACAGCTATTCGCAGATGACATGAAGTTATATCGTGAAATACAAAGTAAGGCAGACTCTTTTACATTGCAGGGGGACTTATATTCTTTGACTAATTGGTGTATTCGTAATAGGATGTACTGAAATAAAAATAAATGTAAAATAATGACATTCACTCGTAAAATCCTACCAGTAACATTCAACTATGTACTAGATGGTAAAAGTTTAACGCGAATCACGGAATCAAAAGACCTAGGGGTTTTGTTTGATTAAAAACTCACGTTTTCCAATTATCTTCAGAATGTAATATCAACTTCAATGAAAAGATTGGGTTTTTTTTATACGCAACTGCAAGGAATTTAGGACCTTTGATTCTTTGAAAACCACTTATTTCACACTGGTCAGAAGTAAATTAGAGTACTGCAGTGTTGTTTGGAATCCGTCTCATATAAAACATATATCTAGTATAGAAAATGGTCAAAAAAATTTTTTGAAATATGCATATCTTAAAAAACATGGTGTATATCCCGAGAGGGGTTATAGCTACGATTCATTGTTAGACGAGTTTTAAATGATATCTCTAAAGAAACTCGGGGAAAGCCGAGATATGTGTTTTGCATATAAAATTATACATGGACTAATAGATTGTTCATCTCTATTGTCTCATATGCTATTCAGTGTACTACATATCTCATCTAGATTTTATAGTACATTTCACATTCCTGTTTGCAATACAGTGCATCATTTTCATTCTCCTATAACTACAATATCTAGAAGTGTTAATAATGTTCCTAGTGTAGATATATTTTTTCTAACGTTCAAACAATTCAAAAAAGAGATTTTACGTTTCATTCAGAATGGACTTTATTATATGTTTAATTAATTATAATGCTAATTGTGTACACCTGTAAATGGACTTGTGGGCCTGCTGGATGTATTGAATCAATAAAATTATGTCCTGGTGTAGGCCGTTTTGTCGGCGCTTTACCATGGAGGGTTTTCCCTTTCCCGACTTTCTTTGCTGGTTAATTTTCATTCTACCATTATTTTAATAATATTTTTTATAATAAACCAATTCAATCTCGATGATTTTTAATGTCAGTTTATTCTTTGATTTAAGCATTGTTTTACTATTTTAGACCTTGCAAGTGCAAATCTCAAAATAATTGCCTTAAACTCGATTTTTTTCCATTTATACCTTCTGTCTACTAATAGTCCAGTCAAATTACGGCTAAAAGTGGGTTAAATAACCTACAACGCAGAAGACCGCCAATAACACAAGAACCGATGACCCACCAAAAATTGACCCACCGATAAACACCATTAACCCAACCAAAAGCAGAGCCCCACTGCCGGTCACAATCAAGGACAAGGAACAATGGACAGCAATATCCAAATAATCCAGTAAAATTACGGCTAAAAGTGGGTTAAATAAACATGAACAAACATAGTTTTGGGATTTTTAGGATCGATAGGGGGGTGTATTCTGAGCATAAATTCCAATTTGAGGGGTTCTACTGAGGCATTGTTTGTTGTAAACGTACTGACACAGCGATGCTTAGATGTGAATAAAGAAGTATACGCATGTCTAGTAGACTATGAAAAGGCGTTTGACAGAGTACGACACGACCAACTCATAAAAATTCTAAGTGAAAAACAAATAGATACTCAAGACATAAGAATTATAGAAAACTTATACTTTAATCAAACGGCAAACATCAGAATAGGGATTACACAGACGGAAGACATAGAGATCAGGCGCGGAGTGAGACAGGGATGCGTGCTTTCCCCTTTGCTGTTCAACATCTACTCAGAAGCGATCATGAAAGAAGCATTAGCTGAAGAAGAAGCTGGAGTGCCAGTTAATGGGATACCTATTTCAAATATAAGGTATGCGGACGACACTAAGTTGCTAGCCGAAAATGCCATCGACCTACAAAGAATGGTACAAAAGGTACATAATGTCAGTATTCGATACGGGCTAAACATGAATCTCAGCAAAACAAAATTCCTTGTATTCACAAAGACCCGAAACAACAACACACAGCTGATAGTAAACGACCAGATGATAGAACGGGTATATAAATATAAATATTTGGGAACATGGATTAACAGCAACAATGATTATGCTAGCGAACTGAAAGCAAGAATTGAAATCGCACGCAGAGCCTTCATAAATATGAAACAGTTTTTCTGTAACAGAAATTTAAATAACGATCTCAAAATACGTATGCTGAGATGCTACATATTCACCATCTTACTATACGGCATAGAAGCGGCCACATTGACAAAAGTCATGATGAGAAAAATAGAAGCATTCGAGATGTGGCTATACAGGAGAATACTGGGAATATCTTATATGGACAGAATTACAAACGAAGAAGTACTAAAAAGACTCTCAAAAGAAACAGAAATTAATAACGAAATAAAAATCAGAAAATTACAATATCTGGGCCACACTATGAGAGGAGCGAGATACCGAATGCTACAAGTGGTGTTGCAGGGAAAGATTGCAGGGAAGCGCAGCGTGGGAAGAAGACGAATGTCGTGGCTCCGCAACCTGAGAGAATGGTTCAACTGTTCATCAAATCATCTTTTCAGATCAGCAGTCAACAAAATGCAAATAATCATAATGATCGCCAACCTTCGACGGAAGACGGCACCATAAGAAGAAGACTGAGGTCAGCTCAAGGTCATTTCGATGGAAACGCGTTTAATTCGATATCTCGAGAATGGTTAGTGTTGGGCAAAAAATTATATTTATAATATTATATTTGTAATTATATTTTTCGTCATTTTCTCCCCAACCATTCAATTTTATTAAATTTTAACGATCATCAAAGTGTAGATCTTTTAATTATGAACAATTTTTTTCTTGAACTTTTTTCTGTAATGCCAATACCTTCGGAGTTATATATTACTTTACCGAGCGAAATCCGCGCCATTGTCGCAATATCATCGATATCAGTGGGAAGAAATATTAAAGTATTTCATGATCATTTATTGACCAACTTACCTGTATAAAAAGGTCAATCGAATAAACTATTTAAAAATTGTACTTCATTCAAATATTAAATATTGTAATCATTCAAATATCATTTTAATATTGTACTTCTTTAATTTGGGTATTTTTTATTCTATTCAATGGGATAATAATGTTAATGAGGATTACAAAAAGAAGTAAATGAATTATTGAAACTGTTTCACACATTTATTGATAAAAAAATAGTTTATAAAATTCGTAAAATTAAGCACCCGAGGTCGATGGAAGTGATTCGTTAATATCGAAGGCCCTGACGGTATCGGGGCATACGTCGTCCTCGTCGATTGCGTCAAAAATATCATCGTCGACAACATTGGCGATATCAGAACAATAGTTCTCTTGGAAATTAGTGCAAATCACTGAGCAAAACAGCAAAACCGCACGCTTTGCCGCAGTTGGTTTTGCATTTACACGCAATCGATCTGAGTAAATTATCCGGAGCTGGTTTCAATGACATTGTTATCGGCTTCAATCCACGGGCAGCGCGACGCCAGCCCCACTCCTCGGGTTCCAGATAATTTTCCAGCCAGTATTTTACTTGGAAGAAACACCTCAACGAGTGAAAAAATGCGGCATCAGAGGTAGGAGGAAGGGATTCTAATTTAACCCTTCCACTGCCTGCCATTTTTTTATATCCTTATATCGGAGCTCGTTGAGATTTGTACAATTCGTGTCACCTGCCTTGGGATACAAATTCAAAATGAATTGTTCGCCGTTTGAAGCGAGAGTTGTTTTATCTGCTTTATCTTGTAGAAAAACTTTAGTTAAAGAAACCAAATCCGGAGAATTTTTCAATGCGGTCATTGTTTTGATCTTGCCTAGGTTGAATGGTGCCGAAGTTGTGTCGCAACCACTAATCGCGTGCAAAAATAATAGGTTTTTCGCGGCATCCGGCCCATATATCGGTTTGAGGCAGTATGGGCTATATGTAGTGTCCGTCGATTTGCCTCGGCCAGGTTTTCCCAAGTAAATGTTGTTACAGGCGCCGGCTGTCGCAGTCAGCAAAACCAGTAAATCCACGTCCTCACCAACAACAACCGCAGCACTATACTCCTGCGAAATTCTCTTAGCCGTACTGATAATTAGACCATCCGCATCCTCTACGGCTTGCTTCACCTCTATGTCTGATTTGATGAGAACAGTTTTCAGTAGTGAGATGAATCTGGTCTTATTGCTCTCGTTGCCTAAAAACTTATCTTGAGTTGCGGTGACGGTCATATTGTCGGTGAAAATGATATCCACACATGGCTTCAGCTGGGATCGGCGCAGTCGTTCGGCAGATTTGGTGCCAAAGTTGGAAATATCTTCGGGATAGCCATCGAATACAATTACTACGTCTGTACCGTAGTGTTTTTTATGTATGTAACGTATTTCTGGCATATATCGGAGTAGGTAACGTTGCTGCCCCACACAAACCTGTGTAGAAGAAATCCACCATCAACAATGAATTTTGGGTTCAGCCCCAAGTCCGGAGTTGTTTTTAACGGCAGAAAGCAATCATATAGCGTAGATTTTTTGCCGTGGCGCATTCCTTCCTGTGTGAATAACGACATTGGATAAGGTGCCAGCTCGTGTTTCAAGATATCTTTTAATTCCGTTGGCAAATTTTTAGACAGAGTCATTCGTTGGAATAATAACAGCGGCTGAACTGGGACAACTGGCAAATTATCAACTACACGGAAGCTGTTGGTAATTGCAGCTAACGGAAGGACTTTTTTTTCGTTGAAACTTGTACGTGGCGAATGGTCTTCCGATCATGTCGTTCAACATTTTCGCGCCAGCTTCATCGCAAAGATGACAGTTGATTGTCGAGTCGCCGATGGCGCCAGTACTTAGTGACCGCAAGTTGCATGCCTCGATGAAAGGTTGGCGCTCACTCAACCAGTTGTCCAGTTTTTTTGAGTCGCTGTTATCTCGCACAATGCGCGACGGTCTGGCATCAACATGCTGTTCAGTAGTTGCGCTGAATACGCCGCAAAAATTTTCGACTTCGTCACAAACGTGTAGCATTGAGATCATTCCTAGAATCCATCTGGCTGTTGTGTGAGAGTTTATCCCACGTCCTTGCGTTAGTCCATCAGCTACTTTCATAGGTCGATTTAATCTCTGCTCAATTATCGTGTCCGACATAATTCCTGACCACAACTTGTCCGTAAAGTGCATCGTAAAGAAGCCATTAACAAAATCTTGCAACTCGAAATCAAGAAATTTATCTTGCAAATCCATCATTCACTGCAGATATACATGTGCTGCTTTTGCGTACAAGAAATGGCCACTAGCGTGGAAATATGGCAACATTTTTTGTATGGTGTCAAGATGCAAGTTCCAATTCCCCGATCTTTCGGCTTCAATAAAGTTTTAAATGAGCGTAAACATACGAAAGTATTGTATCCAAAGACTTCCGGTCGGGCTCAGCTCTTCAAGTACTTTCAGTTGATTTTCGAACTTCTTATACGCGGCTTCAACTACAGGATTCTCGGCTTCTGTGAGGATGTAGGATCGTTCGGGCCCGAATAAAATCGCATCAAGTTCTTTTCGCTCTTCTTCCGTAAATCCGCTCTCCATGCTGTCAATTATCATCTTGGCTAGCGATTAATGAACCAGTGTGTGTCCTCTGACAGCCCAAAAATATGCATGTCCAGACAAAATATGGACGACGCTGTTAACAGCGTATATCATCTGCAGAAGCTCTGTCAGGCCACTTCCACCCATAATGTTTCCTATTGAGCCTAAGAAGAACATCAATAAATGAAAACCGCCCAAACGGAGGACTATTTTACTGACAGGTGAAGTCGAATCAACGCCAGATATGATATCGTGAGCTTTCATGAAAAGCGGAAGGTCGAAAGTGACAACGCAACATTTTTGCCCGGCATCTTTGCATTTTTCGGTAGCCAAACGTAACGCGGTATAAATAGTATCTTCTTTGGACAGAGGAGCATCGATGACTGGTAATGGAATTACCCTCGTTTTCTTGAATGATCTTTCAGCTGTCACTTGCTGCATGAAGCCATTCCATCCAGGAATATCGGGTCGAACAGTCCACTTGCCATACAGCCATAAAAAGTCGGCAAGCGTTGGAGAAATCGTCAGATTTATCGGACGAATGGAGTTGATGTTCAGGGCACAAAGTTCATTCGGGACTCTACGGTTTTCGTATGTCTCGATAGGGATGTGTCCGCCGCAGTTAATTTCGTAGATTTCCGCGAGGCAGGTTGTTCGTAAGAGATTGTGTCCATCAATTGTATTAACATTGAAATCGGAATTATGAAGAAAAACTGAGAAAAACCATCTAGCCCGATTTTTGGAGAATGATTCTCGATACAGCATGATTCGAATAATAACACTTCATTGTAGGAAGAGCAAAATCCAAAAGCTGATAGTATGTCGATGAGATGTCTTGACGCAAATTTCTTGTGCAGAAATGTTGCAACTCCCAGTTGCAACAAGCAAAGAAAAGAAGTTCGACGTCTCTTCAATCGAGCTAAAGAAACAGGTTGCTGGGAAATCTATCGTACAGCTCTAACGACTTATAACAAAGAAATAAGGAAAGCCAAAAGAGAATCCTGGAGGAGGTTCTGTCAGAGTTTATCAGATCTACCTGCCAGCACAAGAATCCACAAGGCTCTCGCCAGAGATCCGACGCAAGAGATTGGATCGATAAAACGACCAGATGGCTCTTTTACGGACTCTGGTAGGCAAACGTTAGAGACTCTCTTGCAGACCCACTTTCCCGGCAGTCTGCTTCTGAGGGACCAGGAGCAAATTCCACTCTCAATGGGATCGACATCACGACCCAAAAGGGAGGACTGGAGAAAGGTTTCAAAAGTGGTCACCCCAACATCTGTACAATGGGCGGTGAATTATTTCTCCCCATTTAAGTCTTCAGGGGAGGATGGTGTTTTCCCTGCCCTCATTCAGAAGGGCAGCGAAATTTTACTACCTCTTTTGGTTAAACTATTCAGAGCAAGTTTGGCGTGGAGTTATATTCCGCTGGGCTGGTCAACGGCGAGAGTTGTATACATACGTAAAACGGGTACGGTGAATCATTCCCTACCCAAATCCTTCCGGCCGATCAGCCTTACCTCATTCTTAATGAAAACTCTGGAAAGAATTATTGATAGACATATGAGAGAGGGGAATCTTAGGGAACTTCCCTTAAACCCCCACCAATATGCCTACCAAACAGGCAAATCTACGGATTTAGCTCTAAACAATCTAGTAGGAAAGATCGGCCATTCCCTTAAACATAAGGAAATTGCGCTGGCAGCTTTTCTAGATATAGAAGGAGCGTTTAATAACGCCTTACCACAGTCACTCTATACATCAATTAGGGATAGAGGGATAGACGGTAAAATCTGTAACTGGATCAAAAACATGATTGAAAACAGATATATAATATCATCACTGCATGGAGAGTCGGTTAGGTTCAGGGCGGCGAAGGGGTGTCCACAAGGCGGGGTACTTTCCCCCCTAATGTGGTCACTTCTAGTCGACTCTCTGCTGAGCGAGCTTTCCATGCAGGGAATAGATTTTCAATGCTATGCGGATGATCTGGTTATAATAGTTAGAGGTAAATTTGAAGCGACGATCTCAAACGTCCTTCAAGAAGCTCTTAACACAGTATACAGATGGTGCGAGAGGGAAAAGATGTCTGTAAACCCCCGAAAAACTGTAATTATTCCTTTTACAAAAAGGAAAAAGCTAGATAAGCTTCGGCAGCCTGTCCTATACGGAGAGAGCATTCCATTTGCGACGGAAGTGAAATACCTGGGTGTAGTTCTGGATAAACGACTCACCTGAAACGCCCACTTGGAAAAAACAATAAACAAAGCCAGGTTTTCTCTCTGGAATCTCAGAAGAGTATGTGGCAAATCTTGGGGAATGAACCCCAAACAGATTTACTGGATTTATCAAACAATGATAATATCTATGGTCACATATGGTTCAGTAGTCTGGTGGACCAAAGGGTTACAACAGACAGCTAGAGCAAAGCTTGCTGGCCTTCAGCGGCTGGCATGCCTGGCCATAACTGGAGCTATGTCCAGCACACCAACGGCAGCGATGGAACACCTCCTACATCTCTCTCCCCTAGATATTCTCTTAGAGAGGGAGGCCAGGATAGCTTCCTATAGATTCCTGTCTTTGGAAAAGCAAATAAATGGAGAGCAACTCGGAGATCACTCCGGGATACTGAGTGAAACAAAAAACCACCAAATTCTCGGGATGGTTCCTGACTTGCTAGCTACAAAAATACACGTAGGAAAGTCGTTCAAAGTCCTCTTTCCGGAGAGAGACGAATGGATGAGGGGACAAATCCTCTTCCTAGAGACTGAATACGTAATGTACACAGACGGCTCAAAAACCCCAGATGGAGTTGGGGCCGGTGTTTTCAGCAGGAAACCAAAGATTGAAATATCTACCAGTCTTGGCAGGTATGCCACAATCTTTCAGGCTGAAATATTCGCTATCGAATTGTGTGCAAGAGAGTTGACCAACAGACCTCTAGCAAACAAAAATATAAATATAATATCAGACAGCCAGGCCGCTTTAAAAGCACTGAGCTCCAACAAGATAAATTCTAAACTTGTATGGAATTGCATCGAATCCTTAGAGTACCTCGGTGCGAACAACAGGGTGACCCTACTGTGGGTACCTGGGCACCAGGGGGTGGAAGGAAACGAAAAAGCCGACACCCTTGCAAAACAGGGGGCCGAATCTGCGTTCACTGGACCAGAACCGGTTTTTGGAGTCACCACAAGTGCCGCCAAAACAATTATTTCGGACTGGGCGGAGAGGAAAATACTCACGTACTGGTCCGACTTACCAGGGCTAACCCACTCGAAGGCGTTTTTACCGTTACAACCCTCGAGAAACACAACTAAGCAGATCCTAAAATGGAGCAGAAATGACCTGCGTATTCTAACAGGACTGCTTACGGGACACTGTCGTCTGAGATACCACCTCAGAAAGATAGATCTGAACCAACAAACGGACTGTCGGTTCTGCTGCGTGGAAGACGAAACTGCTGAACATATACTATGTTCATGCCCCGGCCTGGGAAGAATAAGGTTTAACATATTTGGTTACACTAACCTAGAACCTACCGATTTTAAAAAAATCTCACCCTAAACAACCATGAACTTCGTAAGAAGGGCTGGATTGTACGGTGAACTGTAGCCTCTAGGGGTGAGCCACAATAGACCTACTAAGGGTCGCGTTGGAGGGGCGACCACGCCCCACTCACATAAAACCTAACCTAACCCAGTTGCAAGGGAGAATGAAATCGGCTTGGTCGAACTGCAGTCATGATGGCATGTGCGATGGTAGTGCAGATAGTTTCCCACTTATTGGTCGTTGAACACTTGTATTTCATTATTAAGGTGCGAAGAAAAACTTTGAGCGATTGTGGAATTATCGACTCAATATTTTTCATGAAATCGTCGATCGAAGGAAATTCGTCTTGCACCAAGAGGCCTCGAATATCTTCTAGTATTATTCCTGCTACTTCTTCGACAACACGTGACCTCTCTTCGGCTGGGTTTCCTTTTTTGGCCTTATAAAACGAATCGCTCAAAATTTTTGCACTTGCATTCGTTAAGCAAATAAATGTGCCAAGACGTTGTCGTTCGAATATTACGATATTATCACGGTACTTGTTGATTAAGTACTTTTTTATGGTCTAGTTCTTCAGCACCATCGATTTGGTGGGTTATGTCGGAAAGTTTTAATTGACAATCATCATCATTCGATAGCATGTAATTGTATATTGCGTCGACAACTTCATCGATATTTTCACAACTGCGTCTTCTTTTTACTCCCCTTTTCGGTTTGAGCCAGCATTTTTGATGGTATCTTGGCATTACAGAAAAAAGTTCAAGAAAAAAATTGTTCATAATTAAAAGATCTACACTTTGATGATCGGTAAAATTTAATAAAATTTAATGGTTGGGGAGAAAATGACGAAAAATAGAAAAAAAAGTAAAATTTTTGCCTTGCGGAAGTAATAAGTTAAAAAATATTAATGTTAAAAAAAAAGTTTCAAATAAAAAAGTTCGTAAATTTTGTTTAGAAAAGAAAAGGTCTTTACAATTTTTTGCCTAACACTAACCATTCTCGAGATATCGAATTAAACGCGTTTCCATCAAAATGACCTTGGCTGACCTCAGTAGAACCCCTCAAATTGGAATTTATGCTCAGAATACACCCCCCTATCGATCCTTAAAATCCCAAAACTATGTTCGTTCATGTTTATTTATTTCGTAATTTGACTGGACTATAAATTCGTGATCCACTGTACGTCTGATTTAAAATCACTTTTAATGTTTATTTATTTTAAGGACAATGGAAAGGGTAATTCCGGGAGAGATGGCGCAGTTAAATATCTCCCCTTCTATTGCCAAGCCAGCATACATTAATTATTACAATACCACCGTCGACTCTGACCAATCCGGTGCGACACAATCTGCGCATGCTCCATTCTTGGTTTGGACCCTTTCCCGCTTCCACGTTTTGTTCAGTGATTGTCATGCAGTGTTAATATCAATTACTTCTAACTTTTTTGAATTGCGATATATTATAATTTGACGATTTTACCTTTTTTGTGCTACAAAACTGCAGTAATAATTGTTATTAATTTGTGGAGCAGACATGGTGAGGTAAGTTATATCTTCCAAAAATGAAAAAAAAATTTTTAACCTCAAATTTATTTTCAGCAATAATTTGGTTCGTCATGCTTGCAACAAAGAATTGTAACGACTAAAAATCGACAAATTAAAAATGTACATTATAAAACTGTTGAAAAGAAGAGATCAATTTATATTAAGTGTCCTTTCCGAGGAACACAAATTAACGTTTATGAGGATTTATTTAAAGAGTTGTTCATCAAATATTTTAAATTAAATTACTTAATATAACAAAATGAATTGGTTTTTTTGGTAACTGATTAAATTTTATTAAAATTTATATTTGTGTACAGAAGGAAGAGAATATTAAACAAAACAATTTAAAAAAACATAAATATATCAAAAAATTTATAGTTTAAAACTGTAATGGAATCTTTTTATAAGTATTACAAAAGAAAGTGAACAAAAAAAAAATAAAAAAGGATACTTTTGAGATCTTTTTGTTAGTGAAAAAAAACTGAATTGATTTCCTTGGTAACTGATAAAAAATTTCAAAATTTAAGTTTGTATGCATAAGGAAGAGAATAATAAAAGTTTAAAGGTATTTATTTAAAAGTAAATAAAACATAAATATATCCAAAATATGTTATTTAAAATTGCAATGGAATCTTTTTATATTACAAAATGTATTGGAATTGAAAGTGAACAAGAACAATAAACAAGTATACTTTTGAAATCATTAAGGGTTGCTTTTTGCCAGTGACGAAATAAAAAAAATTAATGTTACCAATTTATTGTGTGAGTTGAGTAAAATAATAATTGTTTGTAAAAACGTGTTATGGAACGATTTAAGAGTAGAAACATTTATTGTCTCTCAACCCTTACTTTCTTGATTATTAATATTTTATATCCTTACTGCCCAGCGAAGACCACGAGGAGGTAAGAGCTTATCCTTCGCCAAGAAAATGGCATAGGGAATGTTAGTTAGAAATGTTAGTTGAACATTGTACCTAAAATAAAAAATTTAAAACCTACAAGAGAAAATGAATTAAAATATTTGCAAGAGAAAAAAATAAGAATCAAAATGTGTTTTCTTTTTGTAAACAAACCTGTGCAATTTTATTTGTTGTTTGGAAAATATAACTGTCTTTCTACTTTTCTTTTTTTACATGTATTGGCGTCATTTTTATTTTTATAATTTATTAGAATATCCTTGACTTACTTCGCCATGTTTGCTTCACAAAATAATAAAAATTAATACTGTTTGTAGCACAAAAAAAGGATAAATCGTCAAATTATAATATATCGCAATTCCAAAAAGTTGACATTAACACAGCATGACAATCACTGAACAAAACGCGGGAGCGGGAAAGGGTCCAAACCAAGAATGGAGCATGCGCAGAATGTGTCGCACCGGATTGGTCGGAGTCGGTATTGTAATAATTAATGTGTGCTTGCCAAGCAGACTTATAAGTCACGCTTAGAAGTTCCTTGCGTATGGTTGCTGTGTTTATTGTGCTGCGCTGCTGTAAAATTCCATCCACGAAGGTAAATAAAACAATTTTGTATTTAAATATGCTCCATATTTTTTTACATTTTTACAAATTATTTATTTTTACACCTTGGTACATTGTATTATTTTCGATTTAGTATTTCCAAGGGGTAGCAAAATATCTGTAGCATCATTCTAACCTTAAAAATTATTAGTATACGCAATCAGTAGGGAGCACGTAACTGCGCCATCTCACCCACTGATGTTGGGTTAGTTGGCGCGAGCCATCTCTCCCGAGATCAAAATTTTCGGTTTTTAATTTAATTTTTTTTTTATTACTTTTGTAGATGCCGACCACCTATAAACTTAAGTGAAGCTGCGTAAGAGCTACGTGAAGTGAAGAAGTCTTAAAAATAGCTATTCAAGCTGTAAGCAGTGGAAATTTGGGAGTTAATGCAGCAGCCAGACAATTTAAGGTGCCTTGTACTACACTGCGTAGAAAAATAAGAACAGGAGTTACAAAAAATAAGCGCTTGGGGCCACAAACAGTCCTTGGGGAAGAAAATGAAAGAAAAATCTTTGCGCATATTAAAAAGATGCAAAACAGCGGTTTTGCCCCAACAAGAACTATGGTGCGTATTATGGCTTATCAACTAGCTGAACAATTAGGCATTAAGCACACTTTCAACAGGAAAAACGAAAAAGCTGGCTTTGACTGGGTTATATCATTTTTTAGACGCAATCCTGATTTGACTCTTCGGAAATCAGAGGGTGTTTCACTTGCTCGAGCACGCGGTATGAATAAAGATGTTGCTAACTATTTTAAGTTACTGGGCAATATTTTAGAAGAACATGACCTGTTCAACAAGCCTAGACATCTGTATAACATGGACGAAACCGGCTTACAGTTAAACAACAGACCAGAGCATGTTATAGCGGAAAAAGGCTCCAAAAATGTAGCTGCAGTGACTTCAGGCGAAAAAAGGGAAACTGTTACTGTAATATCCTGCTGTAATGCGGAGGGTGCATCCATACCCCCTACGTGCATTTTAAAGGGTAAAAATATGAAGATGGTATGCCTCCTGGGGCCAAAATTTATGTCAGAAAAATCGGCGTACATAAATACAACACTTTTTCTTAAGTGGTTGCAGTCGGAATTTGTTCCTCGCAAGCCTCAAGGTCCAGTGGTTCTTATTTTGGATGGCCATGCCTCCCACTGTTCTTCCGTAGAAGTTTTAGAATATGCAGAAGTGAACGAAGTCATACTTCTCTGTCTTCCCAGCCATACCACACAATTTTTGCAGCCCCTCGATCGTGCATTTTTTCCTCGATCGTGCATTTTTTAAGGCTTTAAAAAGTTATTATTATGTTGCCTGCAATTTATTCTTGAGAACTAATACAACAAGAGCAATCAACAGACTTCAGTTTTGAAAATTGTTTGCTGAAGCGTGGGAAAAAGCTGCCACAGTGAAAAATGCAGTTTCAGCTTTTAGATCTACAGGCATTGCTCCATTTAACCCGAACGCAATTCCAGAATATGCCTTTCTCAACAATGAACAAGCTCAGGATGACATTAATCTTGAAATTGTTTACACCGAGAATGATACTGATTCCAACGTAACGAAACGTAATGCTGAAACGCAATCTGCAGATATGGCAAACCTTGGCACAAATGAAAAAGAAACTCCTGGTAAAATGTTAGACGTAATTTCTCCTATTCATAGCACGTCTAAAGTCCATGAAGTTCGAAAACGTAGTCGACAGCTTGCAGAGGTCCTAACATCTCCTGAAAATATTTGTAAACGAAAAGAATTGGCTGCGAAGAAAACTAAGATTTTAATCGACAAAGAAAAAAAGAAGCAACATGTAGAATCTAAAGTGAAAACAAAGTAAGGGCACAAAATAGATAGCGATATTTCCTCCAATAGCGACGAAAGCATTATTTTAGAAAACGATTCAGACAGCGGTACTGACGGTGAAAATGATTGCATTGGCTGCGGAGAAAATTACGAAAAAACTACAAGCAAAGAAGACTGGTTGCAGTGTCTTGGTTGCCACAGATGGCTGCATGAAGGTTGCACCACGTTTGCAAACCATTGTCTGTGGTGTGGAAGAAAAGAAAATATTGACATGTAATATTCGGCTTGCTTCTTGTTCTTATTTGTTATGTTTTAGTTATATAACCTTTTATTAGTTACCTATATATCGTTTTATACTTTTTGTAACATTAATAACCATTAAAGGTCTTCGTTACTGTTTATTTTTTAGTTTGTCAACGTTTTTCTTTCTATTTTTTGTGTGCGCCATCTCACCCATGACCATAGGGTGTGTTGGTTTTTTCCTGGAATATTTAGAATTTTTATTATTTGGCAAAAAAACTTAAAAATAGAAAAGTTTCCCATCTTACTTTGTGCATTTAGTCATGGATAACGTTCATTACTATGAGAGACTTTATATTTTAGAATATATTTTGATTTATTAAAAAAATTAAAAAGGTGTGCCATCTCTCCCGGAATTACCCTATACAGTCGAATTAAGTTGTAGACAAAATAGAATTTGGGATATGTCATAGACATAAAACAAATTTCTCTCGTCACCTATTTAGGAATCATAAAGAAAATAAAAGTGTACGCAAAATACTAGCATTATCAAAGGGTACCAATGAGAAAAGGAAACTTATTGACTTCTTAAGAAAACAAGAATATCTTTCAATTTATTTGGAAAAAGTTATAAGGCCAGTCCTTAGACCTTCAAAATGGATATTGAAAACAATTTCACCTAATTATTTGCCATGGTTGGTACACTAGTAAATAACCGGCATGCAAAAAATTGTTTTTTTAATAAAGAAATCAATTTTAACATTTACAGAGTCCAGGAGAGCTTTTTTAAATCGTTTACGATTAAAAACTGGAGTTTTTACTATGATGCATGCAGATAGAATTTCTCTTAACGCTAAAAGTGATACAATAGCGTGTCAGTATGCTAAAGAATACCTTAAAAAACATAAAAGACCGCACATTAAAAGTGTTGTTGCAAATAAATTGCAAGAAAAACAAAGATTGTTAATTCCTTTGCAAGACATTAATAAAATTAACTCCTTACTAGAAGCTCTTAAACCTGAAAATTTTGATAAATTAGTGTATGTAAGCTGGCAGGATAATATCAGGGTATGATAAAGCAACAAAATCTTTTAAAGCACCCTCTTTATCACTCCATTTAAGAACCATTCTTTTAGCTGTTTGTTCCGCTAGTTACGAGCCATTGAACCCGTTGAAATCATCAAGAAATTCCAAATAAGTTCAATGCATTCATGTACCACCAAGTTATTTCTGGCGCAGTCAGCAGGATAGTGGGAGAGTCTCTGGAAGATCCTCGTCGTTATTAAACGTTTACCCGCTATTCAGAATCTACCTCAGGAAAACATCAAGCAAGTTCACCCCAAGGACCTCATCCAAATAGGAAAAATAAGAAATTCATAGAATAACGAAAACCGACTAAGAAGAGAGAAGAAATGAAGACACCGGAGTATGCATTTCAGCATCATCCTTACATTGTAAGCTACTTATGTTTAAATCACCTCCTAAACGACCTATCCTTAATCCTACAACGTTAATTCTACCATCCATATCACAAAAACATCAACCAACTAATCTTAATTCCCCAACATTAACTCCTTCAACATCCCTGCAACCGCAGCAAACTCCTCAAGTTCCACGACAAAGCAACATCATGCCCATCTTCGACATAAAGGAACTGAGTATTCTCTCAGAATTCGATGGCAACCCGAACGAAATCCACAGTTTATAAATGTAGCCACCATCATCCTGAATCACTACTGGGACACAAATAACCCAAATAATTTCCAAAATTACATGATGGTCCAAGGAATTACCAGCAAACTTAAAGGAAAAGCAAAAGAAGTTATTTCAGTCTTTGGATGTAAGGAATGGGAAGACATCAAGAATACACTGATTCAACATTTCGCTGATCAGAGAAATGAGAATTCATTAACCAGAGACCTAGTTAATCTCCGTCAGGGACCTAACGAAAATCCGCAACATTTCCACGACAAAGTAATGGGTATTTTAAGCACCATCTCCAACTACATCGACCTACATGAACAAAACGACGCAATTAAAACAAGCAAGAAGACCTTTTTTTACCAGCAGGCCTAACGACATTCCTAGCAGGGCTTCGAGAACCATTAGGATCCACAATTAGGGCCATGCGACCCATTTCTCTCGCTTTGGCTCTTCAATACATCCAAGAAGAAAACAACATAAGATATCTCCAGAAGGGATACAGCTCACCATCACTCATCAATAGAAGTCAAAACGTCCATCAGCCAATGAGATCACAAAATCCCCAGACCTCTACCTTCACGGTTCCACAGTGGCAACAATCTAACTTTAGACTGGAATGACAACAGCAAATCCAGTTTAAACCAACAATGCCGCAATTTTCACAGTCAAACAACTTTTCGAGACTATCGTTGCAACCACCAAGGCCATTGTTTCAACAACCAAGATTCCAAACAAACTCACAGTTCAACAGGCCTTTTCAACAAACATCATTCAACAGGCCGGGACCATCTCAACCCTTTAAGCCAACTCCCATGAGTACTACCACTTTGGCCACCAGTCAGAATAGGACCACAAACCAACCGAATTTCTCCAGGCCACAACAACAAAGAACTCCGAACTTCACGTCTGAAGAACTCTTTAACGTCGAGCAAACAGATGAAGCCTGTGGATACGACACAAATCCATATGAATTTGATGTGAACGGATCGTACAGCGAAGAAAATAATGAATATTATCAAGACAGCCAACCAAACTACATAGATGAACAACAAGAAGAAGAGGAACAACTTCAGTATGAAGAAGAAAATTTTCCAGAAGTTCCAAGAAGAAGCTTCAAAACATAGTTGAGCTGCACTCCTACGCTGACAAAAAGGAGCTCCCGTACATTTCCATAAGTAATCCACCTTTTAAACTCCTTATTGACACTGGAGCTACAAATCTTTTCTAAATCCCGAAATTGCATTCAAATTCTATCCCGATAATATTAGACATGATCCCTTTATAGTAACATCCATCTTCCAAAATCATTCCCAAAAATATTCTGCCGAATTTCCTATATTTTCTGAGTTTAACTCAGATGACCAATTTAAATTCCACCTTTTTAAATTTCATAAAACCTTTGACGGATTGATAGGCGTAGATAACTTAAAATTTCTAAAAGCAAATGTTAATCTCCCAGAATCAAAACTTATAACAGAAAACTCCATTCTTCCTATTCAATACAACGAAAGTAATAAAACCCAATTCTATACAATCCAACTCGAACCCCAAACAATCACCCGTGTTCGAGTACCAGTTAAAGAAACCACAGGGACCATTCATTATCCTACCAAGGCAAGAAGTTCAGGGAGCTGTATTAAGAAAAAGTTTAACCACGGCATGTAACCACCTAGCCTGGACAGAACTCATCAATGACTCCGATGAGAAAATTCAGATCGCACTAATCGAAGAATTAAAAAGTACAGAAGTTGACCTTCAGGAATACCAATTATATACTGCCGACATTTCACCTCAAGAACAACAAAAGTTGGACATTGATCCCCTTATCAGAACTGATCATCTTAATCCAGAAGAGGAAAAACATATCAGAAAATTATGTAGAAGATTCTCAGACATTTTTCACCATCCTGATGCACCTCTTACATTTACAAACCAAATCAAACATCATATTCGAACTACAGATGAAACTCCTGTTTACACTAAATCCTACAGGTATCCGCACGTACATAAGGAAGAAGTCAAAAAACAAATATCTTCCATGCTGGATCAAGGGATAATTAGACCCAGTCAGTCACCATGGTCATCACCAATATGGGTCGTGCCAAAAAAACCAGATTCTTCAGGAAAAATTAAATGGAGAATCATCGTAGACTACAGAAAAGTTAACGAGAAGATCATAGACGACAAATATCCGATCCCAAATATAACGGATATATTGGACAAACTAGGACGATGCCAATATTTCTCAACCCTTGACCTCGCAAGCGGATTTCATCAAATTGAAATGGCAAAAGAAGACGTCCAGAAAACAGCTTTCAATGTCGAAAACGGCCATTACGAATATGTACGAATGCCTTTTGGACTTAAGAATGCTCCTGCAACTTTCCAACGCGTTATGGACAACATCCTCAAAGGATTCCAAGGCGAAATATGTCTGTATATATGGACGACATTATAGTCTTCTCCACCTCACTCCAAGAGCATCTAGTAAATCTTTTAAAAAATT
Source organism: Agelastica alni (assembly GCA_950111635.1). Taxonomy (NCBI): domain Eukaryota; kingdom Metazoa; phylum Arthropoda; class Insecta; order Coleoptera; family Chrysomelidae; genus Agelastica; species Agelastica alni. Next base: position 28,068,862 of record OX467718.1, on the reverse strand, counting down.
TCCAACAATTACGAGAAACTGGATTTAAAGCGCAAGTTGACAAATGCGAATTTTTGAAGAAAGAAGTTGGTTTTCTGGGACATATTATTACTCCAGAGGGAATCAAACCAAACCCTAGCAAAGTTAAAGCTATCATAGACTATCCCATACCAAAAACTGCGAAAGACATCAGAGGATTTTTAGGACTTCTTGGATATTACAGATAATTTATAAAATACTTTGCTAAAATTACGAAACCACTAACTTCCTGCCTCAGGAAAGATATCAAGATACAACACACTCCAGAATTCTTGAAATGTGTAAAAACATGCAAAAATCATCTGACCAATGAACCTCTTCTCCAGTACCCATATTTCTCCAGACCATTCAATTTGACCACGGATGCAAGTAACTTGGCAATTGGCGCTGTGCTGTCGCAAGGACCTGTAGGCAACGACAAACCTATTGCATATGCCTAGAGAACATTGAACGAGACAGAGCTTAAATACTCAACCATTGAGAAAGAAATGCTAGCAATTGTATGGGCCACAAAATACTTTCGACCTTACCTGTTCGGAAGAAAATTTAAGATTCTATCGGACCACCGTCCTTTACAATGGCTCTTTTCCTTAAAGGACCCAAACTCCAGCTTGTTATATGGCGTTTAAAACTAGAAGAATTTGATTACGAGGTAATCTACAAGAGAGGGAAATCCAACACCAATGCGGACGCTCTATCAAGGGTAAAAATTCACACCAAAGAAACACATACCCCGGACAATAGCCTTCAGAACAATATTAAGGAAATAACTACCTGGGATTTCAACGAGCTATCCTTGTATAACCACCCAGGTTCAATATGTGACCCATTGGAATTAATTACGAATAACCCAATAGGTGGACTGAACTGCGAAGAATTGGACATAATTACCAAACTACTACAGGAAGAGGAAAACAGGGAACAAAACGAAACACTTCAAGATATAGACAGCGACGTAACTAAACACACAAGAGATTTTACATCCAATTAGGCAAAGATAACCTTAAAAACGGATTTCAAGGATTTCTTGGATCCAAAAATAAAATACGCACTATTCTGTGAAACAGATGATCTCTACCCCACAGTACCTATGTAATATAGTAATAGAGACTTTCAAGAGCACAGCGTATAACCTTGTTAAGAGTTATATTCTCCTAGAAGATGTCAATTCCAACGAAAGGCAGAAACAAATTATATTGGACTACCATGAAGGAAAAACTAACCATAGGGGAATAAACGAAACAGAAACCCAAGTGAGAAAACGTTATCACTGGCCAACTATAAAAAAGGACATTGAAGAAACGATTAACCTTTGCGACACCTGCCAAGCTAATAAATACCACCGAAACCCACCAAAACCAAAGTTCATGCTAACACCTACTCCAACGAAGCCAATGGAGATAATTCATCTCGACGTATTTCAAGCAAATGGCCAAAAGATCTTAACTATTATTGATGCATTTTCTAAATATGGACAAGCATATCCAATAGAAGGAGAAAATGCTGTTAACATTCTCAACGCTCTCCTTATCTTTATTACACCATGGTATGCCACACATGATCGTAGCAGATAGTGGTACCGAATTTAAAAATGGACTAATGCAAGAATTCATAGATATGCACAAAGTATCTATCCATTACACAACTCCAGATAGTCCGCAGTCCAATGGAATGATCGAACGCTTTCATTCCACGATTCTCGAACATCTAAGGATCATCCGGGAGAAGAAAAAAACTTTTAATATAAAGGAGCAAATGCTGTACGCTGTACTGGGCTACAATAACTCCATTCACTCGGTAACAAAACTAAAGCCCATTAACGTCCTAAACGGCCATCTGGAAGCTCAAGACCCTTTTGATATCGATATCAGAAAAACCCTACTTAAGAATTACACCCAAGATCACAGGGAAAAAACGAAAGAAATTTACAAAGAAATAAACAAAAGAATACAAGATGTGAAAGAAAAAACCATTAAAAGAAGAAACGAAAATCGAGAAGTCCCAATAACCTACAAACCTTCCTCCAAAGTCTACTCGAAGAAAATAATCAAAAGAAACAAGCTCCTTCCTAGATTCACTCCAAAAATAGTTAAAACTAATAATCCCGTTACTATCGATACCCAAAAAGCAACCATTCATAAAAAGAATATTAAGCACAAACCTAACAAAACTATTATCTTACAGATGTACCTTCAGCATGGCACAGGAAGTCAAAATCAAGAGCCTTAAGGACAATCCCGGAATACTACCTGTGAACCTGGGACAAGCAAGAATAAGAACAAGTACGCATGATTTTATCCACTACTATCCACTAGAACCAATCGCACAAGAAATAGCATCAATAGAACTACAATACGAAGCCGTTAACGCCGCCATCCAAAATGGACTAAGCTACCCATATTTTAATAGTTTAAGTAACTTCGACCAAGCCCTTCAATATCAACTTCAAACCGTAAGAGAAAAATTCAACTTCATTTCTCCACTCACTAGGCCAAAAAGGGGACTAATCAACGCTCTCGGGAGCATCATTAAAACCATCTCTGGAAATCTTGACCAGGAAGACGCCAAATATTATAATCGAGCGATAAAATCACTAAGAGAAAGTGGAGATAACATCATTTCCCAAGTAAATCACCACATAAGCCTTAACCGTGGAAGAATGGAAAAATTTAACAAAACTTTCTCGTTAATAACACATAATCAAGAAACCATCGCTAATGAAATTAACACAATTAACTCAAAACTGAATAAATTCGTTTTCGACTACAACCACTATCTACAAACAAGAAATGTTTTAGACCAGCTTAATATCATTTTACAAATAATTCTACAACTCCTAAATGATTTAGAAGAAGCAGTAACTTTAGCTAAAATGAATTTCCTCCACAACAGCCTAATCAAGGAGGAGGAATTTCGTTAGATCATAGCAGCCATGTTAGACCACCACTCGGAAGAGCAACTCTTATATGTTAGAGAAGAAGATTTTCACAAATATTATGACGTCATGGAAGTTGATGCCTACTACACGAATTCCACAATCGTGTTTATCCTCCATATTCCGATAATACATCCACACTCATTTACCTATTACCACTTATTTTCAATTCCAACTCAAAATCTCTCGACAATCATACCCCCTGCTCCTTATCTCTTTACAAGTCCAGAATTATTTCAATACACTGAATTGACCTGCAAAAAGCTCGAGCAGGAATACCTATGTCATTCGAATTTGCTACAGGAAATGTAAAAAAGCGAAGACTGTATCATACAAATTCTCTAGATCAAGAATGATGAAGCATCTTGCTAATATATCCCAGTTGCCTTAAATAGTACCATAATCGAAGAGATTTCTGAGGCGCTTTACATCGGAATTTTTCCCAATCCAACGAAGATATCCACCCGGTGTTCCACATCAGCAATGTTGATTCTCCAGGGAATATATCTAATTGAATTATCTCCCAGTTGTGAATTTAAAACCAGCAAAGAAAACTTTATCAATTCACAAATGAACACTGTGGAAAAGCCTCTCACACTACCAAAAATAAAGACTATTAATATTCAAGGTACAGCTAAGGTAGCACCACTAAAACTAGATAAAATCCACCTGGATGAACTGCAAGAAATAATAAAGGGAGAAGACCATTTACAGCCGATAACAACTGAAGAATGGGACACAGGCAACAACCACTACTGGATGACACCAATCTACATATTTATTACGATCCTGGACTCCTATTAGGATACAAGATTAATAAAAAACGAATAAAGAAACCAGCGGAAATACAAAAACTCGGAACAGTACAAGAGGAAACAAAAGTTTTGTTCGTCCCTCACAAAACTTCCCCAGGGGATGGAGAAGTTACGAGCCATTGAACCCGTTGAAATCATCAAGAAATTCCAAATAAGTTCAATGCATTCATGACACGATAAAATTGCAAAACTGCAATTCTGCAATTTTGCGCTTTTATTGTTTTGATTACACATATTTATTTCTATTATAAATACAGGGTTTTTAGATTGAAGTTTCAGTTCTAATTATTTAGTAGCTCATATTATAATTACGTTATTTAATAAAAGTGCTTTTTAAAACATTTTAAACGAAAATTTTGATAATAAACATGAGTTTAAAAAACTTGCAGAAGTTTACAATATTGTATAATCATTATGTTAGAATTTATGTCTCTTAACATTGTTTGGTATAAATTCCGTTTTCGATAAATGACGATGGAGCCACTAGTGTAAATCGATGCGGCTGGTCAAGCTGAGTCTAATAAGACCACCTTGCGAAAACGCCCCTTTCATAGAAAAACATTTTTTTCGTCCAAAACGTATGGGACACGTCGTACGATGGTGCATTAGTGTCATTCGACGCAGCAATCGACCAACCGAGTCGAATGAAACCACTCCCACCTTGCGGAAACGCCCGCTTCAAAAGTTACGCCCCTTGCAATTTTCAATTTTTACAAAACATTTTTTCGTCCAAAACGTATGGGACCCGTCGTACGATGGTGCCACTAATGTCATTCGACGCAGCATGACCAACCGAGACGATTGACGATTGACCTAAGTTGAGGAAACGCCCCCTTCAAAAGTTACGTCACATTTAATTTTTAATGCTAAGGGCCGGTTGCATAAAGAAAATTTGATCGTATGATTATCTAATGCCATAATTGTGTTGCATAAAACTTGCTGATCTTACGATAAACATCCCATTAACTAATGACAGAAAATACGTTGCAACAGTGCTAATATTTGCGTTCCCAGCGTTACCCTTGTTTTTGGTGCTGTCACCTTTGATGTCACTTTGGGATTTATAATTGGGTCAAGCTTGTTAGTTGCTGGTCTCTGGCAAAATATGGACATTTCAAAGAAAAAAAGGGGGCCCAACTATACCGAGGTAGAAAAAACTACGTTGCTGGAGATTGTTAATAAGTACGCATAGTTTTCCATATAATACAATACAGCTATGTAGATAGTTGTTTAAACTATTTTATGATATTTTCCAGATATGGACATATAATCGAAGGCAAGCAATCTGATACAATATCCATAAAAAGAAAACAGGATACATGGAGGAAAATCGGAACAGAATTCAATAGCCGATTCAGCACTCCAAGAGAGTGGAAACAATTAAGAATTCTTTGGGATAATTTAAAAAGAACAACAAGAAAATTAGTTGCAGAAGAAAATGTATGTATACCCACCCAATACCTAGAATATCATCATCGATACTGAAGTTTTTAATGAGATTGTGACTGAAATATCTAAGTTATGCTGGTGAATGAAGTACTGCTTTCATGGATTTTCTCTCTATAAACTCCAGTAGTGTATTCACTATGTTTCTTTTTCTCAAATTGTTTTGAAATATATATTTAAAATTGTTTTGAATTATATACCGTCACAGTTTACCTGAGAAAAAAATTCATTGACACTGTATTATATGTTTATAGAAAAAACAGATCATGGACAAATTATCCAATGCTGGGTTCAACATTAAAGAATTGGAGGAGGATAAAAAGAAAGCTGCTATTGATAAAGTAAGTGATATTACAACTCGTGCAGTCGAAAAATAAAAAAAGAAACAACAAGATTACGTACATATCCGATTTTACCCCTAAAATGAATGAAAATGATTGAATAATTGTTGGGTTTTAGAGAGAAATAATGAAAACTGGAGGAGGAAGAAAGACTCCAGAATTAGACCAGGTTGAACCACTGGAAAATCCATTCGATGACGCTGTTGATTACTTTGGTAAATATACTATTTCCGTAAAGTACCTTATATTTACCTCATGGCAGACACTACATGGGTATGAATCAAAATTTGTTTAATTTTTATGAGGTAAATAAAATAGCAGGAAGTGCTTCAAACTTAAAAATATATATCGAATGGATTTTAATTCACTTTAATAAAACTGATGAAATAATCGAATGATAAATCAAATCAAACCATTCTTCGACCTCCAAACTTTGAAAAAAAATTTCAATACCTTCATCCTCTCCCAATATCCTTCCTCTGGCTGCATGATGTTTCACGAACATTAAAAGGGCTAAATCGACTCGGACCGGCCGGCTCGGCTCGGCACGGTCGGCAAGTTTTGCTATACATGTAATCAAATTGGTTGCCACGCACAGAATCGGCTCGATCGGCCGGATTTCTGGCCGATTCGATTCAGTGCGCGTAGTCCTTAAGGTTTCGTGCAGTCGTGAAATAATGAAAATGGACCTCATCACCACATTTTTTAGACATTGATACCTAGTCAGTGATTTATATGATTAATAAAAAAATAATATGTTAATATTTTTTTGGATCTTCTATAGGTGATGATTTAGAGATCTTACCTGAATTCCAGCCTCAGTTGCCAGTAGAAATACCCGAAGAAATCCCTCTACCAATCCCTCTTTCCCAAGTGCCTCAACCACCTGAACTTGCAGTCGAAAAAATAAAAAAAAGGAAGATTGTTGCCCAAGAAAGAAAAAAGAAATTGAGCAAGAAAAAAAAAACTGACTGCAGAAGGGTTAAAAACGAAATACTTTAAAAAAAAGCTATTTAACGCAAATCTCCAAACCAAACACATGATTAAAGAGCATCGTATTCAAATGGAAATATTTACATTACAGTTGAAAAAAATTAAAGATCAGCAGTAAACAAAATTATGTTAATTTCATTTTGTATCTGTAGTTAGACTAGGTTGGTAGATAAGGATTCGTATATTAATGTTCTCTTGATGTTTTCATTTATAAATGATTGTGTGTTTATAAAGTTTTTTATTCAAGATAATTTTCACTGTGTGAATATACAATTTTTCAGAAAAATATTTTTTTTATGTTTATTCTTTCTTATTGTCATTGACCATTGACTATGTCACTTCAATACCTGAATGAACTGAAGATTTATGAAATGCATAATTTTTTAATCGACAATAACGTTCATACTTATTTTCCAATATTTCTTGTTAATAATATTTTCATTATTTAAACTTATATTGAAAAAAATCATCTTTGGAACACTGTATTGATTAATACTGTTCTAACTGCAGTGCTTTCATTTCTTCCAGCTGCTGCTTGAAGTTCTTTATCTTCGATAAAGTCATAAGGAAATTCTTCGGGAGGCTCATTGTCATGAAGGTTGATTCCTATATTATGTAGTACACTGCATGCCACGATTACTGGTAGAACGTTGACCAATTTCAAAGCCATGCCCAAATATAGGCAAGGAAAGCGACGTTTCAATAGTCCGAAACATCTTTCGACTGTATTTCGAGTTGATACGTGAGCTCTATTGTATTCTATTTCACTATCAGTCACGGGATTGAGAAGTGGTGTTAATAAAAATTGTTTACATGGGTACCCACTATCACTCAATAAATATTTGTTTCCAAATGTGCCATTTTCGAATAATGCTAGTAATGGGCTGTCATTTAATATGGTACTATCATGTACTGACCCGGGCCAGCGAGCAATAATATGGCGGATTTTCAAGTTCACATCACAAATAACTTGTACATTTATCGAAAAATAACCTTTTCGATTCCTATAGGATTCTCCATTCACACCTGGAGATATAATTTTGATGTGTGTGCAATCTAAGGCACCAATTACTCTAGGAAACCCACGAATTCCATAAAAATCGAGAGCAACCTGATTTATTTCATCGGCATTGGGCATGTTGATGTACTGATTTTTCAGTCTTGCTATTACCTGTGTTACCCTATGAACAATACGACATACCGTGGATTTATGGATATTAATACAGTCTCCCAAAATTTGTTGATATGCTCCAGTAGCATAATATCTTAGGGTTAATAATAACTGGTTCATGGAATTTATTGCCATGTTCCTTTTAGTCACAGGCTCAATATCGTTCCCAAATATATGTCCATCACTATTCGTTTAGAAAACCTGAACCGTGTATAAAAATCAATGTCGTCGTACATTTCGAAGGGATTGTTTCTCTTCCGGAAGGTTCTTGGCCTTTGAATATATTGTTCTTCTTCAGAAAGTGATGATAATGATGTGGTCGACATTTTCTGTAATGAAATTAATATATTATGTATTTTGATTATTGTGTAAATAACTTATGCACTTACCTTTCCTTTGATGTGGCATTTAAAGTTAACCGCATTTTGTCTTACGATAGCCATTATCTCGAGTTAACGTGATGATTAAGTTAGCATGTCATCAAATAGTTGATGGGTCTTTATGCAACCCGATTCGATATTTAACGTAACGTTAAATATTTAGAGTCACGTTAAATATTTAATTGGCTTTTATGCAACCGGCCCTAAGTCTATGGGAAAAAAATTGGTTTGTAAATTCGGTTTACGGACGATAAGTAAACATTGATAAATAATTGCATACTTTTATGAATTGAATTTAATTATTAACACCCGTCGTCTGCCCATGGAGGCGTATGGCTTGGCTTGGCTTGGGCATGAGAGCAAGGACTGCTGGCCGTGTCAAAGGATTGTCGTCGGCACCGTAAGCCGATGACGTGGTATCCTCATCACGGTGTCGGCAGGTTCCACTGCACCAAGTCCGGTTGTACCGAAAAAGTGTCCGTGGCGAAGAACACTTGGTTCGAACACCGTCACCTGAGTGTATGCAAAGTGGCCCGGATAATGTATGGCTTCGCCCACGAGTGGCCTCATGAGATGGTGCCCAGTTTATGTTCTGGACTCTGTGAGAGTAAACTAACATAAAATCGCAAAATGGAATCGAAGAGAATATACACAAGTGAAGAAATCAAGAAGATTGCGCCCGGTTACCGTGGCAAGCCAGAGAACTTCAACCCAACTAAGGTTGGAAAGAAGCGCGAGGCATCACCGAGACCAAAGGCAAACAATCCCAGACCAGGACCAAGCAGCGCAGAATTGCCAGCACCTACACATTTACAGAAGAGTGCAACACCACAAAGAAATAAGTCGATTATATCGGAATCAATCTTTGGAGTGGATGTAGCCGTAACTGAGATAGCGCCGAGGCAAGAATTCAGTGCAAGCTATAACAGAATGGTAGATCTATCACTAGAAGTATACCAAAATTTAAGACCAGACGAGAAGCAATTAGATCGCATCATAATGAAAGAGGAAATGGCATATTATGCTACTTCATTGTTGTGGATGAAACTGATTGACGTCAAATCAAAAGAAGGTCAAGTAGCACTAACCAGCGAGGAAAAGGCAATCAGAAAAGCTATAACGGACGAACAATTCATTGTCCCTCAGCCTCTATTTACCATGATTGCTGAAATTGGTAACTACACAGACAAGATGGGTAAAGAGACGCGACACCAAGTGCCGGGCTTACCGACGACTGTAGTACAAGGTTTAGGCGGGTATCACGCAAATGCAATAACAACTGACACACATAATCTGTTCGAAGAGGTTCCCTCATTAGGAATCGCGGGCGATATGGTCATGTCGTTAGCTGCAGCGGATCCAGAGCCGATTCCAAACTTCAGAGTTGGAATACCAGCAGGAACGCGAATAACTCAAAACCTAAGCGGAAATACAACACCAATCGGTCTAAAAAGACCAGAAATAATTCAAAGATTGGCAGGGTTAGGCATCACAGCTAACGCATTCCAAGAGTACGTCAGAGGTACGCGCTTTAATTTGAAGTATGTAAAAACATTGTCCGATTTAATCCGTCAATTTACAACTTTTAAAATAGAGAAAGAGTGCTTTAAAAATCTTACTCTAAATGGAGGCGAAACTCAAGTAGTGATAAACCGCCCGACAGAGACAGAAGATCACGAACGCTGAAACGAGCGAAACGTGCAAGCACTGTCAGCTGCGACTAGTTCCGTAGCTACGATGGGAGCGGCGTATTGTTTTGGATTCCAAACCTTTAAAGAGGATGGACCAGGCAGGACTCGCAATCAAAGAGTAGCAAATTGGAGCTGCATCGAAGCAGCAAACCAACACGAGCCATGGGAGATGCCAGACGATTGGTATCAGAACAGAAATATTAGGAGAAACCTACCACCAGGGATAGGAACTGAGCGATTCAGAGCCTTATCTCTAAGACAGGACCTGACACTGACCAACATGGTGAGACGAATGATTAAAGCTCCGCGCTAATCATCCAAACAAACAATACCGAAGGTTGGCCGAAAGGCAGACGCCCACTTAATTGTGGTTAAAACTGCGGACCAAAGGTAAATAAAAGAAGACAAAAATTGCAATTCACAAGGAATTTGAAGAAAGGACAACAGAATATGAAAAGAAATTTTCAATTCGACCTCGCAAAGTTTTGTTAAAATAATTTAAACAAAATGGGGGTAATACGATGTCGTTGGGTACACACGTGTGTGCTCAGTGCTCAGACAACTTTATAGTGAATACAAAAAATATCCAATGCGATTTATGTGAGAAATATGTTCATTTACAGTGTATCGGAGTGAAAGACCAGTTATCAAAGTTTTTACAAGATACACCTAATTTAAAATGGTTTTGTGATAATTGCCTATCTATTGTCAATGACAAACTGAAAAAAGTCGACACAATCGATATAAACAAAACAAACGAAATTATTGAGAAGGCCAGTAAACTAATTGAATTATTTGAAAAAAAAAATGTGGAAACGAAACCTGTGTGGTCCGAAGTTGTTGGAAACAAAAAAAAAGTAGTAGAGCCCCTTATTATCAAAGCAAGATAGTAAAATTATTAAAAACGAGTTACTGAAAAAAGTTAACCCTGCGGATATTTCGGTATCTGTATCGAAAATTAAACAAACAACTAATGGTTTAGTGATACATTGTGATGACAAGGATTCACTACAAAAATTGAAATCAACAACGGAACGAGAATTAGGTAATGGTTATGACGTTAAAATTGGTAACTTATTCAAACCACGTATAAAAATAGTTAATGTCTTGGAAGAGGATACAACTGACCATCAGAGTCTGATATCTCAGATAGTGAATCAGAATTTTCCAAATACAATTAAGGATGAAATTCGATGTCTCCGTGTGTATGCTGCGAAGATGAATGAGAGGCAGTGTAATGTTTTAATTGAAATGTCTAGCGAACAGTTCAATTATTTAACTAAAAATACAGAGAGAATATATATAGGATGGTCGAGTTATAAATATTTTAAATTTGTGAGTGTCCTTAGGTGTTTTTGTTGGAAATACGGCCATCGTGCTGATCAATGTAAGTCAAGTGTAGTGTGTCCTCTGTGTAGTCAAAATCATAAAAAAGAAAATTGTAAGGCTGTAAAACATGAATGCACTAACTGTAAGTATGCCGTGAATGTGTTAAAGTTAAAAGATATTAACATTGAACATAATGTATTTGATATAAAATGTACAAGTTACAGAAAGCAAATTGAAATTAATAAAGGTAAAATCAATTATCAATAGCAATTAAAATCAAGCACGAATAGTTCCAAACATGTCAGCAAAATTGTAAATAATAAGCTCTTATTGTCATGTACCAACGCTGAAAGTTTTTATAAACATCGTGATGAGATAATTGCGTATGTGAATAAATATGAACCACTAATTCTCTGCCTGACAGAAACATGTATAACTATACTATAACTATATAAGATTTTAAAATGTCTGAATTATGTATTAACGGGTATGAAATCTTAAGATGTGACTTAAGCAGTAGGCATACAGGGGGAGTGCTAATTTTTACAAGAACGGATTATCGAATCTCTAATATTAAAACAGTTGTTGTGGATATGAATTTTTGGCTTCTATCTCTAGATATAAAAATAAATAATATTTCTTATGGAATAGCAGGTGTTTATAGATCACCAAATGGTAATCTCAATGTTTTCTTTGAAAATTTCTTTAAATGGTTTGATGATTATTACGATAAGCGTAGCAATTGCTCGGTAATAATTACAGGTAATTTTAATATTCATTATGAAAATAATAATTATAATAAACGTAAACTTCAAGAATATATTGAAAACAATGGGATGAGGCAGTTGATTACCGAATATACCAGGGTGTTTAGAAATTCTAAATCTATAATAGACTTGGTTATAAGCAATGACTACACAATATCGACCTATGTGGAAAAAGACTATGTAATATCTGACCATTCTATAATACAAATTGAAACGCATTGTTCAACTGCATCTAATTTAAATGACACTAAAAAAATTCGTTCAAATATCGAGTATGATGAAATGGTAAACATATTGATTGAAAAGGATTGGGGTTATTCGTCGGTTAATGTTGATGTTGTAGCTGATATTTTCTCAAATACTATACTATCGGCAATGGACTCGGTAGCTCCTAGTAGAACCGTTAATATTAAAAATAAGGGTAACGCATGGTTTAATACTGATTGTTATAATGCTATTAAAGATAAAAACATAGCGTATAAAAGATTTTCATTAACTAATGCAGTAGAAGATTGGAATTGTTATAAAGAAAAGAGAAATTCATGTGTTAAAATATTGAAAAATTCAAAAATACGGTATTACGAGAGAAATATAGATATGAATAAAGGCAATTCAAAACTAATGAGAAAGCACATAAAAACAATTGTCGGAACGAAAACTAGTAGGACTGAGATTGACAGTATAGACAGTAATGGAATCGTTTACACTGATGACTTGGCCAATGTTTTAAATCAATATTATATAAATAGTATTTAAGATATTGTGGGTAATATAATAGTTCCTGATTCCGGTACCAATGTTATTTTGCAAACGGTTCCTTTAAATAATTCAAAAATGGAATATTTCGAATTAATTAACATTGGACAGCTACTTGAAATAATAAAATCCCAAAAAAAGAAAAACAGTACAGATAAATTAGGCCTTGATATTATTGAAAATTTGTTTCACGTGATAGGCTATCCTTTGCTTAATATGATAATTTTAAGTTTGGAAAAGGGCATAGTTCCTCAAAGATTCAAAACTTCAACTATAGTTCCTATTCCTAAAGTATTAAATACAAACAAAGCTGATCAGTTAAGGCCAATCAATATGCTACCTTTTTGTGAGAAATTACTGGAACTAGTAGTGTATGATCAAGTAAGTAAATTCATTTCTGTAAATAAGATATTACACAGTTATCAATCTGGTTTTCGTAATTCGCATTCTTGTGAGACAGCACTCCAACTAGTTATATCTGACATGAAAAATATCCTAGATAGGCCGGGAGTAGGAATTTTTTCAGTTTTTATTGATCTCAGAAGAGCTTTTAAAACGATAGATCGTGATATATTGTTGTTGAAATTGAGAAAATATGGCTTCAATGGGGTAGTTTATTCTTGGATTCAGCATTATTTAAAAAACAGATATCAAATAACCAAATTTAACAATTCAACATCGGATCCGGAATTGAACAATATTGATGTTCCACAAGGTAGTGTTCTTGGGCCCCTACTTTTCATATTATATATAAATGACTTGGGCAATGTACTAGAGAAATGTAAAATCCATCTTTTTGCAGATGACACCCTCATTTACTATTACGGGGATAATTTTGTTGAAGTAGTAGAAACAGTCAATTCGGAATTGAAAAAAATATCTGACATATTTAAGATCAATAAACTAAAAGTAAATGAATCCTAATCTAAATTTATGTTTATTGGTGGTCCTGTTTTGCGTGCTAAATTTTTAAACCTTAATTTGAGTGTTAAGATAAATGATCAGGACCTGGAGAGTGTACATGAAATAAAATATTTAGGTTTTATGATGGACCATGAACTAAAATTTAATAGTCACATAGATTACATATGTAAAAAGATTGGAAAAAAAATTGGTTTTTTGAGAAGAATTTCACCATTTCTGTCAATGCATACTAAGCTTATGGTTTACAATACATTAATTCTACCACATTTTTATTTTTATTACTGTTGTTCACTGATATATACAGGTTGTTCTAGAGCTAGTCATAAACGATTACAAATTATTCAAAACAAGGCGATGAGAGTATTTCTGGGATGCAATAGGTATACTAGTGTGGAGTTGATGACTAATTGTTTAAATTGGTTAAAAATTGAGAAGTTTCTGTATGTACAAACAATGATTTTCATCTTCAAAATTATCAATAATCTCTTACCGCAATATTTACATAGTAAACTAGTGCCAATCTCACAGATACATGATAAAAACACATGATCAGCAAATTTAATTAATTTTTATGTGAAAACAACCATTAAAAGAAGTTCAATGAAAAATTTATTCCACAAAGGTGTTGTACAATTTAATAACTTACCACAGTACATAAAAGTAAGTCAAAATGTAAAAATATTTAAAAAATTATTGATTATATACATTAAAAGTAATCCTACAGAAATCTAGTGGTTCATATTTATATTCATATTCATATTAAAAGTCATATTTATTTTTAACAATATACATTTCTTATAATATTTTATATTTTCTATCTTAATTTTATATGTAATTGCTTACACAGTCATTTTTATGCTTTTTATATTTTATTTCATATTTTACTAGTATTATACTTTAAATTATTTTATGGTTACTTTATACATATTTCTGTTTATTTATGGTACAGTTTGTTTGTTTAATTATTTTTTTTGATCATCTGTTTATTGAATAAGTATCTTTATTGTTAAAATTATCTATGATAAATAAAGCATAAAAAAAATGAGTGTGACGACTTGGACGTGCCGGAAGGCCAACGCACGGAACTTGGGTCTGAGACGATCAGCGTTTGGTAAGTTGTTATTATCAGTTTGAAAAGTATTAATTCGTTTATGAAGGTATCACTTTTGCCGAGAAATGATCATCGACGATATGCCGCTCCGGCAAGCGACAGTCGAAAAAATGGGTGGTCCTGGCAAGATCATCCAGATCGACGAGTCTCTCTTCGGTCATCGTAAATACGAGCGTGGTCTTAAAGGTCACTGGGTGCTGGGTATGATCGAAGACGGCAGTGAAGATATACGGCTGTTCGTCGTCGAAAAACAAGACGCGGCAACGTTCATCCCAATGATCCAGGCGAACGTTGCCCAAGGTACCACCATTCACACAGACAGCTGGCGGGCATACAACCAATTGGAAAATCTTGGTTACATCCACTACACGGTGAATCATTCAGATCCCGAGTATCGTTTTGTTGGTAAGTTAAATTTATTTAAGAAAAACATTCTTACATTTACTTTCATAGCCCCAGATGGAATGCACACACAGCGAATTAAGTCCACCTGACGTCCCAAAGTCGATTTAGATTTCTACTCAGATGTTTGAGGTTTGAAAATATCGAAACAAGACCAAAGAGAAAAGAAATCGACAATCTTGCTCCAATTCATGAGATTTTTGATGAGTTTGTTGAAAATTGTGTAAGTCTTGCTATACTATAGGAATGTATTGTACTATAGATGAGAAACTTGAAGCATTCAAGGCCGTTGTAGCTTCAAGGTATATATACCCAAGAAACCGAACAAATATGGTAAGTAGTTAAACAACACCGGTTCAAGCGTAAAGGAGTGGGGGGAGGAGTGGGGGTAGGAGTGGGGGAAGTGGTGGGGGGAGGAGTGGGGGAGGAGTGGGGGGAGGAGTGGTGGAGTGGGGGAAGTGGCAGGAGAAGGAGTGGGGGAAGTGGCGGGAGAAGGAGTGGGGAGATGACATTGTTGACATATGACATTATTGACATATGACATTGTTGACATATGACATTGTTGACATATGACATTGTTGACATGTGACATTGTTGCCATTGTTTACATACGGCATGTTGCCATTGTTGACATATAAAATCATTGTTTACATACGGTATTGTCCCCATCGACTCGATTAAGAGGGTTACGTAAGCACGTTGAAAAGTGGTGTGACGTAAGCGTTGAAAAAAACTTGGTTTCTCGGAGGTTTGAACCTTAATCCTTTGACTTACTAAACAGTTAGCTATACCATTCAGATAACTCGCATATTAATTTTATCGTGCAAGATTGGGTATAAAAATATATATTTGTGACATCATTATGTTAAAAATAACCTTGAACTACCAGATAATAAAAATGAATGAAAATATGTTGATTTAACGTGAGTTACATGCGTCATTTCCGCTGACTTCTTTTTAAACCGTTTTTGCGACTCAGCAGTTCTAGAAGCTTCCAGAAATTGCTTATCTAAAAAAATGTCACACTCGTAATTTCCTTTATTATAAAATAAGCATTATTTATCAAAA
Source organism: Agelastica alni (assembly GCA_950111635.1). Classification (NCBI taxonomy): domain Eukaryota; kingdom Metazoa; phylum Arthropoda; class Insecta; order Coleoptera; family Chrysomelidae; genus Agelastica; species Agelastica alni. Next base: position 28,052,715 of record OX467718.1, on the reverse strand, counting down.
TTAAAGATATAAAAAGGAGAAAGCCATACGGTTCAGTACCATTTGACTATTTACATTAAACGGTGATAGATTTGTGCGTTCAAGTGCTACAAGAAGAAAAAAGTAAGTTTCAATTATTGTTGTGTTTTGTCTCACAAAATATTCTTATTTGTAAAAATTTTATTAGATGAATTTGGAAAATTTAAACGTAGTTTCCTCCATTACAGCACGGAAACCTATAGTAAAGCTGCAGGAGCTACCAATAGGAGTTTCTCAAGCAATTTATGCTGCGAAAATAACCAAAACAACATTTGGTACAAGCGTTCTTCTTGACTTGGGTGATAAAGTCACCTTCCTACCCAACAGAGTGACTGCTACTTATGAGCCGTATATTAGCCATTTCGAGAAAGGGAAATACAGCTTATCATACCGAGGATCTTACGATTGTAGTCGTCTCCATTTGGCTGCGGCATTTGAAATTAAAGAAATTTAATCCGAAACATCCATAGAAAATTAGTAAGCAAATTTTTTTTTCTTTTTTAATTATAAAAGTGGTTTATAATGTCGTCCAAAGTTACCGAAACTATTAAAAAGTTACATCAAAATTATTCCGATGATCTTGCTAATGTCTCTTTAAAATTAATTGCCAAACATATTAGAAAATGTGCGCTAGCTTTTAAAAAAATTAAATTTTCTGTTGGAGAAAAACGTAAAATTCATGCGAAAATCGCTGAATTAAAACGGATGAGATGTTTAATTAAAGCGATGTCCAACAAGGTAGGTTTAGGGTTAAAACGAGGTAGTAGAGTTAAGTGGGAAGATGTGATTGCTATTTTCGACAGTAGAATTAGAACGGGAGTTATAATAAATTTACAACATAAAGAAATTAAAGATTTTTTAAAAGACGCGTTTCATTTATTTAAAAGTAGAGTTAATAATATTTTAAAAACAATTCCTATGCTAAAAATAAATACAACATTTTGGGGGGATTTTATAAAGCAGCAGTCAAGTGACGAATTATTAGATCGAAAGTTTTTCATTACTCCAAATGCTGTTGTAGATGCAGGATCGGATTTAGCACAGTGGTTTAATGATAATGTAGTCGATGTTATCTTAAATAAATTATCAGAATTTTCTGAAAAAAATAGTGGTTGGGCACTTAGTAAAATCGTTTTATTAGAAGTAGCTATAAATAAATATGAGGTCGGCAACGGTTCATCTTTCATTAAATTACCAGATCAAATTTTAAAGAAACATGCTTGCGTAAACGTTCAAAATGCAGACCAAGCATGTTTCTTTTGGAGCATCGTAAGCGCTTTATATCCAGTCACAAAAGACCCACAACGATTAAGTAAGTATCCGCATTATGACACCGTTCTAAATATAAAGGGGTTGGAAATTCCAATTAAATTAAATCAAATTTCAAAGTTCGAGAAACTAAACGAAATTTCAGTTAACATCTATGCTTTAGAATTGATCGAAACAGAGAAGAGATCATTTTACATGGTTATACCTGCGTTTTTAACCAAAAATAAAATGAAACGTCACGTCAATTTGTTACTAATACAAGATCAGTATTTTCGGAAATTAAATGATTATGAAGCGCCACCCATCGACAATGAAAATGTTGAAATCAAATATCATTATGTTTGGATAAAACATTTGTCTAGATTAATTTCAAGTCAACTCAACAAATATGATCATAAAAAATTCTTGTGCGATAGATGTTTAAATTATTTTTCAAGCTGTGATAAATTAAACGAACATGAAAAGGTTTGTCAAAATGTTAATGACTGTAAAATTTCATTTCCTAAATATGATTATGTAGAGTTTAGAAATTTCGTTTATAAACAAAAGTGTCCTTTTTTAATTTATGCAGACTTTGAATCGCAGTTGGTAGATTGTAATGATAAGGTTTCCGAAAAAACTGTCAAATATCAAAAGCATCGGGCTTTTAATGCAGGTTACTATTTTAAATGTTCTTACGATGATAGTCTTTCCTATTTCAATAGCTATCAGGGGGATGATTGCATGCAATGGTTCGCCGACCAATTGTCAAATTTAGCCAGTTTTATTCAATCAAAAATCAAAAATATAATCCCAATGGTGGAAAAGCCTGATGTCATTAATGCCAAGGTATGTCACATATGTGAAAAGCCTTTTGGTATTAAAGATATTATTGTTCGTGATCATGATCACTTTACGGCAGCCTTTCGAGGTTGGGCGCATCAAGTATGCAATTTACAATTTCAAAAATTATTTATTGTGCCAATTGCATTTCACAATCTTTCGGGCTACGATAGTCATTTTATTATAAAAGACATTGCCAAGCGTGGACAAGTGAGTGTACTTCCCGTTAATATGGAAAAATATATATCATTCACTCAATACGACTCGGAGACTAACATCAAATTTAGATTTATAGATTCTTGTAGATTTATGGGAGCCAGTCTTGACGAATTGGTGAGCACTCTAAAAGTCGAAAACTTGCAAAATTTAAAAAAAGAATTCAGCTATTTAAATGAAGAAAATTTTAAATTAATAACAAAAAAAGGTGTTTTCCCCTATGATTATATAAACAACTTGGATAAATTAAATGACATTCAACTACCATCTAAAAAACAATTTTACAATAAACTAAATGACGAGCATATTAGTGAAGAGAAGTATGGTCATGCGCAAAACGTTTGGCAATCGTTCGGGATTAAAAACTTGGGGGAATATAGCGACTTATACCTTCGCACAGATATCCTTCTTTTGGCAGACGTTATGGAAAATTTTAGAGAGACTGCTTTGAAAGTTTATGATTTAGATCCTGCATGGTATTATACTATGCCTGGGTATACGTGGGACTGCATGTTAAAGTATACTAAATGTAAACTCAAACTTATAAAGGATGTGGATATGATATTGTTCATTGAAGCTGGTATTAGAGGAGGAATATCGGTTTGCAGTAATCGATATACGGAGGCAAACAATGAGTATATGGAAACATACGATTCCACCAAGCCGACAAGTTATCCATTTTACCTTGATGTTAATAATTTGTATGGGTGGGCTATGTCTCAACCTCTGCCATACGATGACTTTCAATGGGTGGAAACAAATATTGACATCTCTCAGATACCTGACGATGCAGAAGAAGGATACATCCTGCAGGTTGATTTAGAATATCCTAAAGAGTTGCACGATTTGCATAAGGACTTTCCCTTTTGTGCTGAACACCGCGTACCACCCGGATCAAAATTACCGAAATTAATGACTACACTACATAATAAAGAAAAATATGTTATACATTACCGAAATTTAAAACAGGCTTTGGCGCATGGTTTAATACTTAAAAAGATACATCGCGTTTTAAAATTTAAACAATCTGCATGGTTGAAGTCCTATATCGAGCTGAACACTCGTTTAAGGACTACAGCTACCAGTTCATTTGCAAAGAATCAGTTTAAACTCGCGAACAACGCGGTGTTTGGCAAAACAATGGAAAATAAACGCTTACATAGGGTAGTAAAGTTAGTAAGTTCATACGAGGGTCGTTACGGGGCAAAAAATTTAATTTCTAGCGCGAGATTTCACAATAGATCAATTTTTGATGAAAATCTAATGGCTATCGAACTAAAAAAGTCTGAATTACTTTTCGATAAACCCCTATATATTGGAATGTCCATTCTCGATATTTCAAAAACGTGTATGTATGATTTTCACTATAATTTTATGCTCCCCACCCTAGGAATGAACAATTGTATCATAAACTACACCGACACCGATAGTTTCTTCTACAAAATAATGAATATCAATGTTTACAAAGACATAATCGGTAGGTATATCGAAAAATTTGATACCTCCGATTATAGTGGAAATAACATATACAATATCCCGTTACTTAACAAAAAAATACCGGGTCTTATGAAAGATGAAGCCAACGGCAAAATCATTACGCATTTTGTTGGGTTACGATCAAAAATGTACGCGTTTAAAATTCAGGGAGATAAAAACGTCACTAAAAAGTCTAAGGGGGTAAAATATAATGTTGTCAAAAATAAATTGACATTTGAAGATTACGTAGATTGTCTTAAAACATTTAAACATAAAAATATTACACAGTGCACAATTCGATCCTATAAACATGACGTATTTAGCATAGAACAATCGAAAATTGCTTTAAGCCCTGAGGATGATAAAAGATATTTAATTTCGGGATCATTTAACACGCTACCATGGGGTCATTACAGTATAGAATAATTAGATTTAGAACCGTTTGCGTAGAGATATAAAAAATAATAACTTTACATATTCCTCATTCCTGACATCATTATTTTTATAATTTCATTCTGTTCCACTTTTATAATTAAAAAAAAAAAAAAAAATTTAAAACGAATTATAAAATTCGCGTCATTGGCAGGTGGATGTCAGTCATCATGTGCAGCAGTCAAGACAGTAATCATTTTAGTATGACATCGAGTAGTGATGATAGCGTGAGTAGTGACTTTGAAATGTCCGAATTCGTATTGCCGGGGGCACCTTCCATAGAAACAATTGTTCAATCCTACGAAGATGCTGCCAAACGTGAAGTGCATTACTTACTGCTAACGACATATATGTTGTCAGAATATGAAGTTCGATGTGGCCTTAGTCCTGCTCGGACGTTTTCTCCGGCAATCATTTTGGCTAAACATTTTGGGCCTACTAAAATATCTTTTGACGTTTTTGAATGGGGTACCCTCATCAGTATTTTGGAGAAAAGGATGGAAGATTTTTTTCATGAGATGTCGCCTACGTATCCCGATGAAGACGATGATAACACCCCTATAACGTTTCACTGTGGCGATTATTGTACTATCATGCAACAAGTTTATGATGATACCAAGTTCCTGGTTTTAAGAAAACACGACGTTGAGTACTATTTGTGCGAAGAAGATGTTCAAGAAATTCTTAAAATCCACGCGCATTTGCTGACGCATCGAGTAAATTTATTAAACAAACTTAGTTTCTGTTCATATTATCACAATATTATTGGTTTTTGTAAACTGCATGGTGAATTATCGTTATCATTATTGTCGAAAATACTTCCAAATGATTTGTTAAATAGTGCATTGAGAGAGTTTATCTACTTTTATAGAATTACCACAATTAATGATTTAAATAAATAATTTTTTTAAAAAGTTTTGTTTTATTTGTTCCCCGAAATTTTAAGTTTCTATAAATATACTGTAAATAATATTTGTTAATCATTTAAGATGCTGTGCCCTACTTAAAGTTTGAAGAAACAATTGAAATATCTACTATTAAAGCTAATTTCATTTTACGAATAACATGTAATTTTTTTTTAAATTGTTGATTTGTGCATGTATTTTTTTAATATCGATCTTTTCTTCATTTAACGTTCATAAACCATTAAGGCTTATTTGACTAGCCAATATGAAAACAATTGTTTAAATTTCAGATATTAAATGCATTCTATAACATTTCTTCATATAATATAAGAGTGTAAGAATTTTAATAGTAAAATAAATATTTTAATTTTTTATGCGTGTTAATACTACTGGGAAACCATAACGCGAAAATGAATGGATGTACTGTTGTGGCCAAGGCACGTGGGTTAGAGGTGATCTTCGTGGAAGCAAATATGATGTGTACATGAAATGATTATAATATGATATTGTTTCTTGAAAAAATAATTGAATGTAAAAATTACAATTGGGCTTTTAATAACTGATGCTATTGCTGACATTGATATAAGTTTGACCTGGTAATTCAGGAATGCTTGAATCTACGTTTCTATAGAATATGTATTATAAATATATTTGCATAGTTGTTGCTCTGTTGTGTTTTCAAGTGTCACGCTTATTATGGGTAAGAAACATTTTTGTTAATTTTTATTTATTTAATTTCTATGTTAGAAAAAAATAATTGTAACTATTTTATTATAAATAAAGAAATTTTGTCGGTGTTTTTAACGGACGATCAATTTTTCTATCGACTTTTTTTTTTAACTTTATTAAGCAATGGTTTTTTAAAATATAAAAATATTAAGTGATTTTAAGTTTTAAAGTAAAGAAATCAAATCTTGTAACACCTTCAATAAGCATTTATAATTAAAATATTGTGTTTCTGTTTTAAATCTTAAATTACACAGAGGACATCTTAAATGCGTAATGATATGACGACAACTTATCTTTTTAAACGGTTTGTAACAGAAATTACAAATTTGTATTTTTACAGATTTCTTTAAACTTAGCAAATTCATTGTTTTTGCACTAAATCTAAAAGAAAAACAAAAAAAAGCGCATACAGTGACCGCTTACCTCAAATATATTTTACCTACGGTTTAAAATCTATAAAAGGGAAAAACAAAAAGTGCATTTTTACTAGAATTTAAAACGAGATGGATAAGTAACTTAAACTTTTTTAATTATGTTGTTATTTTAAATTTTTACTCTACAAAATTTTAGCAAATTTTCAAAATACTTTTTTATTTATTTTAAGTTATTTTTCGTCATTTAAAAAATAATTTAAACACCACTCACAAATAAATTTTTTGTCTATTCTTAGTTACTCGACTATTTATTAATCTAGACAAATCTTTGATGCAGCAATAGTTATATTTAATTTTACAATTCTCATCATTTGAGCTTCATAATTATTTAATTTTTGATAATACTGATTTTTAATCAAATTTGTTATTTTTTACACACTAGTTTTCAATTTAAAATTGCTTTACAGACAGACGATTAGAAGACCTTATATACCAGAGTAAGGGGAGCATTACCCCCGCATCAAAGAGTAAGTAAACAAAACCATTTGCTAATTATTTCTACCAATCTTACTTTGGTGTTGGTAGTTTTAACAATAAATTTAATTTCCAACTAAAATTTCTTAGGCTAACTTTTTTTATGCTAATTTTTGTATTAACATAAGGTTTTAATCATTTTAGATATTTTTTTACTAAATTAAAAATTCTTTGTGTCAATTTTAGTAAATTAAATTTTAATTAAAACTTAACTTTTTTTTACAGGCTAAATCCATTATAATTATGATGGGTTCTCGTGGAGGCAAACCACCTCCATCAATGATATGCGTAGGGGATGTGGGCCCCTACAGTATATATATGGAGGTACTAGAGAGCGAGATATGGGTTTGGGCATTAAGGTATAAATTTATCTATGATTTTATATTTATATTTTACAAATGTTTTTTTTTTATGTTGCAGATAATGGGCCTATTCTACTTTAATTATGTAAAGTAATTAAAAAAAAAACTTTGAGTTAAATAAAGGAAATGAATGAATATTGTTTCGTTTCAATTATTTTTGAAAGTAACGTTCGACACATGCCTCAAACATTTGACAATTATTTCAGTTAATTAACGTAGAAAATGTTAAAATGTTTAAAATTTAAGTAAATATCTAAAATTGGATTTAAAACTAAAAAAGTACTCGAAAAAATCATTTTAACAGTATCATACAAATAAAAATGTTTATAAAATTAATTTTTAGTTTTAAAATATAAGTGTTAAAAATAAATTTAAAAAGTTAAACAAAAGAAAATTAATTTAAATACAATGAATATGTGAATGAAATAAAGATTATGTATCAAAAATCTTGCTTCCCAAATTTTCCAAATAATTGTGTAAACTAATTAAAATTTTTTTTATTTTTGAGTTAAATAAAGGAAATGGATGAATATTGTTTCGTTTCAATTATTTTTGGAAGTAACGTTCGACACACGTCTCAAACATTTGACATTTATTTCAGTTAATTAACGTAGAAAATGTTAAAATGTTCAAAATTTAAGTAAATATCTAAAATTGGATTTAAAACTAAAAAAGTACTCGAAAAAATCATTTTAACAGTATCATACAAATAAAAATGTTTATAAAATTAATTTTTAGTTTTAAAATATAAGTGTTAAAAATAAATTTAAAAAGTTAAACAAAAGAAAATTAATTTAAATACAATGAATATGTGAATAAAATAAAAAATTTGGATCGAAAATCTTGCTTTCCATATTTGCCAAAATTCCGTAATGACATTAGATAAAAACATATGTAGTCCCATAGTATTCAAGTATAAGGGAAATTTGATGACATATGTCAACAATGTCGTATGTAAACAATGGCAGTCAACAACGTCGTATGTAAACAATGTCAAAAATGGCTACAATGTCATATGTTAACAATGTCATATGTAAACAATGGCAACAAGTCATATGTCAACAATATTAACATTGCCCAGGATCCAAACCCCTGCCACGCCTCTGGACCATATTCGTGTACCGAACGAAATGTACAACGTCTCCGTCACTGGTTTTCTAATGTTGTATTACCATTATAATTATTTTAAATAAATGTTTAAGAAAAATTGGATGTTTTATTAAAACACTATGTGTATTCATCATCAACTTTTATATTACATGTAGATTTAAATTTTCGTTTTACAATTTTTAAAATAAATTTTAAAATTAAAACAAAAATAGATGCCAATATTACACAAGTCATTGCAAAAACATTATCGACTTTATTTTTCATGCTCTCTTTTGTTGGAATATCGGACTAAATTTCTTTAATTTCAAATGCTGCAGCCAAATGGGGGCGGCCACAATCGTAAGATCCTTGGTATGTTAAGCTGTATTTCCCTTTCTCGAAATGGCTTTTATACGGCTCATAGGTAGCAGTCACTCTGTTGGGTAGGAATGTGACTTTATCACCCAAGTCAAGAAGAACGCTTGTACCATATGGTGTTTTGGTTATTTTCGCAGCATAAATTGCTTGAGGAACTCCTATTGGTAGCTCCTGCAGCTTTACTATAGGTTTCCGTGCTGTAATGGAGGAAACTTCGTTTAATTTTTCCAAATTCATCTAAAATCAAAAATAAGAATATTTTGTGAGACAAAACACACACAACAATAATTTAAACTTACTTTTTTCTTCTTGGAGCCCTTGCACGCAAAAATCTATCAACGTTTAATGTGAATAGTCAAATGGTACTAAACCGTATGGCTTTTTTCTTTTTATATCTTCAAGGATGTTTATAAAAAAAATTTAGAAATAAAGTCAAAATTGATTAATTTTAATACATAATGCTTATTTTATAATAAGGTTAAACAAAGGAAAATGCGAGCGTAACATTTTTTTTAGATAAGCAATTTCTGGAAGCTTCTAGAACTGCTGCGTCGCAAAAATGGTTCTAATAGAAGTCAGCGGAAATGACGCATATAACTCGCGCATATTTGTAACCTTCCTCCCCTCCACTTAAAAGTCGATTTTTGTTCATAATTAAACAAATGTTGCCTTTTATGCCTAACCATTTGACGTACATTTTATTTCCTTTGCGTCCAAGTTCCTTTTCTACTAAGTAGATATCAAGATTAGCAGTTTTCTGTAATTCTTCCGCGTAGAAGGCTCCTTTGATTTGTGCCTCCATCATATCTTCCAGAAGATACGTTGCAGGATTGGTTATCTTACATTTTGTGATTTTAAATAATTCCGTTGACCAATTGGGTGTATAACCTTTCTTAAAAACGTGTTTGGCTTTACTAATTCGTACAATGGCGCCAACTTTAAATTTTCGAGGTCCTGCAATTTTCAAATGACTAAAATGTTTTAAAATATCTTGCTCGTTCGCTTTCAAAAATTGATCTATTGTGAAATCTGGCGCTAGAAATTAAATTTTTTGTCCTGTAACGACCCTCGTATGAACTTACTAACTGCGAAAGCGTTTATTTTCTATTCTTTTGTCGAACACCGCGTTGTTCGCGAGTTTAAACTGACTCTTTGCAAATAAACTGGTAGCTGTAGTCCTTAAACGAGTGTTCAGCTCGATATAGGGCTTTAACCATGCAGATTGTTTAAATCAAACTGGTGTGTCTGTGTGTGTTTTTATGTGACACGTGACGTTTACGTTTGACATACACACGTGACGTTTAACGTGACGCTGTGTTTACGTTTGACGTACACACGTGACGTTTAAGGTGACGCTTGACGTACTCACATGACGTTTAACGTGACGCTTGGCGTACTCACGTGACGTTTAACGTGACGGTCGACGTACTTTGCGTATTAAATTATCATCAAAAATTGATCTATTGTGAAATCTGACGCTAGAAATTAAATTTTTTGATCTGTAACGACCCTCGTATGAACTTACCAACTGCGGAAGCGTTTATTTTCCATTGTTTTGACGAACACCGCGTTGTTCGAGAATTTTAATTCATTCTTTGCAAATAAACTGGTAGCTGTAGTCCTTAAACGATTGTTCAGCTCGATATAGGGCTTTAACCATGCAGATTGTTTAAATCAAAATAGTGTGTGTGTGTGTTTTTATGTGACACGTGACGTTTAACGTGACGTTTACGTTTGACATACACACGTGACGTTTAACGTCGCTGTGTTTACATTCAACGTACACACGTGACGTTTAAGGGGACGCTTGACGTACTTACATGACGTTTAACGTGATGGTCGACGTACTTTGCGTAATGCTGAATCTTTTGATGACGTCACAAGACGATTTATTGCGTGATACATGAAAAAAGGGAGCTTAAATAGTTCTTTTAACCAAGGTTTTTTTTTTGTTAAAAATATATTTTTTCCAATAGTTCCAAAAGTTTTGCCAGTTTATGCGCCCCCCTGTATATATACCCATCTATATTATTTTCGCAGCGGCCAGCGAGCGCGTACGCATCCCGGACTTGACACTACCTTTAGAGATATGTATCGTCTAAAAGCTGAATAAGGATCAAACTATTCATTTCTTTAACTAAAGAGATGTGCTAGGGTGAAAAAAATATATATTTATTTAAACTATAATGACCCAAAAGGAAGAGTATCGATAGTCCCAGGCAATAAATGTCATCATAAGGACTTAAGCTAATTCTTGTTTGTTTGATTCATGAGATTTTAAGTAATTTTATTTTTAATAAAGATTATTGGGGTTTTTATTGTCATGGTTTCGATGTTTTACCGACGATCGGTACGATAATATATTATTATCGAAAATTGTTTTAAATACAATGAACTACTTGCATTAGTGTTCTTGGTCGTTGGTACTCTTGAGATTTTATTACATACATAAAGTCACGCCTTTTTCCCATGGGGGTAGGCAGAGACCACTTCTTTCCACTTGCTACGGTTCTTACACACATCTTTTGCTTTCTCTACTTTCATCAGTGCTCTCATACATGCTCGTCGGTTGTTGGTACTCTTGACCTGGCCTTTCCTCAAAACAATGTTGATCGGATCAAGATATGTTCTCCGAGGTCGACCGACTTGTCCATTCACACTCGCTTTATAAATTTGTTTCGTCAATCTTCCTTCATCCATTCTTTCAACGTGTCCAAACCATCTAAGCATTCCTTTATCTATCTTTGTAACCACATCTTCTTTTACACCACAGCGTTCTCTAATCTCACTATTCTTTACCTTATCCAACCGAGTCACTCCGGCTATACTTCTCAGACTACTCATCTCCGCAGTATTAATCCTATTTTCATGCTTCTTCTGCCAAACCCAACATTCACTACCATACATAAGTGTAGGAACCAACACACTTCTATGCACAGCCAGTCGTGTCTTTTTTGACATTTTCTGGCTATTCATAAAGCTATGCAGAGCCCCATTCATTTGTTTTCCTGCCAACACCCTTCGCTCAATGTCACTGTCATACTTTTCATCTCTCGTAAACTTTGAATTTATTAAGTAATTTTATTTTTAAAAAAGATTATTGTGGGTTTTATTGTCATGGTTTAGATGTTTTACCGACGATCGATACGATAATACATTATCACCGAAAATTGATTTAAATACAATGAATATGTGAATGAAATAAAGATTATGTATCAAAAATCTTGCTTCCCATATTTTCCAAAATTCCCTAATGACATTAAATAAAAACATAGTATTCAAGTATAAGGGAAATTTGAAGACATATGTCTACAATGCCGTATGTAAACAATGGCAACAATGTCACCAATGGCAACAATGTCACCAATGGCTACAATGTCATATGTCAACAATGCTCTATGCAAACAATGGCAGTCAACAATGCCGTATGTAAACAATCGCAACAATGTCATATGTCCACAATGTCATGTGTGTGTAAGCAATGGCAGTCAACAATGCCGTATGTAAACAATGGCAACAATGTCATATGTCAACAATGCCCTATGTAAACAATGGCAGTCAACAATGCTGTATGTAAACAACGACAACAATGTCATATGTTAACAATGTCTACTAATGTGACATGTCACGTTGTTGTGCATGTGTGTATGTTTTTAAACGTACTCACGTGACGCTTGACATACTTTGCGTAACGTTGAATCGTTTGATGGGTCACATGCCACATTCGTTAAGGACCTTTTGACTTCTTGATTTGTGACATTCCCTGTACATGAACAAAAATATTCAACATGTGTGTGTGTGTGTTTTTAATGTGACACATTACGTATAACGTGACACGTGACGTTTTACGTGACGCTTGACGTACTCACGTGACATTTAACGTACTCACGTGACATTTAACGTACTCTCGTGACACTTGACGTACTTTAAGCAACGCTGAATCGTTTGATGGGTCGCATACCAACATTCGTTAAGGTCCTTTTGACTTCCTAATTTACGACATACCTCGTACTTATCCAAACATATTTGATTTCAACATTTTCATTGTCGATAGGTGGCGCTTTATAATCATTTAATTTCCGAAAATACTGATCTTGTATTAGTAACAAATTGACGTGACGTTTCATTTTATTTTTAGTAAACACAACAGGTATAACTATGTAAAATTATCTCTTCTCTGTTTTATTTAATTCTAAAGCATAGACGTTAACTGAAATTTTGTTTAGCTTCTCGAACTTTAAAATTTGATTTAATTTAATCGGAATTTCCAACCCCTTTATATTTAGAACGGCGTATCTTAAGATTAGCGTATGGGAATTTTCATAAAAACAATTTTTCCCATGCCAACATTCGTTAAGGTTCTTTTGACTTCTTAATTTGTGACATACCCTGTACTTGTACAACAATATCGCACACATTTAAACTGTGACTATGTGCGTGTGTAATTATTATCTCTGTCGCAATCAATATTACACCTCCTTTAAGTATACGATAACTCAGTGCTTTGATTTTTCGAATTAGATCTCTTGCAACAGTGAATGCACCCCTTTATATTTAGAACGGCGTATCTTAAGATTAGCGTATGGGGAATTTTCATAAAAACAATTTTTCCCATGCCAACATTCGTTAAGGTTCTTTTGACTTCTTAATTTGTGACATACCCTGTACATGTACAACAATATCGCACACATTTAAACTGGGACTATGTGCGTGTGTAATTATTATCTCTGTCGCAATCAATATTACACCTCATTTAAGTATACGATAACAAAGTTATCTGGTAGCGCAGTTCAAGGTTATTTTTATCAAAAATGATGTCACAAATATATATTTGTATATCCAATCTTGCACGATAAAATTAATATGCGTAGTAGCTACATGGTATAGCTATCCGTTTAGTAAGGCAAAGGATTAAGGTTCGAACCTCCGAGAAGCCAAGTTTTTTTCAACGCTTACGTCACACCACTTTTCAACGTGCTTACGTAACCCTCTTAATCGAGTCGATGGGGACAATGTAAACAATGATGTTATATGTCAACAATGGCAACAATGGCAACATGCCGTATGTAAACAATGGCAACAATGTCACATGTCAACAATGTCATATGTCAACAATGTCATATGTCAACAATGTCATTTCCCCACTCCTTCACCTGTCACTTCCCCCACTTCACCCCCACTCCTCCCCACTCCACCACTGCCCCCACTCCATCACTCCTACCCCCACTCCACCACTCCTACCCCCTCCACTTCCCCCACTCCTACCCCCACTCCTCCCCCCACTCCTTTGCGCTTGAATCGCTGTTGTTTAACTACTATGGTATAAAGATATTTGTTTTAGTTGATGCTAAAATGAACTATACTCAACATTTGAAAGTATACGTAGGTACGCAGCCGGTAGGTCCGTACTCTTTATCAAACGACACGAAAAGCCTTGTCGAAAAAATGATACTTCCTCTATCAAATACTGGAAGAAACGTCACGAGTGACAATTGGTTTACGAGCTTTCCACTAGTCGCAAGTCTACTTTCTGAACATCGACTCACTGTGTTAGGAACGTTGAAAAAGAATAAAGCAGAAATACCACCAGAATTTATACAGACAAAACAGCGACCTCTGTATTCATCTATGTTCGCCTTTCAGAAGAATATGACTCTGGTTTCCTATATTCCAAAAAAATACAAAAATGTTTTGTTGGTTTCCAGTATGCATTTTACAGACGAAATTAATAAAGGCACTAGAGAAAAATGCAAGCCTGCAATGATTACATGGTACAACGCTACGAAAGGTGGTGAAGATAATGTAGATAAATTTTATGCAGCATATAATGTGGCTAGGAATACTAGACGATGGCCTATGGTCGTATTTTATGCTTTCATGAATGTTGCGGGGATTAACAGTCAAATAATATATTCTACCAACAATCCAGATATAACCAACATAATACGAAGGAAATTTTTAAAAAAACTGGCAATACAGCTAACAGAAGACAATCTTCGGCGCCGTTCCTTCGAAACAAACGTACCTATGGCTGTTCGTGAAAAGAGACAAGAAGTTGCCGGTACTTTCACTCAAAAAATGGATGCCATTCAGAAAGAAATTCGGAAAAAATGTGCGTTTTGTAAAAATAAAAATTGATCAAGATTTTACTGAGAAAAATGTCATAAATTTATTTGTTTGCAACACGCAAAGTTTTTATGTGAACCTTGTCTAACTAGGGCAGGTAGATAAAATCCTTTTATATAAGTTCTGCCGTACTTTTAGAATGACAACTTTTATTTAAATCTTTTTATTGTTCAATATAAATTTTGAAATTTCAGTGTCTTTTATTTGTACAATATTTTACGAATGAACATTTTTAAATGTCAAATAATGTCTATAAATTTTCATTATAACATCATATTCATTCCAGTAATTATCACCATAAAACCAAAAAAATGAAAATCGACTAAATACGCCTAAAACGTCTCACAGAATCGGCGCCATCAATAATGTGATTTCAACAAGCGCCACTACTGAAAGGGTAAAGGAACCCTACGACGCTATATACCTATGGTATAAAAGCCACACGTGCATAGTAAGGCTGGATCCACACTATAAGGTCGATCACGGTTCGTTCACGGTCCGATCTCGGTCTGGTAAAACCCAATCATATTCACATTAGACAATCTGACTCAGTTCACGATTTAGTCTTGAACCGTCAATAATCGAAGTCGGATGTATTTGGCTCATAATTAAAAATAAAATAAACGTTAAAGTATTTAATTGCTTGTAATATTCACGGCGCAAAAATGTCATTTAACTTTTCGATTAAAGAATTAGCTGTTATTTCTTTAATTCTTGACGAAGAAGATAATGTTATCAACGCAAGAAGAAAACATGAAACAAGGAGAATCTGGGTGCATCCAAGTTTACGGCAACGAAAAACGGAAGGAGAATACTACACTCTCTATCGTCATTTAATTAATGATGAAGAAAAATTTTTACAATACTGTCGAATGGATTGGAGTACGTTTGAAATGATTTTAAAGAAAATCACCCCAAAAATAGTAAAAAAAAACACAAAATTTCGTGAAGCGATTTCTCCACGAGAAAAATTAATTGTATGTTTAAGGTAAGTATTATTATTGCAATTAAACATACATCAAAGTTATTAATTATTCATTGTTATTATAAAGTAATCAAAGTATTTATTTGCATTTGTAAAGGTTAAATTCGTAATATTAATTTCACTCAATCTTTCTTTTTTATATATTTTTTTGTTCACGGTTCTTCACGCTCCTGATGTTGTCGCATTCTCGATGGATATTGTACTTGCAAGTTATTTTCAGTAAGCATTGATACAGGTACATTTGATGCAGTAGACCTTTGCAATCCTGATGAGCTATCGTAGTATATGGCAGGTGGTATT
The DNA here is from genome assembly GCA_950111635.1 of Agelastica alni. Taxonomy (NCBI): domain Eukaryota; kingdom Metazoa; phylum Arthropoda; class Insecta; order Coleoptera; family Chrysomelidae; genus Agelastica; species Agelastica alni. Next base: position 28,036,700 of record OX467718.1, on the reverse strand, counting down.
GGTGGAATTACATTTCTGTTAGCAAAGTTATAAGATTGTACATTGGCTGGCTGTTGTTGTATATATGTTGTATATAAATATGTTGTGATGATGGTGTTGGGCAATCATGTGATGAACCATGAGCACTGGATTGACTAATGTCCAAATAAGAAGATGTTGATGATGAATCTGACGATGGACCAGGTGATATTTGGCTGTGATGAGTAGGTGCTGGTGGTAAAAATATTGGAGCAGGTACTAAATATTTTTCCTCTATTTTATTTATAAGTGAAAATACTTCAGTTTTTGCTACATGCTGGTGAAATGGAGAAAATTTTTTCACAGTTGTAGCCATTAATGAGAAAAACTGATCGATTGAATCCACTGGATGTTCTGATTTTTTATTTTCTAAAATATACTTCATCAAGGTTGATGATGCGCTCTCCGGATTGACATTAGTTCGCTTCATTTTCTTTCTTTGGGTTGTTGGTGAATCATTGGTAGGTGCACTTGTCGATTGATGAACTGAATGGTTACAATCATTGGCGGATATAATTTCTTCGTTATCATTGCTCTGTCTCAGTGAAGTCGCCTGCACAACTACCGTCTCGTTATTTACGGAGCCATTATTTTCGTTGCCCGTTTCTTCATCTACAATCGACGATATTCGTGGTCTATCAACAGTAAGATGATCATTGAGAAATTGCATTTGATCACAGTATCGCCATTTAGTAGTTTTCGTAGCGGCTTGGCCACTTTTTGTTCTCAATTTTGCAAGATACTTTCTATACTGAGCTCGTAGTGATTCCCATCGCATTTTTACTTCTGTAATGAAATATGTTGAATTAATTGAAAATTTACAAAGTCATAATACATTATGAAAAATGTCAAAATTTTACAAAATTAAAGCAAAAATTATTATTAGTATTGTATTTTTTTTTTTAGATTTTTGGCTACCGGCGATTCTTATAAAACAATTGCTTTTAGCTACCGCCTAGGACATTCGACAGTACAAAGTATTGTTATCGAAGTATGTACGGCAATTAATGAAACTTTAATGGCAGAATTTATTCCAACGCCCTCTTGAGAAAAGTGGTTACAAATAGCTAATGACATGTGGACGATGTGGAATTTTCCTAATTGCTTAGGAGCTCTAGATGAAAAACATGTCGTAATAAATGCTCCATCCAATAGTGGATCTTTATATTTCAATTACAAGAAAACATTTTCCATAGTACTGTTAGCATTAGTAGATTCTAATTACAAATTCATAGTCGTAGACATTGGGTCTTATGGGAAAAATAGCGATGGAGGTATTTTGGCCAATTCAGCATTTGGAAAAGGATTGGAAAATGGAACAGTGAATATTCCTGAAAGCTTTCCACTTCCAGGAACGAACATCTTGGCCCCATATGTAATATTGGGAGATGAAGCTTTTCCTTTAAAAACATATATGATGCGGCCTTACCCAAGATCAAGTGTTGACGACGATGAAAAAAGAATATTCAATTACCGGTTATGTCGAGGAAGACGACTAGTTGAATGTGCATTCGGCATTTTGTCACAAACTTTCAGAGTATATTGCAGAAGACTTATAGCTGAGCCTTAAAATGCAACCTCAATGATATTAACAACATGTATTTTGCATAATATTATAAGAAATACCAGAGTTATAAATACAGAAGGTAATGAAGACAGTGCTAATAATACAAATAACAATATGCAGAATTTAAGAAGACAAGGTGGAAATGCACAGAGGGCAGCATTTGAAACGAGGGAAATTTTCAAGGATTTTTTCAATTCTGCGGAAGGCTCAGTGCCATGGCAGAGAAACATAATAGCCTAATAGAAATTACAAAAAAAAATCGCAATTTTTATAATCATAATTTTTAAATAAACTTACCAGTTATCTCTACTATTTGTTCAATTTTATCCCACATATTCTTCTTATAATTATTATCACTATAATGAGGTGATTGCAAATCGTATAAACCTGGATTACTTTTGACGAGTTCAATAAGCAATTCATCTGAAAAAAATTAATAATAATTCCTTTTATAAAAATAATATAAATTTATTAAATTTGTATTATTCGCAACTGTAATAAAATTCTGTTAATACTACTTATGTTATTTGTAAATATCATTTTAAAAATCAATTATTTATGCATAAATTACCTTTTTCAAAAGTCCACACTGGTTTAGACATCGTGAGTATTAGACGTGAGTATAGAATTAACTTCAATAATGAATTTTTGCAATTATTCAATAGGAATTAAATAAAATTTTTCAAATGTACATTAATTACATTTGATGCATTTGCGCTCCAACGAGTAATGGCTGACTGAACCGGGAACAAAAGAGCATCCATACTACCGATACATGTCGTGACAAGTTCGGTCTCGCTCAAACAAAATTTCTTCAAGACTGATCGCGACTGGAATGAGATTCGACCGGGACTTGACTGTTACGGATAGTATGAATACACACATTGTTTTTCATTTAATAATATTTTACCAGACCGAGATCGGACCGCGAACGAACCGTGATCGACCTTATAGTGTGGATCCAGCCTTAACTGTTAAGTCACGCCCACCGGCCCCGAAAAAGCGAGGGAATCAGCTGCAAAGCAATAGGGACCTTGTTTACTGGTCGCCGACAAGGCTAGAGGTGGGAAATAACGTTACGAACGAACGACTCGTTATTTCCTCAGTAAAATCGACTTTTGCAAGTCGTTTGTTGTTGAATTGTTTAATATAATTTATTACAGACAATGAAGAAGAAAATACACATGGAAGCTTTCATGAATGAACTTCGAGCTGAAAACGATGAGTACTACATCGACTCCGACGACGAATTCATGGCAAGAACTGCACGAACTGAAGATGAAACCGTAATCGACAGAGATGACTACTTGAATAAAGCGAAGAAGATGACTAACAGACAACTCCAGGCCTACTACGCAGACACCAAAGTTGAAATCTTAAACCACAAGAAACAGTTAGACTGCCAAAGAAGAAAACTCGACTACCAGGACAACCTAAATAGGGAATGCAAAGAAAAAATAAGCAAAATGGAATAAATCATCAAACAACTGGTCCAAAAAATAAACGACGACAAAAATAAAACAGGAAATCAAAAAACTCCCTCAACAGATGACATGGAAACTACACAAGTAAAAGAAACAACAGACTGGCCCGTCGTCCCAGGACCTTCCAGAAAAAGAAAGAACACCCTCCTCACCAACGAACCCAAAAAACCTACAACGCAGAAGACCGTCAATAACACAAGAACCGATGACCTAACAAAAGTTGATCCACCGATGATCACCATCAACCCAACCAAAAGCAGAGCCCCACTGCCGGTCACAATCAAGGACAAGGAACAATGGACAGCAATATCCAAATAATCCAGTCAAATTACGGCTAAAAGTGGATTAAATAAACATGAACGAACATAGTTTTGGGATTTTAAGGATCGATAGGGGGGTGTATTCTGAACATAAATTCCAATTTGAGGGGTTCTACTGAGGTCAGCTCAAAGTCATTTCGATGGAAACGCGTTTAATTCGATATCTCGAGAATGGTTGCTGTTGGGCAAAAAATTGTAGAGACCTTTTCTTTTCTAAACAAAATTTACTAACTTTTTTATCTGAAACTTTTTTTTAACATCAATATTTTTCAACTTATTACTCCCGCAAGGCAAAAATTTTACTTTTTTTTCTATTTTTCGTCATTTTCTCCCCAAACATTCAATTTTATTCAATTTTACCGATCATCAAAGTGTAGATCTTTTAATTATGAAAAAATTTTTTTTAAAATTTTTTCTGTAATGCCAAAACCTTCGGAGTTATATACTTATATACTTTACCGAGCGAAATCCGCGCCATTGTCGCAATATCATCGACATCAGTGGAAATAAATATTAAAGTATTCTATGATCATTTATTGACCAACTTACCTGTATAAAAAGGTCAATCGAATAAACTATTTAAAAATTGTACTTCATTCAAATATCATTTAAATATTGTACTTCTTTAATTTGGGTATTTTTTATTCTATTCAATGGGATAATAATGTTAATGGGGATTACAAAAAGATTGCACGCAATCGATCTGAGTAAATTATCCGGAGCTGGTTTCAATGACATTTTTATCGGCTCCAATCCACGGGCAGTGCGACGCCAGCCCCATTCCTCGGGTTCCAGATAATTTTCCAGCCAGTATTGTACTTGATAAAAACACTTTAACGAGTGAAAAAATGCGGCATCAGAGGTAGGAGGAAGGGATTCTAATTTAACCCTCCCACTGCCAGCCATTTTTTTATATCCTTTATATCGAAGCTCGTTGAGATTTGTAAAATTCGTGTCACCTGCCTTGCGATACAAATTCAAAATGAATTGTTCGCCGTTTGAAGCGAGAGTTGTTTTATCTGCTTTATCTTGTAGAAAAACTTTAGTTAAAGAAACCTAATCCGGAGAATTTTTCAATGCGGTCATTGTTTTGATCTTGCCTAGGTTGAATGGTGCCGAAGTTGTGTCGCAACCACTAATCGCGTGCAAAAATAATAGGTTTTTCGCGGCATCCGGCCCATATATCGGTTTGAGGCAGTATGGGCTATATGTAGCGTCCGTCGATTTGCCTTGGCCAGGTTTTCCCAAGTAAATGTTGTTGCACGCGCCGGCTGTGGCAGTCAGCAAAACCAGTAAATTCACGTCCTCACCAACAACAACCGCAGCACTATACTCCTACGAAATTCTCTTAGCCGTACTGATAATTAGACCATCCGCATCCTCTACGGCTTGCTCCACCTCTATGTCTGATTTGATGAGAACAGTTTTCAGTAGTGAGATGAATCTGGTCTTATTGATCTCGTTGCCTAAAAACTTATCTTGAGTTGCGGTGACGGTCATATTGTCGGTGAAAATGATATCCACACATAGCTTCAGCTGGGATCGGCGCAGTCTTTCGGCAGATTTGGTGCCAAAGTTGGAAATATCTTCGGGATAGCCATCGAATACAATTACTACGTCTGTACCGTAGTGTTTTTTTATGTATGTTACGTATTTCTGGCATATATCGGAGTAGGTAACGTTGCTGCCCCACACAACCCTGTGTAGAAGAAATCCACCGTCAACAATGAATTTTGGGTTCAGCCCCAAGTCCGGAGGTGTTTTTAACGGCAGAAAGCAATCATATAGCGTAGATTTTTTGCCGTGGCGCATTCCTTCCTGTGTGAATAACGACATTGGATAAGGTGCCAGCTCGTGTTTCAAGATTTCTTTTAATTCTGTTGGCAAATTTTCAGACAGAGTCATTCGTTGGAATAATAACAGCGGCTGAACTGGGACAACTGGCAAATTATCATCCACGCGGATGCTGTTGGCAATTGCAGCTAATGGAAGGACTTTTTTTTTCGTTGAAACTTGTACCCTAAACCTAACCCTAAACGAGAAGAGGATCAATTACACTAAAGCCAAGCTCCAACCCGACGGTATACGTATATACCCAACAGCCGGTGACGACTACAGAAGCCTCAGGAGCCACCTGACTGAAAACAACCTACAGCATTACACTTTCTCCCTACCAGAAGACAAAAATCCAAAAATAATAATCAAAGAACTTCCTATTAACACTCCGATAGAAGACATCAAAGAAGACCTAGGAAATCAAGAAATAAACGTAAAAAAATACAACGAATGACATCCCAAAGAACAAAGGAACCGTTGCCTATGTTCATCGTAGAATTATTAACCACAAAAGACTCCAGCGCTCTGTTGAAAGTTACCAGGTGCCTAAACGAATTTTTATTTCGTGTTCGTGTGCTATCGGAAGTTATGGAATATTTTTGTGTTGATGTGCGTGAAAAATGAATGTAGAGAAACTTATAGAAAATCTTAGACGTTATCCCTCCCTCTACGACCTCAGTGATGAGAAATACAAAAATGCTGAGTTGAGAGAGATGATCTGGAAGAAGATTGCAGGAGATTTACAAGTAGCAGGTAGGTACTTTTTTTTCCTGATAGAATTTTAATCAGCATTAAATATTTCAATATTTTTAACATTGTGTTAAAATTATATTAAATTTCTGTTGCTCTGTCTTGCCATGTCACTGCACCAGCAGAAGCAAAAAAGTAAGATTTTAGTAAATCTCTTAATTGAAATGCCGCATCCGCTGCTCTTCCTCTCACAGGACGTAACCTCCGAAAACTTGCTGGCATTCTTGAGTTGGTTGTCTGCTTATTAGTGTCTCCTTCTAATAGCAAGGGTTCTTCATGTTTTTGAATATAATTACATAACACACAAGTTGTTAAAAAAATAACTGAAAGGTTGTCGGGAGTGCCTTGTAATCTTCGTGCATAAATACGAAATTTCTGTTGAAGAATGCCAAAAGCATTTTCGGATACTCATCTTGCACGACACAAACGATAGTTAAAGATTGTTTTTTCATCATCTAAGTTTGCTTCTGGATATGGCCTTATAAGATAGGTTTTAAGGGCTTAAATGTACTTTATGGGACTCACAAAAAAAAAGCAATTTTAGTCAATGCGTCTTGTAAAGCTAAGGCGCACGACTCCACTCTCAGGTTGCAGAGATGCTCCGTTTAAAAGTTAGGCCCCTTTTAATAGTCAACTTTCCAATTTTTTGAGGCACAAACTCTCGTCCGAAACGTTTGGGCGCAATTTATATGATGATGTTATTTCAAGCAGCATGATCAACCGGGTCGATTGGCACCACTCCCAAGTTCAGAAAACGGCACTCAACTTCAAAAGTTTTTATTTTAATTTTAAGAGGCGTGTTATCTATCAAATTATTATTAATGGCCACTGATTAACAAAACTTATGTCGTTCGATGACAGTATGACCAACCGAAACTCTACGAATGTCGAGTTAAGGGCAGGCTCAGCCACTAGTGTCATTCGACGCAACTAATCTTTCAATTTTTAGAAAAATTTGCGCGGCCCCCCCTTCCTAGGTGCGGGCCCTCTTAACTATCAATTTTTATGTAATCATAGACAACAATCGTTAAATTTGATTAAGATTGTTAAGATAAGTAAAAGGGGGGGCTCACCCCTTTCATTTGATTAGGATTGTTGTCTATAATTATATAAAAATCGATGGTTAACAGGAATGAAAAATGTTTTTCTAAAAATTGAAAGATTGGTTGCGTCGAATGACACTAGTGGCTGAGCCAGCCCTTAACTCGACATTCGTAGAGTTTATTCTATTCGGTTGGTCATACTGTCATCGAACGACATAAGTTTTATTAATCAGTCGCCATTAATAATAATTTGATAGACAACACGACTCTTAAAATTAAAATAAAAACTTTTGAAGTTGAGTGCCGTTTTCTGAACTTGGGAGTGGTGCCAATCGGTTGATCATGCTGCTTGAAATAACATCATCATATAAACTGCGCCCAAACGTTTCGGACGAGAATTTGTGCCTCAAAAAGTTGGAAAGTTGAAAATTAAAAGGGGCCTAACTTTTAAACGGGGCTTTTCTGCAACCTGAGAGGGGTGTCGTGCGCCTTAGGTTTACTAGGCGCATCGACTGAAAATTTTTATTTTTTTTGGGTAAGTCCCATAAGGTAAATTTATACCGGTTTTAAGGGGAAAGCCTTCATCGCCAATGGTTTACCATTGGTTTTTCAATATTAGAACCTGGTAGCATTCTTCCTTTGGGTATATTTATAAATCCATGTTCCAAAGACTTTCCAAGGTTCGGGTTAGAAAGTATACCGGCGTCTGAATTTTTTCCATATGCTCCGACATCTACTGCAATAAAATTGTAATTTGCATCCACCAGAGCTAGAAGCACTAAGGAAAACGTCTTTTTGTAGTTAAAGTAGAGACTTCCACTGTTCCGGGGCGCTTGTATTACGCAATGTTTCCCGTCTAATGCCCCGATGCAGTTAGGAAACTGCCACATTTTCCAAAAGTTGTCTGCAATTCCATTCCATTCATGATCTTTTGGAACTGGCAAAACCTCCTCTAAAAGAACGTCAACAATTATTCGGCATGTATGATGTATGATGCTTTGAACAGTTGATCGGCCCAATCTAAAGCTGAAATGAAATTGTTTTAAAGGAATCATCGGTAGCGAGAAATCTAAAAAAACACAAGCAGTCAGTCGGACAACCGGCAGAATTGCAAACATTTAATATTTTGAAAATTTTGAGCTACAAAAAACATAAAAATAAAAAAAAATAAGTCATAACTTTTATTTTCAATTGCAGGTCTCCAAAATGTGTCCTTTTTCTTAAGATCGTTTACAACTTTTGCTAGTAGATCGTGGAAAGTTGCCTGGGTCATTCTAAAGTATTCGTAAAATTTTCATTCATCGTCCATTAAATGTGGATATAATATCATAAATTCTCCTTCTACAGGTCTACTTTTCCAGGCGTTGTGCACTCATATTTTCTTTTTCAATTTTTTTTGATCTGGTTTTTCCTCCTCTTCCAGCGCTATTGCTACTATAGCTAAATCACTATTTGAAAACGTTGAAAACATTTTTCACTTCACGTACACCTATCCCTGATGCACAGCACACATCTCGTAAAGTGTGACTACAATTGTATGGACGGATAACGTGCGAACCCCGTTACGGAAATCGTCCCGTGTCCGTCTCGCCTATGTGAGGCCAGACCTTTATTCATTCTGTTATTTAACCGACGGAGAGCGGGCGAGATCGAAAGAATGTTGAGCATACATCAATTATTAGCTTTGTTCGCGGATCACATTCTGAACCAATTCCGAACTAGTCCAGAACTGATTCAGAATTGTCATAAAGCGCATGTCCAATTATGAACTGGTTCAGGATTTTATTTTACCGCGAACGATTTTATAACCAAAACAGAACTCCTAGACCTAACCTAACCAAATATTTCTTTTCTATTTCTGTTATATGATCTGTGTTTTTGTTTAAAAAATGAGTGAGATCAAAGGAGGTAATAAACATTCACCTACCTATTCAATTATTTGTTTACTAACTACAAACATTTTTAGAAGTTCTTGCAGAATTTTTGGTGTTCCCATCAAACTCAGAGGAGAATCATAAATGGACTCACCAAAATACATTAATTTTTTTGGAATTGTATAAAAAATACCGGGAGCAGGTGGGTTCACTGCGGATAAAAAATTTGAAAAAAATGTTTGAGGAAATTGCGAAAGAAATGGAACATAAAATTAAAACAACAATAACTGGTAGTAACTGTGAAAACAGATGGAAAGTTCTGGAAAGGAACTATAAGAAATATATTGACAATACTAAACTTACTGGCAGGGGTAGAAAGGTCTTTGAATATGCTGATATAATGCACACAATACTAGGATCAAAAAAGAATATTCACCCTGTCTTACTTTTATCATCGGACACCATTGATACACTATTGAAGAATCAGCAGATGAAACTGAGATTATGGAAATGAGTAGGACTCATGAACCACCATCAGATATTGAAAAGAAGACTGAAACTGTTTCAGCTCCAGTTAAAAGAAAGGCTGTGACAATAACAAACCAAAAATAAAATAAAAGACTTAAATCTGTTATTCTTAAAGACATAGGAAGTGATAAAAAGAAATATTATGAAAGTCGTCTGAAAATTGAAGAAAAAAAGCTGTTAGAAAAAAAAAGAAAAAACGATGCATTAGAAAAACAAAATGCGTTATTAGAAAAACGCAATGTCTTATTAGAAAAATATTTAGGACAAAATCCATACTCACCTGTTGTGGATTTGATACCCTAATAGTCTATGTATTTTTTATTTTAGTTATATTTTCAAAATATTTTATTTCTTGTTCTGTTATTTTTACTTGAGTTTATTTTTTATTTTATAGAATACTTTATACTTGAAATATATTATTTGGTTTAAACATTTTTTTAAAATAAATTTGTTTTCTTATGACTATATATTTCACATTCTCAGATTCAGACTTATGAAATGAATTAAATACCTACCAATTATTAGTGGACAATCCTCACCCTAACTTTGTAAGTAAGTCACTAACAATTGTTCAATGAAGTTCTGTTTGAGATATGGAAATGACTTATTCAACCTTATGATCTCATGGAAATAAATATTGAGTCAAATGTAACTCCTACAATCAACTAATATAAAAATGTCTGGTTATGAAAAACAAAAAAAGAAACATTTGTTTTCTAATCATGTATTTATTAAATTAAAAACTGCAGATTATTCATAACTTCTTCTCGAATTGCTACACCATTTCTGTCATCCCTATCTGGTAGATCATCTTCATTCAAAATTATGTTATGTTCAGGAACTATGGCTTGTTCTGCATCAAAAACAAAATCAAATGATAAATTGTGCAGAACAGCACATGCTCTTATAAAGTGAACAATAAATCCAACATTTTTCATTTTTACATGGTAAAGTTGGCGGAATTTCTGTTTCATAATACCAAAACAATGTTCAATTATGTATCTATTCCTGGACAGTACATAATTATAATTTCTTTGACGCCTGGTCAAATATCCATTGTCCTTGAAAGGAGTTAACAAATTCTTTAAGCAAGGATATCCACTGTCACCAAGAATATAGAAGTCTCCACATTTTTCAGGCAAGGTATCATTCAAAGGAGAACTCCTCAAAACTCTGCTGTCATGTACAGATCCAGGATATCCCACAAAAATATCACGAATTTTTCTTTTGTGGTCACACACTACTTGAGCCTGAAACAAAAATCACACACACACGCAGTCCAATCATGTATTTATTTACAATTGATGGACATTATTACCTGAATTGAATAAAAATGTTTTCTGTTTAAATATGAGTCAGGATCTTCTGCAGGCTTATCTATTCTAATATGTGTGCCATCAATAATCCCAATGACACCAGGAAAATTCTTGTTTCTAAAATGTGCATCAATTTCAACTTTCTCCAAGTCATCCGGCCATTTTATTACCACTTGAGACAGATTGCTCAGAAAATAGGTGACTCTTCTTATAATTTTAAATAATGTGCTTTTAGAAATGTCAAACCTGTCAGATACCATTCTAAATGAAGTTGCTTCATTTGCAGCAAACCACAAAAAAACAGTTACATATTTAAGTGGAGTGACTTTTTTGAATCCCCTTCTTGCCATTTATAGTATTCAGAGTTAGCAAATCGATTCGCTAACTCTTCCGTCATCTCTCGAGTTAATCTGAAATGTTTTATATAAAGTTCATAACTAAATTGTGACACCACTTCTTCAAAATAAGCCTTGGTTTTGGGTACTTCAATCAGTTCTAAAAGGTCTTCCACATCTTCATCGCTAGACGATAAATGGTCCGACATATTAGTATTAAAAGGATTCCTAAAAATGGTCAAATATATTCTAAAGTACATATAAATAAATTACTTTTTTTACTTACTTTTACTGATCTAGAAATAGGTAGTTATATGGTTTTCATCTATTTGTGCTTCACCAAAATAAAAACAGAAAACAGCTGACGATACTGGTTGATAATGCGCATGCCAAGCCGGACCGTACTTTTCGTCCTAACAAAAATCCTAGAACTGCTAGAACCGATTCCGAATCGGTAATGACGAGATTCCAAGTGACCCGCGAACACAGAACTGTTACCAGAAATTCAGAATTTTATGAACCGCGAACGCTCTTTTCCAAACTGCGCATGCGAGTAGTCCCTGAACTGATTCGGAATCGCACCCGCGAACAAAGCTATTACAATACCACCGTCGACTCCGACCAATCCGGTGCGACACAATCTGCGCATGCTCCATTCTTGGTTTGGACCCTTTCCCGCTCCCGCGTTTTATTCAGTGATTGTCATGGTGTGTTAATGTCAGTTACTTCTAACTCTTTTGAATTGCGATATTTTATAATTTGGCGATTTATCCTTTTTTTGTGCTACAAAACCTCAGTATTAATTGTTATTAATTTGTGGAGCAAACATGGTGAGGTAAGTTGTATCTTATAAGAATGAAAAGTTTTTTTTTAACCTAAAATTTATTTCCAGCGATAATTTGGTTTGTCAAGATGATATTAATTTAAAAAGAAAGCGTAAGGTATGTTATTCAGATTTTATATATTGTTATCCAATTATTTAGGTACTAAACTGTTAATTTATAAATTGAAATTAACGAAATTGTTAATTATCTCACTAATTTGGAAGATAAAAACTTTGAAGAAGTCAAGGATATTCTAAGAAAATATAAAAATAAAAATGACACCAATACATGTAAAAGAAGGAAAGTAGAAAGACAGTTATATTTTTCAAACAACAAATGAAATTGCACAGGTTTGTTTACAAAAAAAAAAACACTTTTTGGTTCTTTTTTTTCTCTTTTTCTTGCTCGATTTTTGAATATTTTAATAATTACATTAAAAAATTATTTACTTTTTAGTCCATGTAAGTAAAGCGTGTACCTTTTTTAGTTTTTTAAATATAGTTTTATTTCTATAAAAGCTATAAAACGTGTTCTTTCTTTTTTTAACTAATATTTATTTTACTTATAAGTCATACGAAACTTGCATCGGACCATAATACAAAAATTCGCCAGTTATCTTGGAGCCGCCATCTTGAATTTATGAATTTGGTTAAAAAAATCGTAATCTGCGACCCCAAAAACCTCTACATACCAATTTTGAATAAAATCGGACCATAACCACGAAATTCGTTAGCCTTATTCTTAGATGGAATGCCACCTCTCTCCCAAATAACCATGTCACAGAAATCGGCGTATGTCAACGCTACCATTTTCAAGGATTGGTTGGAGTTAAATTTTTTGCCACGAAAACCAGCTGAAAAAGTGTTGTTAATAGTTGATGGCCATACTTCTCACACAAATTCTGTGGAAGTACTGGAACTTTCAGAAGCTAATGACATAATTTTATTTCTTTTACCAAGTCACACGACTCATTACCTACAACCACTAGATAGGTCCTATTTTAAATCACTGAAAAACCATTACTACGCGGCTCGTAACAATTTTTTAAAAGCAAATTCAAGTAGAAAAATAACAAGGATAGTATTTGGAAACCTCTTGGGACAAGCCTGAGGTATATCAGCAACTGTGGAAAATGGGATGTCTGGTTTTAGAGCTACAGGTTTTGTACCCTTTAATCCAGAAGTCATTCCATTATGCGTACATAAATATTCAAATGGAACAAGATGCAGAAGCCAGACCTGGTTCAAATAGTATGGCTGAAAATCCATCCCTACCTTCGACTCCACCCCGGTTCCCTACCGTTCATACAACTAACACTCGTATTTTGTCACCTCAGTTTGGTTGTTCGCATCACCCTGACACAGCAACAGTTGAGATCAACCCCACACTTGACCCCACACCAGGAAAATTGTTGGATAACGTGATTTCGCCAATTCGAGAAACTAGTGCAAAAGCAGTGGTTAAAACACGAGGTAGGCAGGTTGCAACCATTCTAGACAGTTCTTAACGCATTGAGATACAGGACAAAAATAATAAAAAAAAAACAGATGTCTGATCTATGAAAAATCTGTGGTTAAACAGAAAAACGATTAGAATCTGCAGATTCGGACAGCAAGAGTCCAGTATTGCAGGAAAGTGATATATCAGCAGAAGAGTGGGACGAAAATGAATGCGTGGGGCGTGGGGAAAATTATTTTGAAACCACTTTGAAAGACGACTGGCTCTATTATGTGAACTGCAGTCGTTAATTCCATAATGGATGCTCAAAATTCGAGAATTATTGCGATTTATGTGGAAAACTAAAAAACATAAGTCGTTAAAATTAAATTTGTTCATACCTTTCTGTTATACTTTAATTATTACGATGTTTTGTTATTTTATATTTTGTTATTTTTCATAGTTTGTCTCACCCGTAGTTGGTAGTCGGTCTAACCCGGATATGCGGGTGAGATCAACCACTTGTATTGTTTGACATTTTAATTCAAAATAAAAATAAATGTTTGTATCATTTCATAACTTATAATTAATGTACTATCCTAACCCTTTGGACAATGCTTTAACAATTAAAAGTTGTATATATATCAAACACAGAAAAAGTTGCACTTATTTTTTCAAAATGTGGTCGGACTCTCCCAGACTTACTCTACTTTACGTAGAATGAAGGAAATATTTTTTAGGAAGTGTTTTTCAATCTGTTTAACAATTAAATGAAATGTTCAAAATGACCACCATTCACTTCTTGACAATAAGCAAGGCGATCTCTCTTGAGCAAGGTACCTAATCCCCCTTCTCATTTAAAATTTTTGAGGGGATGCTCATAATTCAGAGGGGGTGCAAGAAGGGAGTAATATTTTCATACTGTAAATTGTCAAATTAAGAATAGAAATTGACCTGTTTCGGGTTTTTTCAACGGATACATAATTTACTATGTCAATATTTTTAAATTTTGATAACAAATTTTCTCAGTTATGGTTGCACCAAATATAAAAAACTTAGTATTGATGAACAGATAATGAAAATCCCGAGGGAAATCCCTTTCGAACAAGATGCCACACGACCTCCCTTTTCATTTAAATTTTTTGAAGAGGGGGTGCAAGAACTACTATGCCACCCAATATATCCTTACATTTTAAACACAACACTGAGAAGAAAATCATCAAAAGTGCCGTTTGCAAACACTATGCTTAATTGGATCGCACTAATGTGGACTTAAAAATTTGTTATGACAAACTTATCTCATCCAATCACTTGGATTCACTTCAAACCAAGTGGTACGCCAAAAAAATTTAAAATTTAAAAAAGTTAATAACACGTTGAAATTACTTATTCAAAAGAAAAACCAACAGAAACCTCAACCTTCAGTTGACAGGTCCACTGATTTTAAATTCCATGAACGTATAAAGGATCTATCAAGTACGTCTCTCAACGAAGATGAGATAACATTGTTATCCTTAGGTTTAAAATTCTCACCGAATTTAGACCGTTCTGAGACAGATATCTCTTCCTTTGCCATAGAATTAGATGGTTTAATAGATAATCTGTCTAAAAACAACAGAATTAAGCAGAAAATAAGAAATTTCTGTCAGTTTACTATATCATAATTTCAGCTCAAAACAAAGTCAGTTCCAGTTTGTCAAAGAAGTCCAATCAATTGAATTTAAATGTCACTCTTCATAAACTTAAGAAAAAAATTTCCAATAAAAATCTCATAGTAACTAAAGCTAATAAGGGTAACTGTTTAGTTATTCTTGACCAAGCAGACTATTTTCCAAAAGTTGAAGATTTTCTTAACTCCAATAATTTTATCTCCTTAAATTCTGACCCTTAAAATAAATTTATCAACAAAACCAAAAACTATATAAAAACTTGTAAGAATCTCTTCATTGCTTTCAACAAAACTTATAACCTGATTCTCAGCAATCCACAAATGCCTAGACTTTATGGCCTACCTAAAATCCACAAAGAAGCCTTCCCAATCAGACCAGTGGTAAGTTTTTATAATACTTCAGTTTCTACTTTATCGACATTTTTTTTACATTTGATCAAAAACATTACTAACTACAAATCTTCCAATTCAATAAGTAACACCTCGGAATTAATAAAGAAAATAAAAAACTTTCATCCAGATAATAACACTTTGATGATATCCTTTGATGTCATCAACTTGTTCACTTCAGTACCTAAATCAGAAACTTTACCACTAGTTTCAGATTTACTTTCTCAACATTAAGTCATTGAATCAACAAAAATTGATATTTTAACACTATTAAACCTTTGTATTTCGCAAGATTTTGTCATCTTTAATGGAAAATTCTACAGCCAACCCGATGGTTTAGCAAAGGGTAACCCTCTGTCACCCTTCCTAGCAGACATTTTCATGGAAAACTTAGAAAATTCTTTCATTTTCAATAAAATTAAAAATATTTTGTAATGGTTCCGTTATGTGGATGACTGTTTAGTTTTCATTGAAGGCAACACCAACGATGCTCAAGTTATTTTGAATCTATTAAACAAACTTCACCCAAAAATCAAATTTACTCTAGAAATCGAATCAGATAACAAAATAAACTTTTTAGACTTAACCATCACCAAAATTAACAACAATTTAGATTTTTCAATATATTGAAAACCCACTCAGACAGATCATGTGATTCCTTTTAACTCTAACCACCCCATGCAACATAAAATGGCTGCATTCAATTGCTACATTAACAAACTTTTAAACATTCCTTTGAACCCGGTTAAGTATATTGATGAGGTTAATATAATTAAACAGATTGCAGTTAACAATGGTTATCATCCCTCCATCATAAATAAATTAATTTAAGTCTCGAAAGAATAGAAGACGAGCCTTCAGCTCTAGTCCTCTCACCAACAACAATAATAATTTACCTTCAATTTAATATTTTTCCTTGCCTTTTTTAGATTACAACATGTGTAACAAAATTTTAAATTTTATACAGGAATCTATCCCCAACACAAAAATTTCTTTCAGCTCTTACAACAAATTAAGTGACTATTTAATTCTGAAGATTAAATCGACAAGTTAAAGAAGAATGGTGTGTATAAACTGCACTGTTCTGATTGCTCCGCTTCCTACATCGGTCGAACCTATCGACCACTTATTACCCGCAGAAATGAACATTTAAAGAAACCTGATAAATCTGCCTTTGGACATCATTTGAAATTTAACAATCACAACTTTAGCCCTAATAGGAATACAACAATTTTACATAACATACTTAACAAAAATTACTTGAGTTTGGATTTTTTTTGAAGAACTGGAAATTTCCAAAGAACTTTCGATCAACAATCAATGCTTGAATACCCAAGTAAACTTGAACAGGGACTTCTTTCCCCTTCATCAAAAGATCAACAATTAAAGTTATCTCATTTTCACTTCATTCATCTCAAAACATTTTCAAAAATTTTTCCAAACTTTTAACTTAACTTTAAATAACCTCATATAAATTTTAATTTTTACTCTTCAAAGTTGATACCACTGATTCTTACTTGTCATTTGACACACGAAGTATGATCAGTTTGCCTTAAATGATTTGACATTTTGACTGACCACATGGCCATCTAATTTTAATTTTGAATTTTAACATGTTTTTCTTTTGTTCAGCCTTTTACTTTTTAAATGTGATGTTTTCAATTGTAACACTTCCTGTTACCTGACTAAGTAAATACTCACTCAATGAGGTTAGAGAGGATGGAGACGACATCACGTGACCAAAACGACACCACTTTGGCCATATTGTTATGGCATGACTAATATCTTGCGAGGTTATGTTTGATATGGCGATTTAGAGTGTTTTTTATTGTTATGTGGACTTTTAAAACTGTTTTAATTTGTGTATTTGATTTATTAATATGGTAGCGTGTGCTCTACCTTCTTGCTGTAGTACTAGCAGTATACAATCAAAGAAATTATCAGGAATAACATTTCACAGGTAAGAGTAAACTTAGGTTTACCCGGGTAAACTGCACAATACCCAGAAAACATGGGTAAAGACCAGAATAGAATTGAAATTTTACATGTTTCGGACTTTACCCGGGTAAACCGCTTTCGCGTGGGTAAAGTTGGTTATAGGGATTATTATTATTGCATCATCTTTCACCACGTGCAGTAATAAAATGGCAACCGAAGAGAGCGGACGCGCGCGGTTAGCACAGCGTTTTTATGAAGTTTTCAACGAACTGGTGTCTTCGAAAGGTGCAAATAGTTTTTATTTTAATAATGAACAATACCAAGAAATGTTAGACTCCGTCAAGTTCGCAAAAAATGCTAAAAGTAAGACTACTCTACAATATCGACGGTTAAAGAGGTTTGACATATGTTCTGTTGGAGGCATTGAAAAGCTTATTGCTCGTGTATCGTCAGGTGAATCTATCATAAAATATTACATTACAAACGACGAAATGTTTGACATTTTGCATGATGCACATTTAGCTATAGGACATGGTGGTAAACATCGCATGGAAAGTGAATGTAAGAAAAAGTACAAGAATATAACTCAAGATGTTATTAAGTTATATCTGCGCTTATGTGAAGGGTGCCAAAAGAAACTAAAATCTGCCAAAAAAGGGCTTGTGGTCAAACCGATGGTTTTTTCGGAGATGAACAGCCGTTGTCAAGTGGACCTAATTGACATGCAATCCCATCCGGATGGAGAATACAAATTTATCATGGTGTATCAGGACCACTTAACTAAGTTTGTTCAAATACGTGCATTAACATCGAAAAGAGCTGAGGAAGTAGCTAAGAGCCTGATAGACATCTTTTGTATTTTCGGAGCCCCATCTATACTACAATCGGACAACGGCCGGGAGTTCGCCAACCGTGTCATTGAAGAGCTATGCACAATGTGGAGTGGTCTTAAAATAGTCCATGGCAAACCACGTCACAGTCAGTCACAAGGCAGCGTGGAAAGAGCAAATCAAGATATACAAAATATGTTGATGACGTGGATGGACGATGAAAACTGCATGCGATGGTCAGAAGGTCTAAGATTTGTCCAGTTAATGAAAAATAGAGCATACCATGATGGGATAAAACAAGCTCTTATGCCGCCATGTTTGGGCATGATGTTTAAGTCGGCCTATACACATCAGCTTTTCCAAAAGAAGCTGTTGAGAATCTACGAACCGAAGAAGAGCTCGAGAAAGTTGTGAAGAATTTTGGTGTAGGTGAACAGCCTCAACAAGTACAAAATGAAGACCAGTCTATGGATAGTGACCCAGAAACAGACAATCCCCAAGAAGATATTACTGAAGATAGAAATGAGGAAAATGTCAACAAAAATTATAGAGAAAACGCTAGTAATATAGAAACTTCAGAAAATCAGAGCAAATGTGTAGAGTGTGACAAACCAAGTAAATCAGGAAATATAAGGTGTGAACTTTGCTTGTGCCAAAAAAATATACAGTCAAATAGACGAGACGCAAAAAGAAATTTAGAAAATCAAGCAAAGAAGATGAAAGCTTTATCGAATTCTAAGTTTCCTCCATGTTCTGTTGGAGATACAGTGAGAGTACAAGTTTCAGATGTTGACCGAGGGAGAGGTGATTTTAGAAACATTCTCATGACAGTTATCGAGAAAACTGACGACGATTTTTATAAATTAGCAAACAAGGGAGGAACTATTGAAGAAATGTTTTTCAGGAATCAATTTTCAGTGTGCAGTGAGAAACTTGTAGATATGGAAAGTGTATCACCGGGAAAGAAAAGTTTACGACAACTTGCAAATGAACAATCACTTTTAGGAGGTCAAGGTTATAAACGATGCAACTGTAAAACTAAATGCATGACCAATAAATGTAAATGTAAAGCGATTGGCAATCTTTGTAACTCGAAATGTCACAGCAGCTTGTCTTGTCAGAACAAATAGATTATAGTATCTTTTACTTTGTCAGGATGCAGTTTTACTGTGTAACTTTTGATTTGTAAAATCTGTTTTTTTAATTAAATATGTTTTTTAAACACTCATGTCGTTATGTTTTAACTTTAACCACGCGAAAGCGGATAGAACGCGGTTTACCCGGGTAAAGTCCGAAACATGTAAAATTTCAATTCTATTCTGGTCTTTACCCATGTTTTCTGGGTATTGTGCAGTTTACCCGGGTAAACCTAAGTTTAACCGTTATTCTAACTTTACCCGTAACATATACACTGTTTATGCCACTTAGGTATAAATAAACTACTAGTAGTAGGTACCTGCTTAGCTTATAAGTTGTTTTAAGTTAAGAATGTATTGGTTATTTTTAAATTCAGATTTCCAGAAGATCCACTGCGAAAACAACTTTGGATTGAATTTGTTGGTAAAGGTGATTGGAAACCCTCGAAGTACAGAAGTACTCTGCTCAAGACATTTTTTAGAAGAATATATGGATCGAACATCTCTAAGTTATGTTCGTTTGAAGAATAATGCAATTCCTACTATGAACCATGTAGTACACACATATAATAATTATATTATTTATAATATAAAAGTATATTTTTGGATTTATATATATATATATATATATATATATATATATATATATATATATATATATATATATATATATATATATATGGGTAGTTCTACGATAAGAGGTAACTTGTGCGGCAATCAGTTTAAAATAGAAATTTTATTCTATATGTTGTTGTTTTTTGCAATGAAACACATCACCTAAATGTACTTTATTAAATAACGTCACGATTAAATGCCTAATTAAAGTATATTTTTCTAAAATTTCGTATAAAGTCTAAAAAAGTCTCTACCCTGGCCTGTCCCTCTGTCAGTTTCAGTTATTAAACTAAAGTATGTTAAACACAAATTTCAATAAATATATTTAAGTATTGTTAAGGAAAAATAGAACAATATTTATTTCTTTACAATATATTTTAAACTTAACTTTTGTCCCACTGTTTTTGGGTATCTACCCTGGAAAATTTCATTCCGATAGTACAAATACAAATATAAAACGGCCATATTCCAAACAGCGCTCAAGGTCATCTTTCGACGTGAAGTTAGTCATGCAAAACACGTGAGCCGTTAAGAGCGCCGTCGTTTGTTAGCTGTTGCGACGCGTTGATTTGAAGTAGCGGTTTCGCGTGGTCATTGTGTCTCTCCATTGGTAAGTCATAAAAGTTATATTATTTATTTAATTACTGGTCTAATTTAATAATGATGCAATAGTTATAGTGACCTAATTTACCGAAAAATTTCTTATGTCAATTAAAACAATACAATTGATCATGAAAACGTATCTTCCCTGCCATATTTCCCCTGGCAAGGTAACTGTCAGGGGAGAGACTTGTTGACCAGGGGAGATAATGTTAGTGCAAACAAACTTAGATATAGTATATTTTTATCAACAAACAGTTTTAAATGATTTAAATAATTTTGGTAAATTCTTAACGGCATGTACCGACGGGCGACTACTGCAGCGCGACAGTCGTGTAGCTCAAAATGATACAAATGAACTTCCAGGTTTGTGCGCACACGAGCGACAATTTTGTAGCTTCTAGCGGCATCCGCTGACGACAGTCGCCCGGAATGAAACGTGTTCTATTTGTCGGCGACAAAAGAGACGCCATGCGATCGTAGCAAGCTATTCAGTAAACCGGTTTCTACAGGAATGAACATACGGGCTACTATTTTGTCGCTAGTCTTTGGCCTGGCATTTCGGTAAAGTTATTTCGTACGGTGCACACGTCCACAATGTGTGAAATTAATAACACCGAAAGATTAATTTTGGAAATCGAGGTTCGGCCTGGAATTTACAACACGGCATTACCAGAATACAGCGATCGTAATTTGAAAACCAAATTATGGGAAGAAGTATGCGAACACGTTGTGCCGAATTGGAAAGACTTGGAATCCAAAGAAAAGTCCGAAAAAGGTAGGACATAGTTTTTTAATAATCATTCTAGAGTTAATTAACAAATTATCAAAGTTTTGTACAGTGTAGTTAAAGTAATTTAGGTTTCTTCTTCAATACAACTGTTCCCCCTATTAAATTATTGTAGGTACCATTAATAACAAAAAAAAAATTATTTTTCGTTAATGCACAATTTATGTGACCACAGAAATGTACAATTAAATAATCAACATACTCATATATTATTATGAATTCAAAGTTTCAAGTAAAACCTTATACATAAGGTATTTTATATTTTGTCATATTGCCACGGTATTTCATCTCTTGGGGAGATAAAATAATCTGAAAAATAGTCCCTGTTAGATATTCCATCGCCATCAGCTCTGGTTCCTACACGAGCAATATCATCAAGAGAGCAATCATACAAGGTATCTTCATAATGCGTTCCATCTCTTTTCCGAACAAAGTTGTGTAGAACACAGCAAGTTTGTGTTATTAATTGTGCAAATTCAACATCTACATCCATAGCATTATAAAGAATTCTCCATTTATTGGCTAATATACCAAAGGCACATTCTACCATTCTTCTTGCCCTTGTAAATCTGTAATTAAAAATTCTTTGCTTTTCACTAAGATTTCTGTTGGGGTATGGTCTCATAACGTCCCTTGACAAATCAAATGCTTCATCCCCCACTATAACATGTGGCATACATCTACCATTGTCATCATGTGGTAGTGGTTTTGGGGGTGGAATATATAGTTGCTTTTGTCTTATTCGTTGACCCAAAACAGAATTTTTAAATACATTTGAATCGCTGGATTTTCCATATGCTCCAACGTCAATCGCAATGAAGCAGTAATCAGCGTCAACCAAGCCAAGAAGTACAATTGAGAAAAAACTCTTGTAGTTGAAATATTGAGAACCTGAATGATTCGGATTGGTAATCCGAATATGCTTCCCATCTATCGCACCAATGCAGTTTGGAAAAGAGGTATATTCGTAAAATTTTTCTGCTATCTGCTCCCATTCCTCTTGAGTTTTCTCTCCCATGTGAGTAGAACGTAGTAAAGCCCAGATAGCTGTACACGTATGTTTAACAATGGAACCGATGGTTGTTCGTCCCAAAAGGTATTCGTAGTGAAGAGAAGCGAAGCTATTTCCCGATGCCAAACACCTGAAGAAAATATCAACATATTATTTTTCAAACTTCAGTTATAGTACTTTTATTGTTACAGGCAAAGAAGTACAAAAAAGATGAAAGTCCTTAAGAGACTGCATGAGGCGAGAACTGGCTCTGCAAAAAACCCCTTCTGGTGGTGCTGCAAAGAAGAGAAGGAAATACATGTACTTCGACCAGTTACAGTTTTTGCGGACCACGATGGAAGATCGTCAAACGACATCGTCTTTGTGTTCGGTCACAGCTGAAAGCAATGAAGCCCCTCCTGTACAACCTACTGAGACACCTAAATCAATGAAAAAAAGGCCAACTAATAATAATTTCGAGCAGGATATTTTGAAGCTGCTTGAAAAGCGCAGCACCAACCCTATGGATGATCTTGATGATGATAAGCAATTTTTCTTATCGTTGCTGCCGCTCATGAAAAAGTTCGACGACGACAACAAAATAACAATAAGAGGGGAGCTAATGAACACCATTAGAAGGGTTCTGAATGACATAAAAGCACAAAAAAATTGCCAAAATGCACTTCAGTCTCTGGAGCCTTCACAGGGAAATTCTCAGTGGCAACCACCCAACATCCCATGGCAGCCGACTACTAATAACCAATGGCAGCCCCAACCTGGCCCATCATGGCAGTCATCACAAACTAGCTACCTTCATCAGGTTACGCCGATACCTTCACCAAGCTTATCAGTAGCCAGCAGTGAAATTATCGATCTTGGCGAATCTTTAATGTAGGATTATTTTATATACACAATATTATATTACTCGTTCTACGTATGGTTTGTTTGTAAATGTGTAATTATAAATAAAGTATATTTGTTAAAGTTAGTTGTTGGGGTTGTGCTGTAGAGGTAGTACCTTTCATCAAAGACTGTCGTGCTCAATGGTATAACCGGTGAGTTTTTTATTTTTTTTATTTATCGTATTGCATACATCACATAAAATATTGTATAAGTTAACAGAACAACATATAGCACAATGTACAAACAGTGTAAAAATGTAAAGTATAAAAACACGAAAATATAGCATAATTACAGTTGAATGTCTAAGTTGTTAATATAATCAATTGATTCTGGTGTCGCTGTCAGGAACTCATTTGGCTGACCTCCATATGCCCTCAGGTTGCAATCTTCCGTGATGTGGCGGATCGTCTGCCTTTCAGCGCCGCAGTCACACTGTGGGGAGGGTATTATGTTCCACTTGTAGAAGGCATCGGCACACCTGCCGTGGTTGGTCCTAATCCGGTTAAGTGCTACCCATGTCTTGCGTGGTAGTTCAAAGCCGGCTGGGGGAGTTGTTATGCACGGCATGTTGAGAAATTCCGGTTGGGCTGCTTCGGTCCATTTCTGCCTCCACTCATTTATTGGGTTGAAGTCAACGGCCTCCAAGTTTAGAGCCGTTTTGATGGGGGGTTTTCTTGAACGCAACCAATTCCTGTCTATGTCCTCGATGTCTCTGTTTATTGGTAGGTGTGGGTTTTAAATAACCTTGTTGTACTCTCTGACAAGTGCAGTGGATCTCCGTATCGATGGAGGAGGGATATGGCTTAGAACTGGTAGCCAATAACTCGGTGTAGATTTAATTGTGCCCGAGATTAAACGCATCGTGTGATTCAATTGAACGTCGACCATTTTGACATGAGGGCTGTTTAGCCAGACCGGAGCACAATATTCCGCCGTAGAGTAGACCAGCCCTAACGCGGAACATCGAAGCGTCGTTGCGGAGGATCCCCATGAAGTGCCACAGAGTTTTTGTATGATGTTATTCCTTGTTTTGAGTTTTGAGGCAGTCTTAGTTAGGTGTTGTTTGAAGGATAAAGTTCTATCGAGAGTAACTCCCAGGTATTTAGGATACCGGTTGTGGTGCAGCAGCCTGTTACCAAAGCTCACATTGAGTTCTCTATTGGCCATGCGGTTGTTTAGGTGAAAACAAGCAACCTCCGTCTTGCTTGCACTAGGTTGGAGTCTCCAGTTGTGAAAGTATTTCTCTAGGGTTTCCAAGTCATCTGTTAGCACTTCTTCCGTCTCTTCAATCGATTTGCTTCTGGTTGCTATTGCCCAATCATCAGCATAGCCAAATTTTCTAGATCTTGTTGTGGGCATATCCGCAATGTAACAGCTGAACAGGAGAGGAGCTAATACTGAGCCTTGAGGTAGGCCGTTATTGAGTTTCTTCCAATCGCTCAGTGAGTTTCCCATGACAACGCGAAATAATCTATTGCTCAGCATATTATCGATTAAACCCACAGTTGTTTTACAGGGTATTTGACGTAGGAGTTTATAGAGCAGTCCTTGTTTCCAGACTGTGTCATATGCTGCAGTCAGGTCTATGAATGCGACGGATGTTTTGAGCTGCTTCTGGTATCCGGCCTCTATATAAGTCGTAAGTGCTAAGACTTGGTCGGTACAGCTTCGCTTTGGCCTGAATCCAGCTTGCTCGACTGGTATGCTTTCTAGGATCTTCACGCTTATTCTATTGTATAAAAGGCGTTCTAATAGTTTATAACTGGCACTTAAAAGCGCGATTGGGCGATAGCTCTCTGGTTTGTCATTTGGCTTTCCTGGTTTTAGGATCGCTATTATCTTTGTTTGTTTCAGTGAGCGTGGGATAATTCCTGTGTTTAAAATATTAGTGTAGAATTTTGCCAACCAGTTGCGGGCACTTTTTCCTAGATTTATTAGGAATTCCGGGTGTATACCATCGAAACCTGGAGCTTTACCTGACTTGACACCCTCTAGTGCCTTCGTAATATCCTCGAGGGTGAAGGTCCGAGAGTATGTTGAATGTATTTCGGCGGCGGCTTTTAGGCGTTTAAGCTCCCTCTTAATTTGGGTGGAGTGCTCTCGGTCTCCGGGTGCTCTTGAAGTGGAGACGATATGTGAGGCAACAGCACTTGGTGTTACGGCAGGATTGTCACGGATCGGCACGTTTCCACTTCCAAGTTTTCGTAGGAGGGTCCACGCCTTCCTGCTGGATTGTTTGAAGTCCATAGCCTCAACAGTTTCTATCCACTTCTGTCTACGTGCAGCGTCTAGGCTATGTAAGAGCTCATCCGCTATATCCTGTTCACCACTCTCAAGGAACTCTTGGTATAGGATTTCACTTGAATTACTCCAGCCAGGGATGTAATCCTTTCGGTAGCCCCTAGGGATGGTCTTTTTGGCTGTGCTTATTACTAAGTCGACAAATCGCTCGTAGTTTGCGCTCGTTGGTGGGATGAATCTGAGGCATTTTTCAAGGTTAGTGGTGAAAGCGGGCCAGTTTGCTTTATTGAAGTTCCATCGTGGCCGGGGAATAGATGACACTAGGGGGACTTGAGTACCAACCTCGATGAGGACGGGTCGGTGCTGGCTATTTGGAAAGTCAGGAAGCACTTTCCGGGAAGTCACTAGTGGGAGATTATTTTTGTCTTTCGAAACAAAGCAGAGGTCGGGGTTGTACTCCCTTTGCCAAGCAGCAGATTTAAAGGTTCCTCGATCTTTCGCGTCGAATACTAAATGTAAGTTAAGGTCTTCGGCCCAGTTGGTTAAGAGCTCACCATTCTTGTCGTTGCTTTGATACTTCCACTCCTGATGATGGCTATTAAAGTCGCCAATGTAGACCGCTGGGTGGTTGCGTTGGTGAAGTACATCTTGAGGCCATAGAGTATTTGGGGGTTTGTAAACATTTGTGACTGTTATCTCTCCCATCTGGGTAGTGATCACGTGGATATTATTGGTGGAGGATTTATCTATCAGTACCGCATTCTCAATTGTGTTACGTATATAGGTGGCAATACCGTATGCTCGGTCATAAGTTGCTGCCATTGTTTCATAGCCCGGTATCATACCTCTCGTGCGAAGCTCTGTTCTGAGAAGAACCGTGAGTGTTTCTAGGGTTAGCCATTGTGATGTCTTGTAGCCAGGAGATCAAAAAGAAAATGATAGTCTGGCTGCCGGATTGTGCTAGTTCATTTAGCGTTACCCAGGGTGCACGTGTAGTATTCTACTACGGACGCGAACTAGCTTTACACCCCGGTGAGTAGTCGGCGATGACTGGTCCTCACAGGGCACCCAATTCTCACTTATGGCTCCACGTGCCACACCCTGGGCAACTGCATCGACCTGCAGGCTAAACTAAGTGAGGATAGCCAGATATGGTGAAAAATTCGCAGCGTCTGACCCAGAATGGGCGGCTGCAAACAGCGTCTGTTCCCAAAGTGGGCGGCTGACTCAGACACTCACCAACACGCCCGGCCAGCGTGGTGTTTTAAGGCTAAAATCCCGTAAATAAAAGAGACGAAAAGGATACGGCCCTCAGTCCCCGGCGGATCGCTGGTTCCCAGCCAAGGTGGCGGCTGGATCAAACAGAGATCAGAGGGTGCTAAGAATCACCGGGTAGGATCAGGCCACCAAGGACGAAGAAAACTATATATTGCTACGTATAATTTACGAGGTCCGAGGTTCGGAACAACAAATTGAAACACTCAAACTTACAAACAACAATTTTGATAATTTTAATTTTATCATCCACCCAACAACCCACACTTATCTTTTGTATTTCGCAAGCAATTCAAAATGGCAGAAGCAGTCCGTACGTATTTCGGTAGGCCCGAAAACAAGAAGGATCCTACTGCTGTCCTAGCGAAGCCGCCCAGGAAAAACAAAAGTCAAAAACCAAAACCCGATCTTCCCGCAGCAATCCCACGCGGAAAGAACGTCCCCACTCCCGAGGAATCCAAGGAGAAGAAGAACAAACACGTTGACAAACCCACCGCCACCGAGCAGTCCGCCTTCCAACACAATCAAGTTGTGCAGGAGGTCAACATTAACGTAACATTCACTCCTTCCTCCTCCACTTTTGTGTCACTAATTGAGATGACATATCGTGAGCTCACTATCGATAATCCTAACCTATCGAAGCAGTGGACATACGAAATGTTTCTTTATTATTGTGTCTCATTGTACTGGCTACGTGTAGTCAGTCTCAAATCCAAGTTCAGCCAAGACATGACCACTGAAGAGTCTTCTCTTCAACAAAAGTACGAGAGAACATCCTTCAACGTCCCTGAGCCAATCCGGCTCTACCTCGTTGGCTTAGGTAAGACTAAGACTGTCGCTGGACAGACTCTCTATCCTACTTTCCCTCCCCTACCCACTGAGGTACTTGCTACTATCCCCGCCACCTTCGGTTTAATAACCGATGCCAACCACAATCTCTACGAGGAGATCCCAACGCTAGCAGTGCCCATTCTCCAAATTAGAGGCTCACTAACTGAGGTGAACCCCTTCCCACAGCCCCCGTACCCCATGGT
Source organism: Agelastica alni (assembly GCA_950111635.1). Lineage (NCBI taxonomy): Eukaryota > Metazoa > Arthropoda > Insecta > Coleoptera > Chrysomelidae > Agelastica > Agelastica alni. The sequence continues at coordinate 28,008,956 of OX467718.1, read as the reverse complement.
ACCACCTGGTTTCAGGCCTAGCCTAAACCTACTTGGCTATCACCGGCTGTACCGCCCCCGCAGCGAAGCGCTCGCCCAACTTGAAGGTGCCGGCATCACCGCCGATTCCTTTCCAAACTCACCCAGCAACACGGGTTTCAACATAACTTTGCTGAAAATCGTGTCAAACACCCTAGCTACACTAGGGACTTTTAAACTTACATCTGTTGACTTCTTCACTTCCTCAGAGGCAGGTTCTGTCGCTCAGACAATTATCATCCGACCACTACTAACAAACGGTGCCGATGTCCGTTGTATTGACGCCGAATCAACCCCTACCTGTCTAAATTCGGAACCTACTTCAGCGTTCGGTATTGCAACTGCGTTTGGATACCAGACAATGAAGGAACCGTTCGATGAAGACAACCTTAACTGGTACTGCCTTGCTCCCGCAGCTAATGCTCAACCCCCGGAGAACGCTATCGAAAACAGGAACAATAGACGTAACCTTCCCATCCAATACGACGTCGTCGTATTCCGCTCCCTAACCCAGTCGACTTACGACTTTCGACTGAGCGTCATTCAATCATTGATTTTAACCAAGCGTTAGTCTAGCTACAACCCACTGATCCCCTAATAATAGATCAGGTAGCTGTCCCCTTTCAGACAGAACTAACACAAAATCATCAACACATTCCAACAAAATAGGGTGAGAACTAAGATGGCGGAGAAAGAGTCACAGTGTTTAAATGTGGTCTCTGACATTATTGAAGATAACTTTAAAGAAAAGCAATTCAAATGTTGCCAAACAAAACCAATGAAAAACCTAGTTTGCGTGGAATGTGGAGACGTTTTTCATGTGTCTTGTGCAGTGAAAAATAAACTGAAATTTGTTAAGATCTGTGAATCGAGAATAATATGTTGTAAAGCAAAAAATCCAGAAGAAACTAAGGCATATCTAAAGCTAGAAAATGAGGCACTCAAGAAGTTGATTATAGAAAAGGAAGAAAAGTATAATCTGTTGTCGGAAAATATTAAACTTCTGAATCGAAACAATCAATTACTTGAGGAAAAACTAGAACTAATCTCAAATAAAAATGAACCCAACAAAAAAACTCAGGTAAATACCTCTCTAAATACCAATAAAAAGCAGCCCAGACAAACCGAAACAAAACAACAAAAACAATCAACAACTGTGACAAATATATCCAGCTCCAATGAATTCGCGATGTTGTCAGATCCTTCCATAAAGGGGAAGAAAATGGACTTACCTGAATATCTCGGAGAACTTCTACTGGAAAACAACAGCTTATGGAAACAAAATGCACACTTCCTTGAAGAAAAACTAATAGAGTGTAAAAACGTGAAAGATAAGCAGACACCTAAAAATGAACTGTACAAAAAACCACTCAGTAACAATATGGCAAAAACTTCTCTACCTGCCAGTTTTTTACCCAAGAAGGAATCCCCAGCTGCTCCAGTACGTGTAAACATACAGGATGCACCACAAAAACCTGAATCATCAAGGATATCAAATAATATCGAATTAGAACAAATTGATTTGATGAATAAAATCATCTATCAAGAAGATAATTACCAGGCCACAAATGGTGGCGATTTAGATGATGGGTATGCCTATCCCAGGAGAAGAAACAATCGACACTACAACCATAACAATATAAATAGGAAGCCCGAAATTCCAAAAAAATACATCGGCAGCAGCAAAGATGAGACAGACTTCACAGGAAAAAAACCAAAAGTATGGTTATACATATACAGGGTGACCAGAGACGTCAATGACACCCAGATACAAAATTACATTTCAAAAAAGCTTTATCCAGAGACACCAGAAGGGGAAGGAAACAGCGATGTGGTAATCAAAGAGCTCCAAACAGATCCCAACCAAATGAAATGCTTCATGATTGGAGCAGATCTCTCTCACAAAGAAAAATTGTATACGGCAGATTTCTGGCCCAGCGGAGTAGGCTTCAGGAGGTTTGACTTCAGACGCTACAGGCACTACGAAGACAACCAGATGAACAACAGAAATTCTTTTTTACAGGAAAACTGAACAAAAATAGCAAAGAAATGAATGTAACCTATGTAAATTTCATTTTATATTCTAATATGCAAAGTATGAGAAACAAGCAAAGCCTACTTGAAGTAGAACTCACCACTCATGTGCCAATGTTTCTATCAATATCAGAGTCTTGGCTAAAGGATTATGAAGTAAGTAATTTTTCAATTGATGGATACTATCTTGCAAGCGCATACTGTCGCAATGTTTTCAAGGGAGGTGGCACTGCTTTGTTTGCACAACAAAGATTAGTGACAACTCCTCTAAATATCAATAACCTATGTGTGGAAAAAGATTTTGAATGCAGCGGCTGTGAATATGAAAATCATAAAATAGTTACAACTTATAGATCACCAACAGGAAATTTCCATATTTTTTGCAGTAGACTTCAGGAAATGCTAGAAGAAATATTCAATGTAAACTCAATATTATGGATTATAGGTGACTTCAACATTAATTTTAATACTCCCTCACATGAACGAGAGGAGATACTTAACATATTTGCACAATACAATCTCCATAGCATCGTATATCAGGATACAAGAGTTACATCAAGCTCTAGCACAAAAATAGACAATATTTTTACGAATGCCGAAGCATATTCACATGTTGTGGATAACCACCTCTCTGATCACAACACAATAATAGTTAAAACCCCCTCCAATATGTCGCTCGATAATCAAAAGGGAAATAATTATTATTATTCTAGAGACTATTGCGGTAAAAATAAATCACTGTTTGGCCAACTTTTACAAAGCGAATCTTGGCAAGACACATACGATTCGCTATCATGCAACCAAAAATATGAAAAATTCGCAAACACATTACTGAGTCACTTCTTTCAGGCCTTCCCAATAAAGAAAAATAAAATAAAAAAGGACTCCAAATCCTGGGTTACAGAAGAAGTCAAAAAGTCTAGCGCACAACTGAAAGATCTACATGTTCTTCAAAAAAAATTCCCCATTTTAAAAGGCCAATATCAAGTGCAAAAACGGAAACACACTAGTCTTATAGATTCATGTAAAAGAAGTCATTATGACCAAATAATACAATCTTCTGAGAATAAAAGCAAAACCTCTTGGGCAGTTATCAATAAAATGAAAAATAATAAAAACACAAAAACACCCAATATTAAAATTTCCCATGAAAATGAAGAATTTTCCTGTCCCGAAGATATTGCTAATCTCTTCAATAACTTTTTTATAGATGCTCCAAAACAAGTCATAGATGAGATCCCACCGGTAGATCACAATTACTTTGAGCATAGCCTCAACAGCATTCTTACTTCGATGGTTATACTTCCTTTCACTGAGGAAGAAATGCTAACAATGTTCTCAAAACTCAAAAATAAACGCTCCTCTGGACCTGATGACTTACCCAATAACATTGTAAAAGAATTCAAAAATGAACTGGTGAAACCTATAACTCACATAATAAATTTTTCACTAGAAACAGGCACATTCCCTGATGCCCTCAAAACAGCAAAAGTAATCCCACTTCACAAAAAAAAGGATAAAAATATCATGAACAACTACAGACCCATATCAATAACATCAGTTTTCTCAAAACTTTTCGAATACTATATGCTGGAGAGGCTAAACTCCTTCATTGCAAGATTCAAACTTATCCCAGATGAACAACATGGGTTCAGAAAATTCAAATCTACATCTACGGCAACAATAGATACATATATCAACATAATCAATGACTTAGATGAAAAAAGAAGTCCTATAGGTATATACTGTGATTTAAGCAAGGCGTTCGATTGTGTCCCACATGATCGGCTGCTTGACAAGCTTTGGTCATACGGAATTAGAGGATGTGCATTTGCCTGGTTGAAGTCATTTTTGACAAATAGGAATCAATATGTACAGATATCTTGCAATGAAGAGGGTGGTAAAAACACAATATCCCGCTCTCGTTTGGCACCTGTGGAAGTTGGAGTGCCACAGGGGAGTGTGCTTGCCCCAGTTTTGTTCTCAATTTATGTAGCAGATATTGTAAAATACCTTGCACCTTTCAAATTAACACTCTACGCTGATGACCTCTCTATACTGGTATCAAAAGACTCTCCCAAACTAAATCAACAAGCATGTAATACCCTCATGGAAAAAATTATCTTATGGTTCTCGATTAATAATTTATACATTAATGCCAGCAAAACACAGTTTCAAATTTACCACACAAAACAGAGAACGGTCGAAAACATAGAAATACATTTAGGGGAAATGACTCTAGAGAAATGTCACACTATAAAATTTCTAGGTATAACTATGAGTGATACACTGGACTGGGAATCACATATAAGTGATACAATAAAAAATCTGAACTGTAAGTTGTATCAAATAAGATGCCTTCAGAGAGTGCTCAACCTGAATGTGTTAAAAAACTTTTACTTTGCTGAAATACAGTCCCGACTATCATACGGTATATTGTTGTGGGGCATGTCTTCTTCAGCTCAAAAACTATTTGCTGTTCAGAAAAAATGCATACGTGCAATGTTGAAGAAAAATCAAAGAGAATCATGTAGACCTCTTTTCAACAAATTAAAAATACTTCCCTTATGCTGCATATATATATTGGAAATTTCCTGTTACATACATAAAAACAGAAACATCATTCCTTGCCATAGCAACATACACAATTACCCAACGAGATTTAGCCATCACCTGTGCGCACCTCAAAATCATTTAAATATATGCCTGAATGGCCCCATAACTAATGGGATTAGAGTATACAACCACTTACTTCCAATTATTAAACAAGAAGCATATTACGTCAAATTCCGAAAAGCGTTGAAGATATATTTACTGAACAACATGTTTTATACAATGGGTGAGTTCCTTTCGTCATAATAGGCTCTCTTTGTTCCTCATACTCTTTTATTTATACTCTTTTATTTATTTAAATTTAAATTATATGTACTTGTTGGTTTTACTTATTTTGAATGTTCTATTTTGACTTGTTTTATACTTACCATGTAGGTCTTGGAAATCAATAAAGATTATTATTAATATTATTATTAATACAAGAACGCTTTTGCAAGACCAGAAAATCCTTGAATTAGAGGAAGAACTTAGCAAGATACACTGCGATATAGTGGGTCTTAGCGAAATTCGCCGAAGAGGAGAACAACAGCTCAGGCTAAAATCAGGAAACGCGCTCTACTTTAGAAGAAATGAGGACAGATCAGAGGGAGGAGTTGGTTTTATAATACATAAGAAACATACTAAGAATATTGAACACCTTGAGAGTGTAAGCCCTAGAGTTTGCTTCTTAGTACTGAAGTTAAACCAAAGATACAGCATTAAGATTATTCAAGTCTATGCACCTACATCCACCTATTCCGATGAAGATTTAGAGACCTTCTATGAGGACATTGCCATGGCAATGTCCAAGGTCCCAACACATTTTACAGTGGTAGTTGGAGATTTTAATGCTAAACTCGGAAGAAAGCAGGATGAGAGTGAATTCTCCCTTGGACAGTATGGGATAGGAGAAAGAAACGATAGAGGAAACTTTCTGCTACAGTTTCTCTTAGAACACCGCCTAAATGCTATGAATACCTTCTTTAAGAAACCGGAACAACGGAAATGGACCTGGGCTAGCCCTAATGGAAACACGAGAAATGAAATAGATTTCATCATTACAGATAAGAAGCAAACCATACAAGATGTAACAGTACTCAACCGTGTATCAGTGGGAGCGACCATAGAATGGTGAGAGCAACAATAACGTTGAACTTAAGTAAAGAGAGAAGAAAGCTCCAAAACACAAAAAATAAGAAATGGAATACAGTCGCAAACAAAGAAGAGTATCAAAGAACCATAGCTGAAAAATTGGGAAATATAGACACAAAGGATGTAGAGGACTTGAACGACACAATACTGAAATCGCTACGAGAAGCTCAGCAAATACACTGCACCCAAAGAAGTGATAAAGAAGAAAGACTATCGGTGAACACCCGCCACCTTATGAAACAAAGGCGAGAAATGATACACAAACAATCAATCAACAGAGACCAGTTGAGAATATTGAATAGGAATATATCGAGAGCCGCACGGAAAGATATCAGAGAATACAACACAAGATGGGTAACGAAGGTCATAGAGGAAAACAAGAGCATGAAAGTACTCAGAAATAAACTCGCTTTGGAGAAGACAGAAATCATTAAACTGGAAAACGCAGATGGACAAATAGTCACAAATAAACAAGAGATTCTAGAAACTGTGAAAGATTTCTATGCAAATTTATATTGCAATAATGAACAGCTGAGATGCACAGAGGACATCCCTCGAGTTTTAAACCAGGGATCGGAGGAAATACCTGACATAACAGAGGAGGAAGTCCTAAAATCAATGTCGGAAATGAAAAACAATAAGGCTCCAGGTGAGGACGACATCGTGATTGAGGCAGTTAGGGAAGGTGGAGAACAACTGTTAAAGGCCATAACAAAATTATTCAATAAATGTCTTATGGAAACCACAACACCTACGAACTGGAACAATGCAATTATAATCATCATGCATAAAAAGGGCAACATTGCCGACCTGAAGAACTATAGACCAATTAGCCTGCTTTCTCATCTCTATAAATTGTTTACCAAAATTCTAACTAAGCGTCTAACATCGAAATTGGACTTCTACCAGCCGACAGAACAGGCAGGTTTCCGATCCGGATACGGAACAAATGACCATCTGCAAGTTATTAAGACATTGATCGAGAAGTCCGTTGAGTACAACAAGCCACTCGTGTTAATATTTGTGGACTACGAAAAGGCGTTTGATTACATCAAGCACAGTAAGATGTTTAAAGCACTTGCCGACTGCCGAGTAGACCACAGATACTCTGCTATACTGCAACATATATACAAAAATGGAGCGTAAGACTCCATGAAGAGACAGAGAGATTCAGAGTGCAGCGCGGTGTACGACAAGGCGACACAATCTCCCCTAAACTATTTACCACTTTGTTGGAGTATATGTTCAAGAGTGTCGAGTTGGAGAATATGGGTATAAATATTAACGGTGAAAATTTCAGTCACCTTCGGTTCGCGGACGATATTGTACTGATTTCAGATAGCTTGGATAAGGCAGAGAAACTGCTTATGAGACTAACATCTGCTTCACATAAAGTTGGGCTTAAAATAAATCCATCGAAAACAAATTTCATGACAAATCTAGTCCCAAGCCGAAACTACTTAGTAGAAGGAAAAGAAATCTTCCAAGTTACATCCTACAGATATCTGGGCCATGATGTTACGATTGGCAGGGACAATCAAACCTGCGAAATCAAAAGAAGGATAGGGCTAACGTGGGCCGCCTATGGGAAGCTGAAACACATTTTTAAGTCCGATACCCCCATATGCCTTAAGAGGAAGGTGTTTGATCAGTGTGTTCTGCCGGTTCTGACTTATGGTTCGGAGACCCTAACTCTAACACGAAAATCGGTAAATAAAGTAGGAGTGGCCCAGCGAGCCATGGAACGCTTCATGTTGGGAGTCACGCTGAGAGACAAGATTCCAAATGATCGGATACGTCAGAGAACAGGGGTTACCGATGCAATCCAGCGAATAACATATTTAAAGTGGAACTGGGCTGGACATGTCGCAAGAATGACCAACGAAAGATGGACCAAAAAGATCATAGAGTGGAGACCTAGGCAAGATGCGTTCAGGAACAGAGGTCGTCCGCCGACCCGGTGGACGGATGACATAAAAAGAGTAGCACCAAATTGGATCCAGGATGCCCAGGATCGAAATAAATGGAGATCATTAACGGAGGCCTATGTTCAGCAGTGGACGAGATGATGATGATGATGATATTAAATTCTTACTTACCTGAGTGTTACTGCTAATCTTTCTTCGGGACTAATAGGTTTTCTCATATTCGTTGTTTCAAACGTAATCGCTGGACCAATTGATGCAAGTAGCTCGTCAAACGACGCCACCGACATACGAAAATAATTAAAAAATTTGTCAGGGTGGATCCTCAAATCTGGATATAACTTATGAAATTGCCCTTTTAATAAACGTTGGCTTACTATAGGATGCACCCAATACCGTCTTCGTTTTTGTAATAACCGCCTTCGGCGTCGCACTAATAAAACAGCAATACATGCTAACTCGGTAAACTCCATCTTGAGACTGACGAAAAACAAAACCCAGAGATCACAAAAGTGTGGAACGACATAAAAATCGCTTGTTTGCTCTGTCGTTTTCGCCACAAAAATGTGGTTCGTCTGTTCACGTTCTAGTCGCGGCGCTTCAGCGACACGACTGTCGCGGTGCAGTAGTCGCCCGCCGGTACATGCCATAAAAGTGAAAAATAAAAGAGGTTCTCAGTTCATATTGTTATTATATTATTGTCTAATATTATTACAGATTATGGCACCACGAAAAAAGTTAACACGTGAATAAAGATTACAGAAGAAACGTGAAGCAGAGAGACTACGATATAAAAAGATTAAAAATGATCCCGAAAGATATGAATTGCAAAAACAAAAAGAAAAGGCAAAATATTTAAAAAAGAAGAAGAAAGGAATTATAAAGACTGTCGACCAAATGACTCCTAGAGAGCAACGTAAGGCACGAAAGATGTGGAAAAAGAAAGCAAGAGAGCGTAGACAACGACTTGCGCTTCAAAATGCAACTAATCTTTCGGTAACACCATCGATGTCAGATATTACTGATCAAAATTTTAATTCTCATAGAAGAGTTATAGCTGCCAAACTTAAATCAGACCGAGCCAGAAGACAAAGATATTTAATTATTAAGAAAAAAGATGAGACTATAAATAAACTTAACACTAAATTAACATGTTATAAAAAAAGGCTACAAAGATCACGAAAACCTGAAAAACTGACACCCCTAACAGCAAAGTAGATCAGGTATTACATTCTCCAAGTGCCAGAGAAACAGTAAAGAAAAATTTATTGTTTGCAGAAGTGCTCAATCAACAACTAAAAGAAAATTATTCTTCTCTTTCAAATGATAAAGAAAAAAGAATTTTTAAAAGAATTATAAGCGGGAAACTGGTGAGAAAATACGGCATACTACAGAACGAAAAACATATGAAACCTTTAAGAAAAATTGGACAAGTACGATTACTGGAAAATAAAAGGAAAGCCAAAGCAAGTTATGAAATAATGAAGACAAAAATTATAAATTTTCTCTAAGATGACTCAAATACGAGATTATGTGCCGGCAAAAGAGATTATGTGACGAAGAAAGGAGACCGCAAACAAAAGAGAGTTCTTTTGGATACTCTAAGAAATCTCCATAAATCTTTCAGGAAGAACTGCAATATCAAGATATCATATTCTCTGTTCTGTCGCCTTAAGCCATTTTGGATAGTGCAACCGAATTGTGACAAACGTGACACTTGTTTGTGCGTTACACACGCCAATATGGATCTGATGCTCACAGCTCTATTTCAAGCTAAAATTATCTCTGTATCAAAGCATCAAAATCTTCTTAATATAATTTGTTGCAATAGGTACAACGAACAGTGTCTTTCCCGAGAATGCATAACTTGCAAAAGTAAAGGACTCGAATACAAAGAATTTGATAATAATATTTAAATTGTCTGCAGAAAGTGGGAATCTGTCTCCACCAATATAACTGATCTAAAAACACATAAGGCAAGAAAAGTTACTAAATATTTGAAAAAATCGGTTCGGATTTGTACTCGTGATTTGATTATGCAATTAGAATATAATTTGGACTATTTTCTCCAACATGAGCTGAACATAGTCCATCAGCGTTCTAGTCGTAAAGATTAAAAAAGCTAATTTATCTGTAAAAGAAGCTGTGATACATATGGATTTCAGTTAAAATTATTTAACTAAATACGCAGAAGAGATCCAGGCATTCCATTTTGGAGGTTCGCGTCAACAGATAAGTCTGCACACGGTCGTCACTTACACAAAGGAACAAGCATCAGGTGAAGTAAAAACTACTTGCTATTGTTCGATGGCACAAAATTTGTTACATTCGCCTCCAGCTATATGGGCACATTTACAGCCAATTTTGAACAGCCTGCCACCCGAAGTAGAGATCCTCCATTTCTGGAGCGATGGACCCGTAACACAATATCGCAACAAATACATGTTTTACTTTTTTGTCACCCATTTAACAGAGTTCTACCCAACCCTTGTACACTTTACGTGGAATTACCATGAAGCTGGACACGGTAAGGGGGCTCCTGATGGTGTCGGAGCTGTTTGCAAAAGATCAGCAGACCGATTAGTAGCTAGTGGCAAAGATATAGCATCTCTGAGAGATTTGTCAAATGCTATTCAGAAAAACTGTCCTAGCATCAATGTTTTCGTTATTGATGATGAAAATATACTTGAGAAAGACGCTTTAATTGCTAGTGCTAAAAAACAGATAAAGACTTTTCCCGGTACATTGCGTGTCCATCAAGTGTCATGGAACATTGAAGATCCAAAAAAATTGAAAATGAAGTCTTTAAGCTGCTTTTGCAATGAAAATTGTGATCATTTTAAAATTGGTGTCATAATATACTCCTCTAATAAAAAAGTTCGTCTTCGAGTCGAGGATGTTTACGGACCAGATTCGGAGTCCGAGAACGAGAAAGAGAATCCATTTGACAGTGAACAAGTCATTACACCAAAAGGTGGCAAGCACCATAAAGGGGATGAAGAACAACTGTCGACATCCAAAAAAACATTTAAAAACGGTGATTTTATATTCTTGTCAAACTACTCTCTAAAAAAACAGAGTATCGTTACGTGGCCATGTGTACGGGTTTAGAAGAAGATGACGAAATACAGGTAGTTTTCTGTAAAATAGGGGACAAGAGTGGAAAATTATTTAAATTCGAAGAAAACGATATTTCATTTATCTCAGATCAGATTGTTCAGGCATTACCTATGCCAAATCTCATTTTGAAAGGGCAGAGGATGTTCTACCGTTTCAAAGAGTCGGTAAACGTGTTGGAGAAAGCTTAAGCATTTATTTTTTGTTGATATAGGCAAGAGAGTGCCTTTAATTTATATTTTTCATTTTATTTTATGATTAAAACATGTATCGATGGAGGAGGGATATGGCTTAGAACTGGTAGCCAATAACTCGGTGTAGATTTAATTGTGCCCGAGATTAAACGCATCGTGTGATTCAATTGAACGTCGACCATTTTGACATGAGGGCTGTTTAGCCAGACCGGAGCACAATATTCCGCCGTAGAGTAGACCAGCCCTAACGCGGAACATCGAAGCGTCGTTGCGGAGGATCCCCATGAAGTGCCACAGAGTTTTTGTATGATGTTATTCCTTGTTTTGAGTTTTGAGGCAGTCTTAGTTAGGTGTTGTTTGAAGGATAAAGTTCTATCGAGAGTAACTCCCAGGTATTTAGGATACCGGTTGTGGTGCAGCAGCCTGTTACCAAAGCTCACATTGAGTTCTCTATTGGCCATGCGGTTGTTTAGGTGAAAACAAGCAACCTCCGTCTTGCTTGCACTAGGTTGGAGTCTCCAGTTGTGAAAGTATTTCTCTAGGGTTTCCAAGTCATCTGTTAGCACTTCTTCCGTCTCTTCAATCGATTTGCTTCTGGTTGCTATTGCCCAATCATCAGCATAGCCAAATTTTCTAGATCTTGTTGTGGGCATATCCGCAATGTAACAGCTGAACAGGAGAGGAGCTAATACTGAGCCTTGAGGTAGGCCGTTATTGAGTTTCTTCCAATCGCTCAGTGAGTTTCCCATGACAACGCGAAATAATCTATTGCTCAGCATATTATCGATTAAACCCACAGTTGTTTTACAGGGTATTTGACGTAGGAGTTTATAGAGCAGTCCTTGTTTCCAGACTGTGTCATATGCTGCAGTCAGGTCTATGAATGCGACGGATGTTTTGAGCTGCTTCTGGTATCCGGCCTCTATATAAGTCGTAAGTGCTAAGACTTGGTCGGTACAGCTTCGCTTTGGCCTGAATCCAGCTTGCTCGACTGGTATGCTTTCTAGGATCTTCACGCTTATTCTATTGTATAAAAGGCGTTCTAATAGTTTATAACTGGCACTTAAAAGCGCGATTGGGCGATAGCTCTCTGGTTTGTCATTTGGCTTTCCTGGTTTTAGGATCGCTATTATCTTTGTTTGTTTCAGTGAGCGTGGGATAATTCCTGTGTTTAAAATATTAGTGTAGAATTTTGCCAACCAGTTGCGGGCACTTTTTCCTAGATTTATTAGGAATTCCGGGTGTATACCATCGAAACCTGGAGCTTTACCTGACTTGACACCCTCTAGTGCCTTCGTAATATCCTCGAGGGTGAAGGTCCGAGAGTATGTTGAATGTATTTCGGCGGCGGCTTTTAGGCGTTTAAGCTCCCTCTTAATTTGGGTGGAGTGCTCTCGGTCTCCGGGTGCTCTTGAAGTGGAGACGATATGTGAGGCAACAGCACTTGGTGTTACGGCAGGATTGTCACGGATCGGCACGTTTCCACTTCCAAGTTTTCGTAGGAGGGTCCACGCCTTCCTGCTGGATTGTTTGAAGTCCATAGCCTCAACAGTTTCTATCCACTTCTGTCTACGTGCAGCGTCTAGGCTATGTAAGAGCTCATCCGCTATATCCTGTTCACCACTCTCAAGGAACTCTTGGTATAGGATTTCACTTGAATTACTCCAGCCAGGGATGTAATCCTTTCGGTAGCCCCTAGGGATGGTCTTTTTGGCTGTGCTTATTACTAAGTCGACAAATCGCTCGTAGTTTGCGCTCGTTGGTGGGATGAATCTGAGGCATTTTTCAAGGTTAGTGGTGAAAGCGGGCCAGTTTGCTTTATTGAAGTTCCATCGTGGCCGGGGAATAGATGACACTAGGGGGACTTGAGTACCAACCTCGATGAGGACGGGTCGGTGCTGGCTATTTGGAAAGTCAGGAAGCACTTTCCGGGAAGTCACTAGTGGGAGATTATTTTTGTCTTTCGAAACAAAGCAGAGGTCGGGGTTGTACTCCCTTTGCCAAGCAGCAGATTTAAAGGTTCCTCGATCTTTCGCGTCGAATACTAAATGTAAGTTAAGGTCTTCGGCCCAGTTGGTTAAGAGCTCACCATTCTTGTCGTTGCTTTGATACTTCCACTCCTGATGATGGCTATTAAAGTCGCCAATGTAGACCGCTGGGTGGTTGCGTTGGTGAAGTACATCTTGAGGCCATAGAGTATTTGGGGGTTTGTAAACATTTGTGACTGTTATCTCTCCCATCTGGGTAGTGATCACGTGGATATTATTGGTGGAGGATTTATCTATCAGTACCGCATTCTCAATTGTGTTACGTATATAGGTGGCAATACCGTATGCTCGGTCATAAGTTGCTGCCATTGTTTCATAGCCCGGTATCATACCTCTCGTGCGAAGCTCTGTATCATTATTCAAATGAGTTTCCTGGGTAACGACCAGGTCAATATCGTTATCATGTAAAAGTTTAGACAGGTATTGGCATTTAGCTCTGCTTATGCCCTCAATATTCAACTGTCAAATACGGACTGAGGGTCCAATATTTCTAGTCTTTAGGTTCTGAGAAGAACCGTGAGTGTTTCTAGGGTTAGCCATTGTGATGTCTTGTAGCCAGGAGATCAAAAAGAAAATGATAGTCTGGCTGCCGGATTGTGCTAGTTCATTTAGCGTTACCCAGGGTGCACGTGTAGTATTCTACTACGGACGCGAACTAGCTTTACACCCCGGTGAGTAGTCGGCGATGACTGGTCCTCACAGGGCACCCAATTCTCACTTATGGCTCCACGTGCCACACCCTGGGCAACTGCATCGACCTGCAGGCTAAACTAAGTGAGGATAGCCAGATATGGTGAAAAATTCGCAGCGTCTGACCCAGAATGGGCGGCTGCAAACAGCGTCTGTTCCCAAAGTGGGCGGCTGACTCAGACACTCACCAACACGCCCGGCCAGCGTGGTGTTTTAAGGCTAAAATCCCGTAAATAAAAGAGACGAAAAGGATACGGCCCTCAGTCCCCGGCGGATCGCTGGTTCCCAGCCAAGGTGGCGGCTGGATCAAACAGAGATCAGAGGGTGCTAAGAATCACCGGGTAGGATCAGGCCACCAAGGACGAAGAAAACTATATATTGCTACGTATAATTTACGAGGTCCGAGGTTCGGAACAACAAATTGAAACACTCAAACTTACAAACAACAATTTTGATAATTTTAATTTTATCATCCACCCAACAACCCACACTTATCTTTTGTATTTCGCAAGCAATTCAAAATGGCAGAAGCAGTCCGTACGTATTTCGGTAGGCCCGAAAACAAGAAGGATCCTACTGCTGTCCTAGCGAAGCCGCCCAGGAAAAACAAAAGTCAAAAACCAAAACCCGATCTTCCCGCAGCAATCCCACGCGGAAAGAACGTCCCCACTCCCGAGGAATCCAAGGAGAAGAAGAACAAACACGTTGACAAACCCACCGCCACCGAGCAGTCCGCCTTCCAACACAATCAAGTTGTGCAGGAGGTCAACATTAACGTAACATTCACTCCTTCCTCCTCCACTTTTGTGTCACTAATTGAGATGACATATCGTGAGCTCACTATCGATAATCCTAACCTATCGAAGCAGTGGACATACGAAATGTTTCTTTATTATTGTGTCTCATTGTACTGGCTACGTGTAGTCAGTCTCAAATCCAAGTTCAGCCAAGACATGACCACTGAAGAGTCTTCTCTTCAACAAAAGTACGAGAGAACATCCTTCAACGTCCCTGAGCCAATCCGGCTCTACCTCGTTGGCTTAGGTAAGACTAAGACTGTCGCTGGACAGACTCTCTATCCTACTTTCCCTCCCCTACCCACTGAGGTACTTGCTACTATCCCCGCCACCTTCGGTTTAATAACCGATGCCAACCACAATCTCTACGAGGAGATCCCAACGCTAGCAGTGCCCATTCTCCAAATTAGAGGCTCACTAACTGAGGTGAACCCCTTCCCACAGCCCCCGTACCCCATGGTACCACCTGGTTTCAGGCCTAGCCTAAACCTACTTGGCTATCACCGGCTGTACCGCCCCCGCAGCGAAGCGCTCGCCCAACTTGAAGGTGCCGGCATCACCGCCGATTCCTTTCCAAACTCACCCAGCAACACGGGTTTCAACATAACTTTGCTGAAAATCGTGTCAAACACCCTAGCTACACTAGGGACTTTTAAACTTACATCTGTTGACTTCTTCACTTCCTCAGAGGCAGGTTCTGTCGCTCAGACAATTATCATCCGACCACTACTAACAAACGGTGCCGATGTCCGTTGTATTGACGCCGAATCAACCCCTACCTGTCTAAATTCGGAACCTACTTCAGCGTTCGGTATTGCAACTGCGTTTGGATACCAGACAATGAAGGAACCGTTCGATGAAGACAACCTTAACTGGTACTGCCTTGCTCCCGCAGCTAATGCTCAACCCCCCGGAGAACGCTATCGAAAACAGGAACAATAGACGTAACCTTCCCATCCAATACGACGTCGTCGTATTCCGCTCCCTAACCCAGTCGACTTACGACTTTCGACTGAGCGTCATTCAATCATTGATTTTAACCAAGCGTTAGTCTAGCTACAACCCACTGATCCCCTAATAATAGATCAGGTAGCTGTCCCCTTTCAGACAGAACTAACACAAAATCATCAACACATTCCAACAAAATAGGGTGAGAACTAAGATGGCGGAGAAAGAGTCACAGTGTTTAAATGTGGTCTCTGACATTATTGAAGATAACTTTAAAGAAAAGCAATTCAAATGTTGCCAAACAAAACCAATGAAAAACCTAGTTTGCGTGGAATGTGGAGACGTTTTTCATGTGTCTTGTGCAGTGAAAAATAAACTGAAATTTGTTAAGATCTGTGAATCGAGAATAATATGTTGTAAAGCAAAAAATCCAGAAGAAACTAAGGCATATCTAAAGCTAGAAAATGAGGCACTCAAGAAGTTGATTATAGAAAAGGAAGAAAAGTATAATCTGTTGTCGGAAAATATTAAACTTCTGAATCGAAACAATCAATTACTTGAGGAAAAACTAGAACTAATCTCAAATAAAAATGAACCCAACAAAAAAACTCAGGTAAATACCTCTCTAAATACCAATAAAAAGCAGCCCAGACAAACCGAAACAAAACAACAAAAACAATCAACAACTGTGACAAATATATCCAGCTCCAATGAATTCGCGATGTTGTCAGATCCTTCCATAAAGGGGAAGAAAATGGACTTACCTGAATATCTCGGAGAACTTCTACTGGAAAACAACAGCTTATGGAAACAAAATGCACACTTCCTTGAAGAAAAACTAATAGAGTGTAAAAACGTGAAAGATAAGCAGACACCTAAAAATGAACTGTACAAAAAACCACTCAGTAACAATATGGCAAAAACTTCTCTACCTGCCAGTTTTTTACCCAAGAAGGAATCCCCAGCTGCTCCAGTACGTGTAAACATACAGGATGCACCACAAAAACCTGAATCATCAAGGATATCAAATAATATCGAATTAGAACAAATTGATTTGATGAATAAAATCATCTATCAAGAAGATAATTACCAGGCCACAAATGGTGGCGATTTAGATGATGGGTATGCCTATCCCAGGAGAAGAAACAATCGACACTACAACCATAACAATATAAATAGGAAGCCCGAAATTCCAAAAAAATACATCGGCAGCAGCAAAGATGAGACAGACTTCACAGGAAAAAAACCAAAAGTATGGTTATACATATACAGGGTGACCAGAAACGTCAATGACACCCAGATACAAAATTACATTTCAAAAAAGCTTTATCCAGAGACACCAGAAGGGGAAGGAAACAGCGATGTGGTAATCAAAGAGCTCCAAACAGATCCCAACCAAATGAAATGCTTCATGATTGGAGCAGATCTCTCTCACAAAGAAAAATTGTATACGGCAGATTTCTGGCCCAGCGGAGTAGGCTTCAGGAGGTTTGACTTCAGACGCTACAGGCACTACGAAGACAACCAGATGAACAACAGAAATTCTTTTTTACAGGAAAACTGAACAAAAATAGCAAAGAAATGAATGTAACCTATGTAAATTTCATTTTATATTCTAATATGCAAAGTATGAGAAACAAGCAAAGCCTACTTGAAGTAGAACTCACCACTCATGTGCCAATGTTTCTATCAATATCAGAGTCTTGGCTAAAGGATTATGAAGTAAGTAATTTTTCAATTGATGGATACTATCTTGCAAGCGCATACTGTCGCAATGTTTTCAAGGGAGGTGGCACTGCTTTGTTTGCACAACAAAGATTAGTGACAACTCCTCTAAATATCAATAACCTATGTGTGGAAAAAGATTTTGAATGCAGCGGCTGTGAATATGAAAATCATAAAATAGTTACAACTTATAGATCACCAACAGGAAATTTCCATATTTTTTGCAGTAGACTTCAGGAAATGCTAGAAGAAATATTCAATGTAAACTCAATATTATGGATTATAGGTGACTTCAACATTAATTTTAATACTCCCTCACATGAACGAGAGGAGATACTTAACATATTTGCACAATACAATCTCCATAGCATCGTATATCAGGATACAAGAGTTACATCAAGCTCTAGCACAAAAATAGACAATATTTTTACGAATGCCGAAGCATATTCACATGTTGTGGATAACCACCTCTCTGATCACAACACAATAATAGTTAAAACCCCCTCCAATATGTCGCTCGATAATCAAAAGGGAAATAATTATTATTATTCTAGAGACTATTGCGGTAAAAATAAATCACTGTTTGGCCAACTTTTACAAAGCGAATCTTGGCAAGACACATACGATTCGCTATCATGCAACCAAAAATATGAAAAATTCGCAAACACATTACTGAGTCACTTCTTTCAGGCCTTCCCAATAAAGAAAAATAAAATAAAAAAGGACTCCAAATCCTGGGTTACAGAAGAAGTCAAAAAGTCTAGCGCACAACTGAAAGATCTACATGTTCTTCAAAAAAAATTCCCCATTTTAAAAGGCCAATATCAAGTGCAAAAACGGAAACACACTAGTCTTATAGATTCATGTAAAAGAAGTCATTATGACCAAATAATACAATCTTCTGAGAATAAAAGCAAAACCTCTTGGGCAGTTATCAATAAAATGAAAAATAATAAAAACACAAAAACACCCAATATTAAAATTTCCCATGAAAATGAAGAATTTTCCTGTCCCGAAGATATTGCTAATCTCTTCAATAACTTTTTTATAGATGCTCCAAAACAAGTCATAGATGAGATCCCACCGGTAGATCACAATTACTTTGAGCATAGCCTCAACAGCATTCTTACTTCGATGGTTATACTTCCTTTCACTGAGGAAGAAATGCTAACAATGTTCTCAAAACTCAAAAATAAACGCTCCTCTGGACCTGATGACTTACCCAATAACATTGTAAAAGAATTCAAAAATGAACTGGTGAAACCTATAACTCACATAATAAATTTTTCACTAGAAACAGGCACATTCCCTGATGCCCTCAAAACAGCAAAAGTAATCCCACTTCACAAAAAAAAGGATAAAAATATCATGAACAACTACAGACCCATATCAATAACATCAGTTTTCTCAAAACTTTTCGAATACTATATGCTGGAGAGGCTAAACTCCTTCATTGCAAGATTCAAACTTATCCCAGATGAACAACATGGGTTCAGAAAATTCAAATCTACATCTACGGCAACAATAGATACATATATCAACATAATCAATGACTTAGATGAAAAAAGAAGTCCTATAGGTATATACTGTGATTTAAGCAAGGCGTTCGATTGTGTCCCACATGATCGGCTGCTTGACAAGCTTTGGTCATACGGAATTAGAGGATGTGCATTTGCCTGGTTGAAGTCATTTTTGACAAATAGGAATCAATATGTACAGATATCTTGCAATGAAGAGGGTGGTAAAAACACAATATCCCGCTCTCGTTTGGCACCTGTGGAAGTTGGAGTGCCACAGGGGAGTGTGCTTGCCCCAGTTTTGTTCTCAATTTATGTAGCAGATATTGTAAAATACCTTGCACCTTTCAAATTAACACTCTACGCTGATGACCTCTCTATACTGGTATCAAAAGACTCTCCCAAACTAAATCAACAAGCATGTAATACCCTCATGGAAAAAATTATCTTATGGTTCTCGATTAATAATTTATACATTAATGCCAGCAAAACACAGTTTCAAATTTACCACACAAAACAGAGAACGGTCGAAAACATAGAAATACATTTAGGGGAAATGACTCTAGAGAAATGTCACACTATAAAATTTCTAGGTATAACTATGAGTGATACACTGGACTGGGAATCACATATAAGTGATACAATAAAAAATCTGAACTGTAAGTTGTATCAAATAAGATGCCTTCAGAGAGTGCTCAACCTGAATGTGTTAAAAAACTTTTACTTTGCTGAAATACAGTCCCGACTATCATACGGTATATTGTTGTGGGGCATGTCTTCTTCAGCTCAAAAACTATTTGCTGTTCAGAAAAAATGCATACGTGCAATGTTGAAGAAAAATCAAAGAGAATCATGTAGACCTCTTTTCAACAAATTAAAAATACTTCCCTTATGCTGCATATATATATTGGAAATTTCCTGTTACATACATAAAAACAGAAACATCATTCCTTGCCATAGCAACATACACAATTACCCAACGAGATTTAGCCATCACCTGTGCGCACCTCAAAATCATTTAAATATATGCCTGAATGGCCCCATAACTAATGGGATTAGAGTATACAACCACTTACTTCCAATTATTAAACAAGAAGCATATTACGTCAAATTCCGAAAAGCGTTGAAGATATATTTACTGAACAACATGTTTTATACAATGGGTGAGTTCCTTTCGTCATAATAGGCTCTCTTTGTTCCTCATACTCTTTTATTTATACTCTTTTATTTATTTAAATTTAAATTATATGTACTTGTTGGTTTTACTTATTTTGAATGTTCTATTTTGACTTGTTTTATACTTACCATGTAGGTCTTGGAAATCAATAAAGATTATTATTATTATTATTATTATTATTATTAATACAAGAACGCTTTTGCAAGACCAGAAAATCCTTGAATTAGAGGAAGAACTTAGCAAGATACACTGCGATATAGTGGGTCTTAGCGAAATTCGCCGAAGAGGAGAACAACAGCTCAGGCTAAAATCAGGAAACGCGCTCTACTTTAGAGGAAATGAGGACAGATCAGAGGGAGGAGTTGGTTTTATAATACATAAGAAACATACTAAGAATATTGAACACCTTGAGAGTGTAAGCCCTAGAGTTTGCTTCTTAGTACTGAAGTTAAACCAAAGATACAGCATTAAGATTATTCAAGTCTATGCACCTACATCCACCTATTCCGATGAAGATTTAGAGACCTTCTATGAGGACATTGCCATGGCAATGTCCAAGGTCCCAACACATTTTACAGTGGTAGTTGGAGATTTTAATGCTAAACTCGGAAGAAAGCAGGATGAGAGTGAATTCTCCCTTGGACAGTATGGGATAGGAGAAAGAAACGATAGAGGAAACTTTCTGCTACAGTTTCTCTTAGAACACCGCCTAAATGCTATGAATACCTTCTTTAAGAAACCGGAACAACGGAAATGGACCTGGGCTAGCCCTGATGGAAACACGAGAAATGAAATAGATTTCATCATTACAGATAAGAAGCAAACCATACAAGATGTAACAGTACTCAACCGTGTATCAGTGGGAGCGACCATAGAATGGTGAGAGCAACAATAACGTTGAACTTAAGTAAAGAGAGAAGAAAGCTCCAAAACACAAAAAATAAGAAATGGAATACAGTCGCAAACAAAGAAGAGTATCAAAGAACCATAGCTGAAAAATTGGGAAATATAGACACAAAGGATGTAGAGGACTTGAACGACACAATACTGAAATCGCTACGAGAAGCTCAGCAAATACACTGCACCCAAAGAAGTGATAAAGAAGAAAGACTATCGGTGAACACCCGCCACCTTATGAAACAAAGGCGAGAAATGATACACAAACAATCAATCAACAGAGACCAGTTGAGAATATTGAATAGGAATATATCGAGAGCCGCACGGAAAGATATCAGAGAATACAACACAAGATGGGTAACGAAGGTCATAGAGGAAAACAAGAGCATGAAAGTACTCAGAAATAAACTCGCTTTGGAGAAGACAGAAATCATTAAACTGGAAAACGCAGATGGACAAATAGTCACAAATAAACAAGAGATTCTAGAAACTGTGAAAGATTTCTATGCAAATTTATATTGCAATAATGAACAGCTGAGATGCACAGAGGACATCCCTCGAGTTTTAAACCAGGGATCGGAGGAAATACCTGACATAACAGAGGAGGAAGTCCTAAAATCAATGTCGGAAATGAAAAACAATAAGGCTCCAGGTGAGGACGACATCGTGATTGAGGCAGTTAGGGAAGGTGGAGAACAACTGTTAAAGGCCATAACAAAATTATTCAATAAATGTCTTATGGAAACCACAACACCTACGAACTGGAACAATGCAATTATAATCATCATGCATAAAAAGGGCAACATTGCCGACCTGAAGAACTATAGACCAATTAGCCTGCTTTCTCATCTCTATAAATTGTTTACCAAAATTCTAACTAAGCGTCTAACATCGAAATTGGACTTCTACCAGCCGACAGAACAGGCAGGTTTCCGATCCGGATACGGAACAAATGACCATCTGCAAGTTATTAAGACATTGATCGAGAAGTCCGTTGAGTACAACAAGCCACTCGTGTTAATATTTGTGGACTACGAAAAGGCGTTTGATTACATCAAGCACAGTAAGATGTTTAAAGCACTTGCCGACTGCCGAGTAGACCACAGATACTCTGCTATACTGCAACATATATACAAAAATGGAGCGTAAGACTCCATGAAGAGACAGAGAGATTCAGAGTGCAGCGCGGTGTACGACAAGGCGACACAATCTCCCCTAAACTATTTACCACTTTGTTGGAGTATATGTTCAAGAGTGTCGAGTTGGAGAATATGGGTATAAATATTAACGGTGAAAATTTCAGTCACCTTCGGTTCGCGGACGATATTGTACTGATTTCAGATAGCTTGGATAAGGCAGAGAAACTGCTTATGAGACTAACATCTGCTTCACATAAAGTTGGGCTTAAAATAAATCCATCGAAAACAAATTTCATGACAAATCTAGTCCCAAGCCGAAACTACTTAGTAGAAGGAAAAGAAATCTTCCAAGTTACATCCTACAGATATCTGGGCCATGATGTTACGATTGGCAGGGACAATCAAACCTGCGAAATCAAAAGAAGGATAGGGCTAACGTGGGCCGCCTATGGGAAGCTGAAACACATTTTTAAGTCCGATACCCCCATATGCCTTAAGAGGAAGGTGTTTGATCAGTGTGTTCTGCCGGTTCTGACTTATGGTTCGGAGACCCTAACTCTAACACGAAAATCGGTAAATAAAGTAGGAGTGGCCCAGCGAGCCATGGAACGCTTCATGTTGGGAGTCACGCTGAGAGACAAGATTCCAAATGATCGGATACGTCAGAGAACAGGGGTTACCGATGCAATCCAGCGAATAACATATTTAAAGTGGAACTGGGCTGGACATGTCGCAAGAATGACCAACGAAAGATGGACCAAAAAGATCATAGAGTGGAGACCTAGGCAAGATGCGTTCAGGAACAGAGGTCGTCCGCCGACCCGGTGGACGGATGACATAAAAAGAGTAGCACCAAATTGGATCCAGGATGCCCAGGATCGAAATAAATGGAGATCATTAACGGAGGCCTATGTTCAGCAGTGGACGAGATGATGATGATGATGATATTAAATTCTTACTTACCTGAGTGTTACTGCTAATCTTTCTTCGGGACTAATAGGTTTTCTCATATTCGTTGTTTCAAACGTAATCGCTGGACCAATTGATGCAAGTAGCTCGTCAAACGACGCCACCGACATACGAAAATAATTAAAAAATTTGTCAGGGTGGATCCTCAAATCTGGATATAACTTATGAAATTGCCCTTTTAATAAACGTTGGCTTACTATAGGATGCACCCAATACCGTCTTCGTTTTTGTAATAACCGCCTTCGGCGTCGCACTAATAAAACAGCAATACATGCTAACTCGGTAAACTCCATCTTGAGACTGACGAAAAACAAAACCCAGAGATCACAAAAGTGTGGAACGACATAAAAATCGCTTGTTTGCTCTGTCGTTTTCGCCACAAAAATGTGGTTCGTCTGTTCACGTTCTAGTCGCGGCGCTTCAGCGACACGACTGTCGCGGTGCAGTAGTCGCCCGCCGGTACATGCCATAAAAGTGAAAAATAAAAGAGGTTCTCAGTTCATATTGTTATTATATTATTGTCTAATATTATTACAGATTATGGCACCACGAAAAAAGTTAACACGTGAATAAAGATTACAGAAGAAACGTGAAGCAGAGAGACTACGATATAAAAAGATTAAAAATGATCCCGAAAGATATGAATTGCAAAAACAAAAAGAAAAGGCAAAATATTTAAAAAAGAAGAAGAAAGGAATTATAAAGACTGTCGACCAAATGACTCCTAGAGAGCAACGTAAGGCACGAAAGATGTGGAAAAAGAAAGCAAGAGAGCGTAGACAACGACTTGCGCTTCAAAATGCAACTAATCTTTCGGTAACACCATCGATGTCAGATATTACTGATCAAAATTTTAATTCTCATAGAAGAGTTATAGCTGCCAAACTTAAATCAGACCGAGCCAGAAGACAAAGATATTTAATTATTAAGAAAAAAGATGAGACTATAAATAAACTTAACACTAAATTAACATGTTATAAAAAAAGGCTACAAAGATCACGAAAACCTGAAAAACTGACACCCCTAACAGCAAAGTAGATCAGGTATTACATTCTCCAAGTGCCAGAGAAACAGTAAAGAAAAATTTATTGTTTGCAGAAGTGCTCAATCAACAACTAAAAGAAAATTATTCTTCTCTTTCAAATGATAAAGAAAAAAGAATTTTTAAAAGAATTATAAGCGGGAAACTGGTGAGAAAATACGGCATACTACAGAACGAAAAACATATGAAACCTTTAAGAAAAATTGGACAAGTACGATTACTGGAAAATAAAAGGAAAGCCAAAGCAAGTTATGAAATAATGAAGACAAAAATTATAAATTTTCTCTAAGATGACTCAAATACGAGATTATGTGCCGGCAAAAGAGATTATGTGACGAAGAAAGGAGACCGCAAACAAAAGAGAGTTCTTTTGGATACTCTAAGAAATCTCCATAAATCTTTCAGGAAGAACTGCAATATCAAGATATCATATTCTCTGTTCTGTCGCCTTAAGCCATTTTGGATAGTGCAACCGAATTGTGACAAACGTGACACTTGTTTGTGCGTTACACACGCCAATATGGATCTGATGCTCACAGCTCTATTTCAAGCTAAAATTATCTCTGTATCAAAGCATCAAAATCTTCTTAATATAATTTGTTGCAATAGGTACAACGAACAGTGTCTTTCCCGAGAATGCATAACTTGCAAAAGTAAAGGACTCGAATACAAAGAATTTGATAATAATATTTAAATTGTCTGCAGAAAGTGGGAATCTGTCTCCACCAATATAACTGATCTAAAAACACATAAGGCAAGAAAAGTTACTAAATATTTGAAAAAATCGGTTCGGATTTGTACTCGTGATTTGATTATGCAATTAGAATATAATTTGGACTATTTTCTCCAACATGAGCTGAACATAGTCCATCAGCGTTCTAGTCGTAAAGATTAAAAAAGCTAATTTATCTGTAAAAGAAGCTGTGATACATATGGATTTCAGTTAAAATTATTTAACTAAATACGCAGAAGAGATCCAGGCATTCCATTTTGGAGGTTCGCGTCAACAGATAAGTCTGCACACGGTCGTCACTTACACAAAGGAACAAGCATCAGGTGAAGTAAAAACTACTTGCTATTGTTCGATGGCACAAAATTTGTTACATTCGCCTCCAGCTATATGGGCACATTTACAGCCAATTTTGAACAGCCTGCCACCCGAAGTAGAGATCCTCCATTTCTGGAGCGATGGACCCGTAACACAATATCGCAACAAATACATGTTTTACTTTTTTGTCACCCATTTAACAGAGTTCTACCCAACCCTTGTACACTTTACGTGGAATTACCATGAAGCTGGACACGGTAAGGGGGCTCCTGATGGTGTCGGAGCTGTTTGCAAAAGATCAGCAGACCGATTAGTAGCTAGTGGCAAAGATATAGCATCTCTGAGAGATTTGTCAAATGCTATTCAGAAAAACTGTCCTAGCATCAATGTTTTCGTTATTGATGATGAAAATATACTTGAGAAAGACGCTTTAATTGCTAGTGCTAAAAAACAGATAAAGACTTTTCCCGGTACATTGCGTGTCCATCAAGTGTCATGGAACATTGAAGATCCAAAAAAATTGAAAATGAAGTCTTTAAGCTGCTTTTGCAATGAAAATTGTGATCATTTTAAAATTGGTGTCATAATATACTCCTCTAATAAAAAAGTTCGTCTTCGAGTCGAGGATGTTTACGGACCAGATTCGGAGTCCGAGAACGAGAAAGAGAATCCATTTGACAGTGAACAAGTCATTACACCAAAAGGTGGCAAGCACCATAAAGGGGATGAAGAACAACTGTCGACATCCAAAAAAACATTTAAAAACGGTGATTTTATATTCTTGTCAAACTACTCTCTAAAAAAACAGAGTATCGTTACGTGGCCATGTGTACGGGTTTAGAAGAAGATGACGAAATACAGGTAGTTTTCTGTAAAATAGGGGACAAGAGTGGAAAATTATTTAAATTCGAAGAAAACGATATTTCATTTATCTCAGATCAGATTGTTCAGGCATTACCTATGCCAAATCTCATTTTGAAAGGGCAGAGGATGTTCTACCGTTTCAAAGAGTCGGTAAACGTGTTGGAGAAAGCTTAAGCATTTATTTTTTGTTGATATAGGCAAGATAGTGCCTTTAATTTATATTTTTCATTTTATTTTATGATTAAAACATGTATCGATGGAGGAGGGATATGGCTTAGAACTGGTAGCCAATAACTCGGTGTAGATTTAATTGTGCCCGAGATTAAACGCATCGTGTGATTCAATTGAACGTCGACCATTTTGACATGAGGGCTGTTTAGCCAGACCGGAGCACAATATTCCGCCGTAGAGTAGACCAGCCCTAACGCGGAACATCGAAGCGTCGTTGCGGAGGATCCCCATGAAGTGCCACAGAGTTTTTGTATGATGTTATTCCTTGTTTTGAGTTTTGAGGCAGTCTTAGTTAGGTGTTGTTTGAAGGATAAAGTTCTATCGAGAGTAACTCCCAGGTATTTAGGATACCGGTTGTGGTGCAGCAGCCTGTTACCAAAGCTCACATTGAGTTCTCTATTGGCCATGCGGTTGTTTAGGTGAAAACAAGCAACCTCCGTCTTGCTTGCACTAGGTTGGAGTCTCCAGTTGTGAAAGTATTTCTCTAGGGTTTCCAAGTCATCTGTTAGCACTTCTTCCGTCTCTTCAATCGATTTGCTTCTGGTTGCTATTGCCCAATCATCAGCATAGCCAAATTTTCTAGATCTTGTTGTGGGCATATCCGCAATGTAACAGCTGAACAGGAGAGGAGCTAATACTGAGCCTTGAGGTAGGCCGTTATTGAGTTTCTTCCAATCGCTCAGTGAGTTTCCCATGACAACGCGAAATAATCTATTGCTCAGCATATTATCGATTAAACCCACAGTTGTTTTACAGGGTATTTGACGTAGGAGTTTATAGAGCAGTCCTTGTTTCCAGACTGTGTCATATGCTGCAGTCAGGTCTATGAATGCGACGGATGTTTTGAGCTGCTTCTGGTATCCGGCCTCTATATAAGTCGTAAGTGCTAAGACTTGGTCGGTACAGCTTCGCTTTGGCCTGAATCCAGCTTGCTCGACTGGTATGCTTTCTAGGATCTTCACGCTTATTCTATTGTATAAAAGGCGTTCTAATAGTTTATAACTGGCACTTAAAAGCGCGATTGGGCGATAGCTCTCTGGTTTGTCATTTGGCTTTCCTGGTTTTAGGATCGCTATTATCTTTGTTTGTTTCAGTGAGCGTGGGATAATTCCTGTGTTTAAAATATTAGTGTAGAATTTTGCCAACCAGTTGCGGGCACTTTTTCCTAGATTTATTAGGAATTCCGGGTGTATACCATCGAAACCTGGAGCTTTACCTGACTTGACACCCTCTAGTGCCTTCGTAATATCCTCGAGGGTGAAGGTCCGAGAGTATGTTGAATGTATTTCGGCGGCGGCTTTTAGGCGTTTAAGCTCCCTCTTAATTTGGGTGGAGTGCTCTCGGTCTCCGGGTGCTCTTGAAGTGGAGACGATATGTGAGGCAACAGCACTTGGTGTTACGGCAGGATTGTCACGGATCGGCACGTTTCCACTTCCAAGTTTTCGTAGGAGGGTCCACGCCTTCCTGCTGGATTGTTTGAAGTCCATAGCCTCAACAGTTTCTATCCACTTCTGTCTACGTGCAGCGTCTAGGCTATGTAAGAGCTCATCCGCTATATCCTGTTCACCACTCTCAAGGAACTCTTGGTATAGGATTTCACTTGAATTACTCCAGCCAGGGATGTAATCCTTTCGGTAGCCCCTAGGGATGGTCTTTTTGGCTGTGCTTATTACTAAGTCGACAAATCGCTCGTAGTTTGCGCTCGTTGGTGGGATGAATCTGAGGCATTTTTCAAGGTTAGTGGTGAAAGCGGGCCAGTTTGCTTTATTGAAGTTCCATCGTGGCCGGGGAATAGATGACACTAGGGGGACTTGAGTACCAACCTCGATGAGGACGGGTCGGTGCTGGCTATTTGGAAAGTCAGGAAGCACTTTCCGGGAAGTCACTAGTGGGAGATTATTTTTGTCTTTCGAAACAAAGCAGAGGTCGGGGTTGTACTCCCTTTGCCAAGCAGCAGATTTAAAGGTTCCTCGATCTTTCGCGTCGAATACTAAATGTAAGTTAAGGTCTTCGGCCCAGTTGGTTAAGAGCTCACCATTCTTGTCGTTGCTTTGATACTTCCACTCCTGATGATGGCTATTAAAGTCGCCAATGTAGACCGCTGGGTGGTTGCGTTGGTGAAGTACATCTTGAGGCCATAGAGTATTTGGGGGTTTGTAAACATTTGTGACTGTTATCTCTCCCATCTGGGTAGTGATCACGTGGATATTATTGGTGGAGGATTTATCTATCAGTACCGCATTCTCAATTGTGTTACGTATATAGGTGGCAATACCGTATGCTCGGTCATAAGTTGCTGCCATTGTTTCATAGCCCGGTATCATACCTCTCGTGCGAAGCTCTGTATCATTATTCAAATGAGTTTCCTGGGTAACGACCAGGTCAATATCGTTATCATGTAAAAGTTTAGACAGGTATTGGCATTTAGCTCTGCTTATGCCCTCAATATTCAACTGTCAAATACGGACTGAGGGTCCAATATTTCTAGTCTTTAGGTTCTGAGAAGAACCGTGAGTGTTTCTAGGGTTAGCCATTGTGATGTCTTGTAGCCAGGAGATCAAAAAGAAAATGATAGTCTGGCTGCCGGATTGTGCTAGTTCATTTAGCGTTACCCAGGGTGCACGTGTAGTATTCTACTACGGACGCGAACTAGCTTTACACCCCGGTGAGTAGTCGGCGATGACTGGTCCTCACAGGGCACCCAATTCTCACTTATGGCTCCACGTGCCACACCCTGGGCAACTGCATCGACCTGCAGGCTAAACTAAGTGAGGATAGCCAGATATGGTGAAAAATTCGCAGCGTCTGACCCAGAATGGGCGGCTGCAAACAGCGTCTGTTCCCAAAGTGGGCGGCTGACTCAGACACTCACCAACACGCCCGGCCAGCGTGGTGTTTTAAGGCTAAAATCCCGTAAATAAAAGAGACGAAAAGGATACGGCCCTCAGTCCCCGGCGGATCGCTGGTTCCCAGCCAAGGTGGCGGCTGGATCAAACAGAGATCAGAGGGTGCTAAGAATCACCGGGTAGGATCAGGCCACCAAGGACGAAGAAAACTATATATTGCTACGTATAATTTACGAGGTCCGAGGTTCGGAACAACAAATTGAAACACTCAAACTTACAAACAACAATTTTGATAATTTTAATTTTATCATCCACCCAACAACCCACACTTATCTTTTGTATTTCGCAAGCAATTCAAAATGGCAGAAGCAGTCCGTACGTATTTCGGTAGGCCCGAAAACAAGAAGGATCCTACTGCTGTCCTAGCGAAGCCGCCCAGGAAAAACAAAAGTCAAAAACCAAAACCCGATCTTCCCGCAGCAATCCCACGCGGAAAGAACGTCCCCACTCCCGAGGAATCCAAGGAGAAGAAGAACAAACACGTTGACAAACCCACCGCCACCGAGCAGTCCGCCTTCCAACACAATCAAGTTGTGCAGGAGGTCAACATTAACGTAACATTCACTCCTTCCTCCTCCACTTTTGTGTCACTAATTGAGATGACATATCGTGAGCTCACTATCGATAATCCTAACCTATCGAAGCAGTGGACATACGAAATGTTTCTTTATTATTGTGTCTCATTGTACTGGCTACGTGTAATCAGTCTCAAATCCAAGTTCAGCCAAGACATGACCACTGAAGAGTCTTCTCTTCAACAAAAGTACGAGGGAACATCCTTCAACGTCCCTGAGCCAATCCGGCTCTACCTCGTTGGCTTAGGTAAGACTAAGACTGTCGCTGGACAGACTCTCTATCCTACTTTCCCTCCCCTACCCACTGAGGTACTTGCTACTATCCCCGCCACCTTCGGTTTAATAACCGATGCCAACCACAATCTCTACGAGGAGATCCCAACGCTAGCAGTGCCCATTCTCCAAATTAGAGGCTCACTAACTGAGGTGAACCCCTTCCCACAGCCCCCGTACCCCATGGTACCACCTGGTTTCAGGCCTAGCCTAAACCTACTTGGCTATCACCGGCTGTACCGCCCCCGCAGCGAAGCGCTCGCCCAACTTGAAGGTGCCGGCATCACCGCCGATTCCTTTCCAAACTCACCCAGCAACACGGGTTTCAACATAACTTTGCTGAAAATCGTGTCAAACACCCTAGCTACACTAGGGACTTTTAAACTTACATCTGTTGACTTCTTCACTTCCTCAGAGGCAGGTTCTGTCGCTCAGACAATTATCATCCGACCACTACTAACAAACGGTGCCGATGTCCGTTGTATTGACGCCGAATCAACCCCTACCTGTCTAAATTCGGAACCTACTTCAGCGTTCGGTATTGCAACTGCGTTTGGATACCAGACAATGAAGGAACCGTTCGATGAAGACAACCTTAACTGGTACTGCCTTGCTCCCGCAGCTAATGCTCAACCCCCGGAGAACGCTATCGAAAACAGGAACAATAGACGTAACCTTCCCATCCAATACGACGTCGTCGTATTCCGCTCCCTAACCCAGTCGACTTACGACTTTCGACTGAGCGTCATTCAATCATTGATTTTAACCAAGCGTTAGTCTAGCTACAACCCACTGATCCCCTAATAATAGATCAGGTAGCTGTCCCCTTTCAGACAGAACTAACACAAAATCATCAACACATTCCAACAAAATAGGGTGAGAACTAAGATGGCGGAGAAAGAGTCACAGTGTTTAAATGTGGTCTCTGACATTATTGAAGATAACTTTAAAGAAAAGCAATTCAAATGTTGCCAAACAAAACCAATGAAAAACCTAGTTTGCGTGGAATGTGGAGACGTTTTTCATGTGTCTTGTGCAGTGAAAAATAAACTGAAATTTGTTAAGATCTGTGAATCGAGAATAATATGTTGTAAAGCAAAAAATCCAGAAGAAACTAAGGCATATCTAAAGCTAGAAAATGAGGCACTCAAGAAGTTGATTATAGAAAAGGAAGAAAAGTATAATCTGTTGTCGGAAAATATTAAACTTCTGAATCGAAACAATCAATTACTTGAGGAAAAACTAGAACTAATCTCAAATAAAAATGAACCCAACAAAAAAACTCAGGTAAATACCTCTCTAAATACCAATAAAAAGCAGCCCAGACAAACCGAAACAAAACAACAAAAACAATCAACAACTGTGACAAATATATCCAGCTCCAATGAATTCGCGATGTTGTCAGATCCTTCCATAAAGGGGAAGAAAATGGACTTACCTGAATATCTCGGAGAACTTCTACTGGAAAACAACAGCTTATGGAAACAAAATGCACACTTCCTTGAAGAAAAACTAATAGAGTGTAAAAACGTGAAAGATAAGCAGACACCTAAAAATGAACTGTACAAAAAACCACTAAGTAACAATATGGCAAAAACTTCTCTACCTGCCAGTTTTTTACCCAAGAAGGAATCCCCAGCTGCTCCAGTACGTGTAAACATACAGGATGCACCACAAAAACCTGAATCATCAAGGATATCAAATAATATCGAATTAGAACAAATTGATTTGATGAATAAAATCATCTATCAAGAAGATAATTACCAGGCCACAAATGGTGAATTTAAGCAAGGCGTTCGATTGTGTCCCACATGATCGGCTGCTTGACAAGCTTTGGTCATACGGAATTAGAGGATGTGCATTTGCCTGGTTGAAGTCATTTTTGACAAATAGGAATCAATATGTACAGATATCTTGCAATGAAGAGGGTGGTAAAAACACAATATCCCGCTCTCGTTTGGCACCTGTGGAAGTTGGAGTGCCACAGGGGAGTGTGCTTGCCCCAGTTTTGTTCTCAATTTATGTAGCAGATATTGTAAAATACCTTGCACCTTTCAAATTAACACTCTACGCTGATGACCTCTCTATACTGGTATCAAAAGACTCTCCCAAACTAAATCAACAAGCATGTAATACCCTCATGGAAAAAATTATCTTATGGTTCTCGATTAATAATTTATACATTAATGCCAGCAAAACACAGTTTCAAATTTACCACACAAAACAGAGAACGGTCGAAAACATAGAAATACATTTAGGGGAAATGACTCTAGAGAAATGTCACACTATAAAATTTCTAGGTATAACTATGAGTGATACACTGGACTGGGAATCACATATAAGTGATACAATAAAAAATCTGAACTGTAAGTTGTATCAAATAAGATGCCTTCAGAGAGTGCTCAACCTGAATGTGTTAAAAAACTTTTACTTTGCTGAAATACAGTCCCGACTATCATACGGTATATTGTTGTGGGGCATGTCTTCTTCAGCTCAAAAACTATTTGCTGTTCAGAAAAAATGCATACGTGCAATGTTGAAGAAAAATCAAAGAGAATCATGTAGACCTCTTTTCAACAAATTAAAAATACTTCCCTTATGCTGCATATATATATTGGAAATTTCCTGTTACATACATAAAAACAGAAACATCATTCCTTGCCATAGCAACATACACAATTACCCAACGAGATTTAGCCATCACCTGTGCGCACCTCAAAATCATTTAAATATATGCCTGAATGGCCCCATAACTAATGGGATTAGAGTATACAACCACTTACTTCCAATTATTAAACAAGAAGCATATTACGTCAAATTCCGAAAAGCGTTGAAGATATATTTACTGAACAACATGTTTTATACAATGGGTGAGTTCCTTTCGTCATAATAGGCTCTCTTTGTTCCTCATACTCTTTTATTTATACTCTTTTATTTATTTAAATTTAAATTATATGTACTTGTTGGTTTTACTTATTTTGAATGTTCTATTTTGACTTGTTTTATACTTACCATGTAGGTCTTGGAAATCAATAAAGATTATTATTATTATTATTATTAATACAAGAACGCTTTTGCAAGACCAGAAAATCCTTGAATTAGAGGAAGAACTTAGCAAGATACACTGCGATATAGTGGGTCTTAGCGAAATTCGCCGAAGAGGAGAACAACAGCTCAGGCTAAAATCAGGAAACGCGCTCTACTTTAGAGGAAATGAGGACAGATCAGAGGGAGGAGTTGGTTTTATAATACATAAGAAACATACTAAGAATATTGAACACCTTGAGAGTGTAAGCCCTAGAGTTTGCTTCTTAGTACTGAAGTTAAACCAAAGATACAGCATTAAGATTATTCAAGTCTATGCACCTACATCCACCTATTCCGATGAAGATTTAGAGACCTTCTATGAGGACATTGCCATGGCAATGTCCAAGGTCCCAACACATTTTACAGTGGTAGTTGGCGATTTTAATGCTAAACTCGGAAGAAAGCAGGATGAGAGTGAATTCTCCCTTGGACAGTATGGGATAGGAGAAAGAAACGATAGAGGAAACTTTCTGCTACAGTTTCTCTTAGAACACCGCCTAAATGCTATGAATACCTTCTTTAAGAAACCGGAACAACGGAAATGGACCTGGGCTAGCCCTGATGGAAACACGAGAAATGAAATAGATTTCATCATTACAGATAAGAAGCAAACCATACAAGATGTAACAGTACTCAACCGTGTATCAGTGGGAGCGACCATAGAATGGTGAGAGCAACAATAACGTTGAACTTAAGTAAAGAGAGAAGAAAGCTCCAAAACACAAAAAATAAGAAATGGAATACAGTCGCAAACAAAGAAGAGTATCAAAGAACCATAGCTGAAAAATTGGGAAATATAGACACAAAGGATGTAGAGGACTTGAACGACACAATACTGAAATCGCTACGAGAAGCTCAGCAAATACACTGCACCCAAAGAAGTGATAAAGAAGAAAGACTATCGGTGAACACCCGCCACCTTATGAAACAAAGGCGAGAAATGATACACAAACAATCAATCAACAGAGACCAGTTGAGAATATTGAATAGGAATATATCGAGAGCCGCACGGAAAGATATCAGAGAATACAACACAAGATGGGTAACGAAGGTCATAGAGGAAAACAAGAGCATGAAAGTACTCAGAAATAAACTCGCTTTGGAGAAGACAGAAATCATTAAACTGGAAAACGCAGATGGACAAATAGTCACAAATAAACAAGAGATTCTAGAAACTGTGAAAGATTTCTATGCAAATTTATATTGCAATAATGAACAGCTGAGATGCACAGAGGACATCCCTCGAGTTTTAAACCAGGGATCGGAGGAAATACCTGACATAACAGAGGAGGAAGTCCTAAAATCAATGTCGGAAATGAAAAACAATAAGGCTCCAGGTGAGGACGACATCGTGATTGAGGCAGTTAGGGAAGGTGGAGAACAACTGTTAAAGGCCATAACAAAATTATTCAATAAATGTCTTATGGAAACCACAACACCTACGAACTGGAACAATGCAATTATAATCATCATGCATAAAAAGGGCAACATTGCCGACCTGAAGAACTATAGACCAATTAGCCTGCTTTCTCATCTCTATAAATTGTTTACCAAAATTCTAACTAAGCGTCTAACATCGAAATTGGACTTCTACCAGCCGACAGAACAGGCAGGTTTCCGATCCGGATACGGAACAAATGACCATCTGCAAGTTATTAAGACATTGATCGAGAAGTCCGTTGAGTACAACAAGCCACTCGTGTTAATATTTGTGGACTACGAAAAGGCGTTTGATTACATCAAGCACAGTAAGATGTTTAAAGCACTTGCCGACTGCCGAGTAGACCACAGATACTCTGCTATACTGCAACATATATACAAAAATGGAGCGTAAGACTCCATGAAGAGACAGAGAGATTCAGAGTGCAGCGCGGTGTACGACAAGGCGACACAATCTCCCCTAAACTATTTACCACTTTGTTGGAGTATATGTTCAAGAGTGTCGAGTTGGAGAATATGGGTATAAATATTAACGGTGAAAATTTCAGTCACCTTCGGTTCGCGGACGATATTGTACTGATTTCAGATAGCTTGGATAAGGCAGAGAAACTGCTTATGAGACTAACATCTGCTTCACATAAAGTTGGGCTTAAAATAAATCCATCGAAAACAAATTTCATGACAAATCTAGTCCCAAGCCGAAACTACTTAGTAGAAGGAAAAGAAATCTTCCAAGTTACATCCTACAGATATCTGGGCCATGATGTTACGATTGGCAGGGACAATCAAACCTGCGAAATCAAAAGAAGGATAGGGCTAACGTGGGCCGCCTATGGGAAGCTGAAACACATTTTTAAGTCCGATACCCCCATATGCCTTAAGAGGAAGGTGTTTGATCAGTGTGTTCTGCCGGTTCTGACTTATGGTTCGGAGACCCTAACTCTAACACGAAAATCGGTAAATAAAGTAGGAGTGGCCCAGCGAGCCATGGAACGCTCCATGTTGGGAGTCACGCTGAGAGACAAGATTCCAAATGATCGGATACGTCAGAGAACAGGGGTTACCGATGCAATCCAGCGAATAACATATTTAAAGTGGAACTGGGCTGGACATGTCGCAAGAATGACCAACGAAAGATGGACCGAAAAGATCATAGAGTGGAGACCTAGGCAAGATGCGTTCAGGAACAGAGGTCGTCCGCCGACCCGGTGGACGGATGACATAAAAAGAGTAGCACCAAATTGGATCCAGGATGCCCAGGATCGAAATAAATGGAGATCATTAACGGAGGCCTATGTTCAGCAGTGGACGAGATGATGATGATGATGATATTAAATTCTTACTTACCTGAGTGTTACTGCTAATCTTTCTTCGGGACTAATAGGTTTTCTCATATTCGTTGTTTCAAACGTAATCGCTGGACCAATTGATGCAAGTAGCTCGTCAAACGACGCCACCGACATACGAAAATAATTAAAAAATTTGTCAGGGTGGATCCTCAAATCTGGATATAACTTATGAAATTGCCCTTTTAATAAACGTTGGCTTACTATAGGATGCACCCAATACCGTCTTCGTTTTTGTAATAACCGCCTTCGGCGTCGCACTAATAAAACAGCAATACATGCTAACTCGGTAAACTCCATCTTGAGACTGACGAAAAACAAAACCCAGAGATCACAAAAGTGTGGAACGACATAAAAATCGCTTGTTTGCTCTGTCGTTTTTGCCACAAAAATGTGGTTCGTCTGTTCACGTTCTAGTCGCGGCGCTTCAGCGACACGACTGTCGCGGTGCAGTAGTCGCCCGCCGGTACATGCCATAAAAGTGAAAAATAAAAGAGGTTCTCAGTTCATATTGTTATTATATTATTGTCTAATATTATTACAGATTATGGCACCACGAAAAAAGTTAACACGTGAATAAAGATTACAGAAGAAACGTGAAGCAGAGAGACTACGATATAAAAAGATTAAAAATGATCCCGAAAGATATGAATTGCAAAAACAAAAAGAAAAGGCAAAATATTTAAAAAAGAAGAAGAAAGGAATTATAAAGACTGTCGACCAAATGACTCCTAGAGAGCAACGTAAGGCACGAAAGATGTGGAAAAAGAAAGCAAGAGAGCGTAGACAACGACTTGCGCTTCAAAATGCAACTAATCTTTCGGTAACACCATCGATGTCAGATATTACTGATCAAAATTTTAATTCTCATAGAAGAGTTATAGCTGCCAAACTTAAATCAGACCGAGCCAGAAGACAAAGATATTTAATTATTAAGAAAAAAGATGAGACTATAAATAAACTTAACACTAAATTAACATGTTATAAAAAAAGGCTACAAAGATCACGAAAACCTGAAAAACTGACACCCCTAACAGCAAAGTAGATCAGGTATTACATTCTCCAAGTGCCAGAGAAACAGTAAAGAAAAATTTATTGTTTGCAGAAGTGCTCAATCAACAACTAAAAGAAAATTATTCTTCTCTTTCAAATGATAAAGAAAAAAGAATTTTTAAAAGAATTATAAGCGGGAAACTGGTGAGAAAATACGGCATACTACAGAACGAAAAACATATGAAACCTTTAAGAAAAATTGGACAAGTACGATTACTGGAAAATAAAAGGAAAGCCAAAGCAAGTTATGAAATAATGAAGACAAAAATTATAAATTTTCTCTAAGATGACTCAAATACGAGGTTATGTGCCGGCAAAAGAGATTATGTGACGAAGAAAGGAGACCGCAAACAAAAGAGAGTTCTTTTGGATACTCTAAGAAATCTCCATAAATCTTTCAGGAAGAACTGCAATATCAAGATATCATATTCTCTGTTCTGTCGCCTTAAGCCATTTTGGATAGTGCAACCGAATTGTGACAAACGTGACACTTGTTTGTGCGTTACACACGCCAATATGGATCTGATGCTCACAGCTCTATTTCAAGCTAAAATTATCTCTGTATCAAAGCATCAAAATCTTCTTAATATAATTTGTTGCAATAGGTACAACGAACAGTGTCTTTCCCGAGAATGCATAACTTGCAAAAGTAAAGGACTCGAATACAAAGAATTTGATAATAATATTTAAATTGTCTGCAGAAAGTGGGAATCTGTCTCCACCAATATAACTGATCTAAAAACACATAAGGCAAGAAAAGTTACTAAATATTTGAAAAAATCGGTTCGGATTTGTACTCGTGATTTGATTATGCAATTAGAATATAATTTGGACTATTTTCTCCAACATGAGCTGAACATAGTCCATCAGCGTTCTAGTCGTAAAGATTAAAAAAGCTAATTTATCTGTAAAAGAAGCTGTGATACATATGGATTTCAGTTAAAATTATTTAACTAAATACGCAGAAGAGATCCAGGCATTCCATTTTGGAGGTTCGCGTCAACAGATAAGTCTGCACACGGTCGTCACTTACACAAAGGAACAAGCATCAGGTGAAGTAAAAACTACTTGCTATTGTTCGATGGCACAAAATTTGTTACATTCGCCTCCAGCTATATGGGCACATTTACAGCCAATTTTGAACAGCCTGCCACCCGAAGTAGAGATCCTCCATTTCTGGAGCGATGGACCCGTAACACAATATCGCAACAAATACATGTTTTACTTTTTTGTCACCCATTTAACAGAGTTCTACCCAACCCTTGTACACTTTACGTGGAATTACCATGAAGCTGGACACGGTAAGGGGGCTCCTGATGGTGTCGGAGCTGTTTGCAAAAGATCAGCAGACCGATTAGTAGCTAGTGGCAAAGATATAGCATCTCTGAGAGATTTGTCAAATGCTATTCAGAAAAACTGTCCTAGCATCAATGTTTTCGTTATTGATGATGAAAATATACTTGAGAAAGACGCTTTAATTGCTAGTGCTAAAAAACAGATAAAGACTTTTCCCGGTACATTGCGTGTCCATCAAGTGTCATGGAACATTGAAGATCCAAAAAAATTGAAAATGAAGTCTTTAAGCTGCTTTTGCAATGAAAATTGTGATCATTTTAAAATTGGTGTCATAATATACTCCTCTAATAAAAAAGTTCGTCTTCGAGTCGAGGATGTTTACGGACCAGATTCGGAGTCCGAGAACGAGAAAGAGAATCCATTTGACAGTGAACAAGTCATTACACCAAAAGGTGGCAAGCACCATAAAGGGGATGAAGAACAACTGTCGACATCCAAAAAAACATTTAAAAACGGTGATTTTATATTCTTGTCAAACTACTCTCTAAAAAAACAGAGTATCGTTACGTGGCCATGTGTACGGGTTTAGAAGAAGATGACGAAATACAGGTAGTTTTCTGTAAAATAGGGGACAAGAGTGGAAAATTATTTAAATTCGAAGAAAACGATATTTCATTTATCTCAGATCAGATTGTTCAGGCATTACCTATGCCAAATCTCATTTTGAAAGGGCAGAGGATGTTCTACCGTTTCAAAGAGTCGGTAAACGTGTTGGAGAAAGCTTAAGCATTTATTTTTTGTTGATATAGGCAAGATAGTGCCTTTAATTTATATTTTTCATTTTATTTTATGATTAAAACATGTATCGATGGAGGAGGGATATGGCTTAGAACTGGTAGCCAATAACTCGGTGTAGATTTAATTGTGCCCGAGATTAAACGCATCGTGTGATTCAATTGAACGTCGACCATTTTGACATGAGGGCTGTTTAGCCAGACCGGAGCACAATATTCCGCCGTATAGTAGACCAGCCCTAACGCGGAACATCGAAGCGTCGTTGCGGAGGATCCCCATGAAGTGCCACAGAGTTTTTGTATGATGTTATTCCTTGTTTTGAGTTTTGAGGCAGTCTTAGTTAGGTGTTGTTTGAAGGATAAAGTTCTATCGAGAGTAACTCCCAGGTATTTAGGATACCGGTTGTGGTGCAGCAGCCTGTTACCAAAGCTCACATTGAGTTCTCTATTGGCCATGCGGTTGTTTAGGTGAAAACAAGCAACCTCCGTCTTGCTTGCACTAGGTTGGAGTCTCCAGTTGTGAAAGTATTTCTCTAGGGTTTCCAAGTCATCTGTTAGCACTTCTTCCGTCTCTTCAATCGATTTGCTTCTGGTTGCTATTGCCCAATCATCAGCATAGCCAAATTTTCTAGATCTTGTTGTGGGCATATCCGCAATGTAACAGCTGAACAGGAGAGGAGCTAATACTGAGCCTTGAGGTAGGCCGTTATTGAGTTTCTTCCAATCGCTCAGTGAGTTTCCCATGACAACGCGAAATAATCTATTGCTCAGCATATTATCGATTAAACCCACAGTTGTTTTACAGGGTATTTGACGTAGGAGTTTATAGAGCAGTCCTTGTTTCCAGACTGTGTCATATGCTGCAGTCAGGTCTATGAATGCGACGGATGTTTTGAGCTGCTTCTGGTATCCGGCCTCTATATAAGTCGTAAGTGCTAAGACTTGGTCGGTACAGCTTCGCTTTGGCCTGAATCCAGCTTGCTCGACTGGTATGCTTTCTAGGATCTTCACGCTTATTCTATTGTATAAAAGGCGTTCTAATAGTTTATAACTGGCACTTAAAAGCGCGATTGGGCGATAGCTCTCTGGTTTGTCATTTGGCTTTCCTGGTTTTAGGATCGCTATTATCTTTGTTTGTTTCAGTGAGCGTGGGATAATTCCTGTGTTTAAAATATTAGTGTAGAATTTTGCCAACCAGTTGCGGGCACTTTTTCCTAGATTTATTAGGAATTCCGGGTGTATACCATCGAAACCTGGAGCTTTACCTGACTTGACACCCTCTAGTGCCTTCGTAATATCCTCGAGGGTGAAGGTCCGAGAGTATGTTGAATGTATTTCGGCGGCGGCTTTTAGGCGTTTAAGCTCCCTCTTAATTTGGGTGGAGTGCTCTCGGTCTCCGGGTGCTCTTGAAGTGGAGACGATATGTGAGGCAACAGCACTTGGTGTTACGGCAGGATTGTCACGGATCGGCACGTTTCCACTTCCAAGTTTTCGTAGGAGGGTCCACGCCTTCCTGCTGGATTGTTTGAAGTCCATAGCCTCAACAGTTTCTATCCACTTCTGTCTACGTGCAGCGTCTAGGCTATGTAAGAGCTCATCCGCTATATCCTGTTCACCACTCTCAAGGAACTCTTGGTATAGGATTTCACTTGAATTACTCCAGCCAGGGATGTAATCCTTTCGGTAGCCCCTAGGGATGGTCTTTTTGGCTGTGCTTATTACTAAGTCGACAAATCGCTCGTAGTTTGCGCTCGTTGGTGGGATGAATCTGAGGAATTTTTCAAGGTTAGTGGTGAAAGCGGGCCAGTTTGCTTTATTGAAGTTCCATCGTGGCCGGGGAATAGATGACACTAGGGGGACTTGAGTACCAACCTCGATGAGGACGGGTCGGTGCTGGCTATTTGGAAAGTCAGGAAGCACTTTCCGGGAAGTCACTAGTGGGAGATTATTTTTGTCTTTCGAAACAAAGCAGAGGTCGGGGTTGTACTCCCTTTGCCAAGCAGCAGATTTAAAGGTTCCTCGATCTTTCGCGTCGAATACTAAATGTAAGTTAAGGTCTTCGGCCCAGTTGGTTAAGAGCTCACCATTCTTGTCGTTGCTTTGATACTTCCACTCCTGATGATGGCTATTAAAGTCGCCAATGTAGACCGCTGGGTGGTTGCGTTGGTGAAGTACATCTTGAGGCCATAGAGTATTTGGGGGTTTGTAAACATTTGTGACTGTTATCTCTCCCATCTGGGTAGTGATCACGTGGATATTATTGGTGGAGGATTTATCTATCAGTACCGCATTCTCAATTGTGTTACGTATATAGGTGGCAATACCGTATGCTCGGTCATAAGTTGCTGCCATTGTTTCATAGCCCGGTATCATACCTCTCGTGCGAAGCTCTGTATCATTATTCAAATGAGTTTCCTGGATAACGACCAGGTCAATATCGTTATCATGTAAAAGTTTAGACAGGTATTGGCATTTAGCTCTGCTTATGCCCTCAATATTCAACTGTCAAATACGGACTGAGGGTCCAATATTTCTAGTCTTTAGGTTCTGAGAAGAACCGTGAGTGTTTCTAGGGTTAGCCATTGTGATGTCTTGTAGCCAGGAGATCAAAAAGAAAATGATAGTCTGGCTGCCGGATTGTGCTAGTTCATTTAGCGTTACCCAGGGTGCACGTGTAGTATTCTACTACGGACGCGAACTAGCTTTACACCCCGGTGAGTAGTCGGCGATGACTGGTCCTCACAGGGCACCCAATTCTCACTTATGGCTCCACGTGCCACACCCTGGGCAACTGCATCGACCTGCAGGCTAAACTAAGTGAGGATAGCCAGATATGGTGAAAAATTCGCAGCGTCTGACCCAGAATGGGCGGCTGCAAACAGCGTCTGTTCCCAAAGTGGGCGGCTGACTCAGACACTCACCAACACGCCCGGCCAGCGTGGTGTTTTAAGGCTAAAATCCCGTAAATAAAAGAGACGAAAAGGATACGGCCCTCAGTCCCCGGCGGATCGCTGGTTCCCAGCCAAGGTGGCGGCTGGATCAAACAGAGATCAGAGGGTGCTAAGAATCACCGGGTAGGATCAGGCCACCAAGGACGAAGAAAACTATATATTGCTACGTATAATTTACGAGGTCCGAGGTTCGGAACAACAAATTGAAACACTCAAACTTACAAACAACAATTTTGATAATTTTAATTTTATCATCCACCCAACAACCCACACTTATCTTTTGTATTTCGCAAGCAATTCAAAATGGCAGAAGCAGTCCGTACGTATTTCGGTAGGCCCGAAAACAAGAAGGATCCTACTGCTGTCCTAGCGAAGCCGCCCAGGAAAAACAAAAGTCAAAAACCAAAACCCGATCTTCCCGCAGCAATCCCACGCGGAAAGAACGTCCCCACTCCCGAGGAATCCAAGGAGAAGAAGAACAAACACGTTGACAAACCCACCGCCACCGAGCAGTCCGCCTTCCAACACAATCAAGTTGTGCAGGAGGTCAACATTAACGTAACATTCACTCCTTCCTCCTCCACTTTTGTGTCACTAATTGAGATGACATATCGTGAGCTCACTATCGATAATCCTAACCTATCGAAGCAGTGGACATACGAAATGTTTCTTTATTATTGTGTCTCATTGTACTGGCTACGTGTAATCAGTCTCAAATCCAAGTTCAGCCAAGACATGACCACTGAAGAGTCTTCTCTTCAACAAAAGTACGAGGGAACATCCTTCAACGTCCCTGAGCCAATCCGGCTCTACCTCGTTGGCTTAGGTAAGACTAAGACTGTCGCTGGACAGACTCTCTATCCTACTTTCCCTCCCCTACCCACTGAGGTACTTGCTACTATCCCCGCCACCTTCGGTTTAATAACCGATGCCAACCACAATCTCTACGAGGAGATCCCAACGCTAGCAGTGCCCATTCTCCAAATTAGAGGCTCACTAACTGAGGTGAACCCCTTCCCACAGCCCCCGTACCCCATGGTACCACCTGGTTTCAGGCCTAGCCTAAACCTACTTGGCTATCACCGGCTGTACCGCCCCCGCAGCGAAGCGCTCGCCCAACTTGAAGGTGCCGGCATCACCGCCGATTCCTTTCCAAACTCACCCAGCAACACGGGTTTCAACATAACTTTGCTGAAAATCGTGTCAAACACCCTAGCTACACTAGGGACTTTTAAACTTACATCTGTTGACTTCTTCACTTCCTCAGAGGCAGGTTCTGTCGCTCAGACAATTATCATCCGACCACTACTAACAAACGGTGCCGATGTCCGTTGTATTGACGCCGAATCAACCCCTACCTGTCTAAATTCGGAACCTACTTCAGCGTTCGGTATTGCAACTGCGTTTGGATACCAGACAATGAAGGAACCGTTCGATGAAGACAACCTTAACTGGTACTGCCTTGCTCCCGCAGCTAATGCTCAACCCCCGGAGAACGCTATCGAAAACAGGAACAATAGACGTAACCTTCCCATCCAATACGACGTCGTCGTATTCCGCTCCCTAACCCAGTCGACTTACGACTTTCGACTGAGCGTCATTCAATCATTGATTTTAACCAAGCGTTAGTCTAGCTACAACCCACTGATCCCCTAATAATAGATCAGGTAGCTGTCCCCTTTCAGACAGAACTAACACAAAATCATCAACACATTCCAACAAAATAGGGTGAGAACTAAGATGGCGGAGAAAGAGTCATAGTGTTTAAATGTGGTCTCTGACATTATTGAAGATAACTTTAAAGAAAAGCAATTCAAATGTTGCCAAACAAAACCAATGAAAAACCTAGTTTGCGTGGAATGTGGAGACGTTTTTCATGTGTCTTGTGCAGTGAAAAATAAACTGAAATTTGTTAAGATCTGTGAATCGAGAATAATATGTTGTAAAGCAAAAAATCCAGAAGAAACTAAGGCATATCTAAAGCTAGAAAATGAGGCACTCAAGAAGTTGATTATAGAAAAGGAAGAAAAGTATAATCTGTTGTCGGAAAATATTAAACTTCTGAATCGAAACAATCAATTACTTGAGGAAAAACTAGAACTAATCTCAAATAAAAATGAACCCAACAAAAAAACTCA
Organism: Agelastica alni; assembly: GCA_950111635.1. Classification (NCBI taxonomy): domain Eukaryota; kingdom Metazoa; phylum Arthropoda; class Insecta; order Coleoptera; family Chrysomelidae; genus Agelastica; species Agelastica alni. The sequence goes on along the minus strand of OX467718.1, from coordinate 27,964,973 downwards.
GGTAAATACCTCTCTAAATACCAATAAAAAGCAGCCCAGACAAACCGAAACAAAACAACAAAAACAATCAACAACTGTGACAAATATATCCAGCTCCAATGAATTCGCGATGTTGTCAGATCCTTCCATAAAGGGGAAGAAAATGGACTTACCTGAATATCTCGGAGAACTTCTACTGGAAAACAACAGCTTATGGAAACAAAATGCACACTTCCTTGAAGAAAAACTAATAGAGTGTAAAAACGTGAAAGATAAGCAGACACCTAAAAATGAACTGTACAAAAAACCACTCAGTAACAATATGGCAAAAACTTCTCTACCTGCCAGTTTTTTACCCAAGAAGGAATCCCCAGCTGCTCCAGTACGTGTAAACATACAGGATGCACCACAAAAACCTGAATCATCAAGGATATCAAATAATATCGAATTAGAACAAATTGATTTGATGAATAAAATCATCTATCAAGAAGATAATTACCAGGCCACAAATGGTGGCGATTTAGATGATGGGTATGCCTATCCCAGGAGAAGAAACAATCGACACTACAACCATAACAATATAAATAGGAAGCCCGAAATTCCAAAAAAATACATCGGCAGCAGCAAAGATGAGACAGACTTCACAGGAAAAAAACCAAAAGTATGGTTATACATATACAGGGTGACCAGAAACGTCAATGACACCCAGATACAAAATTACATTTCAAAAAAGCTTTATCCAGAGACACCAGAAGGGGAAGGAAACAGCGATGTGGTAATCAAAGAGCTCCAAACAGATCCCAACCAAATGAAATGCTTCATGATTGGAGCAGATCTCTCTCACAAAGAAAAATTGTATACGGCAGATTTCTGGCCCAGCGGAGTAGGCTTCAGGAGGTTTGACTTCAGACGCTACAGGCACTACGAAGACAACCAGATGAACAACAGAAATTCTTTTTTACAGGAAAACTGAACAAAAATAGCAAAGAAATGAATGTAACCTATGTAAATTTCATTTTATATTCTAATATGCAAAGTATGAGAAACAAGCAAAGCCTACTTGAAGTAGAACTCACCACTCATGTGCCAATGTTTCTATCAATATCAGAGTCTTGGCTAAAGGATTATGAAGTAAGTAATTTTTCAATTGATGGATACTATCTTGCAAGCGCATACTGTCGCAATGTTTTCAAGGGAGGTGGCACTGCTTTGTTTGCACAACAAAGATTAGTGACAACTCCTCTAAATATCAATAACCTATGTGTGGAAAAAGATTTTGAATGCAGCGGCTGTGAATATGAAAATCATAAAATAGTTACAACTTATAGATCACCAACAGGAAATTTCCATATTTTTTGCAGTAGACTTCAGGAAATGCTAGAAGAAATATTCAATGTAAACTCAATATTATGGATTATAGGTGACTTCAACATTAATTTTAATACTCCCTCACATGAACGAGAGGAGATACTTAACATATTTGCACAATACAATCTCCATAGCATCGTATATCAGGATACAAGAGTTACATCAAGCTCTAGCACAAAAATAGACAATATTTTTACGAATGCTGAAGCATATTCACATGTTGTGGATAACCACCTCTCTGATCACAACACAATAATAGTTAAAACCCCCTCCAATATGTCGCTCGATAATCAAAAGGGAAATAATTATTATTATTCTAGAGACTATTGCGGTAAAAATAAATCACTGTTTGGCCAACTTTTACAAAGCGAATCTTGGCAAGACACATACGATTCGCTATCATGCAACCAAAAATATGAAAAATTCGCAAACACATTACTGAGTCACTTCTTTCAGGCCTTCCCAATAAAGAAAAATAAAATAAAAAAGGACTCCAAATCCTGGGTTACAGAAGAAGTCAAAAAGTCTAGCGCACAACTGAAAGATCTACATGTTCTTCAAAAAAAATTCCCCATTTTAAAAGGCCAATATCAAGTGCAAAAACGGAAACACACTAGTCTTATAGATTCATGTAAAAGAAGTCATTATGACCAAATAATACAATCTTCTGAGAATAAAAGCAAAACCTCTTGGGCAGTTATCAATAAAATGAAAAATAATAAAAACACAAAAACACCCAATATTAAAATTTCCCATGAAAATGAAGAATTTTCCTGTCCCGAAGATATTGCTAATCTCTTCAATAACTTTTTTATAGATGCTCCAAAACAAGTCATAGATGAGATCCCACCGGTAGATCACAATTACTTTGAGCATAGCCTCAACAGCATTCTTACTTCGATGGTTATACTTCCTTTCACTGAGGAAGAAATGCTAACAATGTTCTCAAAACTCAAAAATAAACGCTCCTCTGGGCCTGATGACTTACCCAATAACATTGTAAAAGAATTCAAAAATGAACTGGTGAAACCTATAACTCACATAATAAATTTTTCACTAGAAACAGGCACATTCCCTGATGCCCTCAAAACAGCAAAAGTAATCCCACTTCACAAAAAAAAGGATAAAAATATCATGAACAACTACAGACCCATATCAATAACATCAGTTTTCTCAAAACTTTTCGAATACTGTATGCTGGAGAGGCTAAACTCCTTCATTGCAAGATTCAAACTTATCCCAGATGAACAACATGGGTTCAGAAAATTCAAATCTACATCTACGGCAACAATAGATACATATATCAACATAATCAATGACTTAGATGAAAAAAGAAGTCCTATAGGTATATACTGTGATTTAAGCAAGGCGTTCGATTGTGTCCCACATGATCGGCTGCTTGACAAGCTTTGGTCATACGGAATTAGAGGATGTGCATTTGCCTGGTTGAAGTCATTTTTGACAAATAGGAATCAATATGTACAGATATCTTGCAATGAAGAGGGTGGTAAAAACACAATATCCCGCTCTCGTTTGGCACCTGTGGAAGTTGGAGTGCCACAGGGGAGTGTGCTTGCCCCAGTTTTGTTCTCAATTTATGTAGCAGATATTGTAAAATACCTTGCACCTTTCAAATTAACACTCTACGCTGATGACCTCTCTATACTGGTATCAAAAGACTCTCCCAAACTAAATCAACAAGCATGTAATACCCTCATGGAAAAAATTATCTTATGGTTCTCGATTAATAATTTATACATTAATGCCAGCAAAACACAGTTTCAAATTTACCACACAAAACAGAGAACGGTCGAAAACATAGAAATACATTTAGGGGAAATGACTCTAGAGAAATGTCACACTATAAAATTTCTAGGTATAACTATGAGTGATACACTGGACTGGGAATCACATATAAGTGATACAATAAAAAATCTGAACTGTAAGTTGTATCAAATAAGATGCCTTCAGAGAGTGCTCAACCTGAATGTGTTAAAAAACTTTTACTTTGCTGAAATACAGTCCCGACTATCATACGGTATATTGTTGTGGGGCATGTCTTCTTCAGCTCAAAAACTATTTGCTGTTCAGAAAAAATGCATACGTGCAATGTTGAAGAAAAATCAAAGAGAATCATGTAGACCTCTTTTCAACAAATTAAAAATACTTCCCTTATGCTGCATATATATATTGGAAATTTCCTGTTACATACATAAAAACAGAAACATCATTCCTTGCCATAGCAACATACACAATTACCCAACGAGATTTAGCCATCACCTGTGCGCACCTCAAAATCATTTAAATATATGCCTGAATGGCCCCATAACTAATGGGATTAGAGTATACAACCACTTACTTCCAATTATTAAACAAGAAGCATATTACGTCAAATTCCGAAAAGCGTTGAAGATATATTTACTGAACAACATGTTTTATACAATGGGTGAGTTCCTTTCGTCATAATAGGCTCTCTTTGTTCCTCATACTCTTTTATTTATACTCTTTTATTTATTTAAATTTAAATTATATGTACTTGTTGGTTTTACTTATTTTGAATGTTCTATTTTGACTTGTTTTATACTTACCATGTAGGTCTTGGAAATCAATAAAGATTATTATTATTATTATTATTAATACAAGAACGCTTTTGCAAGACCAGAAAATCCTTGAATTAGAGGAAGAACTTAGCAAGATACACTGCGATATAGTGGGTCTTAGCGAAATTCGCCGAAGAGGAGAACAACAGCTCAGGCTAAAATCAGGAAACGCGCTCTACTTTAGAGGAAATGAGGACAGATCAGAGGGAGGAGTTGGTTTTATAATACATAAGAAACATACTAAGAATATTGAACACCTTGAGAGTGTAAGCCCTAGAGTTTGCTTCTTAGTACTGAAGTTAAACCAAAGATACAGCATTAAGATTATTCAAGTCTATGCACCTACATCCACCTATTCCGATGAAGATTTAGAGACCTTCTATGAGGACATTGCCATGGCAATGTCCAAGGTCCCAACACATTTTACAGTGGTAGTTGGCGATTTTAATGCTAAACTCGGAAGAAAGCAGGATGAGAGTGAATTCTCCCTTGGACAGTATGGGATAGGAGAAAGAAACGATAGAGGAAACTTTCTGCTACAGTTTCTCTTAGAACACCGCCTAAATGCTATGAATACCTTCTTTAAGAAACCGGAACAACGGAAATGGACCTGGGCTAGCCCTGATGGAAACACGAGAAATGAAATAGATTTCATCATTACAGATAAGAAGCAAACCATACAAGATGTAACAGTACTCAACCGTGTATCAGTGGGAGCGACCATAGAATGGTGAGAGCAACAATAACGTTGAACTTAAGTAAAGAGAGAAGAAAGCTCCAAAACACAAAAAATAAGAAATGGAATACAGTCGCAAACAAAGAAGAGTATCAAAGAACCATAGCTGAAAAATTGGGAAATATAGACACAAAGGATGTAGAGGACTTGAACGACACAATACTGAAATCGCTACGAGAAGCTCAGCAAATACACTGCACCCAAAGAAGTGATAAAGAAGAAAGACTATCGGTGAACACCCGCCACCTTATGAAACAAAGGCGAGAAATGATACACAAACAATCAATCAACAGAGACCAGTTGAGAATATTGAATAGGAATATATCGAGAGCCGCACGGAAAGATATCAGAGAATACAACACAAGATGGGTAACGAAGGTCATAGAGGAAAACAAGAGCATGAAAGTACTCAGAAATAAACTCGCTTTGGAGAAGACAGAAATCATTAAACTGGAAAACGCAGATGGACAAATAGTCACAAATAAACAAGAGATTCTAGAAACTGTGAAAGATTTCTATGCAAATTTATATTGCAATAATGAACAGCTGAGATGCACAGAGGACATCCCTCGAGTTTTAAACCAGGGATCGGAGGAAATACCTGACATAACAGAGGAGGAAGTCCTAAAATCAATGTCGGAAATGAAAAACAATAAGGCTCCAGGTGAGGACGACATCGTGATTGAGGCAGTTAGGGAAGGTGGAGAACAACTGTTAAAGGCCATAACAAAATTATTCAATAAATGTCTTATGGAAACCACAACACCTACGAACTGGAACAATGCAATTATAATCATCATGCATAAAAAGGGCAACATTGCCGACCTGAAGAACTATAGACCAATTAGCCTGCTTTCTCATCTCTATAAATTGTTTACCAAAATTCTAACTAAGCGTCTAACATCGAAATTGGACTTCTACCAGCCGACAGAACAGGCAGGTTTCCGATCCGGATACGGAACAAATGACCATCTGCAAGTTATTAAGACATTGATCGAGAAGTCCGTTGAGTACAACAAGCCACTCGTGTTAATATTTGTGGACTACGAAAAGGCGTTTGATTACATCAAGCACAGTAAGATGTTTAAAGCACTTGCCGACTGCCGAGTAGACCACAGATACTCTGCTATACTGCAACATATATACAAAAATGGAGCGTAAGACTCCATGAAGAGACAGAGAGATTCAGAGTGCAGCGCGGTGTACGACAAGGCGACACAATCTCCCCTAAACTATTTACCACTTTGTTGGAGTATATGTTCAAGAGTGTCGAGTTGGAGAATATGGGTATAAATATTAACGGTGAAAATTTCAGTCACCTTCGGTTCGCGGACGATATTGTACTGATTTCAGATAGCTTGGATAAGGCAGAGAAACTGCTTATGAGACTAACATCTGCTTCACATAAAGTTGGGCTTAAAATAAATCCATCGAAAACAAATTTCATGACAAATCTAGTCCCAAGCCGAAACTACTTAGTAGAAGGAAAAGAAATCTTCCAAGTTACATCCTACAGATATCTGGGCCATGATGTTACGATTGGCAGGGACAATCAAACCTGCGAAATCAAAAGAAGGATAGGGCTAACGTGGGCCGCCTATGGGAAGCTGAAACACATTTTTAAGTCCGATACCCCCATATGCCTTAAGAGGAAGGTGTTTGATCAGTGTGTTCTGCCGGTTCTGACTTATGGTTCGGAGACCCTAACTCTAACACGAAAATCGGTAAATAAAGTAGGAGTGGCCCAGCGAGCCATGGAACGCTTCATGTTGGGAGTCACGCTGAGAGACAAGATTCCAAATGATCGGATACGTCAGAGAACAGGGGTTACCGATGCAATCCAGCGAATAACATATTTAAAGTGGAACTGGGCTGGACATGTCGCAAGAATGACCAACGAAAGATGGACCAAAAAGATCATAGAGTGGAGACCTAGGCAAGATGCGTTCAGGAACAGAGGTCGTCCGCCGACCCGGTGGACGGATGACATAAAAAGAGTAGCACCAAATTGGATCCAGGATGCCCAGGATCGAAATAAATGGAGATCATTAACGGAGGCCTATGTTCAGCAGTGGACGAGATGATGATGATGATGATATTAAATTCTTACTTACCTGAGTGTTACTGCTAATCTTTCTTCGGGACTAATAGGTTTTCTCATATTCGTTGTTTCAAACGTAATCGCTGGACCAATTGATGCAAGTAGCTCGTCAAACGACGCCACCGACATACGAAAATAATTAAAAAATTTGTCAGGGTGGATCCTCAAATCTGGATATAACTTATGAAATTGCCCTTTTAATAAACGTTGGCTTACTATAGGATGCACCCAATACCGTCTTCGTTTTTGTAATAACCGCCTTCGGCGTCGCACTAATAAAACAGCAATACATGCTAACTCGGTAAACTCCATCTTGAGACTGACGAAAAACAAAACCCAGAGATCACAAAAGTGTGGAACGACATAAAAATCGCTTGTTTGCTCTGTCGTTTTCGCCACAAAAATGTGGTTCGTCTGTTCACGTTCTAGTCGCGGCGCTTCAGCGACACGACTGTCGCGGTGCAGTAGTCGCCCGCCGGTACATGCCATAAAAGTGAAAAATAAAAGAGGTTCTCAGTTCATATTGTTATTATATTATTGTCTAATATTATTACAGATTATGGCACCACGAAAAAAGTTAACACGTGAATAAAGATTACAGAAGAAACGTAAAGCAGAGAGACTACGATATAAAAAGATTAAAAATGATCCCGAAAGATATGAATTGCAAAAACAAAAAGAAAAGGCAAAATATTTAAAAAAGAAGAAGAAAGGAATTATAAAGACTGTCGACCAAATGACTCCTAGAGAGCAACGTAAGGCACGAAAGATGTGGAAAAAGAAAGCAAGAGAGCGTAGACAACGACTTGCGCTTCAAAATGCAACTAATCTTTCGGTAACACCATCGATGTCAGATATTACTGATCAAAATTTTAATTCTCATAGAAGAGTTATAGCTGCCAAACTTAAATCAGACCGAGCCAGAAGACAAAGATATTTAATTATTAAGAAAAAAGATGAGACTATAAATAAACTTAACACTAAATTAACATGTTATAAAAAAAGGCTACAAAGATCACGAAAACCTGAAAAACTGACACCCCTAACAGCAAAGTAGATCAGGTATTACATTCTCCAAGTGCCAGAGAAACAGTAAAGAAAAATTTATTGTTTGCAGAAGTGCTCAATCAACAACTAAAAGAAAATTATTCTTCTCTTTCAAATGATAAAGAAAAAAGAATTTTTAAAAGAATTATAAGCGGGAAACTGGTGAGAAAATACGGCATACAACAGAACGAAAAACATATGAAACCTTTAAGAAAAATTGGACAAGTACGATTACTGGAAAATAAAAGGAAAGCCAAAGCAAGTTATGAAATAATGAAGACAAAAATTATAAATTTTCTCTAAGATGACTCAAATACGAGGTTATGTGCCGGCAAAAGAGATTATGTGACGAAGAAAGGAGACCGCAAACAAAAGAGAGTTCTTTTGGATACTCTAAGAAATCTCCATAAATCTTTCAGGAAGAACTGCAATATCAAGATATCATATTCTCTGTTCTGTCGCCTTAAGCCATTTTGGATAGTGCAACCGAATTGTGACAAACGTGACACTTGTTTGTGCGTTACACACGCCAATATGGATCTGATGCTCACAGCTCTATTTCAAGCTAAAATTATCTCTGTATCAAAGCATCAAAATCTTCTTAATATAATTTGTTGCAATAGGTACAACGAACAGTGTCTTTCCCGAGAATGCATAACTTGCAAAAGTAAAGGACTCGAATACAAAGAATTTGATAATAATATTTAAATTGTCTGCAGAAAGTGGGAATCTGTCTCCACCAATATAACTGATCTAAAAACACATAAGGCAAGAAAAGTTACTAAATATTTGAAAAAATCGGTTCGGATTTGTACTCGTGATTTGATTATGCAATTAGAATATAATTTGGACTATTTTCTCCAACATGAGCTGAACATAGTCCATCAGCGTTCTAGTCGTAAAGATTAAAAAAGCTAATTTATCTGTAAAAGAAGCTGTGATACATATGGATTTCAGTTAAAATTATTTAACTAAATACGCAGAAGAGATCCAGGCATTCCATTTTGGAGGTTCGCGTCAACAGATAAGTCTGCACACGGTCGTCACTTACACAAAGGAACAAGCATCAGGTGAAGTAAAAACTACTTGCTATTGTTCGATGGCACAAAATTTGTTACATTCGCCTCCAGCTATATGGGCACATTTACAGCCAATTTTGAACAGCCTGCCACCCGAAGTAGAGATCCTCCATTTCTGGAGCGATGGACCCGTAACACAATATCGCAACAAATACATGTTTTACTTTTTTGTCACCCATTTAACAGAGTTCTACCCAACCCTTGTACACTTTACGTGGAATTACCATGAAGCTGGACACGGTAAGGGGGCTCCTGATGGTGTCGGAGCTGTTTGCAAAAGATCAGCAGACCGATTAGTAGCTAGTGGCAAAGATATAGCATCTCTGAGAGATTTGTCAAATGCTATTCAGAAAAACTGTCCTAGCATCAATGTTTTCGTTATTGATGATGAAAATATACTTGAGAAAGACGCTTTAATTGCTAGTGCTAAAAAACAGATAAAGACTTTTCCCGGTACATTGCGTGTCCATCAAGTGTCATGGAACATTGAAGATCCAAAAAAATTGAAAATGAAGTCTTTAAGCTGCTTTTGCAATGAAAATTGTGATCATTTTAAAATTGGTGTCATAATATACTCCTCTAATAAAAAAGTTCCTCTTCGAGTCGAGGATGTTTACGGACCAGATTCGGAGTCCGAGAACGAGAAAGAGAATCCATTTGACAGTGAACAAGTCATTACACCAAAAGGTGGCAAGCACCATAAAGGGGATGAAGAACAACTGTCGACATCCAAAAAAACATTTAAAAACGGTGATTTTATATTCTTGTCAAACTACTCTCTAAAAAAACAGGAGTTTATAGAGCAGTCCTTGTTTCCAGACTGTGTCATATGCTGCAGTCAGGTCTATGAATGCGACGGATGTTTTGAGCTGCTTCTGGTATCCGGCCTCTATATAAGTCGTAAGTGCTAAGACTTGGTCGGTACAGCTTCGCTTTGGCCTGAATCCAGCTTGCTCGACTGGTATGCTTTCTAGGATCTTCACGCTTATTCTATTGTATAAAAAGCGTTCTAATAGTTTATAACTGGCACTTAAAAGCGCGATTGGGCGATAGCTCTCTGGTTTGTCATTTGGCTTTCCTGGTTTTAGGATCGCTATTATCTTTGTTTGTTTCAGTGAGCGTGGGATAATTCCTGTGTTTAAAATATTAGTGTAGAATTTTGCCAACCAGTTGCGGGCACTTTTTCCTAGATTTATTAGGAATTCCGGGTGTATACCATCGAAACCTGGAGCTTTACCTGACTTGACACCCTCTAGTGCCTTCGTAATATCCTCGAGGGTGAAGGTCCGAGAGTATGTTGAATGTATTTCGGCGGCGGCTTTTAGGCGTTTAAGCTCCCTCTTAATTTGGGTGGAGTGCTCTCGGTCTCCGGGTGCTCTTGAAGTGGAGACGATATGTGAGGCAACAGCACTTGGTGTTACGGCAGGATTGTCACGGATCGGCACGTTTCCACTTCCAAGTTTTCGTAGGAGGGTCCACGCCTTCCTGCTGGATTGTTTGAAGTCCATAGCCTCAACAGTTTCTATCCACTTCTGTCTACGTGCAGCGTCTAGGCTATGTAAGAGCTCATCCGCTATATCCTGTTCACCACTCTCAAGGAACTCTTGGTATAGGATTTCACTTGAATTACTCCAGCCAGGGATGTAATCCTTTCGGTAGCCCCTAGGGATGGTCTTTTTGGCTGTGCTTATTACTAAGTCGACAAATCGCTCGTAGTTTGCGCTCGTTGGTGGGATGAATCTGAGGCATTTTTCAAGGTTAGTGGTGAAAGCGGGCCAGTTTGCTTTATTGAAGTTCCATCGTGGCCGGGGAATAGATGACACTAGGGGGACTTGAGTACCAACCTCGATGAGGACGGGTCGGTGCTGGCTATTTGGAAAGTCAGGAAGCACTTTCCGGGAAGTCACTAGTGGGAGATTATTTTTGTCTTTCGAAACAAAGCAGAGGTCGGGGTTGTACTCCCTTTGCCAAGCAGCAGATTTAAAGGTTCCTCGATCTTTCGCGTCGAATACTAAATGTAAGTTAAGGTCTTCGGCCCAGTTGGTTAAGAGCTCACCATTCTTGTCGTTGCTTTGTCCTGATGATGGCTATTAAAGTCGCCAATGTAGACCGCTGGGTGGTTGCGTTGGTGAAGTACATCTTGAGGCCATAGAGTATTTGGGGGTTTGTAAACATTTGTGACTGTTATCTCTCCCATCTGGGTAGTGATCACGTGGATATTATTGGTGGAGGATTTATCTATCAGTACCGCATTCTCAATTGTGTTACGTATATAGGTGGCAATACCGTATGCTCGGTCATAAGTTGCTGCCATTGTTTCATAGCCCGGTATCATACCTCTCGTGCGAAGCTCTGTATCATTATTCAAATGAGTTTCCTGGATAACGACCAGGTCAATATCGTTATCATGTAAAAGTTTAGACAGGTATTGGCATTTAGCTCTGCTTATGCCCTCAATATTCAACTGTCAAATACGGACTGAGGGTCCAATATTTCTAGTCTTTAGGTTCTGAGAAGAACCGTGAGTGTTTCTAGGGTTAGCCATTGTGATGTCTTGTAGCCAGGAGATCAAAAAGAAAATGATAGTCTGGCTGCCGGATTGTGCTAGTTCATTTAGCGTTACCCAGGGTGCACGTGTAGTATTCTACTACGGACGCGAACTAGCTTTACACCCCGGTGAGTAGTCGGCGATGACTGGTCCTCACAGGGCACCCAATTCTCACTTATGGCTCCACGTGCCACACCCTGGGCAACTGCATCGACCTGCAGGCTAAACTAAGTGAGGATAGCCAGATATGGTGAAAAATTCGCAGCGTCTGACCCAGAATGGGCGGCTGCAAACAGCGTCTGTTCCCAAAGTGGGCGGCTGACTCAGACACTCACCAACACGCCCGGCCAGCGTGGTGTTTTAAGGCTAAAATCCCGTAAATAAAAGAGACGAAAAGGATACGGCCCTCAGTCCCCGGCGGATCGCTGGTTCCCAGCCAAGGTGGCGGCTGGATCAAACAGAGATCAGAGGGTGCTAAGAATCACCGGGTAGGATCAGGCCACCAAGGACGAAGAAAACTATATATTGCTACGTATAATTTACGAGGTCCGAGGTTCGGAACAACAAATTGAAACACTCAAACTTACAAACAACAATTTTGATAATTTTAATTTTATCATCCACCCAACAACCCACACTTATCTTTTGTATTTCGCAAGCAATTCAAAATGGCAGAAGCAGTCCGTACGTATTTCGGTAGGCCCGAAAACAAGAAGGATCCTACTGCTGTCCTAGCGAAGCCGCCCAGGAAAAACAAAAGTCAAAAACCAAAACCCGATCTTCCCGCAGCAATCCCACGCGGAAAGAACGTCCCCACTCCCGAGGAATCCAAGGAGAAGAAGAACAAACACGTTGACAAACCCACCGCCACCGAGCAGTCCGCCTTCCAACACAATCAAGTTGTGCAGGAGGTCAACATTAACGTAACATTCACTCCTTCCTCCTCCACTTTTGTGTCACTAATTGAGATGACATATCGTGAGCTCACTATCGATAATCCTAACCTATCGAAGCAGTGGACATACGAAATGTTTCTTTATTATTGTGTCTCATTGTACTGGCTACGTGTAATCAGTCTCAAATCCAAGTTCAGCCAAGACATGACCACTGAAGAGTCTTCTCTTCAACAAAAGTACGAGGGAACATCCTTCAACGTCCCTGAGCCAATCCGGCTCTAACTCGTTGGCTTAGGTAAGACTAAGACTGTCGCTGGACAGACTCTCTATCCTACTTTCCCTCCCCTACCCACTGAGGTACTTGCTACTATCCCCGCCACCTTCGGTTTAATAACCGATGCCAACCACAATCTCTACGAGGAGATCCCAACGCTAGCAGTGCCCATTCTCCAAATTAGAGGCTCACTAACTGAGGTGAACCCCTTCCCACAGCCCCCGTACCCCATGGTACCACCTGGTTTCAGGCCTAGCCTAAACCTACTTGGCTATCACCGGCTGTACCGCCCCCGCAGCGAAGCGCTCGCCCAACTTGAAGGTGCCGGCATCACCGCCGATTCCTTTCCAAACTCACCCAGCAACACGGGTTTCAACATAACTTTGCTGAAAATCGTGTCAAACACCCTAGCTACACTAGGGACTTTTAAACTTACATCTGTTGACTTCTTCACTTCCTCAGAGGCAGGTTCTGTCGCTCAGACAATTATCATCCGACCACTACTAACAAACGGTGCCGATGTCCGTTGTATTGACGCCGAATCAACCCCTACCTGTCTAAATTCGGAACCTACTTCAGCGTTCGGTATTGCAACTGCGTTTGGATACCAGACAATGAAGGAACCGTTCGATGAAGACAACCTTAACTGGTACTGCCTTGCTCCCGCAGCTAATGCTCAACCCCCGGAGAACGCTATCGAAAACAGGAACAATAGACGTAACCTTCCCATCCAATACGACGTCGTCGTATTCCGCTCCCTAACCCAGTCGACTTACGACTTTCGACTGAGCGTCATTCAATCATTGATTTTAACCAAGCGTTAGTCTAGCTACAACCCACTGATCCCCTAATAATAGATCAGGTAGCTGTCCCCTTTCAGACAGAACTAACACAAAATCATCAACACATTCCAACAAAATAGGGTGAGAACTAAGATGGCGGAGAAAGAGTCACAGTGTTTAAATGTGGTCTCTGACATTATTGAAGATAACTTTAAAGAAAAGCAATTCAAATGTTGCCAAACAAAACCAATGAAAAACCTAGTTTGCGTGGAATGTGGAGACGTTTTTCATGTGTCTTGTGCAGTGAAAAATAAACTGAAATTTGTTAAGATCTGTGAATCGAGAATAATATGTTGTAAAGCAAAAAATCCAGAAGAAACTAAGGCATATCTAAAGCTAGAAAATGAGGCACTCAAGAAGTTGATTATAGAAAAGGAAGAAAAGTATAATCTGTTGTCGGAAAATATTAAACTTCTGAATCGAAACAATCAATTACTTGAGGAAAAACTAGAACTAATCTCAAATAAAAATGAACCCAACAAAAAAACTCAGGTAAATACCTCTCTAAATACCAATAAAAAGCAGCCCAGACAAACCGAAACAAAACAACAAAAACAATCAACAACTGTGACAAATATATCCAGCTCCAATGAATTCGCGATGTTGTCAGATCCTTCCATAAAGGGGAAGAAAATGGACTTACCTGAATATCTCGGAGAACTTCTACTGGAAAACAACAGCTTATGGAAACAAAATGCACACTTCCTTGAAGAAAAACTAATAGAGTGTAAAAACGTGAAAGATAAGCAGACACCTAAAAATGAACTGTACAAAAAACCACTCAGTAACAATATGGCAAAAACTTCTCTACCTGCCAGTTTTTTACCCAAGAAGGAATCCCCAGCTGCTCCAGTACGTGTAAACATACAGGATGCACCACAAAAACCTGAATCATCAAGGATATCAAATAATATCGAATTAGAACAAATTGATTTGATGAATAAAATCATCTATCAAGAAGATAATTACCAGGCCACAAATGGTGGCGATTTAGATGATGGGTATGCCTATCCCAGGAGAAGAAACAATCGACACTACAACCATAACAATATAAATAGGAAGCCCGAAATTCCAAAAAAATACATCGGCAGCAGCAAAGATGAGACAGACTTCACAGGAAAAAAACCAAAAGTATGGTTATACATATACAGGGTGACCAGAAACGTCAATGACACCCAGATACAAAATTACATTTCAAAAAAGCTTTATCCAGAGACACCAGAAGGGGAAGGAAACAGCGATGTGGTAATCAAAGAGCTCCAAACAGATCCCAACCAAATGAAATGCTTCATGATTGGAGCAGATCTCTCTCACAAAGAAAAATTGTATACGGCAGATTTCTGGCCCAGCGGAGTAGGCTTCAGGAGGTTTGACTTCAGACGCTACAGGCACTACGAAGACAACCAGATGAACAACAGAAATTCTTTTTTACAGGAAAACTGAACAAAAATAGCAAAGAAATGAATGTAACCTATGTAAATTTCATTTTATATTCTAATATGCAAAGTATGAGAAACAAGCAAAGCCTACTTGAAGTAGAACTCACCACTCATGTGCCAATGTTTCTATCAATATCAGAGTCTTGGCTAAAGGATTATGAAGTAAGTAATTTTTCAATTGATGGATACTATCTTGCAAGCGCATACTGTCGCAATGTTTTCAAGGGAGGTGGCACTGCTTTGTTTGCACAACAAAGATTAGTGACAACTCCTCTAAATATCAATAACCTATGTGTGGAAAAAGATTTTGAATGCAGCGGCTGTGAATATGAAAATCATAAAATAGTTACAACTTATAGATCACCAACAGGAAATTTCCATATTTTTTGCAGTAGACTTCAGGAAATGCTAGAAGAAATATTCAATGTAAACTCAATATTATGGATTATAGGTGACTTCAACATTAATTTTAATACTCCCTCACATGAACGAGAGGAGATACTTAACATATTTGCACAATACAATCTCCATAGCATCGTATATCAGGATACAAGAGTTACATCAAGCTCTAGCACAAAAATAGACAATATTTTTACGAATGCCGAAGCATATTCACATGTTGTGGATAACCACCTCTCTGATCACAACACAATAATAGTTAAAACCCCCTCCAATATGTCGCTCGATAATCAAAAGGGAAATAATTATTATTATTCTAGAGACTATTGCGGTAAAAATAAATCACTGTTTGGCCAACTTTTACAAAGCGAATCTTGGCAAGACACATACGATTCGCTATCATGCAACCAAAAATATGAAAAATTCGCAAACACATTACTGAGTCACTTCTTTCAGGCCTTCCCAATAAAGAAAAATAAAATAAAAAAGGACTCCAAATCCTGGGTTACAGAAGAAGTCAAAAAGTCTAGCGCACAACTGAAAGATCTACATGTTCTTCAAAAAAAATTCCCCATTTTAAAAGGCCAATATCAAGTGCAAAAACGGAAACACACTAGTCTTATAGATTCATGTAAAAGAAGTCATTATGACCAAATAATACAATCTTCTGAGAATAAAAGCAAAACCTCTTGGGCAGTTATCAATAAAATGAAAAATAATAAAAACACAAAAACACCCAATATTAAAATTTCCCATGAAAATGAAGAATTTTCCTGTCCCGAAGATATTGCTAATCTCTTCAATAACTTTTTTATAGATGCTCCAAAACAAGTCATAGATGAGATCCCACCGGTAGATCACAATTACTTTGAGCATAGCCTCAACAGCATTCTTACTTCGATGGTTATACTTCCTTTCACTGAGGAAGAAATGCTAACAATGTTCTCAAAACTCAAAAATAAACGCTCCTCTGGGCCTGATGACTTACCCAATAACATTGTAAAAGAATTCAAAAATGAACTGGTGAAACCTATAACTCACATAATAAATTTTTCACTAGAAACAGGCACATTCCCTGATGCCCTCAAAACAGCAAAAGTAATCCCACTTCACAAAAAAAGGATAAAAATATCATGAACAACTACAGACCCATATCAATAACATCAGTTTTCTCAAAACTTTTCGAATACTGTATGCTGGAGAGGCTAAACTCCTTCATTGCAAGATTCAAACTTATCCCAGATGAACAACATGGGTTCAGAAAATTCAAATCTACATCTACGGCAACAATAGATACATATATCAACATAATCAATGACTTAGATGAAAAAAGAAGTCCTATAGGTATATACTGTGATTTAAGCAAGGCGTTCGATTGTGTCCCACATGATCGGCTGCTTGACAAGCTTTGGTCATACGGAATTAGAGGATGTGCATTTGCCTGGTTGAAGTCATTTTTGACAAATAGGAATCAATATGTACAGATATCTTGCAATGAAGAGGGTGGTAAAAACACAATATCCCGCTCTCGTTTGGCACCTGTGGAAGTTGGAGTGCCACAGGGGAGTGTGCTTGCCCCAGTTTTGTTCTCAATTTATGTAGCAGATATTGTAAAATACCTTGCACCTTTCAAATTAACACTCTACGCTGATGACCTCTCTATACTGGTATCAAAAGACTCTCCCAAACTAAATCAACAAGCATGTAATACCCTCATGGAAAAAATTATCTTATGGTTCTCGATTAATAATTTATACATTAATGCCAGCAAAACACAGTTTCAAATTTACCACACAAAACAGAGAACGGTCGAAAACATAGAAATACATTTAGGGGAAATGACTCTAGAGAAATGTCACACTATAAAATTTCTAGGTATAACTATGAGTGATACACTGGACTGGGAATCACATATAAGTGATACAATAAAAAATCTGAACTGTAAGTTGTATCAAATAAGATGCCTTCAGAGAGTGCTCAACCTGAATGTGTTAAAAAACTTTTACTTTGCTGAAATACAGTCCCGACTATCATACGGTATATTGTTGTGGGGCATGTCTTCTTCAGCTCAAAAACTATTTGCTGTTCAGAAAAAATGCATACGTGCAATGTTGAAGAAAAATCAAAGAGAATCATGTAGACCTCTTTTCAACAAATTAAAAATACTTCCCTTATGCTGCATATATATATTGGAAATTTCCTGTTACATACATAAAAACAGAAACATCATTCCTTGCCATAGCAACATACACAATTACCCAACGAGATTTAGCCATCACCTGTGCGCACCTCAAAATCATTTAAATATATGCCTGAATGGCCCCATAACTAATGGGATTAGAGTATACAACCACTTACTTCCAATTATTAAACAAGAAGCATATTACGTCAAATTCCGAAAAGCGTTGAAGATATATTTACTGAACAACATGTTTTATACAATGGGTGAGTTCCTTTCGTCATAATAGGCTCTCTTTGTTCCTCATACTCTTTTATTTATACTCTTTTATTTATTTAAATTTAAATTATATGTACTTGTTGGTTTTACTTATTTTGAATGTTCTATTTTGACTTGTTTTATACTTACCATGTAGGTCTTGGAAATCAATAAAGATTATTATTATTATTATTA
The DNA here is from genome assembly GCA_950111635.1 of Agelastica alni. Classification (NCBI taxonomy): domain Eukaryota; kingdom Metazoa; phylum Arthropoda; class Insecta; order Coleoptera; family Chrysomelidae; genus Agelastica; species Agelastica alni. The sequence goes on along the minus strand of OX467718.1, from coordinate 27,947,033 downwards.
TTAATACAAGAACGCTTTTGCAAGACCAGAAAATCCTTGAATTAGAGGAAGAACTTAGCAAGATACACTGCGATATAGTGGGTCTTAGCGAAATTCGCCGAAGAGGAGAACAACAGCTCAGGCTAAAATCAGGAAACGCGCTCTACTTTAGAGGAAATGAGGACAGATCAGAGGGAGGAGTTGGTTTTATAATACATAAGAAACATACTAAGAATATTGAACACCTTGAGAGTGTAAGCCCTAGAGTTTGCTTCTTAGTACTGAAGTTAAACCAAAGATACAGCATTAAGATTATTCAAGTCTATGCACCTACATCCACCTATTCCGATGAAGATTTAGAGACCTTCTATGAGGACATTGCCATGGCAATGTCCAAGGTCCCAACACATTTTACAGTGGTAGTTGGCGATTTTAATGCTAAACTCGGAAGAAAGCAGGATGAGAGTGAATTCTCCCTTGGACAGTATGGGATAGGAGAAAGAAACGATAGAGGAAACTTTCTGCTACAGTTTCTCTTAGAACACCGCCTAAATGCTATGAATACCTTCTTTAAGAAACCGGAACAACGGAAATGGACCTGGGCTAGCCCTGATGGAAACACGAGAAATGAAATAGATTTCATCATTACAGATAAGAAGCAAACCATACAAGATGTAACAGTACTCAACCGTGTATCAGTGGGAGCGACCATAGAATGGTGAGAGCAACAATAACGTTGAACTTAAGTAAAGAGAGAAGAAAGCTCCAAAACACAAAAAATAAGAAATGGAATACAGTCGCAAACAAAGAAGAGTATCAAAGAACCATAGCTGAAAAATTGGGAAATATAGACACAAAGGATGTAGAGGACTTGAACGACACAATACTGAAATCGCTACGAGAAGCTCAGCAAATACACTGCACCCAAAGAAGTGATAAAGAAGAAAGACTATCGGTGAACACCCGCCACCTTATGAAACAAAGGCGAGAAATGATACACAAACAATCAATCAACAGAGACCAGTTGAGAATATTGAATAGGAATATATCGAGAGCCGCACGGAAAGATATCAGAGAATACAACACAAGATGGGTAACGAAGGTCATAGAGGAAAACAAGAGCATGAAAGTACTCAGAAATAAACTCGCTTTGGAGAAGACAGAAATCATTAAACTGGAAAACGCAGATGGACAAATAGTCACAAATAAACAAGAGATTCTAGAAACTGTGAAAGATTTCTATGCAAATTTATATTGCAATAATGAACAGCTGAGATGCACAGAGGACATCCCTCGAGTTTTAAACCAGGGATCGGAGGAAATACCTGACATAACAGAGGAGGAAGTCCTAAAATCAATGTCGGAAATGAAAAACAATAAGGCTCCAGGTGAGGACGACATCGTGATTGAGGCAGTTAGGGAAGGTGGAGAACAACTGTTAAAGGCCATAACAAAATTATTCAATAAATGTCTTATGGAAACCACAACACCTACGAACTGGAACAATGCAATTATAATCATCATGCATAAAAAGGGCAACATTGCCGACCTGAAGAACTATAGACCAATTAGCCTGCTTTCTCATCTCTATAAATTGTTTACCAAAATTCTAACTAAGCGTCTAACATCGAAATTGGACTTCTACCAGCCGACAGAACAGGCAGGTTTCCGATCCGGATACGGAACAAATGACCATCTGCAAGTTATTAAGACATTGATCGAGAAGTCCGTTGAGTACAACAAGCCACTCGTGTTAATATTTGTGGACTACGAAAAGGCGTTTGATTACATCAAGCACAGTAAGATGTTTAAAGCACTTGCCGACTGCCGAGTAGACCACAGATACTCTGCTATACTGCAACATATATACAAAAATGGAGCGTAAGACTCCATGAAGAGACAGAGAGATTCAGAGTGCAGCGCGGTGTACGACAAGGCGACACAATCTCCCCTAAACTATTTACCACTTTGTTGGAGTATATGTTCAAGAGTGTCGAGTTGGAGAATATGGGTATAAATATTAACGGTGAAAATTTCAGTCACCTTCGGTTCGCGGACGATATTGTACTGATTTCAGATAGCTTGGATAAGGCAGAGAAACTGCTTATGAGACTAACATCTGCTTCACATAAAGTTGGGCTTAAAATAAATCCATCGAAAACAAATTTCATGACAAATCTAGTCCCAAGCCGAAACTACTTAGTAGAAGGAAAAGAAATCTTCCAAGTTACATCCTACAGATATCTGGGCCATGATGTTACGATTGGCAGGGACAATCAAACCTGCGAAATCAAAAGAAGGATAGGGCTAACGTGGGCCGCCTATGGGAAGCTGAAACACATTTTTAAGTCCGATACCCCCATATGCCTTAAGAGGAAGGTGTTTGATCAGTGTGTTCTGCCGGTTCTGACTTATGGTTCGGAGACCCTAACTCTAACACGAAAATCGGTAAATAAAGTAGGAGTGGCCCAGCGAGCCATGGAACGCTTCATGTTGGGAGTCACGCTGAGAGACAAGATTCCAAATGATCGGATACGTCAGAGAACAGGGGTTACCGATGCAATCCAGCGAATAACATATTTAAAGTGGAACTGGGCTGGACATGTCGCAAGAATGACCAACGAAAGATGGACCAAAAAGATCATAGAGTGGAGACCTAGGCAAGATGCGTTCAGGAACAGAGGTCGTCCGCCGACCCGGTGGACGGATGACATAAAAAGAGTAGCACCAAATTGGATCCAGGATGCCCAGGATCGAAATAAATGGAGATCATTAACGGAGGCCTATGTTCAGCAGTGGACGAGATGATGATGATGATGATATTAAATTCTTACTTACCTGAGTGTTACTGCTAATCTTTCTTCGGGACTAATAGGTTTTCTCATATTCGTTGTTTCAAACGTAATCGCTGGACCAATTGATGCAAGTAGCTCGTCAAACGACGCCACCGACATACGAAAATAATTAAAAAATTTGTCAGGGTGGATCCTCAAATCTGGATATAACTTATGAAATTGCCCTTTTAATAAACGTTGGCTTACTATAGGATGCACCCAATACCGTCTTCGTTTTTGTAATAACCGCCTTCGGCGTCGCACTAATAAAACAGCAATACATGCTAACTCGGTAAACTCCATCTTGAGACTGACGAAAAACAAAACCCAGAGATCACAAAAGTGTGGAACGACATAAAAATCGCTTGTTTGCTCTGTCGTTTTCGCCACAAAAATGTGGTTCGTCTGTTCACGTTCTAGTCGCGGCGCTTCAGCGACACGACTGTCGCGGTGCAGTAGTCGCCCGCCGGTACATGCCATAAAAGTGAAAAATAAAAGAGGTTCTCAGTTCATATTGTTATTATATTATTGTCTAATATTATTACAGATTATGGCACCACGAAAAAAGTTAACACGTGAATAAAGATTACAGAAGAAACGTAAAGCAGAGAGACTACGATATAAAAAGATTAAAAATGATCCCGAAAGATATGAATTGCAAAAACAAAAAGAAAAGGCAAAATATTTAAAAAAGAAGAAGAAAGGAATTATAAAGACTGTCGACCAAATGACTCCTAGAGAGCAACGTAAGGCACGAAAGATGTGGAAAAAGAAAGCAAGAGAGCGTAGACAACGACTTGCGCTTCAAAATGCAACTAATCTTTCGGTAACACCATCGATGTCAGATATTACTGATCAAAATTTTAATTCTCATAGAAGAGTTATAGCTGCCAAACTTAAATCAGACCGAGCCAGAAGACAAAGATATTTAATTATTAAGAAAAAAGATGAGACTATAAATAAACTTAACACTAAATTAACATGTTATAAAAAAAGGCTACAAAGATCACGAAAACCTGAAAAACTGACACCCCTAACAGCAAAGTAGATCAGGTATTACATTCTCCAAGTGCCAGAGAAACAGTAAAGAAAAATTTATTGTTTGCAGAAGTGCTCAATCAACAACTAAAAGAAAATTATTCTTCTCTTTCAAATGATAAAGAAAAAAGAATTTTTAAAAGAATTATAAGCGGGAAACTGGTGAGAAAATACGGCATACAACAGAACGAAAAACATATGAAACCTTTAAGAAAAATTGGACAAGTACGATTACTGGAAAATAAAAGGAAAGCCAAAGCAAGTTATGAAATAATGAAGACAAAAATTATAAATTTTCTCTAAGATGACTCAAATACGAGGTTATGTGCCGGCAAAAGAGATTATGTGACGAAGAAAGGAGACCGCAAACAAAAGAGAGTTCTTTTGGATACTCTAAGAAATCTCCATAAATCTTTCAGGAAGAACTGCAATATCAAGATATCATATTCTCTGTTCTGTCGCCTTAAGCCATTTTGGATAGTGCAACCGAATTGTGACAAACGTGACACTTGTTTGTGCGTTACACACGCCAATATGGATCTGATGCTCACAGCTCTATTTCAAGCTAAAATTATCTCTGTATCAAAGCATCAAAATCTTCTTAATATAATTTGTTGCAATAGGTACAACGAACAGTGTCTTTCCCGAGAATGCATAACTTGCAAAAGTAAAGGACTCGAATACAAAGAATTTGATAATAATATTTAAATTGTCTGCAGAAAGTGGGAATCTGTCTCCACCAATATAACTGATCTAAAAACACATAAGGCAAGAAAAGTTACTAAATATTTGAAAAAATCGGTTCGGATTTGTACTCGTGATTTGATTATGCAATTAGAATATAATTTGGACTATTTTCTCCAACATGAGCTGAACATAGTCCATCAGCGTTCTAGTCGTAAAGATTAAAAAAGCTAATTTATCTGTAAAAGAAGCTGTGATACATATGGATTTCAGTTAAAATTATTTAACTAAATACGCAGAAGAGATCCAGGCATTCCATTTTGGAGGTTCGCGTCAACAGATAAGTCTGCACACGGTCGTCACTTACACAAAGGAACAAGCATCAGGTGAAGTAAAAACTACTTGCTATTGTTCGATGGCACAAAATTTGTTACATTCGCCTCCAGCTATATGGGCACATTTACAGCCAATTTTGAACAGCCTGCCACCCGAAGTAGAGATCCTCCATTTCTGGAGCGATGGACCCGTAACACAATATCGCAACAAATACATGTTTTACTTTTTTGTCACCCATTTAACAGAGTTCTACCCATCCCTTGTACACTTTACGTGGAATTACCATGAAGCTGGACACGGTAAGGGGGCTCCTGATGGTGTCGGAGCTGTTTGCAAAAGATCAGCAGACCGATTAGTAGCTAGTGGCAAAGATATAGCATCTCTGAGAGATTTGTCAAATGCTATTCAGAAAAACTGTCCTAGCATCAATGTTTTCGTTATTGATGATGAAAATATACTTGAGAAAGACGCTTTAATTGCTAGTGCTAAAAAACAGATAAAGACTTTTCCCGGTACATTGCGTGTCCATCAAGTGTCATGGAACATTGAAGATCCAAAAAAATTGAAAATGAAGTCTTTAAGCTGCTTTTGCAATGAAAATTGTGATCATTTTAAAATTGGTGTCATAATATACTCCTCTAATAAAAAAGTTCCTCTTCGAGTCGAGGATGTTTACGGACCAGATTCGGAGTCCGAGAACGAGAAAGAGAATCCATTTGACAGTGAACAAGTCATTACACCAAAAGGTGGCAAGCACCATAAAGGGGATGAAGAACAACTGTCGACATCCAAAAAAACATTTAAAAACGGTGATTTTATATTCTTGTCAAACTACTCTCTAAAAAAACAGGAGTTTATAGAGCAGTCCTTGTTTCCAGACTGTGTCATATGCTGCAGTCAGGTCTATGAATGCGACGGATGTTTTGAGCTGCTTCTGGTATCCGGCCTCTATATAAGTCGTAAGTGCTAAGACTTGGTCGGTACAGCTTCGCTTTGGCCTGAATCCAGCTTGCTCGACTGGTATGCTTTCTAGGATCTTCACGCTTATTCTATTGTATAAAAAGCGTTCTAATAGTTTATAACTGGCACTTAAAAGCGCGATTGGGCGATAGCTCTCTGGTTTGTCATTTGGCTTTCCTGGTTTTAGGATCGCTATTATCTTTGTTTGTTTCAGTGAGCGTGGGATAATTCCTGTGTTTAAAATATTAGTGTAGAATTTTGCCAACCAGTTGCGGGCACTTTTTCCTAGATTTATTAGGAATTCCGGGTGTATACCATCGAAACCTGGAGCTTTACCTGACTTGACACCCTCTAGTGCCTTCGTAATATCCTCGAGGGTGAAGGTCCGAGAGTATGTTGAATGTATTTCGGCGGCGGCTTTTAGGCGTTTAAGCTCCCTCTTAATTTGGGTGGAGTGCTCTCGGTCTCCGGGTGCTCTTGAAGTGGAGACGATATGTGAGGCAACAGCACTTGGTGTTACGGCAGGATTGTCACGGATCGGCACGTTTCCACTTCCAAGTTTTCGTAGGAGGGTCCACGCCTTCCTGCTGGATTGTTTGAAGTCCATAGCCTCAACAGTTTCTATCCACTTCTGTCTACGTGCAGCGTCTAGGCTATGTAAGAGCTCATCCGCTATATCCTGTTCACCACTCTCAAGGAACTCTTGGTATAGGATTTCACTTGAATTACTCCAGCCAGGGATGTAATCCTTTCGGTAGCCCCTAGGGATGGTCTTTTTGGCTGTGCTTATTACTAAGTCGACAAATCGCTCGTAGTTTGCGCTCGTTGGTGGGATGAATCTGAGGCATTTTTCAAGGTTAGTGGTGAAAGCGGGCCAGTTTGCTTTATTGAAGTTCCATCGTGGCCGGGGAATAGATGACACTAGGGGGACTTGAGTACCAACCTCGATGAGGACGGGTCGGTGCTGGCTATTTGGAAAGTCAGGAAGCACTTTCCGGGAAGTCACTAGTGGGAGATTATTTTTGTCTTTCGAAACAAAGCAGAGGTCGGGGTTGTACTCCCTTTGCCAAGCAGCAGATTTAAAGGTTCCTCGATCTTTCGCGTCGAATACTAAATGTAAGTTAAGGTCTTCGGCCCAGTTGGTTAAGAGCTCACCATTCTTGTCGTTGCTTTGTCCTGATGATGGCTATTAAAGTCGCCAATGTAGACCGCTGGGTGGTTGCGTTGGTGAAGTACATCTTGAGGCCATAGAGTATTTGGGGGTTTGTAAACATTTGTGACTGTTATCTCTCCCATCTGGGTAGTGATCACGTGGATATTATTGGTGGAGGATTTATCTATCAGTACCGCATTCTCAATTGTGTTACGTATATAGGTGGCAATACCGTATGCTCGGTCATAAGTTGCTGCCATTGTTTCATAGCCCGGTATCATACCTCTCGTGCGAAGCTCTGTATCATTATTCAAATGAGTTTCCTGGATAACGACCAGGTCAATATCGTTATCATGTAAAAGTTTAGACAGGTATTGGCATTTAGCTCTGCTTATGCCCTCAATATTCAACTGTCAAATACGGACTGAGGGTCCAATATTTCTAGTCTTTAGGTTCTGAGAAGAACCGTGAGTGTTTCTAGGGTTAGCCATTGTGATGTCTTGTAGCCAGGAGATCAAAAAGAAAATGATAGTCTGGCTGCCGGATTGTGCTAGTTCATTTAGCGTTACCCAGGGTGCACGTGTAGTATTCTACTACGGACGCGAACTAGCTTTACACCCCGGTGAGTAGTCGGCGATGACTGGTCCTCACAGGGCACCCAATTCTCACTTATGGCTCCACGTGCCACACCCTGGGCAACTGCATCGACCTGCAGGCTAAACTAAGTGAGGATAGCCAGATATGGTGAAAAATTCGCAGCGTCTGACCCAGAATGGGCGGCTGCAAACAGCGTCTGTTCCCAAAGTGGGCTGCTGACTCAGACACTCACCAACACGCCCGGCCAGCGTGGTGTTTTAAGGCTAAAATCCCGTAAATAAAAGAGACGAAAAGGATACGGCCCTCAGTCCCCGGCGGATCGCTGGTTCCCAGCCAAGGTGGCGGCTGGATCAAACAGAGATCAGAGGGTGCTAAGAATCACCGGGTAGGATCAGGCCACCAAGGACGAAGAAAACTATATATTGCTACGTATAATTTACGAGGTCCGAGGTTCGGAACAACAAATTGAAACACTCAAACTTACAAACAACAATTTTGATAATTTTAATTTTATCATCCACCCAACAACCCACACTTATCTTTTGTATTTCGCAAGCAATTCAAAATGGCAGAAGCAGTCCGTACGTATTTCGGTAGGCCCGAAAACAAGAAGGATCCTACTGCTGTCCTAGCGAAGCCGCCCAGGAAAAACAAAAGTCAAAAACCAAAACCCGATCTTCCCGCAGCAATCCCACGCGGAAAGAACGTCCCCACTCCCGAGGAATCCAAGGAGAAGAAGAACAAACACGTTGACAAACCCACCGCCACCGAGCAGTCCGCCTTCCAACACAATCAAGTTGTGCAGGAGGTCAACATTAACGTAACATTCACTCCTTCCTCCTCCACTTTTGTGTCACTAATTGAGATGACATATCGTGAGCTCACTATCGATAATCCTAACCTATCGAAGCAGTGGACATACGAAATGTTTCTTTATTATTGTGTCTCATTGTACTGGCTACGTGTAGTCAGTCTCAAATCCAAGTTCAGCCAAGACATGACCACTGAAGAGTCTTCTCTTCAACAAAAGTACGAGGGAACATCCTTCAACGTCCCTGAGCCAATCCGGCTCTACCTCGTTGGCTTAGGTAAGACTAAGACTGTCGCTGGACAGACTCTCTATCCTACTTTCCCTCCCCTACCCACTGAGGTACTTGCTACTATCCCCGCCACCTTCGGTTTAATAACCGATGCCAACCACAATCTCTACGAGGAGATCCCAACGCTAGCAGTGCCCATTCTCCAAATTAGAGGCTCACTAACTGAGGTGAACCACTTCCCACAGCCCCCGTACCCCATGGTACCACCTGGTTTCAGGCCTAGCCTAAACCTACTTGGCTATCACCGGCTGTACCGCCCCCGCAGCGAAGCGCTCGCCCAACTTGAAGGTGCCGGCATCACCGCCGATTCCTTTCCAAACTCACCCAGCAACACGGGTTTCAACATAACTTTGCTGAAAATCGTGTCAAACACCCTAGCTACACTAGGGACTTTTAAACTTACATCTGTTGACTTCTTCACTTCCTCAGAGGCAGGTTCTGTCGCTCAGACAATTATCATCCGACCACTACTAACAAACGGTGCCGATGTCCGTTGTATTGACGCCGAATCAACCCCTACCTGTCTAAATTCGGAACCTACTTCAGCGTTCGGTATTGCAACTGCGTTTGGATACCAGACAATGAAGGAACCGTTCGATGAAGACAACCTTAACTGGTACTGCCTTGCTCCCGCAGCTAATGCTCAACCCCCGGAGAACGCTATCGAAAACAGGAACAATAGACGTAACCTTCCCATCCAATACGACGTCGTCGTATTCCGCTCCCTAACCCAGTCGACTTACGACTTTCGACTGAGCGTCATTCAATCATTGATTTTAACCAAGCGTTAGTCTAGCTACAACCCACTGATCCCCTAATAATAGATCAGGTAGCTGTCCCCTTTCAGACAGAACTAACACAAAATCATCAACACATTCCAACAAAATAGGGTGAGAACTAAGATGGCGGAGAAAGAGTCACAGTGTTTAAATGTGGTCTCTGACATTATTGAAGATAACTTTAAAGAAAAGCAATTCAAATGTTGCCAAACAAAACCAATGAAAAACCTAGTTTGCGTGGAATGTGGAGACGTTTTTCATGTGTCTTGTGCAGTGAAAAATAAACTGAAATTTGTTAAGATCTGTGAATCGAGAATAATATGTTGTAAAGCAAAAAATCCAGAAGAAACTAAGGCATATCTAAAGCTAGAAAATGAGGCACTCAAGAAGTTGATTATAGAAAAGGAAGAAAAGTATAATCTGTTGTCGGAAAATATTAAACTTCTGAATCGAAACAATCAATTACTTGAGGAAAAACTAGAACTAATCTCAAATAAAAATGAACCCAACAAAAAAACTCAGGTAAATACCTCTCTAAATACCAATAAAAAGCAGCCCAGACAAACCGAAACAAAACAACAAAAACAATCAACAACTGTGACAAATATATCCAGCTCCAATGAATTCGCGATGTTGTCAGATCCTTCCATAAAGGGGAAGAAAATGGACTTACCTGAATATCTCGGAGAACTTCTACTGGAAAACAACAGCTTATGGAAACAAAATGCACACTTCCTTGAAGAAAAACTAATAGAGTGTAAAAACGTGAAAGATAAGCAGACACCTAAAAATGAACTGTACAAAAAACCACTCAGTAACAATATGGCAAAAACTTCTCTACCTGCCAGTTTTTTACCCAAGAAGGAATCCCCAGCTGCTCCAGTACGTGTAAACATACAGGATGCACCACAAAAACCTGAATCATCAAGGATATCAAATAATATCGAATTAGAACAAATTGATTTGATGAATAAAATCATCTATCAAGAAGATAATTACCAGGCCACAAATGGTGGCGATTTAGATGATGGGTATGCCTATCCCAGGAGAAGAAACAATCGACACTACAACCATAACAATATAAATAGGAAGCCCGAAATTCCAAAAAAATACATCGGCAGCAGCAAAGATGAGACAGACTTCACAGGAAAAAAACCAAAAGTATGGTTATACATATACAGGGTGACCAGAAACGTCAATGACACCCAGATACAAAATTACATTTCAAAAAAGCTTTATCCAGAGACACCAGAAGGGGAAGGAAACAGCGATGTGGTAATCAAAGAGCTCCAAACAGATCCCAACCAAATGAAATGCTTCATGATTGGAGCAGATCTCTCTCACAAAGAAAAATTGTATACGGCAGATTTCTGGCCCAGCGGAGTAGGCTTCAGGAGGTTTGACTTCAGACGCTACAGGCACTACGAAGACAACCAGATGAACAACAGAAATTCTTTTTTACAGGAAAACTGAACAAAAATAGCAAAGAAATGAATGTAACCTATGTAAATTTCATTTTATATTCTAATATGCAAAGTATGAGAAACAAGCAAAGCCTACTTGAAGTAGAACTCACCACTCATGTGCCAATGTTTCTATCAATATCAGAGTCTTGGCTAAAGGATTATGAAGTAAGTAATTTTTCAATTGATGGATACTATCTTGCAAGCGCATACTGTCGCAATGTTTTCAAGGGAGGTGGCACTGCTTTGTTTGCACAACAAAGATTAGTGACAACTCCTCTAAATATCAATAACCTATGTGTGGAAAAAGATTTTGAATGCAGCGGCTGTGAATATGAAAATCATAAAATAGTTACAACTTATAGATCACCAACAGGAAATTTCCATATTTTTTGCAGTAGACTTCAGGAAATGCTAGAAGAAATATTCAATGTAAACTCAATATTATGGATTATAGGTGACTTCAACATTAATTTTAATACTCCCTCACATGAACGAGAGGAGATACTTAACATATTTGCACAATACAATCTCCATAGCATCGTATATCAGGATACAAGAGTTACATCAAGCTCTAGCACAAAAATAGACAATATTTTTACGAATGCCGAAGCATATTCACATGTTGTGGATAACCACCTCTCTGATCACAACACAATAATAGTTAAAACCCCCTCCAATATGTCGCTCGATAATCAAAAGGGAAATAATTATTATTATTCTAGAGACTATTGCGGTAAAAATAAATCACTGTTTGGCCAACTTTTACAAAGCGAATCTTGGCAAGACACATACGATTCGCTATCATGCAACCAAAAATATGAAAAATTCGCAAACACATTACTGAGTCACTTCTTTCAGGCCTTCCCAATAAAGAAAAATAAAATAAAAAAGGACTCCAAATCCTGGGTTACAGAAGAAGTCAAAAAGTCTAGTGCACAACTGAAAGATCTACATGTTCTTCAAAAAAAATTCCCCATTTTAAAAGGCCAATATCAAGTGCAAAAACGGAAACACACTAGTCTTATAGATTCATGTAAAAGAAGTCATTATGACCAAATAATACAATCTTCTGAGAATAAAAGCAAAACCTCTTGGGCAGTTATCAATAAAATGAAAAATAATAAAAACACAAAAACACCCAATATTAAAATTTCCCATGAAAATGAAGAATTTTCCTGTCCCGAAGATATTGCTAATCTCTTCAATAACTTTTTTATAGATGCTCCAAAACAAGTCATAGATGAGATCCCACCGGTAGATCACAATTACTTTGAGCATAGCCTCAACAGCATTCTTACTTCGATGGTTATACTTCCTTTCACTGAGGAAGAAATGCTAACAATGTTCTCAAAACTCAAAAATAAACGCTCCTCTGGACCTGATGACTTACCCAATAACATTGTAAAAGAATTCAAAAATGAACTGGTGAAACCTATAACTCACATAATAAATTTTTCACTAGAAACAGGCACATTCCCTGATGCCCTCAAAACAGCAAAAGTAATCCCACTTCACAAAAAAAAGGATAAAAATATCATGAACAACTACAGACCCATATCAATAACATCAGTTTTCTCAAAACTTTTCGAATACTGTATGCTGGAGAGGCTAAACTCCTTCATTGCAAGATTCAAACTTATCCCAGATGAACAACATGGGTTCAGAAAATTCAAATCTACATCTACGGCAACAATAGATACATATATCAACATAATCAATGACTTAGATGAAAAAAGAAGTCCTATAGGTATATACTGTGATTTAAGCAAGGCGTTCGATTGTGTCCCACATGATCGGCTGCTTGACAAGCTTTGGTCATACGGAATTAGAGGATGTGCATTTGCCTGGTTGAAGTCATTTTTGACAAATAGGAATCAATATGTACAGATATCTTGCAATGAAGAGGGTGGTAAAAACACAATATCCCGCTCTCGTTTGGCACCTGTGGAAGTTGGAGTGCCACAGGGGAGTGTGCTTGCCCCAGTTTTGTTCTCAATTTATGTAGCAGATATTGTAAAATACCTTGCACCTTTCAAATTAACACTCTACGCTGATGACCTCTCTATACTGGTATCAAAAGACTCTCCCAAACTAAATCAACAAGCATGTAATACCCTCATGGAAAAAATTATCTTATGGTTCTCGATTAATAATTTATACATTAATGCCAGCAAAACACAGTTTCAAATTTACCACACAAAACAGAGAACGGTCGAAAACATAGAAATACATTTAGGGGAAATGACTCTAGAGAAATGTCACACTATAAAATTTCTAGGTATAACTATGAGTGATACACTGGACTGGGAATCACATATAAGTGATACAATAAAAAATCTGAACTGTAAGTTGTATCAAATAAGATGCCTTCAGAGAGTGCTCAACCTGAATGTGTTAAAAAACTTTTACTTTGCTGAAATACAGTCCCGACTATCATACGGTATATTGTTGTGGGGCATGTCTTCTTCAGCTCAAAAACTATTTGCTGTTCAGAAAAAATGCATACGTGCAATGTTGAAGAAAAATCAAAGAGAATCATGTAGACCTCTTTTCAACAAATTAAAAATACTTCCCTTATGCTGCATATATATATTGGAAATTTCCTGTTACATACATAAAAACAGAAACATCATTCCTTGCCATAGCAACATACACAATTACCCAACGAGATTTAGCCATCACCTGTGCGCACCTCAAAATCATTTAAATATATGCCTGAATGGCCCCATAACTAATGGGATTAGAGTATACAACCACTTACTTCCAATTATTAAACAAGAAGCATATTACGTCAAATTCCGAAAAGCGTTGAAGATATATTTACTGAACAACATGTTTTATACAATGGGTGAGTTCCTTTCGTCATAATAGGCTCTCTTTGTTCCTCATACTCTTTTATTTATACTCTTTTATTTATTTAAATTTAAATTATATGTACTTGTTGGTTTTACTTATTTTGAATGTTCTATTTTGACTTGTTTTATACTTACCATGTAGGTCTTGGAAATCAATAAAGATTATTATTATTATTATTATTATTATTATTATTATTAATACAAGAACGCTTTTGCAAGACCAGAAAATCCTTGAATTAGAGGAAGAACTTAGCAAGATACACTGCGATATAGTGGGTCTTAGCGAAATTCGCCGAAGAGGAGAACAACAGCTCAGGCTAAAATCAGGAAACGCGCTCTACTTTAGAGGAAATGAGGACAGATCAGAGGGAGGAGTTGGTTTTATAATACATAAGAAACATACTAAGAATATTGAACACCTTGAGAGTGTAAGCCCTAGAGTTTGCTTCTTAGTACTGAAGTTAAACCAAAGATACAGCATTAAGATTATTCAAGTCTATGCACCTACATCCACCTATTCCGATGAAGATTTAGAGACCTTCTATGAGGACATTGCCATGGCAATGTCCAAGGTCCCAACACATTTTACAGTGGTAGTTGGAGATTTTAATGCTAAACTCGGAAGAAAGCAGGATGAGAGTGAATTCTCCCTTGGACAGTATGGGATAGGAGAAAGAAACGATAGAGGAAACTTTCTGCTACAGTTTCTCTTAGAACACCGCCTAAATGCTATGAATACCTTCTTTAAGAAACCGGAACAACGGAAATGGACCTGGGCTAGCCCTGATGGAAACACGAGAAATGAAATAGATTTCATCATTACAGATAAGAAGCAAACCATACAAGATGTAACAGTACTCAACCGTGTATCAGTGGGAGCGACCATAGAATGGTGAGAGCAACAATAACGTTGAACTTAAGTAAAGAGAGAAGAAAGCTCCAAAACACAAAAAATAAGAAATGGAATACAGTCGCAAACAAAGAAGAGTATCAAAGAACCATAGCTGAAAAATTGGGAAATATAGACACAAAGGATGTAGAGGACTTGAACGACACAATACTGAAATCGCTACGAGAAGCTCAGCAAATACACTGCACCCAAAGAAGTGATAAAGAAGAAAGACTATCGGTGAACACCCGCCACCTTATGAAACAAAGGCGAGAAATGATACACAAACAATCAATCAACAGAGACCAGTTGAGAATATTGAATAGGAATATATCGAGAGCCGCACGGAAAGATATCAGAGAATACAACACAAGATGGGTAACGAAGGTCATAGAGGAAAACAAGAGCATGAAAGTACTCAGAAATAAACTCGCTTTGGAGAAGACAGAAATCATTAAACTGGAAAACGCAGATGGACAAATAGTCACAAATAAACAAGAGATTCTAGAAACTGTGAAAGATTTCTATGCAAATTTATATTGCAATAATGAACAGCTGAGATGCACAGAGGACATCCCTCGAGTTTTAAACCAGGGATCGGAGGAAATACCTGACATAACAGAGGAGGAAGTCCTAAAATCAATGTCGGAAATGAAAAACAATAAGGCTCCAGGTGAGGACGACATCGTGATTGAGGCAGTTAGGGAAGGTGGAGAACAACTGTTAAAGGCCATAACAAAATTATTCAATAAATGTCTTATGGAAACCACAACACCTACGAACTGGAACAATGCAATTATAATCATCATGCATAAAAAGGGCAACATTGCCGACCTGAAGAACTATAGACCAATTAGCCTGCTTTCTCATCTCTATAAATTGTTTACCAAAATTCTAACTAAGCGTCTAACATCGAAATTGGACTTCTACCAGCCGACAGAACAGGCAGGTTTCCGATCCGGATACGGAACAAATGACCATCTGCAAGTTATTAAGACATTGATCGAGAAGTCCGTTGAGTACAACAAGCCACTCGTGTTAATATTTGTGGACTACGAAAAGGCGTTTGATTACATCAAGCACAGTAAGATGTTTAAAGCACTTGCCGACTGCCGAGTAGACCACAGATACTCTGCTATACTGCAACATATATACAAAAATGGAGCGTAAGACTCCATGAAGAGACAGAGAGATTCAGAGTGCAGCGCGGTGTACGACAAGGCGACACAATCTCCCCTAAACTATTTACCACTTTGTTGGAGTATATGTTCAAGAGTGTCGAGTTGGAGAATATGGGTATAAATATTAACGGTGAAAATTTCAGTCACCTTCGGTTCGCGGACGATATTGTACTGATTTCAGATAGCTTGGATAAGGCAGAGAAACTGCTTATGAGACTAACATCTGCTTCACATAAAGTTGGGCTTAAAATAAATCCAACGAAAACAAATTTCATGACAAATCTAGTCCCAAGCCGAAACTACTTAGTAGAAGGAAAAGAAATCTTCCAAGTTACATCCTACAGATATCTGGGCCATGATGTTACGATTGGCAGGGACAATCAAACCTGCGAAATCAAAAGAAGGATAGGGCTAACGTGGGCCGCCTATGGGAAGCTGAAACACATTTTTAAGTCCGATACCCCCATATGCCTTAAGAGGAAGGTGTTTGATCAGTGTGTTCTGCCGGTTCTGACTTATGGTTCGGAGACCCTAACTCTAACACGAAAATCGGTAAATAAAGTAGGAGTGGCCCAGCGAGCCATGGAACGCTTCATGTTGGGAGTCACGCTGAGAGACAAGATTCCAAATGATCGGATACGTCAGAGAACAGGGGTTACCGATGCAATCCAGCGAATAACATATTTAAAGTGGAACTGGGCTGGACATGTCGCAAGAATGACCAACGAAAGATGGACCAAAAAGATCATAGAGTGGAGACCTAGGCAAGATGCGTTCAGGAACAGAGGTCGTCCGCCGACCCGGTGGACGGATGACATAAAAAGAGTAGCACCAAATTGGATCCAGGATGCCCAGGATCGAAATAAATGGAGATCATTAACGGAGGCCTATGTTCAGCAGTGGACGAGATGATGATGATGATGATATTAAATTCTTACTTACCTGAGTGTTACTGCTAATCTTTCTTCGGGACTAATAGGTTTTCTCATATTCGTTGTTTCAAACGTAATCGCTGGACCAATTGATGCAAGTAGCTCGTCAAACGACGCCACCGACATACGAAAATAATTAAAAAATTTGTCAGGGTGGATCCTCAAATCTGGATATAACTTATGAAATTGCCCTTTTAATAAACGTTGGCTTACTATAGGATGCACCCAATACCGTCTTCGTTTTTGTAATAACCGCCTTCGGCGTCGCACTAATAAAACAGCAATACATGCTAACTCGGTAAACTCCATCTTGAGACTGACGAAAAACAAAACCCAGAGATCACAAAAGTGTGGAACGACATAAAAATCGCTTGTTTGCTCTGTCGTTTTCGCCACAAAAATGTGGTTCGTCTGTTCACGTTCTAGTCGCGGCGCTTCAGCGACACGACTGTCGCGGTGCAGTAGTCGCCCGCCGGTACATGCCATAAAAGTGAAAAATAAAAGAGGTTCTCAGTTCATATTGTTATTATATTATTGTCTAATATTATTACAGATTATGGCACCACGAAAAAAGTTAACACGTGAATAAAGATTACAGAAGAAACGTAAAGCAGAGAGACTACGATATAAAAAGATTAAAAATGATCCCGAAAGATATGAATTGCAAAAACAAAAAGAAAAGGCAAAATATTTAAAAAAGAAGAAGAAAGGAATTATAAAGACTGTCGACCAAATGACTCCTAGAGAGCAACGTAAGGCACGAAAGATGTGGAAAAAGAAAGCAAGAGAGCGTAGACAACGACTTGCGCTTCAAAATGCAACTAATCTTTCGGTAACACCATCGATGTCAGATATTACTGATCAAAATTTTAATTCTCATAGAAGAGTTATAGCTGCCAAACTTAAATCAGACCGAGCCAGAAGACAAAGATATTTAATTATTAAGAAAAAAGATGAGACTATAAATAAACTTAACACTAAATTAACATGTTATAAAAAAAGGCTACAAAGATCACGAAAACCTGAAAAACTGACACCCCTAACAGCAAAGTAGATCAGGTATTACATTCTCCAAGTGCCAGAGAAACAGTAAAGAAAAATTTATTGTTTGCAGAAGTGCTCAATCAACAACTAAAAGAAAATTATTCTTCTCTTTCAAATGATAAAGAAAAAAGAATTTTTAAAAGAATTATAAGCGGGAAACTGGTGAGAAAATACGGCATACAACAGAACGAAAAACATATGAAACCTTTAAGAAAAATTGGACAAGTACGATTACTGGAAAATAAAAGGAAAGCCAAAGCAAGTTATGAAATAATGAAGACAAAAATTATAAATTTTCTCTAAGATGACTCAAATACGAGGTTATGTGCCGGCAAAAGAGATTATGTGACGAAGAAAGGAGACCGCAAACAAAAGAGAGTTCTTTTGGATACTCTAAGAAATCTCCATAAATCTTTCAGGAAGAACTGCAATATCAAGATATCATATTCTCTGTTCTGTCGCCTTAAGCCATTTTGGATAGTGCAACCGAATTGTGACAAACGTGACACTTGTTTGTGCGTTACACACGCCAATATGGATCTGATGCTCACAGCTCTATTTCAAGCTAAAATTATCTCTGTATCAAAGCATCAAAATCTTCTTAATATAATTTGTTGCAATAGGTACAACGAACAGTGTCTTTCCCGAGAATGCATAACTTGCAAAAGTAAAGGACTCGAATACAAAGAATTTGATAATAATATTTAAATTGTCTGCAGAAAGTGGGAATCTGTCTCCACCAATATAACTGATCTAAAAACACATAAGGCAAGAAAAGTTACTAAATATTTGAAAAAATCGGTTCGGATTTGTACTCGTGATTTGATTATGCAATTAGAATATAATTTGGACTATTTTCTCCAACATGAGCTGAACATAGTCCATCAGCGTTCTAGTCGTAAAGATTAAAAAAGCTAATTTATCTGTAAAAGAAGCTGTGATACATATGGATTTCAGTTAAAATTATTTAACTAAATACGCAGAAGAGATCCAGGCATTCCATTTTGGAGGTTCGCGTCAACAGATAAGTCTGCACACGGTCGTCACTTACACAAAGGAACAAGCATCAGGTGAAGTAAAAACTACTTGCTATTGTTCGATGGCACAAAATTTGTTACATTCGCCTCCAGCTATATGGGCACATTTACAGCCAATTTTGAACAGCCTGCCACCCGAAGTAGAGATCCTCCATTTCTGGAGCGATGGACCCGTAACACAATATCGCAACAAATACATGTTTTACTTTTTTGTCACCCATTTAACAGAGTTCTACCCAACCCTTGTACACTTTACGTGGAATTACCATGAAGCTGGACACGGTAAGGGGGCTCCTGATGGTGTCGGAGCTGTTTGCAAAAGATCAGCAGACCGATTAGTAGCTAGTGGCAAAGATATAGCATCTCTGAGAGATTTGTCAAATGCTATTCAGAAAAACTGTCCTAGCATCAATGTTTTCGTTATTGATGATGAAAATATACTTGAGAAAGACGCTTTAATTGCTAGTGCTAAAAAACAGATAAAGACTTTTCCCGGTACATTGCGTGTCCATCAAGTGTCATGGAACATTGAAGATCCAAAAAAATTGAAAATGAAGTCTTTAAGCTGCTTTTGCAATGAAAATTGTGATCATTTTAAAATTGGTGTCATAATATACTCCTCTAATAAAAAAGTTCCTCTTCGAGTCGAGGATGTTTACGGACCAGATTCGGAGTCCGAGAACGAGAAAGAGAATCCATTTGACAGTGAACAAGTCATTACACCAAAAGGTGGCAAGCACCATAAAGGGGATGAAGAACAACTGTCGACATCCAAAAAAACATTTAAAAACGGTGATTTTATATTCTTGTCAAACTACTCTCTAAAAAAACAGGAGTTTATAGAGCAGTCCTTGTTTCCAGACTGTGTCATATGCTGCAGTCAGGTCTATGAATGCGACGGATGTTTTGAGCTGCTTCTGGTATCCGGCCTCTATATAAGTCGTAAGTGCTAAGACTTGGTCGGTACAGCTTCGCTTTGGCCTGAATCCAGCTTGCTCGACTGGTATGCTTTCTAGGATCTTCACGCTTATTCTATTGTATAAAAAGCGTTCTAATAGTTTATAACTGGCACTTAAAAGCGCGATTGGGCGATAGCTCTCTGGTTTGTCATTTGGCTTTCCTGGTTTTAGGATCGCTATTATCTTTGTTTGTTTCAGTGAGCGTGGGATAATTCCTGTGTTTAAAATATTAGTGTAGAATTTTGCCAACCAGTTGCGGGCACTTTTTCCTAGATTTATTAGGAATTCCGGGTGTATACCATCGAAACCTGGAGCTTTACCTGACTTGACACCCTCTAGTGCCTTCGTAATATCCTCGAGGGTGAAGGTCCGAGAGTATGTTGAATGTATTTCGGCGGCGGCTTTTAGGCGTTTAAGCTCCCTCTTAATTTGGGTGGAGTGCTCTCGGTCTCCGGGTGCTCTTGAAGTGGAGACGATATGTGAGGCAACAGCACTTGGTGTTACGGCAGGATTGTCACGGATCGGCACGTTTCCACTTCCAAGTTTTCGTAGGAGGGTCCACGCCTTCCTGCTGGATTGTTTGAAGTCCATAGCCTCAACAGTTTCTATCCACTTCTGTCTACGTGCAGCGTCTAGGCTATGTAAGAGCTCATCCGCTATATCCTGTTCACCACTCTCAAGGAACTCTTGGTATAGGATTTCACTTGAATTACTCCAGCCAGGGATGTAATCCTTTCGGTAGCCCCTAGGGATGGTCTTTTTGGCTGTGCTTATTACTAAGTCGACAAATCGCTCGTAGTTTGCGCTCGTTGGTGGGATGAATCTGAGGCATTTTTCAAGGTTAGTGGTGAAAGCGGGCCAGTTTGCTTTATTGAAGTTCCATCGTGGCCGGGGAATAGATGACACTAGGGGGACTTGAGTACCAACCTCGATGAGGACGGGTCGGTGCTGGCTATTTGGAAAGTCAGGAAGCACTTTCCGGGAAGTCACTAGTGGGAGATTATTTTTGTCTTTCGAAACAAAGCAGAGGTCGGGGTTGTACTCCCTTTGCCAAGCAGCAGATTTAAAGGTTCCTCGATCTTTCGCGTCGAATACTAAATGTAAGTTAAGGTCTTCGGCCCAGTTGGTTAAGAGCTCACCATTCTTGTCGTTGCTTTGTCCTGATGATGGCTATTAAAGTCGCCAATGTAGACCGCTGGGTGGTTGCGTTGGTGAAGTACATCTTGAGGCCATAGAGTATTTGGGGGTTTGTAAACATTTGTGACTGTTATCTCTCCCATCTGGGTAGTGATCACGTGGATATTATTGGTGGAGGATTTATCTATCAGTACCGCATTCTCAATTGTGTTACGTATATAGGTGGCAATACCGTATGCTCGGTCATAAGTTGCTGCCATTGTTTCATAGCCCGGTATCATACCTCTCGTGCGAAGCTCTGTATCATTATTCAAATGAGTTTCCTGGATAACGACCAGGTCAATATCGTTATCATGTAAAAGTTTAGACAGGTATTGGCATTTAGCTCTGCTTATGCCCTCAATATTCAACTGTCAAATACGGACTGAGGGTCCAATATTTCTAGTCTTTAGGTTCTGAGAAGAACCGTGAGTGTTTCTAGGGTTAGCCATTGTGATGTCTTGTAGCCAGGAGATCAAAAAGAAAATGATAGTCTGGCTGCCGGATTGTGCTAGTTCATTTAGCGTTACCCAGGGTGCACGTGTAGTATTCTACTACGGACGCGAACTAGCTTTACACCCCGGTGAGTAGTCGGCGATGACTGGTCCTCACAGGGCACCCAATTCTCACTTATGGCTCCACGTGCCACACCCTGGGCAACTGCATCGACCTGCAGGCTAAACTAAGTGAGGATAGCCAGATATGGTGAAAAATTCGCAGCGTCTGACCCAGAATGGGCGGCTGCAAACAGCGTCTGTTCCCAAAGTGGGCGGCTGACTCAGACACTCACCAACACGCCCGGCCAGCGTGGTGTTTTAAGGCTAAAATCCCGTAAATAAAAGAGACGAAAAGGATACGGCCCTCAGTCCCCGGCGGATCGCTGGTTCCCAGCCAAGGTGGCGGCTGGATCAAACAGAGATCAGAGGGTGCTAAGAATCACCGGGTAGGATCAGGCCACCAAGGACGAAGAAAACTATATATTGCTACGTATAATTTACGAGGTCCGAGGTTCGGAACAACAAATTGAAACACTCAAACTTACAAACAACAATTTTGATAATTTTAATTTTATCATCCACCCAACAACCCACACTTATCTTTTGTATTTCGCAAGCAATTCAAAATGGCAGAAGCAGTCCGTACGTATTTCGGTAGGCCCGAAAACAAGAAGGATCCTACTGCTGTCCTAGCGAAGCCGCCCAGGAAAAACAAAAGTCAAAAACCAAAACCCGATCTTCCCGCAGCAATCCCACGCGGAAAGAACGTCCCCACTCCCGAGGAATCCAAGGAGAAGAAGAACAAACACGTTGACAAACCCACCGCCACCGAGCAGTCCGCCTTCCAACACAATCAAGTTGTGCAGGAGGTCAACATTAACGTAACATTCACTCCTTCCTCCTCCACTTTTGTGTCACTAATTGAGATGACATATCGTGAGCTCACTATCGATAATCCTAACCTATCGAAGCAGTGGACATACGAAATGTTTCTTTATTATTGTGTCTCATTGTACTGGCTACGTGTAATCAGTCTCAAATCCAAGTTCAGCCAAGACATGACCACTGAAGAGTCTTCTCTTCAACAAAAGTACGAGGGAACATCCTTCAACGTCCCTGAGCCAATCCGGCTCTAACTCGTTGGCTTAGGTAAGACTAAGACTGTCGCTGGACAGACTCTCTATCCTACTTTCCCTCCCCTACCCACTGAGGTACTTGCTACTATCCCCGCCACCTTCGGTTTAATAACCGATGCCAACCACAATCTCTACGAGGAGATCCCAACGCTAGCAGTGCCCATTCTCCAAATTAGAGGCTCACTAACTGAGGTGAACCCCTTCCCACAGCCCCCGTACCCCATGGTACCACCTGGTTTCAGGCCTAGCCTAAACCTACTTGGCTATCACCGGCTGTACCGCCCCCGCAGCGAAGCGCTCGCCCAACTTGAAGGTGCCGGCATCACCGCCGATTCCTTTCCAAACTCACCCAGCAACACGGGTTTCAACATAACTTTGCTGAAAATCGTGTCAAACACCCTAGCTACACTAGGGACTTTTAAACTTACATCTGTTGACTTCTTCACTTCCTCAGAGGCAGGTTCTGTCGCTCAGACAATTATCATCCGACCACTACTAACAAACGGTGCCGATGTCCGTTGTATTGACGCCGAATCAACCCCTACCTGTCTAAATTCGGAACCTACTTCAGCGTTCGGTATTGCAACTGCGTTTGGATACCAGACAATGAAGGAACCGTTCGATGAAGACAACCTTAACTGGTACTGCCTTGCTCCCGCAGCTAATGCTCAACCCCCGGAGAACGCTATCGAAAACAGGAACAATAGACGTAACCTTCCCATCCAATACGACGTCGTCGTATTCCGCTCCCTAACCCAGTCGACTTACGACTTTCGACTGAGCGTCATTCAATCATTGATTTTAACCAAGCGTTAGTCTAGCTACAACCCACTGATCCCCTAATAATAGATCAGGTAGCTGTCCCCTTTCAGACAGAACTAACACAAAATCATCAACACATTCCAACAAAATAGGGTGAGAACTAAGATGGCGGAGAAAGAGTCACAGTGTTTAAATGTGGTCTCTGACATTATTGAAGATAACTTTAAAGAAAAGCAATTCAAATGTTGCCAAACAAAACCAATGAAAAACCTAGTTTGCGTGGAATGTGGAGACGTTTTTCATGTGTCTTGTGCAGTGAAAAATAAACTGAAATTTGTTAAGATCTGTGAATCGAGAATAATATGTTGTAAAGCAAAAAATCCAGAAGAAACTAAGGCATATCTAAAGCTAGAAAATGAGGCACTCAAGAAGTTGATTATAGAAAAGGAAGAAAAGTATAATCTGTTGTCGGAAAATATTAAACTTCTGAATCGAAACAATCAATTACTTGAGGAAAAACTAGAACTAATCTCAAATAAAAATGAACCCAACAAAAAAACTCAGGTAAATACCTCTCTAAATACCAATAAAAAGCAGCCCAGACAAACCGAAACAAAACAACAAAAACAATCAACAACTGTGACAAATATATCCAGCTCCAATGAATTCGCGATGTTGTCAGATCCTTCCATAAAGGGGAAGAAAATGGACTTACCTGAATATCTCGGAGAACTTCTACTGGAAAACAACAGCTTATGGAAACAAAATGCACACTTCCTTGAAGAAAAACTAATAGAGTGTAAAAACGTGAAAGATAAGCAGACACCTAAAAATGAACTGTACAAAAAACCACTCAGTAACAATATGGCAAAAACTTCTCTACCTGCCAGTTTTTTACCCAAGAAGGAATCCCCAGCTGCTCCAGTACGTGTAAACATACAGGATGCACCACAAAAACCTGAATCATCAAGGATATCAAATAATATCGAATTAGAACAAATTGATTTGATGAATAAAATCATCTATCAAGAAGATAATTACCAGGCCACAAATGGTGGCGATTTAGATGATGGGTATGCCTATCCCAGGAGAAGAAACAATCGACACTACAACCATAACAATATAAATAGGAAGCCCGAAATTCCAAAAAAATACATCGGCAGCAGCAAAGATGAGACAGACTTCACAGGAAAAAAACCAAAAGTATGGTTATACATATACAGGGTGACCAGAAACGTCAATGACACCCAGATACAAAATTACATTTCAAAAAAGCTTTATCCAGAGACACCAGAAGGGGAAGGAAACAGCGATGTGGTAATCAAAGAGCTCCAAACAGATCCCAACCAAATGAAATGCTTCATGATTGGAGCAGATCTCTCTCACAAAGAAAAATTGTATACGGCAGATTTCTGGCCCAGCGGAGTAGGCTTCAGGAGGTTTGACTTCAGACGCTACAGGCACTACGAAGACAACCAGATGAACAACAGAAATTCTTTTTTACAGGAAAACTGAACAAAAATAGCAAAGAAATGAATGTAACCTATGTAAATTTCATTTTATATTCTAATATGCAAAGTATGAGAAACAAGCAAAGCCTACTTGAAGTAGAACTCACCACTCATGTGCCAATGTTTCTATCAATATCAGAGTCTTGGCTAAAGGATTATGAAGTAAGTAATTTTTCAATTGATGGATACTATCTTGCAAGCGCATACTGTCGCAATGTTTTCAAGGGAGGTGGCACTGCTTTGTTTGCACAACAAAGATTAGTGACAACTCCTCTAAATATCAATAACCTATGTGTGGAAAAAGATTTTGAATGCAGCGGCTGTGAATATGAAAATCATAAAATAGTTACAACTTATAGATCACCAACAGGAAATTTCCATATTTTTTGCAGTAGACTTCAGGAAATGCTAGAAGAAATATTCAATGTAAACTCAATATTATGGATTATAGGTGACTTCAACATTAATTTTAATACTCCCTCACATGAACGAGAGGAGATACTTAACATATTTGCACAATACAATCTCCATAGCATCGTATATCAGGATACAAGAGTTACATCAAGCTCTAGCACAAAAATAGACAATATTTTTACGAATGCCGAAGCATATTCACATGTTGTGGATAACCACCTCTCTGATCACAACACAATAATAGTTAAAACCCCCTCCAATATGTCGCTCGATAATCAAAAGGGAAATAATTATTATTATTCTAGAGACTATTGCGGTAAAAATAAATCACTGTTTGGCCAACTTTTACAAAGCGAATCTTGGCAAGACACATACGATTCGCTATCATGCAACCAAAAATATGAAAAATTCGCAAACACATTACTGAGTCACTTCTTTCAGGCCTTCCCAATAAAGAAAAATAAAATAAAAAAGGACTCCAAATCCTGGGTTACAGAAGAAGTCAAAAAGTCTAGCGCACAACTGAAAGATCTACATGTTCTTCAAAAAAAATTCCCCATTTTAAAAGGCCAATATCAAGTGCAAAAACGGAAACACACTAGTCTTATAGATTCATGTAAAAGAAGTCATTATGACCAAATAATACAATCTTCTGAGAATAAAAGCAAAACCTCTTGGGCAGTTATCAATAAAATGAAAAATAATAAAAACACAAAAACACCCAATATTAAAATTTCCCATGAAAATGAAGAATTTTCCTGTCCCGAAGATATTGCTAATCTCTTCAATAACTTTTTTATAGATGCTCCAAAACAAGTCATAGATGAGATCCCACCGGTAGATCACAATTACTTTGAGCATAGCCTCAACAGCATTCTTACTTCGATGGTTATACTTCCTTTCACTGAGGAAGAAATGCTAACAATGTTCTCAAAACTCAAAAATAAACGCTCCTCTGGGCCTGATGACTTACCCAATAACATTGTAAAAGAATTCAAAAATGAACTGGTGAAACCTATAACTCACATAATAAATTTTTCACTAGAAACAGGCACATTCCCTGATGCCCTCAAAACAGCAAAAGTAATCCCACTTCACAAAAAAAGGATAAAAATATCATGAACAACTACAGACCCATATCAATAACATCAGTTTTCTCAAAACTTTTCGAATACTGTATGCTGGAGAGGCTAAACTCCTTCATTGCAAGATTCAAACTTATCCCAGATGAACAACATGGGTTCAGAAAATTCAAATCTACATCTACGGCAACAATAGATACATATATCAACATAATCAATGACTTAGATGAAAAAAGAAGTCCTATAGGTATATACTGTGATTTAAGCAAGGCGTTCGATTGTGTCCCACATGATCGGCTGCTTGACAAGCTTTGGTCATACGGAATTAGAGGATGTGCATTTGCCTGGTTGAAGTCATTTTTGACAAATAGGAATCAATATGTACAGATATCTTGCAATGAAGAGGGTGGTAAAAACACAATATCCCGCTCTCGTTTGGCACCTGTGGAAGTTGGAGTGCCACAGGGGAGTGTGCTTGCCCCAGTTTTGTTCTCAATTTATGTAGCAGATATTGTAAAATACCTTGCACCTTTCAAATTAACACTCTACGCTGATGACCTCTCTATACTGGTATCAAAAGACTCTCCCAAACTAAATCAACAAGCATGTAATACCCTCATGGAAAAAATTATCTTATGGTTCTCGATTAATAATTTATACATTAATGCCAGCAAAACACAGTTTCAAATTTACCACACAAAACAGAGAACGGTCGAAAACATAGAAATACATTTAGGGGAAATGACTCTAGAGAAATGTCACACTATAAAATTTCTAGGTATAACTATGAGTGATACACTGGACTGGGAATCACATATAAGTGATACAATAAAAAATCTGAACTGTAAGTTGTATCAAATAAGATGCCTTCAGAGAGTGCTCAACCTGAATGTGTTAA